>JBBBDQ010001383.1:3185000-3815000 GCA_037127315.1 Ascarosepion bandense | reverse complement strand
TACATTTAGGAAATCACTTGTTTCTATGAAACTTTAAAATAAATCAAAGTTGCTGTTAAGGAATAGGTAATATTTTATCTAAGAGTGTTGTTGATATTATAAACGTTTATCGTCTCTAGGGGGTCCTAATTTTAGCTTTTTTAGTTTTTTTTTTTTTTAGCATGATTGTAAGGTCAGTTCTTTGATGTGTTTGCAGTTTACCGTGGTTTCATGCTTCTGTTTTAAAAGTCTGTTGTTATTCATGTATTTGAGGATTTCAATTTTCTGTTGAAAACAAAGGAAACATTGATTTACATGTTCTTGCTTGTTTGAGGATTTTCCATTTAACTTTAGGTGTTTTATTTTCGTTTCTTAACTTTCAAAAGTATTTGGAAACAGACATCATTTTTTGTTTTTCTTTGTTATGAAGGATGAGAGGTGATTGTAGAAGCACTTTTTAAATATGTTCATTGTGCTTCCGATATAAATTTTCTCATCTTTGGGATTCTCCATGGATGAACACTGTGTTCGATTTTGTCTATCTATCTATCTATCTATCTATCTATCTATCTATCTATCTATCTATCTATCTATCTTTTCTTTAGGTCTATCTATCTATCTATCTATCTATCTATCTATCTATCTATCTATCTATCTATCTCAGTGTGTTCATATCTATCTATCTATCTATCTATCTATCTATCTATCTATCTATCTATCTATCTCAGTGTGTTCATATCTATCTATCTATCTATCTATCTATCTATCTATCTATCTATCTATCTATCTATCTATTCATTATATTGGGTTTTCCGGAAAGTTTATCCCGATTTTTAAGGAAAATTAAATCACAAAACAAAATTATGCCATTAAATTCTTATCCAGCTAAATATGAACAATTTTACTGCGTAATATTTCTCTATTTTTTCTTCAACTTAAAGATTCCGTCTTTCCAGAATTTCGGTGTTACTTTGCAATATACTCATTAAGATGTTTTTTTATGTCATCCGAAAAATTCAAATTTTTGCCAATGTAATTATTTTGCAATGACCTGAATAAATGAAAATCCGAAAGAACAATGTTTGGTGAATATAATTGGTGGGGTAACACATCTCAGCCAAGCGGCAACAATTTCTGCCGGCTTACCAAAGAAACGTGATGTCTGGCATTATTTTGATGGAAAACAACACCTTTCCTGTTCGCCAATTCTGGTTGTTATTCTTTAATTACTGCATTTAATTCGTCTTGTCGCGAGCAGTACTTTACAGAATTCATTGACTGATTACTTAGCAGAAGTTCGTAGTACAGGATTCATTTCCAGTCCCACCAGTTCCACAGCATGACATTCTTAAGATGAACGCCTGCTTTTGGGGTGACTTTCACTTACCTCGGGATCATTTTGCTTAACCTTGTTGTAAACGATCCATTTCTCATCATCCGTTACCATTTGCTTAAAAATGGTGCACTTTCATTGCGTTTGAACAAAATCACAGACAGATAAGATTTCGACCCAAACGATTCCTTTCACTCAGATCGTATGGTACCCAAACATCGTAGTGATTTACCCAAGCTTCACTAAGTTTCCATGTGGGGTGGATTTTGATAAACTTAGTGTTTCTGGTAATTCTCGCGTTGTGCAATGCATTTTTTCCCAATGTTTTGAATTTGTCTTCATCTGGAGTTTTTTGTTTAATCATTTCACCCCAAGAAAGGCGGTACCGCCACTGATGTGCAGGGGCTACATAAGAGAATGACTAAAGATCGGTAAGAACTTTGCAGACAGCTCAAAAGATCTATCTAGTTAGCTAACTCAGGCAATTTCTCTACCTGGTTCAGTTTGATCATCTATCTATCTATCTATCTATCTATCTATCTATCTATCTATGTTCAACATCTGTCTACCTCAGACTTTTCTTTATCTATCTATCTATCTATCTATCTATCTATCTATCTATCAACTGCTATTTCTATCTATCTATCTATCTATCTATCTATCTATCTATCTATCTATCTATCTATCTATCTGCTATTTCTATCTATCTATCTATCTATCTATCTACTGCTATTTCTATCTATCTATCTATCTATCTATCTATCTATCTACTGCTATTTCTATCTATCTATCTATCTATCTATCTATCTATATATATATATATATATATATATATATATATATCTGCTATTTCTATCTATCTATCTATCTATATATATATATATATATATATATATATATATACTGCTATTTCTATCTATCTATCTATCTATCTATCTATCTATCTATCTATCTATCTATTAGTATATTTGTTTTGATTTCCATAAAAGAATCAATATGACTTTACATAGCAAAACAAAATCCGATATTAAATTTCATTTATTTTTTGAGATATTCATAATCCGGATTGCAATTGTAATACAGAAAAAAAAACATCGATAACAACAACAAAAAAATGTTTGTTTCTTGTCGCAGAACCTTTTTTTCCCTAACACCAACTTCGTGACTTCTTGAAGAACATTCTCGAAAATGAGATTTAAACATAAGAAACCCACCTATTTTAATACTTTTTTCGCATGAAGCATGAAGATGTTCCTCAACGTCCAATATTTCATAGTTTCTGTCTGGCACCGTGTAGTTTGTCGAATCTTAGCTGTCCGCAAGGAAAATATTGTTCTTGTGTGATCGTTGTACATATGTCCAAAGGGTCTTCTTCAATAAAGGGAGACGGTTTTAAATCAATATCTTCTGCAGAGTAAAATGTCTCCGAATGTCTTCCTAGCACCCAATATATATTGACTATTCATAGAAAGGGATAATGGCATGTCGATTTCAAATTACAACCGCAGCAGTGCTATTTTCCTTCGTAGAAAAACCACTGCAAAAATGTAGTGAGTCCTGATAAACAATAAATTATAAAAATGAAATATATAAATAAAATAAATAAAATTAAAACAGGGCATTTTCGCTTCCCGAAGTGAAAACCGTTATCTATATATCACTCCCCCTCTCTCTCTCTCTCTCTCTCTCTTTCTCTCTCTCTCTCTATATATATATATGTGTGTGAGTGTGTGTGTGTGTGTCTTTCTATATAAATCTCTCTATATATATCCATATATCTAGCTATATATATATTCGTCATGCACATACAAGCCTGTTTCGCTGTATCACAGCTCATCAGTGTGGCTAGACATCCACTTGCTTCGACCGATTTGGTGTCAGTCGGTGTCGCTAACCCCTAAACCATAGGCGTATGGAATTAAAGGGAAATTTTAGCGTGTTGTATATAAGCGGAATCACCGAAAAAACTGAATTCATTGCTAAAGAGTAATGAATATATATATATATATATATATATATATATATATATATTAACTTACAATTAGGAAACCTTAGCGGAAGAAGATGTTTATAGTATCAGATGTTTAGAGTATCAGAGAGTATTTTTTTTAAATAGTTACTTTATGATTTACTTTATTAGAAATAGTTAATTTATGATTTACTTTATTAAAAATAGTTAATTTATGATTTATTTTTTTTAAATAGTTACTTTATTTATGAACTAAAAATCCGTGTGACTCCACACATAACTCCTGTCATTAAAATAATTTTACGCCTGATAATTTGGCCAATCAAGAAAAGACTTTGTCACAAGATATTTTTGATGCTAGCCGAAAAACAAAATTCCAGCCAGAAGTTCTAAGTGTGGCCAAAAGTCTATTAGCTGACACCTCTGGTCTAAATCCAAAGGAGGGATAGCAGATGGGTCGAGGAAAAGACAGAAAAGAAATGCTACCGTAGAGAAAACAGCCATGCGTGACATGCGATAAGAAGTCAACTGCTAATGATATTTCTACCCTTTTGCTTTATTCTGCTTCTGTTGCTCCTGCTGGAAACAGAAATCGTTTTGTCGGATAACGATAAACAAGAAAACGTATACACAAAAATATAAACTTATATTTTTTTCTTTGTCAGTGACAATTGTGTGGAGTAGTAGTCAGATAAAAACACGAACATACGAGGGAGTTGTTGGGAGTCGATGAGTTACACGCGTTTTCTTCTCTTCTTCACTTTTGTCAGCGTTCATTCGATCTTTTTTCGAAAAAAAACCATACTTATAATCTGAAATTTCCATTCATTTTTGCCTTCTCAGGTTTTCGTTTAATTGCGTCATTTATGGCCAGAACATCTGTCAATCATTTTTGCTGACTATTGCTTTTAAAGCCTGGTATCTTTGATATAATCACACTTCTGTCGGTCCTGTTCATATTTTTTGCCTTCAATGTCGACCACACACGTCTGTCCTGCTTTTGATGTCAATCATATTTATGTCGGGTCGCAGATATACTAAAGGCTAAGAAAAACACATTATACAGACCTATTTCTAAGATGTTACGGCTACTCTCAAGTGCTGGCTACAAACTCTCGAATAACTAACCGAAACGGAACTTTCTCCAGACAACTACTAATATCCGCCTTATTAATGTATTTTTTGCTCCGCCGAATACCAAAAGACTCACCCATTACTGTAAATAAAAAAAAACATAATTTATTTTAAACTTTTGAATCAGTTCATTTTATTTCAAAGTTTTGATGAAAAAAATCTCACTTATGCACAAATTCCTGACTATGATCTTAATTTTTTGCAGTCTAGGGCCAACCCTATCATAAATGTCCTAATAGTATGTACTTCTTAATTCCTACTTTAATATGTTCACGACATCAGCAATTTTGATGGGTGCAAAACGACTCAACAGGGCCATAACGGAGGTCACGACAGGGCTGACTGAACACTACCGACTGAGCAAAGGGACAACTCAAACTGTTTGACCTCATCCAGTCTTTCCTCTCTAACCGCACATTGAAGGTGGTATTAAATGGGCATGCCTCCCAAAACTACCATACGAACGCGGGCGTCCCTCAATGTTCTATCCTAGGTCCCACGCTCTTTCTGATCTACATTAATGATCTCCCCGACACCATTAGATCCCAAGTTGGCATGTATGCCGATGACACAACAATCTATTCTCGCATCGATCAAAAACCAGGTGTGGACGACAAGGTGAACCTGACTGCCGTACTTGAAAGGGACCTCCAATCTGTAGTGGCCTGGGGTAGGAAATGGCTGGTAAATTTCAATGCCTCTAAAACGAAGCTGCTATCAACTAACCACCACAGACAATCGCATCTACCTCCCATTAGCATGGGACAGGCTAGCCTCCCAGAGAGTAAAATACTACGCCTCCTTGGCCTTACCCTTTCGGCGGACCTCAAATGGAATGACTATATCGAATCCATTGCCAAATCTGCTGCTATGAAAGTCGGCTCTCTGTGCAGGGCCCGGAAGTTTTTCCCACCTGAATCTATTCTGCACATATACAAATCTACCATCCGCCCGTGTATAGAATATTGCTGCCATATCTGGTCGGGTGCCCCTGCAGCTCTCCTTGGGCTTCTTGACAAAATACAAAGGAAGATCAGTAACGTGGTTGATACTGACTTGGCAGACCGGCTGCAACCACTCTCTCACCGGCGTGATGTGGCTTCCCTGTGCCTCTTCTACAAGTACTTTCATGGCTTCTGTTCCGATGAGCTTAGATCTCTGGTGCCGCCTAAGCACGAATTTACACGAGATACTAGATTAGCAACTAGGTCCCACCCTTTTACAGTTAAACAAATAAGATGTAACCGTAAATTCTACTCCAACAGCTTCTTTTCTCGTGCTTCCCGCCTGTGGAACTCCCTTCCACAAGTCTGCTTTCCCGACAGCTACAATCTCCAGGTGTTTAAATGTAGGGTCAATCGACACCTCCTATCACACTAATTCCCAATTATTCTCAGAACACTCTCATCTACCCAACCCTCATTCTCTGTATCTTTACTCGCCTATCACCCACCCTCTGACATTTCCTATATTTAACCATCCTTTCTCTACTCTATGTAGCCCCCTGCGCAGTAGTGGCAGTGACATGCCTTGCTCGGGGTGAAACGCTTATAAAAAAAAATATATTACAAATAATTAATAGATAATAAACTGGTTCATACTTTACATAAGGCTTTTTTTCAAATGCCTTATGTCAAGAAAACTATTCACTAATTTAGGTTTTAATACTTAATAAATTATTTTTATTTGGTTGTAAAAAAAAATATGTTTCAGGTTCCCCTGTGAATACGTGGTATTATTGTATTTGAAGGATTGTTAGGTGATGGATGGGTTCTTTTGATGAATGGAGAAATTGTAATGTGATTGGGTCGTGAATGTGATTAGCTTGGCATAGAACAGACTGTGTTGACCAACCTCAAATCACCCCTCTTTCGGCCATCTACCACATTTTTGTATTTTTAAATACAAAATAAACATTCGGAGTGTCATTGACAGTCTGTGTGGATTGACAGCGTTCATCGGTCGTTCATTTTGTCGGTTTCTCAGCCTTCGGGAGGTGAGAAACCTAGACAAGGTACCGCCGAAGGATAAAGCCTCGTCCGGGGGAAAGAAAAGAAGAATTTTTGTCAGAGCTTATGGGCTCGGTTTCACCCACGTTAATTAGTCTTGTGCCGCATCTACCTCGGGATTCTGTTTACGTGTGGTGGCTGTAAATAATTTGGTGTGTCACTGACGATTATTATCGGACTGTGCTCTTCGCGACTCTAACAACCTAACCTCTCCTTACTTTCTATTCATTATTGTTATGTCATGTGTTTGTCTTATTTGTACTTAATATTCATTAACACGGATATTGTGCTGTAGATCCTTCAGCACAGATCATCTGGTATCAGACTGCCATCTAAGCGATACGAAAGACTTCTGGCGAAGATATCGACAAACAAAATAGCACGCTTTCTCCTGTTAACCCATCCAAACCCCGCTCGGCCATCCACCTGTTCAGGCCCTTTAAATATGTTATCCGCTGTTTTCTCCTGTCTCTCTTTCCCTCTATCTGACCTGTGAGTATCAGATTTTCCAAGCCTTTCTTCCTTTTTACATATCCCAAGAACTTCAGTTGTCTTTTCCTGATGCTCAGTATTAATTTACTTTTCGTTTCCATCCTTTCTAAAACCTCATCATTGCTCACATGCTCGATCCATGATATCCGCAGCATCCTTCTGTAGAACCCTATTTGAAAGGAAAGAGAAAAAAAAAGGAAAGTGGGAAGAGTGAGGAACCGATTTTTGATAAGACAAGATAGCACAGAAAAAATGAAAAGATTAAATTGTGATGAGAAAATTGTAGAAAGTAAGACATTTCAACACAAGAAGCATAGAAAATAATTGTAAAATAAGAAGGAGGAAAATGCTGGGTTAAAAAACGACAATGACAGCAAAATTATGCGAACGAAGAATTGAAGGTGAAAAAAAAGGAAGAAGAGAAAAGCAATATATGACTTTTCGAAAAGATTAAATCAAAGGAAAAATTTAAAATTGTTTTAAATTTAAAAGAATTTTCATATAGGCAAAAAAAATCGGATAAGTAAAAAAAAAAAAAAGACAAAGTGAAACGGTGCGAATATATACAAATAATAAAATCAGTCTGTCTGTTAAGTGCCATACGTGATACACTTCTAGGCGATCATGTCTCTTTCGATCCATGACTGATTAGGCAGAAGATCTTCTCGTAGTAGGTTGCCGTTTCTTTTTGCGGTAGACTGGTTGCCAACCAAGGCTACAAAACCCAATCTGTCCTGCTATTTAATACTTTCATCCAGATTAGTCAGTTAAGTGCTCTACGTGATACACACCTGAGCGATCATGTCTCTTTCGATCCATGACTGATTAGGCAGAGGATCTTCCCGTAGTAGGTTGCCGTTTCTTTCTGCGGTAGACTGGTTGCCAACCAAGGCTACAGAACCCAATCTGTACTGCTATTTAATACTTTCATCCAGAGCAGTCAGTTAAGTGCCCTACATGATACACGCCTGGGCGATCATGTCTCTTTCGATCCATGACTGATTAGGCAGAGGATCTTCCCGTAGTAGATTGCCGTTTCTTTCTGCGGTAGACTGGTTGCCAACCAAGGCTACAAAACCCAATCTGTCCTGCTATTTAATACTTTCATCCAGATTAGTCAGTTAAGTGCTCTACGTGATACACACCTGAGCGCTTATGTCTCTTTCGATCCATGACTATTTAGGCAGAAGATCTTCCCGTAGTAGGTTGCCATTTCTTTCTGCTTTAGACTGGTTGCACACTAGTGCTATAAAACCCAATCTGTCCTGCTATTCCACCCATAGCACATCCAAAGAATACAATGAGGGCAAAGAAAAAAAAAAGAGGAAAAGAATCTATGAAAAAAGGAAGGTGTAAAATGACATAATAACGGGAAAAAGATAAATGTACAGAAAATCAGGTCATAATAAAATAGGGCGATTTTCTAATCGTACCTTACATGTGACGCGAGGTCGAAAATACGGGACACCTAATGGGGATTGAACTCACAGTCAGTCGTAATTGATCTTGCAAGAGAAGCTTGCTAACTACGTTGAAGAGCCCAAAGTAATAAAATAAGGAGAGTAAGGCGAATAGGGTCAGCAGTTAAATGGAGGAGAGTAAGGAGAATAAATGTGGACGGATTGCGTGACTAAAGTCCCGTTTCGAAAGAACGAAGAAAGGAGGAAAGAAAAGAAGGGCGAAGAAAGATGAACAGAAAGGCAATAATGAGATGTGTACAACCAGTTTAGTAGGTTAGCGACAACAGTTCTTTAACTAATTGCTTTTTCAAAATAACATGAATGGAAAATGAATGACACGCACGGATAATGGATTGGGGTTGGCGGGAAATTAATAAAAGGAGCGAGAGAGAGAGAGAGTGAGGGGTTGGAGAGGAACGTGGGAAGGCAAAGCAGAGAGAAAGGATGGTAAATAAAATAAAGAATTTGATGACATTAAAAAAAGAAGAGAAATTAATCAACTAACAATGAAGAGATAAAGAGAGGGGGTGATTTTCTAAGCACAACTAAGAAGTGGCACAAGGTCGACAGTATGGAGCACCCAGTGACTTAATTGTAATTAGAAATAAAGGAAGTGAGCATGAACTTTGCCAAGACGTATGTAAAAATTAATTTATGCATGAATGAATTGGGACATTTTTATACTTACGGCCAGGTATCGGTATATATATATATATTTTAATTCAGATACTTCAATCCAAAGGAAAAAAGCAGGAAGGTAAATTCCAAAAAACCCGATCCTAATTAATATTAAAAGTTTATTTTAATATTAAAAAATGATACAGCAAGAGAGCTCCATGTAATAAAATATTACAGAGCAAATATATATTAAAAAAGGATTAATTCAAAGATGTTGAATGGCCATTGAGGTGATGTGTCGTTCCCCGTGGGGATCTTCATATCGAAATGGCCATTCAACATCTTTGAATTAATCCTTTTTTAATATATATATATATATATATATATATATATATATATATATATATATATATATATATATATAATCCTACATTAGTAGCACGACTCGGAGTTTTGTGGCTTTATGGGAGCTGGTTAATTTTTCTTTGATTCGGCCTTGTGTCATACTTAACCGAACTCCCTACAGCTTACAGGTTTTATGCAGAATTATCATAAGAAGGATTATCAGGTTTTCATCATTAGTTGGTTGTCGGCAGGTTGGAATATGTGGAATTGTGTGGAATAGTGTAAGAATAAAATATACATTTTTCATGTTAAAATAGAAATTTATTAAAAGGAAAGAATAACACAAGTTGTAGAAGTTAATGTTCAATTAGAAAAATTATTATGAAGTTAAGGGTAGAGTTCATGTTCAACGATAAAGTTATGGGTATCAAGACTTGTAAAAAATTAAAAAAAATACGTACGTATGTAGGTATGTATTCAGTAGGAATATCTTTGGATGGAGAAGAATAAGTTGAAATAATCAGTACACGAGAAATAAGGAGAAAGAGAACATGGTGCAATCTAACCTTATCTCCGGGTCGATTTGAAGTTGAAGTTACATTTTAGTTGTTTCGTCTCGCTGTTCCCATCTGATTCTGTTGACCGGTCGTACAATGTCCTTAAGTAATTAAAACTGGTCATGTGACCGGCTCCAGCGAGCATTTTTGCTTTTAGATGCGAAATAACGTCATTATGAATTTTCTGTTTTTAATCCATCAGGACTCAGAATTTGCTTTTCTCACTGACTTGTGAATTTTTCTTAGTTGGGTTTTTCTAAAGTCGTTTGAATCGCCTTTTGCTGGTGTGCAATTTAACTTTTGGTTTTACCAAAATGTTTTCAGTTCTTAATTTCTTAACCCACACTGTTTTATGCACTACGCAATCATCAGGTGCTCATTACAAACTGAGATTTGAATTTAAGTTCACCCGATGTTCATGGAAGTTAAATCTTACAATGTTAGGGTGCTATTTTTAAATTTATCAAGAGTATAATTATAAATAGACAAAAATTAATATCAATTATGACTTACATACCCCTTTGAATTCATCTCTCAGAATTTTGATTTAAAAAAAATAAAATTCTAATTATGTTTTTAAATTTTAAATTTTTTTATCTTCATGCAATTTTTGTCTTTATATATTATCAGTCAGTTAAGTGCCATACGTGATACACGCTTGGGCGATCATGTCTCGAAAAAGACATGACTGACTGGACAGAATATTGCCATTACTTAATGGCAGTAGGTTGCCATTACTTTCTGCGGTAGACTAGTTGCCAGCCAAGGCTATAGAACTCAATTTGTTCTGCCATTTAACTCATAGCTTAAGTATAATTGCTGGGGGATCAGTTTATTACTTCATAACAATAGAAAACCGATCCCGCACTTTATCTCTAGTAGAAGTTTTAATTATGTTTCAACTATTATATTCAGTCAATCAGTTAAGTGTTATATGTGATATGCGCTTTGGGCGATCATGTCTCGAAAAAGACATGACTGACTGGGCAGAAGATTATCCCGCAGTAGGTTGCCATTACTTTCTGCGGTAGACTGGTTGCCAGCCAAGGCTATAGAACTCAATTTGTTCTGCCATTTAACTCATAGCTGGAGGGAGAATAGATAGATTACATTATTATATTAAGTAAAATTATTGGGGGGGTAGTTTATTACTTCATAACAATAGAAAACCGATCCCGCACTTTATGTCCAGTAGAAGTTTTAATTATGTTTCCAACTATTATCTTCAGTCAGTCGGTTAAGTGCCATACGTGATACACGCTTTGGGCGATCATGTCTCGAAAGCGACGTGATTGACTCGGTAGAAGATTATCCCGCAGAAGGTTGCCATTGCTTTCTGAGGTAGACTGGTTGCCAGCCAAGGCTATAGAACCCAATCTGTCCTGTTATTTAACCCATAACTGGAGGGAAGAGACGGATTAATACCTTTCCCAAGGGTATTTGTGCGTAAGTGAATGCAGGGAATTCAACTAGACTCTTCATAAACATTGTAAGATTTATCTTCCACGAACATCGAGTGAACTTAAATTCAAATCTCTAAAACGGTAAATTTGTAATAGGAATGTATGATCTCGTTGTGCATAAAACTCCGAGTTGTGCCACTGACGTGGGATATTATGTATATTTATTAATACATAATTATAGCCATGTTTATATTACATTGAGAACTGTTATGTGCGTATACTTGGGCACTTTTCTTAAGCGTCTTTATACGTAAGGGGATACAATGAATTAAAGTTCGAATTTCAACTCAATTCTTTGTATTAACTTACGCATAAATTCCTTTTGGAGAGGTATTAATCTGTCGCTTCTCCCTCCAGCTATGGGATAAATAGCAGGACAGATGAGGGAGACTGATAAAAGGACTGAAATAGATAGATTCATAGAAATTAAAAAGACTGGGATAGACTGATGGAAATAAAAAAATATTGAGATAAATTGATAGAAATTAAAACACTAGGATAGATAGATTGATAGAAATTAAAAGACCGGGAGAGATTGCTAGAAATTCTGAAAGAGATAGATTGAAAGAAATTAAAAGACCGGGATTGACTGATAAAAATAAAAAAAAACTTGGATAGGTAGATTGATAGAAATTAAAAGACTTGGATAAATAGATTGACTGAAATTAAAACACTGAGATAGATAGATTAACAGAAATTAAAAGACCAGGATAAATTGATAGAAATTCAAAGATCGGTATGGAGTGATAGAAAAGAAAACACTGGAATAGATAGATTGATAGAAATTGAAAGACCGGGATATTTTGATAGAAATTAAAAGACTTTGATAGATAGATTGCTGGGATAGATAGATTAGTAGAAATTAATAGACTGAGATAAACAGATTGACAGAAATTAAAAGAACGGGATAGAGTTTTAGAAATTAAAAGACAGGGAGATAGATTGATAGAAATTAAAACACGGAGATAAATAGATTAACATAAATTAAAAAAACCGGGACAAACTGATAGAAATTAAAAGACCCGGATAGACTGATAGAAATTAAAAGACTGGGCTCGATAGATTGATAGAAATTAAAAGACCAGTATAAATAGATTGATAGAAATTAAAAGACAGGGATAGACTGATAGAAAATAAAAAACTGGGATGAATTGATAGAATTTAAAAGATTGGAATAGACAGTTTGAATAGATTTAGTTCTAACCAAACTAAAAATTCGAATCTAATCTAAACATTTGATGTATTGAGCTGATATTTGAACAATCCCCCTTTTATATTCTCTTACCTGACCCCCCAAAAAATGTCAATCTAAATCAGCCCCTATCACTCAAGTGCAACTGCCACCAAGCATTCACCAAACTTCGTTCATGAGAGAGAATTTCCTCCTTCCACCGTGATTCTGATTATACCTTGAAGTCTGAAGATTAATGACATTTGGAATTGGGAAAAATCTCTCAATTACATCAACTTTTTTTCCCGTTGCACCATTCAAGTCATGACTTTCATAATGTCGTTTAAGCGAAGAACAAATTTTTGCCGAGTAGCGACACCATATTGCTACAAATCGAACTAGTCGTCCGAACAAAGAAATTCCCACCTAGTACCCTAACCATACATCAAATAGCTTGCACAACTGGCGTACAATTCTGCATCGACGGAAGGCATGTCCAACAGACCACCCTGAACCACCAAAGAGATGGCATTATGACGGAATTGTCAGTTCCACTGAACAAAGATTTTACTAACACAGACGCTGTTCCGAAACACCAGCCAGGTTATTGATGCTTCGTCGTTCGTCTTCTTCTTCTTTATGTGCCGTGTCCCTTCAGGAAGTAGGCAATCATGGACTTCCACGTACCTTGTCGTTCTTATCATTTCTTCTCTTAATATCTCCCCCAAACCCTTTTTCGCCATCAAGCAGCCATTGCGCTGCTTTCTCCTGCATTTCTCTCTGTCTAGTCGTCTTGTCAGTATTAGATTCTCCAAGCCATCCTTCCTTATTACGTGTCCCAGAAGCCTCGGAAGCTTCTGCCTTATTCTAAGTATAAGCTTCCTTTTCGTTTGCATCCTCTCCAGAACCTTGTCGTTGCTTGCATATTTGGTCCATGGTGTCATCAGTATCCTTCTCTAGCTTCGAGGCTCTTATTCATCTTTGAGAGGATTGTCCAGCATTCGCTGCCATAAAAAAACGACAGATATAACATAACAGTCCAGTACTCGGATGTACGTAGTGATGCAGTGGATATATTTTTTTCTTTTAATCGTATCACCCCTAGCAAGGCAGTAACGCCACTGATGTGCAGGGGGCTACGTATTAGTGAAAAGATTGGAAAAGAGAAAGCCAGAAACCACATCCTAAACAGGGAACAAGGGATATAGGCTCAGAATGAGAAATCGGGGAGCGGAGTTCGAATTCCAGTTGAATTCGTTGCATTCACTTACGCACAAATACCCCTGGGAAGATTTCCAAGCAACAACAAACTCAACAAACAAGCTTGGTCAGGTGTGACGTCACGAGATGTGAAACGACATTCGTTTCCAGCGTCTTAAATGCACGAGTTTGGAAAATTATTAATTCATTTCTTCCCTTCCAGCTATGGGTTAAATAACAGGTACTTTAGCCTTGGTTGGCAACCAGTCTACCGAAGAAAGTCATGGCAACCTACTGTGGACTAATCTTCTATCCAGACAGTCATATCTTTTTCGTGACGTGGTCACTTATGCGTGTATCACATATGACACTTTTTTTCTTTGTTTCCAATGAAATCTTCCTGTCCCTCAGTACTCTACTCAGTCAGTGGAATGCATCTTTGGCCATGCCAATACGCCTTCGGATATCAGTATCGCATTTTTCTCCCCTTTTAAAATGCTTCCATGGTATTTACATTATTATAATTACTGGGGTATCTGTAATAAAGGGTTCGGCACGAAATTCCTAGCACCTGAAGAAGGCCAGAGCGTAAAGCGACCGAAACGTTGTACAAATGGCAACAAAGATGAGGACAATAGTCCGAATAATGTACATACTGTAAATACTACCTAATCTCAGAAATATAGACAAATTGAATGATCTATTATTAAACGTCGTACAAATAGCAACAAAGAAGAGAACAATAGTCCGAATAATGTAAATACTGTAAATACTACCTCATCTCAGAATATAGACAAATTCTTCCATGGTATTTAACTTACTGTACCTGCTTAATTTCAGTATTCCCCACGTGTATTTGGTATTTTGGCCCCTCATTTTACTGATGAACATACGTTCAGTTTTCTTCTTCTATTTTGATTATGTATGTTCATGAGATATACCGGTATATGCATGTAAGCTTTTTTATGATGAACGTAATTTGAAGTAGACCACCTCGTTTGGTGTGTAAAAGTGAACACTTGTGTATATACATGTTAGTATTATTCTTGTATATACACGTATAAGTCGGGTATTTATAAGTGAATACACTGATGTAGAAAGGCGAGCGTGTGCATAATAACATGTGCATCAAATGAATTTATAGATATTTAATAATTTCCTACATTGCAATTTCATCAATGAAAGAATGAAGAAAATTTAGGGTGATTCGGACGAGTTCGTCTTTGCTTCCTTGCCTTGTAAAATTTTGCAAAGTAATAATAACATAAGAACCATTCTATTTTCATTAAGAATTATCCACTTGGCAATAAAACTAAAAATAGTATGAAATACATCATTTCTTTAAAAAAAAAACTAGGGGGTGTAATAATTATGGCCGGTAGAGTGTATATTTAGTATATATATATATATATATATATATATATATATATATATATAGTCATCCGCAGACAGATCTGTTTCGCTGTATCACAGCTCATCAGTACTGTTAGACTCCGATTGCTTTTAACCCAAGATTGAAACCCGACCGATTTGGCGTCAGTAAGCGATCCTACCTCTGGGCTATGGGCGCTCGGTAGAAGAAGGTAGACTTTTTAGCGTGTATATTATTATTATACAGAAGGCTAATCTAAATAATTATGGCATAATTACAAATCTCCTTTTAGTCTGGAAAGTTTTAAAAACTACCAAACTAACCAACCATAAGCGGAAATTAAGAGAAAAAATAGCAAAGATCCTTAGGTAACTTGGAGTATATTAAGAAAGGCCAGACCTTGCAGCGACGGTGTTGCCTGCAAATTGTGCCAAGAAGAAAAGTTAGCGACAGTATCATATCCAGAACTAGAAGGGTTGCTAAATGTCAATCAGTCAGTTAAGTGCCATACGTGATACACACTTGGGCGATCATGTCTCGAAAGAGACATGACTGACTGGGCAGAATATTATCCCGCAGTAGGTTGCCATTACTTTTTGCGTTAGTTTGGTTGCCAGCCAAAGCTATAGAACCCAATCATCCCTGTAATTTAATCAACAACTGGAGGAAAGAGACGGATTAATACTTTTCTAAACTCGTGCATTTAAGACGCTGGAAGCGAATGTCGCATCACAGCGCGTGACGTTAACACATGACCAAGTTTGTTTGTTGAGTTTGTTGTTGCTTGGAAATCTTCCCTGTTAACAAAAATAGTTTGTCAATATCGTTTGTCCGTGTTTATAATATATAATGTAATTTGACATCTTTGAAAATGTTTTATGTAAGCCGAAAGCTTAGATTGAATAATTAAAAAATTATGTTTCAATATTGTAATTTTCTTTCTTCATTTAATGATAATGCTATTAAGCTTATCAGATATGAAATAAATTTACATCAAATAAATAGACAAAACTTGTGTATATTATTTAATGAAACTTGCATTAATGAAAAAATGCTGCCTAAATACACACAATATATACAGTGCAACCTTTTGTATGCGACCACTCCTTCTGCCATCAAAAACGGGTCGCATACGGCAGGTGATCGCTCACTAAAGACACGTGACCTATCCTCTCCACACGATCGTATATTTTACTCTTCAAAATGTACATATTTTAGTGTCTTACCGTGTAATGTGGTAATAAATAAATGAGAACAAAAGATGGTCTAACTTTGAAAAAATTTATTCAGCATAATTATTTTTTAACATTAAAAGGATACTGAGGATATCATGGACTGAACAACGAGGTTCTGGAGGGGATGAAA
This sequence comes from Ascarosepion bandense, assembly GCA_037127315.1. Classification (NCBI taxonomy): domain Eukaryota; kingdom Metazoa; phylum Mollusca; class Cephalopoda; order Sepiida; family Sepiidae; genus Ascarosepion; species Ascarosepion bandense. The sequence continues at coordinate 3,798,533 of JBBBDQ010001383.1, read as the reverse complement.
GCGAAAAGGAAAATAATACTAAGCACCAGGAAAAGAGAGCTGAAGTTTCTGGGACATGTGATGAGGGAGGAGAATCTGACACTCACGGGTCAGATAGAAGTAAAGAGTGACAGGAAAAGCATTTTGTTCGATGACAAAATCTGTCATGCCAAAATGAATTTTTGTTAAAGTGGTCGCTTTACTAGTGATTTTGATTTTTTCATGCTGGTCGAAGGTCGCGTTTTGTAAGAGGTCGTTCATGGGGGTCAATTAATATTAGCAAATCGTCCGTGCATAGAAAAGCGGTCGTTAATAGCAGGTGGTCGCTGACGACAGGGTCTTATACATCAGGTTCCACTATATATATATATATATATATATATATATATATATATATATATTTTTTTTTTTTTATAACGAAGACTACTATCGATATAGAACATACATTTTGGCTCCAGTTAAGCAGACACATAATGCCCGGTAACTAAATGTGAGCAAATATGATGAAGTATGTATAAATGTAAGAAACAAATGTAATACTTTTATTTTATTGAACAATTATTTATTACCGAGAGTCTCGACATTTTAATTGGCTTCTCTGCATTTAATTAAGTCTTTGCTGGCGCCTGATAATAATGTTCGCTCACTACTACTTCGATTTTCTAGTCTATTCTTCGATTTTTTCCCCTTCTATTTTTAAAAAATGTTCTCAAGAAAATGTTTCTGAAAATTCTTCTGTAAAATCTAACAGTCTGTCAGTTAAGTCCCATACGTGATACACGCTTTGGGCGATTATGTTTCGAAAGAGACATGACATTGGGCAGAAGATTATCCCGCAGTAAGTTGCCATTGCTTTCTGCGGTAGACTGGTTGCCCGCCAAGGCTATAGAACCCAATCTGTCTTATTATGTAACCCATAACTGGAGGGGAGAGAGGGATTAATACCCTTTCAAAGGGTATTTGTGCGTAAGTGAATGCAAGGAATTCAGGTGGAATTCGAACTCGGCTTTCTGATTTCTCGTTCCGAGCCGATATCCACTGCACTACAACCAATTCATAAAAGATATCCTGAGCATTTTTTTAAATTGGTGCATCACTTTGCAAAAAAATATTACTGAAAATACGATATAACGTCAATTCTTCCTTTTCGACTCATTTGTTTATCGACCCTCGGGAATTAAAACCTGGTTAAATAATCTCATAAAATTGAAATTAAAAACCGAAAAAAAAAAAACAATTGCACAAAAAAGCTTCTTTTTTTTTTTTTTTTTTTTCGTCAGAATAGGCAGACAGTAAGATCACGTTTAAACACAGGTTCCCATAAGATGACCGAAAGCAAGTCACGTCGAGTCTGGTCTATACCTCAATGGACGACCACTACCCATCGATCTCAGTATGTTTATAACGATTCTTTCTTTCCTTAAGGCCAGGTCACGTTTAAACACAGGTTCCCATACAATGACCGAACGCAAGTCATGATCTGTACCTAGATTGGTGACCACTATCCATCGATCTCAGTATGTTTATAACCATTCTTTCTTTTCTAAAGGCCAGGTCACGTTTAAACACAGGTTCCCATACAATGACCGAACGCAAGTCATGATCTGTACCTAGATTGGTGACCACTATCCATCGATCTCAGTATGTTTATAACCATTCTTTCTTTTCTAAAGGCCAGGTCACGTTTAAACACAGGTTCCCATACAATGACCGAACGCAAGTCATGATCTGTACCTAGATTGGTGACCACTATCCATCGATCTCAGTATGTTTATAACCATTCTTTCTTTTCTAAAGGCCAGGTCACGTTTAAACACAGGTTCCCATACAATGACCGAACGCAAGTCATGATCTGTACCTAGATTGGTGACCACTATCCATCGATCTCAGTATGTTTATAACCATTCTATCTATGCTTAAGACTAGGTCACGTTTAAACACAGATTCTCCTACTATCACCAAAGTTAAGCAACTTCAAGCATGGTTATTATCTAGATGGTGACCGCTTGGGAATACCACGTGCTGTAAGTATGAATATACCCCTGGTGAAATGTATTTTCTTCTATATGCCGTGTCCCTTCAGGACGTAATCGATCATAATTTTCCACATCTCCCTATCCCTAGTGGCTCTGAGAACGTTTTCTCCAATGACCCCTTCCAAAATCTTCTCTGTCATCCATTTGCTCAAGCCCATCAAGTTTGCTTTTCCTGTCACTCTTTACTTCTATCTGATCCGTGAGTGTCAGATTCTCCTCCCTCATCACATGTCCCAGAAACTTCAGCTCTCTTTTCCTGGTGCTTAGTATTATTTTCCTTTTCGCTTTCATCCCCTCCAGAACCTCGTTGTTCAGTCCATGATATCCTCAGTATCCTTCTATAGAACCACATTTCGACTGCTTCAGGTCTTTCCTTCATTGTCCAGAATTTTCTGCCATATAGAAGGACAGACATCATATAACAATCCAGTACTCTCTTCTTTGTTTCCAGTGAAATTTTCCTGTCTCTTAATACTCTACTCAGTGTTTGGAATGCCTCCTTGGCCATGCAAATACGCCTTCGGATCTCAGTGTCGCACTTTCCGTCCTCATTTAGAACACTTCCAAGATACAAAACTAAAATCTACTCCAGGTAGCAAATTACTAAATGAGGTTTTTTATAAAGGTGTACAAGGTGAGAATAAGCGCTGAATATGTAGGAAAGGTAACAGTTAACCCTAAACTTAAACAGGTTAAGATTGTAGTGATCGAGGATGCACCCTCTTAGGAGTCGGTCCCACAAAGCATCGATTTGTAGGAAGAAACTGCTCGAGTGGAGCTTAGGTCTCACAAATGGAATAAAAAGGGAATGGGGTCATCCGCTACAATGCGAGTAGCATAGTGTATGCTAGCCGTGAAAGTTAAAACTGGTGAAACTAAAGAATAAAGTTCGTCTGAGATAGAGCAGTTAGGGGCTTTCGGCGTCTGGTCTGTGAAAAAGGGGGTGCAGGGTGAAAAACAATTCGTCACCAAGAAGGGCGCGGAGACACTTTCAGATAGACAGGAATATGTGGACTGGGTATTTATATAAGTCCTCCACACTTAATGGTCGGGGTGTTAAGGAGGGAAAAAAAAACAAGGGAAGGGTAGGATGAGGGGGGAAAAAGGAAAAAAAAAGAGAAAAGTTGGTTAGTATGTATTCTTTGGGGTCAAATCCCAAAATGAATCTCCATTCTGATTAGCCACAAGAAACATCCACATACATTCACAGCAAACCAAAGGTTATTGTCATTTAAATGAAAATCATCTGCACAACTACATCAACATTGCCTGATGAAACATAGAAATTTCCGTGTCGCAATGTACAATTGATACATAACTATATAATTATATATATATATATATATATATATATATATATATATATATATATATGTGTGTGTGTGTGTGTGTGTGTGTGTGTGTGTGTGTGTTTGTGTGTATGTGTGTGTGTGTGCTAAAACAAATTTAAAGAGAGAGAGAGAGAAAGAGAGTATGTGATGTGTGGGAGAGATGTTTAGATGCATTATCGATAGCAACTGAAATAATAGAAACCCATAAATTATCAGAATCGCGGCTTGTTCGATGACAAAATCTGAATAGGATCAAGATCATTTTGCTATAATTATCGATTAATTTTAACCTTGTAAGCATCCGTCATTTTCCATTTTCTGATATACAAAACCAACATTTTAACGATAGATATAAACACTCACTTGCTTACAACAAAGAGCCCCAAACTGTCGATATCTATTTCTATACATTTCACTTAGTTTCGGTTTAAGATATCTATTTTTTTCTAAAATCATTTCGCTCTAAACAAGGAATTTTATTACCACTAATGCTCAAGGGGTTACACAGAACTAAAGTTATGAGAAAGAGTGACAGGTTATAGGGAGTGTCAGGAAGTGGATAAGAGAAGGATGAGAATACTGATGAGAGTGGAGTGGACGGAGAAAGGAGCATGAGAGAGAGGATGCGAGTTAGTGAGATACGGGATGACTATTGACTTTATATTTAAATTCTTGGAGATTGTAGCTGTCGGGAAAGCAAGTATGCGGAAAAGAGTTCCACAGGCGGGAAGTGCGAGAAAATAATTTGCTGGAGTAGATTTTGCGTTTACATTTTATTGGTTTCACAGTAAAAGGGTGGGACCTAGTTGCTAATCTTGTGGCTTGAGTAAATTCATACATAGGGGGTACCAGGGAGCTAACTTCATCTGAGCAGAAGCCGTGAAAGTATTTGTTGAAGAGACATAGGGAATCCACATTGCGCTGGTGAGAAAGTGACCGTATCTGAGCTGTCAAGTCGAGATCTATCACATGACAGATTCTCCATTGGAGTTTGTCAAGGACCCCTAGGTGGATAGCAGGAGCACCAGACCAGATCTGGTAGCAGTATTCACTGCACCGGAGGATGGTATATATATATATATATATATATATATATATATAACGAAAATCTGGGGTTGGCTCACCCTTAGATTTTCGTTCTTGTTTGCTCTACTTTCGCGTTGGGTACTTCTTGTACTCTGCTTTCGTATTGAGCTCTTTATTGTTAAAGTAAATTGCCATTGCTTTCTACGGTAGACTGGTTGCCAACCAAGGCTATAGAACCCAATCTGTCCTGTTATTTAACCCACAATTGGAAGGAAGAGACGGATTAATACCTTTCCCAAGGGTATTTGCGCACAAGTGAATGCAAATAATTCAACTGGAATTCGAACTCGGCTCCCCGATTTTTGGTATCGTGTCGATATCCACTGTACCGCTACGCACATTCGCCTGTTTTTTATTCGTTTCTCTTGCTCAATATATCCTGTGAGTGTCAAATTTTCAAAGCCTTCTCTCCTAATTATGCGCCCTGAAAATTTACTCTCTTTGCTGCTGATATTAAATATAAGAGAGTATAAGATATTACAGTATTTACATTTTTCAGACCATTGCCCTCATCTTTATTGCCATATGTACGGCGTTTTGGCCGTTGTACACTCCGGCCTTTTTCAGGTGCTAGGAATTTCGAACCAAGCCCTTTATTCTAATCATTGGGGTATATCATTTTCATTCAACGATGTAGTTATCTCAATTTTAATCTAACTCTTCTAAGTTATTCATCCACCAGTGCTGTAGCTGGTATTGAACTCACAACTTTTGGGTTAAGTCTTCTTCTTCTATGTGCCCTGTCGCTTCAGAACGTAAGCGATCATAGCTTTCCACGTGTCTCTATCCCTTTTGGTTCTTAGCACACCTTCTGATACACCATGCAACCCCCGTTCCCTTATCCACCTGATGAGGTCCTTCAAATATGTTATCCGTTGCTTCCCCCTGTCTAATTTTTCCCTCTATCTGGCCTATTAGTATCAGGTTCTCCAAGCCTTCCTTCCTCATTGCATGTCCCAGGAACTTCAGCTGTCTCTTCCTGATGCTCAGTATTAATTTCCTTTTAGTTTCTATCATTTCTAAGACCTCATCATTACTCACATGCTCGATCCATTATATTCGCAGCATCCTTCTGTAGAACCACATTTCAGTTGCTTCAAGTTTTTCCTTCATCTTTGATGATATTGTCCAGCAGTCACCGCCATATTGAAGAACTGACAACACATAGCAATTCAGTCCTGTCTTCCTAGTTTCTTGCGAAATTGTCCTGTTTCTTAATACTTTACTCAATTTCTGGAATGCTTCCTTCGCCATGCCAATTCGCCTTCGGATCTCTGTGTCGCACTTTCCGTCTTCTGTTATAACACTTCCCAGGTATTTAGATTTTTATACCTGCTTGATTCCAGTGTCCCCGACTTGTAATTGGCATATTGGGCTGCCCTTTTTACTGATGACCATGCATTCGGTTTTTTTGCAGTTTATTTGTAGCCTTTCTTATCACTCTCATTAGCTACCTTCTGTAGGATGTCTTGTAGTTTCCTTTCCGTGTCTGCTATCAGCACTGTATCATCTGCGTATCTTAGGTTGTTTTTAAATTGTATCTTCCGATGACAAATCAAGGCATAACTTCTAGAGTCCTCAAAATATTCTCGCTGTACAAGTTGAATAGATCCGGTGAAAAGACACATCTTTGTCTTACGCCCCTTTCTATCTTTGTATATCTTCAGAATTCATTTCCTGTCCGTATACAAGCGGTTTACTGCCAGTAAAGATTCTTGATTACTCTTAAGTCTTTCCCAAATATGTCAAGGCTGCCGAGCATCTCCATCAATTCTTTGAGGCATATTTTGTCAAACGCCTTCGCATAATCAATAAAGCACAGGTATAAGTCCTTCTTCCTTTGTATTGCCCTTTCAGAGAGCATCCTAATCATAAATATGGCATTCTTTGTTCCTGTGTCTTGACAAAACCGCACTGTTCTTGTCCTATCTCTGGCCTGATTCTGCTTCTCGCTCTATTTATCAGGGTTCAGACTATCAATTTTGATATATGGCTCATTAAACTGATGGTTCTGTGGAGTTCGCACTCGTTTGCTCCTGGCTTCTTAGGTAGTGCTATGAAGATAGACTTGCTGAGGTCAACTGGTATTACACCACTATTATAAATTTCATTTATTATTTCTGTAATTTTCTCGATGCCAAATTATTCCAGGACTATCAGCAGCTCTATAACTATGCCGTCTGGTCCCACTGCTTTGTTTCTGTTCAGTTTGGCTATTGCAGATTCCACTTCAGAATTTAATATTATTTTCGGTTTGTCTTCATCTTTGTGTATTATTGGTTGCTCTCTCTTGTCGTGGAAAAGATCTTTTATATATTCTTCCCATCGTTGGAGTATTTTCTCTTTCTCCAAAATGATTGTTCCATCCTTGGATTTTATACATCCTGTTGAAGAGCAGGTTTTTGTCCTGTCAGTTCTTTTATTTCTTTATGCATGTCTGCTTTATTATTCCTGCTCAATTTCTCTACTTTTGCACATTTGTCATTGAGCCATTCCTCTTTAGCCTGTCTGCATTTTCTCCTTATTTCAGTGTAGTTCCCTGTACTCTATTCCATGTCGTGATATCATTTTCTGCCTCTTTTGCATCATGTCCAGAATCTCTTCAGTCATCCACTCGTTCTTTTTTCTGCGCCTAATTTCCTTTAGGGCAATGTTGTTTGCTGATGTCACCAATGCTTCCTTTAGCGAGTCCCATTTCGAGTGTCCTTTTCCAATTCGTTCTTCGTATTTGATTTTCACGCTGTTAGTGTATTCTTTCTGTAGGTTGAGCTCATTCACAAGCGTGTTGTATTTCATTTTTGGTGTTGCACTAGGCTTCTTCAATCTCCGGAGTTTCACCTTTAGTTTGCAGATGACTGGGACGTGGTCGCTTCCATAGTCAGCGCCTGGATAGACATTGCTTTGATCCACTGCATTTCTGAATCTGCTGTTTATGGTTATGTTGGACAGATAGAAGGAAGGAGAGACAGAGGAAGGCAGCGGATAACATATTTGCAGGGTCTGATCAGGTGGATGACGGAACGGGGGTTGCCAGGAGCAACAGGAGCAAACATATTAAGAGCCACAAGGGATAGGGAGACGTGGAGATCCATGATCGCCTACGTCCTGAAGGGACAGGGCACATAGAAGAAGAAGAAGAAGTCTATCTGTTTTTTGTGACACCCACTAAGCTTCTTCATGTCCATAGACGTCGTGGGTGTTCTTGAAACCAGGTGTTAGTTATTACCTGGTCATTTGCTATGCACCATTGGACCCATTTTCTTCTTTGTTCGTTGCTGATTCCTAAACCAAAGTTGCCAGTTGTCATACCTCCCCTCACTTTTCCGACCTTTGCATTCAAATCTCCCGTGATGATCCTGATTTCTTGGCTTTTACATTGTGCCTTGGCATTGTCTAGAGTGAAGTAAAAAGATTCTATTTCTTCCTCGGTGATTTGTGTTTTTGGTGCATAAATGACTACAATTGCTATTTTGAACGGTCTCCCTTTCAGTTTTACTAGGATAACTCTTTCGGAGAACTGGCAGTATTCCAAAACACATTTCTTCATTTCTTTTTCCAGTATTAAGCCGACTCCTTTTTCATTACTCTTTCCTCCTGCGTATACTATGGTTGTCGCTGTTGAAGTCTCCATTATTTGGCCATCTGGTTTCGCATATTCCCAGAATATTGATTTTCAGTCGGTTCATTTCCTGCTTGTCATTCTCTAGTTGTCCGCAGTTGTGTAACGTTCTGACGTTCCATGCCCACAAGGTAATCCTTTCTTTGTTGCACACAGTCGCAGAGTAACGGTCCAGAGATGCCTGTTGCTCATGTCGTTCCTTTCCGGGCGAGAGACAGATTTTGGGAAAAACTGTCCCCTTTACGCTTTTGTTGCTAACAGTCCCCGGATGACGGTCAGGTGACACCTGTTGCTCATGTCGGTTCTTACCGGGCGAGAAATTGGTCTCTTTGGAAGCAACCCCCTTCACGCCATTAGGTTTAATATATTTTCGTTGTATAGCCATGATTGTACGCAGAATAGATAGATAGTGGAGTGGTATCTTGTTGCCTTCTCCACGGTGATTTATTGAGTCACCACCTCTAGTTAGCTGGCCGTTGACTCATCAAGAGTTCCTCCGCTTTTTGTAGGTTAAAATGTTTTTGTGTCCTACCGGGTTGCTAACGTCTAAAAAGAAGAGAAGGGTGGAAGAAAAAAATAAATATTAAGTATATACTTTATAAGTTCAAACAAATGGTCTTGTAAAAAATGTCAATTCCCATAGTTACTCTTTTTTTTTAATCATATCACCCCGAGCAAGGCGGTAACGCCACTGATGTGCAGGGGGCTACATAGGAGTGAAAAGATTGGAAAAGAGAAAACCGAAAACCGCATCCTGAACAGGAAACAAGGGATAAGCCTCTCTACCTGTTCAATAGATGTGGGTGGAGTGTGAACAGGGCGATAGTTTAGACTATCTACTCCAATTGAAAAAAAAAAGTGAGAAGACTGGAAAAGAGAAAACCGGAAACCGTATCCTAAACAGGAAAAAAGGGATAAGCCTCTTCACCTGTAAATAGCTTAAGATAAGGCATCACATAAACAGAAGATATTTTCTTTTTCAGTAGGCTTTTATTTTTGTTTGGTTTTTAACGAAATTATTCTGTTTGTTAATACTGTACTTAACTTTTGGAGGTCATATGTGCGTTGTGGTGCAAGATGTAGGTTGTGCTGCAAGATGTGCGTTGTGGTGTAGTAGATATCGACTCGGAAATACAAATCGGGGAGCCGAGTTCGAATTCCAGTTGAATTTCTTGCATTCACTTACGCACAAATACACTTGGGAAATGTATTAATTTGTCTCTTACCTCCAGTTATGGATTAAATAACAGGACAGATTGGGTTCTATAGCCTTGGTCGGCAACCAGTCTACCGCAGAAAGTAATGGCAACCTACTGCGGAATAATCTTCTGCCCTTTAAGTCAAGTCACTTTCGAGACATCATGGGCCAAAGCGTGTATCACTTGACTAACTGAATATAATAGTTGGAAACAATTAAAACCTCTACTGGACATGAAGTGGGGAATCTGTTTTTTATTGTTATGATGTAATAAACTGATTCCCCACTAATTCTACTTAATATAATAATGTAAGATGATTTATCTCTTCCCTCTCCAGCTCTTAGTTAAATGGCAGGACAAATTGGGTTCCGTAATCTTGGTCGGTAACCAGTCTACGGCAGAAAGCAATGGTCACCTACTGCGGGATAATCTTCTGCCCAGTCAGTCATGTCTCTTTCGAGACATGATCGCCCAAGCGTGTATCACGTATGGTACTTAAATGAATACTATGCTTAACTTTTGGAAGTCTTATATGAACCATAAAGATGTGGATAAATATATTTGGCATTGTGTAAAATGGTGTATTTTAAAAATCTTTCATAACTAAACGATATCTCAATATTAGAACATCTATCTATCTATCTATCTATCTATCTATCTATCTATCTATCTATCTATGTCAGTTTGATCATTTCTATCTATCTATCTATCTATCTATCTATCTATCTATCTATCTATCTATCCCAGTCAGTTCATATCTATCTATCTATCTATCTATCTATCTATCTATCTATCTATCTATCTGAGAATAGGCTCTGCTTGTTCAAGAATCTATCTATCTATCTATCTATCTATCTATCTATCTATCTATCTATCTATCTATCTATCTATCTATCTATCTCAGTCAGTTCATATCTATCTATCTATCTATCTATCTATCTATCTATCTATCTCGTTCTGAATCTATCTATCTATCTATCTATCTATCTATCTATCTATCTATCTCGTTCTGAATCTATCTATCTATCTATCTATCTATCTATCTATCTATCTATCTATCTGTCTATGATTGTCCGTTATCTATCTATCTATCTATCTATCTATCTATCTATCTATCTATCTATCTATCTATCTCTATTTATAGCTGTAAAAAATCCACAATAAGATTAATGAATAATCTGGGAGGATCTTAATAATATTATTTATTTAAATGAGAAAACTGATGCAACAGAGAGCTCAATGTAAATTTAATTTACAAAACAGACATTTATTTATTTACCTGTAAATTCAGATTACATTTAGTGGGGATAGCTATTTCGATATGCCTGTTCGAGACATGCATTTTCAACCCCAGTCAACCAAGGAATAAGAGTAAAATACTTAGTAGGAAAACGATTAAGAGTTGCTATTCTTGTACTAGTAATACGTACAACATTATTAGCTCCTACAATTTGAAGAATTTCAGAGAATCTAATACAGAACACAGGAATATACCCTCCTGTAATTGCAGATCTAGAGAAAACTGTCTGGCTGAAGGTAAATATAGATCTACAAATATGATCTACCAAGTAGTTAAGAGATGAGTATTGACCTTGCATTTAAATTCCTGGAGGCTGTAGCCGTCAGGAAAGCAATAATAAGGAAGCGAGTTCCACAGCCCCCCACTTCCTCATTGCATGTCCCAGGAGCTTCAGTTGTCTCTTCCTGATGCTCACTATTAATTTTCTTTTCGTTGCCATTCTTTCCAACACATCATCGTTGCTCACATGCTCGGTCCATGATATCCGCAGAATCCTTCTGTAGAACCACATTTCCGCTGCTTTGTTTTTCCTTCATCTTCGATGATATTGTCCAACATTCACTGCCGTATTGAAAAACTGACATCACATAGCAATCTAGCACTCTCTTCTTTGTTTCTAGTGAAATTTGCCTGTGTCTTAGTACTTTACTCAGCTTCTGGAACGCGTCTTTCGTCATGCCAATTCGCCTTTGGATCTCTGTGTCACACTTTCCGTCTCCTTTTAGAACACTTCCTCAGTATTTACATTTTTGTACTTGCTTGATTCTAGTATCTCCTACCTGTATTTGGCATTTTGGGTTGCTCTTTTTACTAACCCTAATTTAAGGTATCAGATAGCTCTCTCCGAAAATACTGGGAATTGAAGAAAGAAGCTCTAAACCCACAGATAAACTGGAAGCTGATAGTCACGGCACGTACTCTAATAGTCTAGGTGATAGATGTAATCTACGTTTACCAGAAAAAATAGAATTTTAAAATTTCAGTATCAGTATGTACTTCTGAATAAACGTAATGAATTTACTAAAATATGTCGTCACCGTGGCCAATTTAAATTTTACTAATTATTCTCTTTGTCCATTTATTCATAACAGGTTTTACCTCCTACATAGATTAGATTTTAAATTTGTTGAATCCGTAGCTTTTTATTTTCTTCCAACAACAACTAACCCAATGGTCAAACAACCTGATCTTCATACCCCCCCCCCAAATTACTATTACGATTTTCTCAGCTTAAACCTATCGTAACCAACAATCCTCACCCCTTCCTTTACTAACTCTTGCTCCTGGACAAGAATTTTTCTTCATTCTTTGGTTGATTGGGGTTGACAATGCATGTCTCGAACTGACATGTTGAAATAGCTATCCCTCCTAAATGTGATTTAAATTCACACACACACACACACACACACACACACACACACACACACACACACACACACATATATATATATATATATATATAAATATATATATAAATATATATATTATAAATTATACTTTAGTACATGTAAAAACTACAATCTACTACAAAATTGTACATTTTGTTTCGACAATAAGTGTTATTTGTGAAAATATTTATTAATTAATTTAAGAAATTTATGACTTAGTTTAAAATTAACAAACTGGTTAAATAGCGGATCGTATGGTATAATCCTCCATTTAATTAGTTAGTTAATTTTAAACTGGAAAATAAGTTTCTTAAACTAATTGATAAACATTTTCACCAAAATAACCCTTTAAGCAAATGTTTTAACGCTGAAACTCAGGTATAGTTGCTCTAACAATTTAGAAAAAACAATTGAATCATATAACAATAAAATATTGAAATTATACAACAAAAACAATTGTACTACTTCTTTTTAACTTGCCCCATCACCAAAACTTTTGTAATTGTAGAAAACCTAGCCAATGCCACTTATCTAATAATTGATTAAATCTCTGGTCTACATGTACTCAATCTCATCTGTAGAGAATTCTAGTGTTAGTAAAATTTATATTGGTAATACAATGAACTTTTTTAAAAAGCTTTTTTACAATAATCTTTCATCTTTTATTAATAAAGATAAACAAAAAAAGACATCACTTTCTAAATATTTTTATAAGTTAAAAGAAGAAAATAAAATCCTTAAAGTTAAATGAAAAATTCTCAAACAGGTAAGAATATCTAGATCCGTAAATGAACCATGTTTCCTTTGTCTACATGAAAAAAAAAAATGGAAATTATTAAATACATGAAGCGTGACACAATACTGAATCAGAGGAATGGAACTACAGTAAATTGTAAATATATTAAAGAATTAACCTTACGATCCTGCTAGATTTATAAAATCTAAGGATTTCAACTTCAGCAATTATAAACTTTTTACAGTATTAATCTTTCTATCTTGATAATTTACTTTCACTATATGATCTTTTTCTTATCTTTATTTTTATCTTTATTTTCTATTACAAATTGTGATCTATTTAATGTTTGAAATTTGAAATTTTATTTTTATTTTTTTAATTTTAACATTAATTTTTCCTTTAATTTTTAATATTTTTAAATTTAATTTTAATAATATTTTCCAATTTATTACATAAGCACTAATGAATTTATATTTTCGTCTCAGACCTGCGCTTTTTGAATAATTTCTATGTTTGTGTATGTGATTTCGACATTTAAAAAAATGCCAAAGGATTTAGTTTTACACAATGTTACGAACAAATGTATCTATCTACAATTCACTTCCGGCCGAAGTTTGAAGTTTCTGTTTCTTTGCAGCTTCTGTTGTCTTCTGTTGTCTCCCTACCACTTTTTTCCCCATGTGTATTTTCTCACGTTTTTCTCTTTGTTAAGCCCAGACGTCACGTGATCGATGTCTGTATATGATCATACTTTACTTCCTACCTAAATTTCGGGTCCTTTTCTCTCTGAGACGTGTTTCATTGGCTCTTTCCTCTCGTTTCTTTCTTTCGCTCTTGTTTTCCTCTTTCTGTTTTATTTTTTGTTTTTTGTGCCCTTCTTTTTCCTCTTTCTTTCACCCCCACATTTTTATTTCTCTTTTTCTTTATTTTTCTATCCTTTTTCTATCCTTTTTACTTCGCACGAAAAATTTTTCCATTAATAAAAGGAAGTAAATTTTTATTACCATCATTACAAACTACCTGATGAGACACTGCCTTTCAATGTCGAAACAAAATGTACAATTTTGTAGTAAACTGTAGTTTGTACATGTTCTAAAGTATAATTTATAATAAATATTCATTGCTCTAATTTTATGTTGAGCACTGTTTTAAATTAATATTTTGAACGTTGCAAATATTTTCTTCGTTTCTTATTCATATATATATATATATATATATATATATATATATATATATATATATGCGTGTGTGTGTGTGTCTGTGTGTGAAATGTGTATGTATATAGATATAAATATATATATATATATATATGCAATTTGTTAAATATATTCTGTTATTTATATATTATATATACGCGATACTTATTTGAAAGAGCTCAATATCAGTGATAGAGCTAACATATTCAGTTAGATAGGTGTGCGTTTGTGACCCTGGGTTTCACACTCTTGCGATCGTCAGAAAAACAGATTAATTTTTTTTAAATTAATCAGATTGTCCGAGAAACAGTTCCTGCCAATCTGAGAATCGGTTCCCATCCATCTATCTATCTATCTATCTATCTATCTATCTATCTATCTATCTATCTATCTATCTATCTATCTAGCCTGTTAATATCTATCTATCTATCTATCTATCTATCTATCTATCTATCTATCTATCTATCTCAGCCTGTTAATATCTATCTATCTATCTATCTATCTATCTATCTATCTATCTATCTATCTATCCTGTTAATATATCTATCTATCTATCTATCTATCTATCTATCTATCTATCTATTTCAGCCTGTTAATATCTATCTATCTATCTATCTATCTATCTATCTATCTATCTAGCCTGTTAATATCTATCTATCTATCTATCTATCTATCTATCTATCTATCTATCTATCCTGTTAATATCTATCTATCTATCTATCTATCTATCTATCTATCTATCTATCTATCTATCTCAGCCTGTTAATATCTATCTATCTATCTATCTATCTATCTATCTATCTATCTATCTATCTCAGCCTGTTAATATCTATCTATCTATCTATCTATCTATCTATCTATCTATCTATCTCAGCCTGTTAATATCTATCTATCTATCTATCTATCTATCTATCTATCTCAGCCTGTTAATATCTATCTATCTATCTATCTATCTATCTATCTATCTATCTATCTATCTATCTATCTCATCCTGTTAATATCTATCTATCTATCTATCTATCTATCTATCTATCTATCTATCTATCTCACTTTTCAGGCTTTTCTTTATCTATCTATCTATCTATCTATCTATCTATCTATCTGTGCATAGCTACGTATTTCGCCATAGAAAATTAATTTATCTCAATATATTGCAGATGTGTTAACAACAGATATATATATATATATATCTTTAAAAGCCATTCTAATTCCTCTTTTGCTTTCTCCGAACCCAATAAATGCTTATCGAATCAAATATATATGGCCCATATTTACCTATACCCGATTAATGTAAATGCATATAGACACAAATAACATGACCGATATATACCTTTCCCCCAAATTATTGTTTATATAGTAAAATATAAATGGCCACTAGTTACCTACTCCGGTCCAACTAACAGTTTATAGACTTAAATATAAATATCAATATTTTCCTACAACCGAACCAAGTAAATCCTTTACAACTTAAATACGAACGCCCAATGTTTACATATCACCGAACCCAATAAATGCTCATTGAATCAAATATAAGCAGCTAATATTTATCTCTCTGAACCCAGTGAATGTATGAAGATTTAAATATAGTTTTGAAAAGACTGGAGTTCGACATTAGACAAAACAAGTTTTGACACGTCATAAGCCAATCCTCACAACACCGAGTCCGAGTGGTTGACAATTTACAACAAAGGAAAAGTGCAAAAAATTACGAGCTTTCTTTTACAACTTTCTGCCAATACACCTATTTCTTTTTTTGTTTTTTAAAATGCAACACAGAGATCCGAAGGCGAATTGGCATGGCGAAGGACGCGTTCCAGAAGCTCAGTAAAGAACCAAGGCACAGGAAACTTTCTCTAGAAACAAAAAAGAGAGTACTAGAATGCTATGTGATGTCAGTTCTTCAACACGGCAGTGAATGTTGGACAATATCATCGAAAATGAAGGAAAAGCAAAGCAGCGGAAATGTGGTTCTGCAGAAGGATGCTGCGGATATCATGGCGCGAGCATGTGAGAAACGATGATGTGTTGGAAAGAATGGCAACGAAAAGAAAATTAATAGTGAGCATCAGTAAGAGACAACTGAAGTTCCAGCGACATGCAATGAGAAAGAAGGGCGTGGAGAACCTGATACTGACAGGCCAGATAGAGGAAAAAGAGACAGAAAAAAAAATCGGATAACATATTTGAAGGGCCTGGGCAGGTGGATGATAGAATGGGGGTTGCGAGGTGTAACAGGGGAAAGCATGCAAAGAGTCACCAGGGATAGAGAGACGTGGAAAGCCATGATAGCCTACGTCCTGAAAGGACAGGGCACATAGAAGAAGAAGATATATGCCAACTGTTTATAAGAAATTATAATGGGGATATAAAATGGTTGATCAATTCTATAGTATAATCAATATATAAACTGATCTCTCATTTTGTGGCCATGCTAGTTTCTATACATTTATATTTTAGATTTATGGGCTTCAGGTAGTGGATGTCAGAGCGGGGTTTGGGTGGTGTAACAGGAGAAGGCATGCTAAGAGCCACCAGAAATAGGGAGACGTGGAAAGCCATGATCGCATACGTCCTGAAAGAAGAAGAAGAAGAAGAAGAAAAAGAAGAATCTTCAAGCAGTCTTGATTGCTCGATTGACGAAAAGAGACAACCAAACGTGTACTAAGTAGTATCAAGTTCATTGATTGATTTTCTACGGACTATGAGTTCTTTACAGGGCGTTTTCTTTTAATGAAGTTCCCTCCAAGCAAGGCAGTAAAGTGTTACTGGGCGTGGAAGAATTAGAAACAGAAATATTAATAATGAACAGGAAGAGGAAAGAGTAATCAGAAGGATAGCGATTGACATTGCGTTCAATTTTTTGCAGATTAAAGTTGGCAGGAAAGCATGAAGCCGGAAGGGAGTTCCACAAGCAAGAGGTGCGAGAAAAAAACTGTTAGTATAGAACTAACGGTTATATCTAGCCAGCTCTACTGTAATTGATGAGACCTAGCCGCCATTCTAGTACTGTGCTTAAATTCATAAAGTTTAGGTACCATAGTGAAGAGCTCATCTATTTAAGATAAATTCTAGACATAGAAATTGTCTCGTACGAAGCAATGAACTGGAAGGGTGTTCCATAAGCGAGAAAGGAGAGAAAAGAAACTGTTAGCATAGAACTTACGGCTACATCTATCCAGCTCTACTGCAATTGATGAGACCTAGCCGCCAGTCTAGTATTGTGCTTAAATTCATAAAGTCTAGGTACCATAGTGAAGAGCTCATCTATTTAAGATAAATTCTAGAGGTAAAAATTGTCTCGTACGAAGCAATGAACTGGAAGGGTGTTCCATAAGCGAGAAGAGAGAGAAAAGAAACTGTTAACATAGAACTTACGGCTACATCTATCCAGCTCTACTGTAATTGATGAGACCTAGCCGCCA
Source organism: Ascarosepion bandense (assembly GCA_037127315.1). Lineage (NCBI taxonomy): Eukaryota > Metazoa > Mollusca > Cephalopoda > Sepiida > Sepiidae > Ascarosepion > Ascarosepion bandense. The sequence continues at coordinate 3,781,241 of JBBBDQ010001383.1, read as the reverse complement.
TTTTAGTATTGCGTTTAAATTCATAAAGTCTTGGTACCATAACGAAGACCTCATATGACCAATTACCATGAAAAGTAATTATAAAACAAAAAAAAAACCCACGTAAGCAATTTTACGGCGGTGGCTAAGAAACTGAGGTTGAGCCGCACGTTCGGGACCATTAATATTGCTGATTCTTTTTTGGACTTTATCAAGGAACTGTATGTAAATAGAATTTTAAGCCAAAAAATATTTTTAGATCATAATGATTTACATCATACAAGTCTTACTAATTAACCCGTATATGGGGGAGATGAGGTGAATTCATATATTTTACAAGCCAAGGTTCATAATAATGAACACAACTAAAATTGGAATTCGGCTCGCCAATTAATAATTACGAGCCATTATTCATTATACCTTCCATACATCCAAGCTTACTTCTGCTGATATACCCAAACGGTCACCGATTTAGGTACTGACTGTTATCGCCATTGCTTAACATCAGTCATCGCCCGGAAACCGGTGTGTCAACGCTACATGGCCGTAAGCCAGAATCAAGTTTAAACCAGGCGTACTAGTGAGCAGATGTGTAAAAATAAAACGGAAATTAAAACGCTTGTCCTTTTTCACGCATGCCTTCTTTTGTCCCAAATTGTCAACCACTCGATATTGTAAGGGTTGGGTTTCTGATTTTGCAACATGTCAAAACTTGCTGTTATTTAATGTTGAACTCCAGCCGTTTAAAAGCTATATTTGAATCTTTATGCACTCATTGGGTTCAGGGATAGATAAGCCTTGGTCGTTTATATCTGATTCGATTAGCATTTATTGGATTCGAAAATACGTAAACATTGGTTGTTCATATTTAAGTCGTAAAGGATTTACTTAGTTCGGTGGCAGGAAAATATTGACTGTTTATATTTGAGTCTATAAACGTTTTGTTAGTCTGGGGTAGGTAACTAGTGGCCATTTATATTTTACTATATAAACAATAATTTTGGGGATTGGATTATATCGGTCATTTTATTTGAGTCTATAAGCTTTATATCATAAGCATTAAGTGGAGATAGGCAAATATTGGTCGTTCATATTTGAGTCGAAAAGCATTTACTTTTTTCAGGCAAAAGTAAAGATTTGCTCTTTATATTTATACTAGCAGTGTAGCCCGGCGTTGCTCGGGTGTAATGAAAGCTTTAAAACTAATCCATGGTCCTGGAGATCAGACTCTTTGGACGTTGACACGAAAAACATAGGTTGTTAAGACTAAGAACTACAATTATACCTACTGAGAGCAAAACCCGAAGCAAAACAATCAAAATAAAAATCCTGAAACCTTATTTTGATCAGACCCGAAAGGATATCGGGGTACCAATTTCCAATATCGTAGTCAGATAAGTCATCCAAGAATAAACTAACCTAAGTAAGTCCATAAAAACTTATCGTACCCATCGGGAGTAACATTCGAGAAAATAAGCCATATTGATGGCTGAATATCGTTTTTTGATAAGATTCGATAGAATATCGGGGCCATCAATTTCTGATATCGGAAAAAATGAGTGATCTAAGAAGATCTACTAATGTTTGAGACTAAAAACTATAATTTTACCAAGTTCTAGCACATTTAGCAGCAAGAACCACAATAAAAGAACTGAAATCCTGATCTTGATCAGACCTGATCGGATATCGGTGTATTGATTTCTGATATCGTGGGGAAATCGGAAAAAATACGTAGCCCATCACCTGACCGGAAGACTAAGTGTGAAGTTTGGTGAGAATCGGATAAAAATTGTGGATTAGTATAAAGGACATACATACAGACAGACACACACACACACACACAAACATCTTGCCTTTTATATATATAGATGTCCTCGTAGTAAAGTTCTGAGATTGTAGGACCAAAGAACGCATCTCATCTAAACATTTACTATGAAAATAACGATGCATCGTTCATAAAGAATTAATAAAAAGTAGAAACGTGCCGTAGAACCTGGGAGAGAGGCATCTGAGATTATGATAAAACTTCTGATGAGGTTGACGAGAGATAAGAGCAATTTAGTTCATCCAATACAAGATTTACGAGCCACTCAATGTTACTGAATGAGGTTATTGTAAACACGTTAGAGATGTAAAAAATGGAGGCTATGGGTATGTAGGATAGAAAATATTTGACATGTAGAGGTTAAGTTACTACCCGCCATGGACCATGCCATCCAGTTCCACTCAAGGAGCTTCTTCTAACGAACATATGTTTTTTGGAATCTATTCCTAACAATATTCTTCCCTGGTCTTCTTCTTTTATGTGCCCTGTCATTTCAGAACGCAAGAGACCATGGCTCTCCACGTTTCTCTATCCCTGGTGGCTCTTAGTATGTTTTCTCCTGTTACACAACGCAACCCTCGTTCTGTCATCCATTAGCTCAAACTCATAAATGTAGAATATAAATGTATAGAAACAAGCATGGCTACAAAATGAGGGATCCGTTTATATATTGATTATAATATAGATGTAATCCCTCACTTTATATCTACATTATAATTTCTTATAAACAGTTGGCATATATATTCTTCTTCTATGTGATCTCTCCTTTCAGGACGTAGGGGGTCATGGCTTTCCACGTTTCCCTATCAATGGTGGCTCTTAGCACGCCTTTTCCTGTTACACCATTCAACCCTCGGTTTGTCATCCACTAGCTCAAGCCCATAAATCTAGAATATAAATGTATAGAAACTAACATGGCCACAAAATGAGGGATCAAGTTTATATATTGATTACAATATAGATTTGATCCCACACTTTATATTCCCATTATAATTTATTATAAACAGTTGGCATATATATTCTTCTTCTATGTGCCCTGTCCCTTTAGGACGTAGGCGATCATGGCTTTACACGTCTCCCTATCCCTGGTGGCTTTTAGCACGCCTTCTCCTGTTACACCATGCAACCCTCATTCTGTCTTCAACTAGCTCAAGCCCATAAATCTAGAATATAAATGTATAGAAACAAGCATGGGCACAAAATGAGGGATCAGTTTATATATTGATTACAATATAGATGTGATTCCCCACTTTATATCCACATTATACTTTCTCATAAACAGTTGGCATATATATTCTTCTTCTATGTGCTCTGTCCTTTCAGGGCATAGGTGATCATGGCTCTCCACATCTCCCTATCCCTGGTGGCTTTTAGCATGCCTTTTCCTTTTACCCCATGCAACCCTCGTTCCATCAACCACCTGCTCAGGCCTTTTAAATATGTTATCCGTTGATTTCCCCTGTCTCTCCTTCCCTCTATCTGGCCTGTCAGTATCAGATTCTCCAAGCCCTCCTTCCTCATTGTATGTCCGAGGAATTTCAGCTGTCTCTTCCTGATGCTCACTAGTAATTTTCTTTTCGTTTCCATCATTTCCAAAACCTCAGATGGTCGATCCATGGTATTCGCAGCATCCTTCTGTAGAACCACATTTCAGCTGCTTCAAGTTTTTCCTTCATCTTTGATGATATTGTCCAGCATTCACTGACGTATTGAAGAACTGACATCAGCTGCGTACCTTAGGTTGTTTAAATTGTGGCCTCCGATGACGAATCCAGACATAACTCCTTGGGTCCACAAAATGTTCTCCCTATACAAGTTGAACATATCCGGTGGAAAGACATCCTTGTCTTACGCCTCTTTCTATATTTGTATATCTGTTGAATTCGTTACCTGTCCGTATTCAAGCGGTTTGCTACCAGTAAAGATTCTTGCTTACTCTCAAGTCTTTCCCAAATATTTCTTCTGATCTAGGGTCAACCAGTATCTCCAACATCTCCATAAACTATACAATTTACGTTGTAACACTCTAGCTCGAGACTCAGTTATAAAGTTCCTCAAACAACTGAATTAAAAATTCCAAGTATAAATCAAATGTGTGGTCAATATTTTTATGCGTCTCTGCATAAGAAAAAAATTCAAATTTTTTGTTGTGAAAAATTGAAACCTCCAGTTTTAAGTGCATTTGAATTTGCTTTATCTGCACTTGGTGGTAATATTTTTTTTAAAATAAAATAAATGCTTAAGCTTTGTTAAGTGTTAATATTAGTGTAAAAAAGCCAGCTAACCTTAGCAAATATCTACATATATGTTCTAGGCTAGTCAAAAATTAATATTTACGTTTCTTTTTAAGGTTACCTTCGAGTCTATATTTCTAACGTCTCAACATTGTTTTGGTGGCGTTATCTCATTTCATAGGGCGGTGCCACTTACACAATAACTTTCTACATTGAACAGCACTGTGGCTTTGTAGAGGGTGACCATTGTTGTAAAAAAAACATCGTTAATTTTAGGACAGCCTTCTTATACGTCCTGACAGGCTCCAAAGGAGAGTCTGTAATGTGATAGGTACTGATCTGGCGGCTCGATTGCAGCCACTTCCCCATCGTCGAAATGTGGCCTCCCTTTGTCTGTTCTATAAATACTTTCATGGTTTCTGCTCAGACGAACTTAAGTCACTGATGCCTCCTCAACAGGTGTTTACTCGTGCAACCAGACTAACAACTGGGTCCCACCCATTCACAGTCAGGTTAGCCAAATGCAGACGACAATTCTACTCCTGCAGCTTCTTCTCTCGCACTTCCCGCTTGTGGAACTCGCTCCCGTATTCTTGCTTTCCTGACGGCTACAACCTTCAGAAATTTAAATGCAAAGTCAATACTCATCTACTAACCACTGGACTCTAGCTCTCTCCCCACCCCCGTATAACCTTCCCTTTCTCTCCACCTATGTATCTGTCATCGCACCTGCTTTCTCAGCTTTCTATTGTTCCTTTCTAACTTGTTTGTACTCCTCACTCTTTTCTAATTAATCTTTTTACATTTATGTAGCCCCCTGCACATCAGTGGCATTTCCGCCTTGCTCAGGGTGAAATGATTAAAAAAAAAAAGATGTAAATTTCACTTGAAGAGATTCTTCCCACAAACACCTGCTTATTGGAACCGAATTCCAAGAGAATGCTTCGACGATCAATACAATAACAACCTGTTCAAATCTAAGGTTGAGCCTAATCTCTCCAGGCATATTCCCATAATCAGTCTTTCTTAGTAACCGTAACTCATCGTGCCAGGTGCATTGTAGTGAACCACTATCATTACCTTCGTATTCTACAAACCGCCAATTTTTTGAGCCGATTTCCAAGAGGATGCTTCACCGATCAGTACATTTTTAATCCGTCCAGTACTAGTGTTAAGCGTTATCTTCCCATGGACTATACCAATTACTTTGTAGCCATCTACCGCGAGTGGCTCTTGAGCATTGTACAGGTTGAACATCAAGTTTAAATTGCAGTGGCAGATGTGTGTTGTAATGCAGTGGATATCGGCTTGGAATAATAAAAACTTTTGAATTCTTTTTATTTACTTACGCGCAAATACCCTTGGGAAAGATTTTAATTCATCTCTTCCCTCCAGTTATGGGTTAAATAATAAGACAGACTATGTTCTATAGCCTTGGCCGGCAACCAGTCTACCGCAGAAAGTAATGAGAACCTAATGCGGGATAATCTTCTGCCCAGTAGGTCATGTCTTTTTCGAGACATGATCGCCCAAAGCGTGTATCACATATGGCACTTAACTGACTAGTTTCTCGTTTCAGCTATGGATTGAATAGTAGGATAAGTGGGTTTTTATAGCCTTGGTTGGCAACCAGTCTAATACAGGAAGTAACGACAACCTACTGCGGGAAAAATTGTCTGACCAGTCAGTCCAGGCGGATATCACGCATGACACTTAACTTACTGAACAGATGCTTGAGTTAAAATGGAGTGTACGGAAGACAAATTCTCGTAAAGCTGAAAGTATATCCGTTTTGTATCGAAACGAACTGAACACCTCGTCTATAAACCATTCAAAATCTCTTTCCAATGTGTCCTTGAACCAGATTAAACGTGTCAGGTAGAGCTCATTTGCCTTGGCATAAAAGCAAACTTTTTTTATTCCCTGAATGTAAAGTCCTGACCCGATTCGACAGAATTGGGGAATTCATCAGATTTTTTTATTTCTACGAAGCAATTCTATCGAAGAAATATTCTAGCAGATTCAACATCACAGTTAATCAATAATTGAATTTTCGACATCGACAAATTGATCAACAAGAAAAGAGCAAAGCTCTTTCTTTTGCAGTGTCAAGGTGAACGAAACCTTAAACAGATCAATATCTATAACGTATTGATGGAATGTGACAGTTGGTTTCGGCACTTGGTGACATTTTTGCCCCTTGTTTACGTCTAAGGTCTTAAGAATTTGCTTACTTATGAGGTTTTACCAATTAGTTTAGGTTTAAGGTAATAGAATGTATTGTACGTGCGACATCTAAAAAATGTGTTTTCGTCTGAGACCTTAAAAATTAGTTTACGCCGGCGGTCTTAAAATTTGTTTACATGTTAGTATTTGTTTTACGTCTGAAATCTTTAAAATAAATTACGTGTGAAGTTTTCCAAATTTGCTTAAATCTGAAGACTGACAAATTTGTTGATGCCTGAGATCTTAATATTTGTTTACACCTGAAATGTATTTACTTCTGAAGTCTTAAAAAATTGTTTAAGTCTGAGAACTTACCATTCATTTTTGCGTTTCGATATAATCATCTGTGGTGCTACAAATCTGTTTATGGCTGAGTTCATGAAAATTACGTCCAAGGTTTTAACAAATTTGTTTACAGTTGAGTTCATAAAATTTTGTTTAGCGGCATATCAACATCTATGGGGTCACTAAATGTCGAAATCTATATATTTTGATTGGTTGATTTTGTTAAGACGCATATCAAACTATGATGTCATTCAATGCCGAAATCTAAATATTTTAATTGGTTTAGTTGGTTGATTTTGTTTAACGGCATATAAGTTTCTAGGTGGGGGGGGGGTCATTTAATGGCAAAATCTAAATATTTTGATTGCTTTGGCCTTTACAGTTTGGCTAGCCTTATAGCTCGTCTGGGTTACTTTACGCCCGAAGGTAGAGAGTCTAGCAATATCAGGAAAGTGTCTGAGCGGCGTTAATCGCTAGACAACAATCTAAGTCTTTAGCTGCCTCTCGACTTGGGATAAAATGTGGCTCAAAGCCTTTTTGATGTGGATAATCCGAACCTTATAGCTCTGGCAAAAGTGAATATCTTTTTTTCCAGACGAGACTCTACACTTCGGCGAAGTTTCCTCATGGTTACTCTCCGGCCGAAGGTCGAAAATCCGAAAATGTCAGAAAAGCGTCTCGGAGGAGTTAATTGCTAGACAGCAATCTAAGCATGTAGCTGCCTACCCATTTGAGAAAAAATGTGGCATGAGGGTTATCATAGCCATATAGCTCAAGCAAAGATTGAATATCCATTTTCTTCCAGACGAGATACGCTTCGGTGGAGCCTCGTCTGGGTTACTGTCTGCCCGAAGTTAGAGAGTCTGACAATTTCAGAATTGCGTTTTATCGAAGATAATCGCTAGACAGCTATCTAGTTTTTTAGCTTCCTCACCTATTGAGACAAAATGTGACACAAGGCCTTTTTAATAAGGGTTATACAAGCTATACAGCTCAAGCCAAAATTGAATATCTACTTTTCCCCAGACGAGATTTTACCCTTCGGCGGAGCTTCGTCATGGTTACTTTACGCCCGAATGCAGAGAGTCTGACAATGTCAGAAAAGCGTCTGAGCTAGACAGCAATCTAAGTATTTAGCTGCAGCTCGACTTGAGATAATACGTGGCACAAGGCCTTTTTAATGTGGGTAATCCGTGCCATATAGCTTAGGCAAAATTTGAATACTTTTCCCAAGTCAAGTAACTACCCATCAGCGAAGCCTCGCCTGGGTTACGCTCTGTCCGAAGTCAAAGAGTTCGACAATATAAGAAACGTTAATCGCTCGACAGCAATCTAAATATGTAGCTGCCTACCCTCAAAATGTGGCTCAAGGCCTTTTTAATAAGAATTATCCAAGTTATATAGCTCAAGCAAAAATTGAATATCTACTTTTCCCCAGACGAGATTCTACCTTCTAGCCTCATCTGGGTTACACTCTGTCCGATGTCAGGGAGTCCGACAATGTCAGAATTGCGTTTCAGTGAAGATAATCGCTTGACAGCAATCAAGTTATTTAGCTGCCTACCCACTTGAGAGAAAATGCGGTACGAGCCCTTTTTAATGTGGGTAACTATATAGCTCGAGCAAAAATTGAATGTCTACTTTTCCCTCGACGAGATTCTACCCTTCGGTGGAGCCTTGCGTGTTACTCTCTGTCCGAAGACTTCTGACGTTATATCTGTGCTCCTATATGACTGTAAAAAAGGCACACACTGTATAACAGGCTGAGTTTTATCGTAATTGGTACTGAGCGAAGAACGTTGTATATCAATGTTAGTTTGATAAGTTAACTATATTAATAGAATAACTATAATAAATAAATATACAAACAGCAATAAAGAAAGAATTGATTTGTATTGTTCATTTTTCATCCATTCTCTTTGAGACTTCTGGAACGTTCGTTACTGAATGAGGAACTCATTTGAAGTTTGTCCGATGAGACAAACAGCAGTTTTAGAAAACATGAGTCATTGAATTTCCTCCATTGAGAATTGGAGCTGCGGAATCGGGCGATTGTAATCTATTTATCGAAAGAGTAAAACTGTTAAGATTATTAAGTTAAAAGAAACAAGTACTTTAAAATTATTCAGTATGGTATGCAAGAGAAAAAGATTGTGTCTTTCCTATCATAGTTCCGTTCGTTGTGCGTTGTGGTGTAGTGGATATCGAGTCGGAACGACAAATCAGGGAGCCGATTTCGAATTCCAGTTGAATTCATAGCATTCACTTATGCAGAAATACTCTTGGGAAAGGTATTAATCCGTCTCTTCCCTCCAGTTATCCGTCAAATAATAGGACATAATGGGTTCTATAACCTTGTCTGGCAACCAGTCTACCGTAGAAGGTAATGGGAACCTACTGCGGGATAATCTTCAGCCCAATCAGTCATGTCTCTTTCGAGACATGATCGCCTAAAGCGTGTTTCACATATGGCACTTAACTGACTGAATATAATAGTTGGAAACATAATGAAAACTTCTACTTGGCATAAAATGGGGTATCGGTTTCTATTGTTATGAAGTAATAAACTAATCCCCCACTAATTTTTTTTTTTAATCATTTCACCCCGAGCAAGGCGGAAACGCCATTGATGTGCAGGGGGCTACATAAATGTAAAAATATTAATTATACTTAATATAATAATGTAATATAATATTTTTCTTCTCCCTCCAGCTGTGAGTCAAATGGCAGGACAAATTAGGTTATATAGCCTTGGTCGGAAACCAGTCTACCGCAGAAAGCAATGGCAACCTACTGCGGAATAATTTTCTGCCCACTCACTCATGTCTATTTCGAGACATGATCGCCCAAAGTGTGTATCACGTATGGCACTTAATTGACTGACCGTTTGTTAGAGGACACAAAATACAACTGGACTTTTTTTTTAATCATATCACCCCGAGCAAGGCGGTAAGGCCACTGATGTGTAGGGGGGCTACGTTAGAGTGAAAAGATTTGGAAAAGAGAAAGCCGGAAACCACATCCTAAACAGGGAACAAGGGATGAGCCTTGTACAATAGACGTGGGTGGAGTGTGAACCGGACGATAGTTTAGTCTATCTACTCCAATTGAAAAAAAAAAAAGAAAAAGAAAAAGAAAAGTGAAAAGTCTGGAAAAGAAAAAGCCGGAAACCACATCCTAAACAGGGAACAAGGGATGAGCCTTGTACAATAGACGTGGGTGGAGTGTGAACCGGGCGATAGTTTATTCTATCTATTCTAATTGAAAAAAAAAGAAAAAGAAAAGTGAAAAGATTGGAAAAGAGAAAGCCGGAAACCACATCCTAAATAGGGAACAAGTGATGAGCCTCTACACCTGTACAATAGACGTGTGTGGAGTGTGAACCGGGCGCCCAAGCCAAAAAACACGTGCTAAACCAGTTGATAGAAGAATTATTTTATCTTTTTGGATACTACGTGCTGTATATGCGGGGGGGGGGGGGGTCAACTAACTAGACAATGGTCGAGCAAAAAAGACGACCAAGGAATTTAACAGAGGAATTTTAAAACAAAAAATAAAAATATCCTCCAGTAAAAGAAAATTCTTTGAAAGAAATACCAACAAAAAAGCACTCGTTCAAATAACTATGAAACTTTTAAAATTAAAATTTAAATTAAAATTTAAATTAAATTTAAAATTAAATTTTAAAAACCACAACAAAAAATTAAAATAAAATAAAATCAAAGCAAAATCATGATTTACTATTAAATTTGTTCCCAACCCAAAAAGACACGTGCTAAACCAGTTGATAGAAGAATTATTTTATCTTTTTGGATATTACGGGCTGTATATGCGGGGTGGGGGGTGTAAAAAGTTGATTTGTAAGATTTTATGACATGTTGATTTATTTGATGTTGACATTACCTGGTCTTTTTTATTTTAATATATACTTGAATCTATCGATCAAAATTGTACGTGTTTACATGAAAATATAGGCAGGCTGAAACCTTCATACTTTCATATGTACACACTGGCTGTGAATATAAAAGATCTATTAATAAATATTCGTCGTATTTTATACTGATAATATAGGTAAGTATTAGTCTGGTTTATACAACAGCCTATAGTCACATTTTATACTTCAGCCTATAGTCACTGTTTAATACTTCAGGTTATAGATAAACATTGGTTGTGGTATAGGTAAACATTCAGCTTTGTGTATACGAGAGCTTGTAGGTAAATATTTGTAAGATTTATACTTGAGTCTCTTGGTAAACATTAATCGAATTTGTACTCGAATTTATTTGTAAACATTGGTCAAGTTTATACCTGAGTCAATAAGTATACATTAGTCGGGTTTGTGCTTCAGTCTATAGGTAAAAATTCCTTTTTTATACTTGAGTCTATAAGTAAATATTGGAAGATTTAAACTTTAGTCAATAGGTAAACATTGGTTGGGTTTAAACTTGAGTGTGAGACCAATTTTTGTGTTCATACTTTAATCTATGAGAAAACATTGGTCTGATTTATCTTTGAGTCTATTTGTAAACATATATTGTGTTTATAATTAGGTAGATAGGTAAATGTTGGTTATGTTTATACTTTTTTTTACAATCCTATCGCTCCAAGCAAGGCATTTTACTGCCACTGTTTAGTAGAGGAAAGTTATGAGAAAGAGTGACAGGTTACAGGGGGTGTCAGGAAGTGGGTAAGAGAAGGATGAGAATACTGATGAGAGTGGAGTGGACAGAGAAAGAAGCATGAGAGAGAGGATGCAGGTTAGTGAGATAGGAAATGACTATTGACTTTACATTTGAATTCTTGGAGAGTGTAGCTGTCAGGAAAGCAAGTAAATGAAAGGGAATTCCACAGGCGGAAAGTGCGAGAAAAGAGACTATAGGTAAGCGTTGGTCATATTTATACTTGAGACCCTAAGTAAACGTTGGTCATATTTATACTTGAGACTATAGGTAAACGTTGGTCATATTTATACTTGAGACTATAGGTAAACGTTGGTCATATTTATACTTGAGACTATAGGTAAACGTTGGTCATGTTTATACTTGAGACTATAAGTAAACGTTGGTCATGTTTATACTTGAGACTATAAGTAAACGTTGGTCATGTTTATACTTGAGACTATAGGTAAATGTGGGTCATGTTTATTCTTTAGGCTATAGGTAGACATTGGTCGTGTTTATACATAAGTCAGTCTGGAAACTGTCGCCGTGATTATACTTTAGCCTACATATAAACATTACTCATTCATGCTGAAGTTCGTCGGCATTCGCCTACTAGGTGACATCCATTGGTGGGTCTTACCCATTTGCTGTGGATTCTGTGCACAGCCGACAGGACAGCACGAAATGGCAGAGAAAGAAAAGATGAAAGCCACTAAGAATAAATTCTGTAATAATTTAGAAGCAGTGAAGTCGGGCGTCGAAAACATAGGAGTATGGTTCGAAAAAGAAATTGTGATGGGGAACAAATCAAATACTCTACCAAAAAATAACACAAGCAGAAAACGATAGGGCGTTAACATTGAGGTGATACCTGATTCAGGAAAAGTTCAAAATATCCTAGAAAGGAAAGGAAAGTGAGAAGAAATAAACAATTATCAAATACGAGTGGGTTCGTACCGTCAAAAATGACGGCAAAATATTTACATCAATATGCCGCAACATGAGGCAACATATATTGAGTATCTCACATTAAGACATAAAAAAATAATCTAAATTCCTGAGCGTGACAGAAAGGAAGTATATATATATATATATATAACGTTGACAGGAAGGAAGTATATATATATATATATATATATATATATATATATATATACTTCCTTCCTGTCACCGTTATATATATATATATATATATATATATATATAACGGTCTTTATTATGATAGAGAGGATATATATATATATATATATATATATTGGTCGAGTTTCGATCCCGGCCAGAAGCAAGTGGATGTGTCTAGCACTGATGAGCTGTGATACAGCGAAACAGGCTTCTATGTGGATGATTAATATATTATACTCTCGTTACGATTGAGCTCTCTAGAGAAGAAAATTTTAAAAACAGTTTCCACTTCAGCTTATAAGCGTGATTCTTCAGAAATGAATTGAGTTCTTTTGGTGACTGGCGTATGAATACACTTCTTATATACAACACGTTAAAATTTCCCTTCTCTGATTCTATGGCTTAGCGTGTAGCGACTCCGCATGATACCAAATCGGATTCGAACCTGCGACCCCTATTTACATAGGGGAAGCTACCATTTGATCTGGTACTGTCTTAACCACTCGACCATGAATAGCCTCTTGATCAGACGAGGTTTTTATCATGCTTATTATAACACAATTTTCGATCTATCGTAAACAAACCATATCTGCTCTGTAATGTATCGTAATGTCAAACAAATGTAAACATGTTACGGAGATTAACGAATTTTAACGAAATCTTAAATACGAGTATTCGAATCCTGCTGGATAGCACACATTTTCGTAATAAAAATATATCGTGAAATAATCAGGCCGGTAGATATAAATATAAAAATACTGTTTAATTAAAAACAGAATATCTACTTAAATACGAGTATCGGTAAAAATAATTTTCAAAATAATTCATCACAAATAACCAAGTTTCGTTAAAATTTGTTAATCTCCGTAATATATATATATATATATATATATATATATGTAATATTATAAGAAAGTGAAAGAACGCGTAGAATAAAACCCACTGTTCAAGCATTTACTTTAATAAATAGTGCTCGATACAAAGCAGAGTTTAATACTATAATTTAGTTATTACTATAGTTTATACAAGTATTATATCACCACACCAAAATGTTCATGTTTCAGAACAACACTGTTTTAGTTGGACTCGGAATAAAAAAATCGGAGAGCCGAGTTTGAATTCCAGTTGAATTCATTGCATTCACTTACGCGCGAATACTCTTGAGAAAAGTATTAATCCGTCTCTTCCTGCCAGTTATGGGTTAAATAACAGGAGAGATAGGGTTCTATAGCCTTGGCTGGCAACAGGCCTACCGCAAAAATTAATGGCAACCTACAGCAAGATAATCTTCCGCCCAGTCAGTCATGTCTCGAAAGAGACATGATCGCCCAAGCGTGTATCACGTATGGAACTTAACTGAATATATACAAAGAAAAAACGTAGTCTTAAATGAGAATGATTTCTTGATATATAGGAGTGCAGAGAGATGCTTTCAAACTTTTGTCAGCTCTACGATTCAAAACCACGATCACCTAAATCATTAACAAAAATGTCTCTTAAAAAAGCTTTTAAATGAACAATTTTAGTCTAACTTGTGAACAGATTAGGGCATCGCCATCGAACCTTTTGAAGTATAGGATTCAAAGATACAATTATTTGTCTGTTTAATCGAAATCATGAATCAGTTTAAACTCAATATATATTAATATTATACTCAATATGAAGACAACATATTTCTCTCGAGTACGTACACACAAGGCTCAGTTGAAATATCACTTTACTGATGGATTCATAGAGGTGTGACTTAGTTGGATGTTATCGTCAATGTACTATAAGTAAAGCTCTTTCTGTATGTCCTATAAAGATTATACTCTTTGGTTTTTGTTTAGAGAATAGAACTATACATTAAAACCACAATTAGAGTGGAGTGAAAAATCTCCGTTCGTGGTTGTATGTTCAGGCAGGTTTAGGGATTATATCCATTTCCTGTGCATTGAAGACGGCTGCCATATCTGGTCGGGTGCTCCTGATATCCACCTAGGTGTTATTGACAAAATCCAACGGAGAATCTGTAATGTGATCGATCCCGACTTAGCATCCGCCCGTGCATTGAATACTGCTGCCATATCTGGTCGGGTGCTCCTGCTATCCACCTTGGGGTCCTTGACAAAATCCAACGGAGAATCTGTAATGAGATAGATCCCGACTTAACAGCTCAGATACAGTCACTTTCTCACCGGCGAAATGTGGCTTCCCTGTGTCTCTTCTACAAGTACTTTTACGGGCTTCTGTTCAGATAAACTTAGCTCACTGGTGCCCTGTATATATAAATTTACTCAAATCACAAGTTTAGCAACCAGGTCCAACCCTTTTACTGTGAAACCAATAAATTATAAACGCAAATTCTTCACCAGCAGCTTATTTTCTTGCACTTCCCGCCTGTGGAATTCCCTTTCGTTTACTTGCTTCCCCGACAACTACAATCTCCAAGAATTTAAATGTAAAGCCAATAGTCATCTTCTATCTCACTAACATGCATCCTCTCTCTCTCTCATGCTCCTTTCTTCATCCACTTCACTCTCATTAGTACTCTCATCCTTTTCTTACCCACTTCCTGACACCACCTATAACCTGTCACCCTTTCTCATAACTTTCCTCCTGTGTAACCCCCTGCACACCAGTGGCAGTAGACTCCTTACTTGGGGCGATATGATTAAAAAAATAAAATTGTTTTCAAGGCTGCCTAAGATTTAACTATGCGAATTTTCACATCCTTTTCAGTGGCATTTATTTCGCTTCCTAGGGATGTAAATGATTCGGAATATTTAATTGATTTTCAGGAGACAGTAGAAGATTTTGTTAAAACGTTGTTTAATATAATATCACCACTATTTCTGGTATACTTTTAATTTCGCTATTTTTAGATATTTTTCTATATCACTTCAACCAGTAAGGCTAAAATCATATATATAAAACATTAAAAGTTGACGTAATTAAAAATTATATATATTTTAAAAAAATAGCGATGACAGTATATTAAACAACGATTTTAAAAAAATCTTGTATACCACGGAAATTAAAATGGAAGAATATAGTAATATTTTACAAATGAATGTCGACAGAAAAGTATATATAAAAATTAGTTTATGATACGTGTGTGTGTATGTCGGAATGTTCCTTGTTAACAGGTACGGATATATGCGAATCGGAAAATATATGCCTTATTGCTTGTACGTGCAAGCGACAGGAAATTGATTGCTTCAAGTGTCTTTGACTATCAGATTTATCAAACAGGAGTGGATTTATTTAATCCGGGTGTGAAAAATCCAATAAAGAAAATGCTGTCATTAGCTTATTTTTATCTCGCTCAGGTCGATTAACCCATACTTTTTTTTGCTTGAATGCTTCGTGATTGGTTAGAATTTTTGTAAAACGGAAGTTATGCGCGGATCCGCCTGCGCAGAACCTGTTTCTTCGTCATTTTAAACTTAGCGTCAGCGTGTGCCCACATAGGGTCACATAGTCAAAATACATGATAAACGCTTGGGTAGAATATTTTTCCGCAGTAGGTTGCCATTATTTTCTGCGGTAGACTGGTTGTCAACCAGGGCTATAGAACCCAATCTGACCTGCTATTTAATCCATAGCTGGAAGGAATAAACGGATTGATACTTTTCCGAAGGGTATTTGCGCGTAAGTGAATGCAACGAATTCAACTGGAATTCGAACTCGGCTCCGATTTTCTCGTTTCGAGCCGATATCTACTGCACCACAACGCACATTACTCGTCTGATACTTTCACTTAACACCCCATTCCTGCCTGGAATCGTTATATATCTCTTCATTTTCCGTAATAACTTGTGCGTTCTGTCTAACTTAGTATTTGTCAGCAGTACAAGTCTAGCATAAGGAAGATGTCATCTGCCAGTTTCCTTCCAGTGTAATCTCAGAGTCCACCCACAGCCTAGAGTAAGCCTGGCTTATATTAAGTTATAAGCTGTTATTATTATTATTAGGATCTTAAATAAGTTCACGTTGTTTTCCAGCAGATAGCAGACCCAGAACTGCGTGCTTGTAGTTTCAAATGATAACGCATCTATAAGGAAGTACGATAAGCAAGCTTGAAATTAAGTTGATATATCCCGAGAGGGGATAATCAGGGAAAAGAATAGTGCAAGAATAATACTTAACACTGAAGATAGATTATAAGAGATTTATTACCACAGTATAATAAACCAATAGACATACAAGAACGCCAACGAATAATAACAGGTATAACAATCAAGTAGAAAATGCGTCCGTCTAGTGAAGAATGCTTCTGTCTAGTGACGTATGCGGTATTTAACAACCTTCCCACGTAAGGTTATATGCGACACAAGGTCTTTTTATTGTGGGTGTTCCCGGCCATATAGCCAGGCCAAAAAATGTCTGTCTATTTTTCCCCAGTCGTGATTCTACCCTTCGGCGGAACCACGACTGGGTTTGTGCTCTCTGCTCGGAGGCAGAGAGCTGACAGTGTCATAAACTCGTCAGTCTAGTGACGAATGCATTATTTAGCTGTCCCTCCCAGTAAGGGCAACATATGACACATGGTCAGTTTATAACTGGGCTTTCCGGGCTATATGGCCCGGCCAAAAAATGTCTGTCTAATATTCCCCAGTCGTGCTTCTACCCTTCGGCGGAACCACGACTGGGTTATTGCTCTCTGCTCGGAAGCAGAGAGCGCCCTCCACCCGAAGACAGAGAGCTGACAGTGTTATATATTCGTCTTGTGACGAATGCTTCCAGTTCGCTCTAGTGACACTCTTTTATAGACCGGACCATATCCATTCCGGGGTAGGATAGGATATTCCTCGACAACATAAACGCATGTCATTTCAACGAAGTGTAAACAACTTTGTTTTCCATAGAGATAAACATATCAGATTTCGTGCCAAAAAAGTGTATTTGCGGGGAATTTTACTGCACTACTTTATTCAAAAGAAATCTACAGCTGAGGCACACAGAATTCTTGTTAAGACTTACGACGACCATTCTCTGTCGGAAACAACATGCAGAAAATGGTTAAGATGCTTCAAAAATATTGATTTTGATATTGAAGATAAAGAACGCTTTGGCGAACCGAAAAAAGTTTAAAGACGAAAAATTGGCGGCATTACTTCATGAAAACTTATGTCAGACGCAAGCTGAATTTGCAGAATCATTAGTTGATCACACAACAGTTTCGAAACGTTTGAAAGCACTAGGAATATTTTTTAATCGTGTCGCTCCAAGCAAGGCATTTTACTGCCACTGTTGTGCAGGGCGTTACATAGGAGGAATGTTATGAAGAGTGAGATGTTGCAGGGGGTGTCAGGAAGAGAGTAGGAGAGGGAAGAGACTACTGATGAGAGTGGGGTGGATATAGAATGCATGAGAGAGAGAGGATGTAAGTTAGTGTGACAGGAGACGACTATTGACTTTACATTTAAATTCTTGGAGATTGTAACTGTCAGGAAAGCAAGTATACGGAAGAGAATTCCACAGGCGGAAAGTTCGAGAAAAGAAGCTGATAGAGTAGAATTTGCGTTTAGAATGTATTGGCTTCACAGTAAAATGGTGGGGCCTAGTTACTAATCTTGTGGCTCGAGGAAATTCGTCTATAGGGGGTACCAGTGAGCTAAGTTCATCGGAGCAGAAGCCGTGAAAGTATTTGTATAAGAGACACAGGGAAGCCACACTGCGTCGGTGAGAAAGCTACTGTATCCTAGCTGCCAAGTCGGGATTGATCACATTACAAATTCTCCGTTGGATTCGGTCGAGGACACCTAGGTGGATAGCAGGAGCACCCGACCAGATATGGCAGCAATACTCACTGCACGGACGGGTGGTAGATTTGTATATGTGCAGGATTGTTTGGGGCGGGAAAAACTTCTTGGCCCTACACAGACAACTTTCTTAGCAGCAGATTTAGCTATAGATTCTATATAGTTATTCCATTTGAGGTCTGTTGTGAGTGTTAAGCACAGGAGGCGTAGTGTTTCGCTTTCAGGGAGAGAAGCCCGATCTATGTTAATGGGCGGAAGGAACGATTGTCTGTGGTGGTTATTAGATAGCAGCTTTTTTTTGGAAGCATTTCTTACTCCAGTCCACCACGGATTGGAGGTCCTTTTCAAACTCGGCAGCGAGGTTTAAAAGCCAGGACATTGGGTACCGTACGAGTTGAAGCCTGCTTCAACTGCAGAAACAGAAAGTATTTTGCATCGTATCGTGACCGGCAATGAAAAGTGGATACAATACGATAACCCTAAGCATAGAAGATCGTGGGGTAAGCCTGGCTATGCATCAATATCGGCGGCAAAGCCGAATATCCATGGTTCGACACTTCTGTTCTGTATTTGGTGGGACCAGGTGGGTGTAGTTTATTGTCAGCAGCTCAAACCTACCGAAACCAACACAGGAAATCGCCATCAAATACTACCTAAGCGTTCAAAGCAAGCATTGAAGGCAAAACTGTCGTGGACCCGGTTAAGAGTCCAACAAGAAATAATACAAACACCAAAATAAGAAATAACTATATATATATATATATATATTAAACAAAGCAAAATACAAATACGTTGAACTCTGTTAGTAAAACGAATAAATACGTGTTAGGAAGTAATACAGTAATTCGGGACTCGCAAGGGTAATACAGTAGCAGTCTTGGCTGTCTCTGCCTATTGCTCTCTGCTTCTCGGCTGATCTCTCTCTGAGTTCTCACTTTCAGCTTATCTTCTCTCCTCTTGTGAGAGGATGTATATGTAGTTGTAGGAAGAGTTCAATCCGTGGTAATGGGTGATGCCACCATGACAAAAATAATATAAAACAAATAAATAAATGGTCGCTATATGAGCAGAGACACGACAAAGTGATTTTTGCAACATGACAACGCTAGGCCACATGTTGCAAAACGGGTTAAAACCTACTTGGAAACGCTTAAATGGGAAGTCCTAACCCATCCGCCGTATTCAACAGACATTTCTCCGTCCGATTGTCCCTTATTCCGATCGATGATGCATGGCCTGGCTGAACACACTTTCGTTCTCATGAAGATGACAAAAAATGAGTTGACTGGTGGTTAGCCTTAAAAGACGCATCTTTTTAACGACATGAAATTCAAATATAGAACTTAACTGACTGATTGAATATAATAGTTGGAAACATAATTAAAACTTCTACTGAACATAAAGTGGGGGATCAGTTTTCTTTTGTTATGAAGTAAGAAACTGATCTCCCTCAAATTTTACTTACTATAATAATGTAATATAATCTATCTCTTCTGCCTCCAGTTATGAGTTAAATGGCAGGACAAATTGGGTTCTATAGTCTTGGCTGGCAATCAGTCTACCGCAGAAAGCAATGGCAACTTACAGTGGGATAATGTTCGGCCTAATCAGTCATGTCTCTTTCGAGACATGATCGCCCAATCGTGTATCACGTATGGTACTTAACTGACTGACTGAATATAATAGTTGGAAAAATGATTAATGCTTCTAGTGGGCATAAATTGGGGGATCAATTTTTTATTGTTACAAAGTAATAAACTGATACCCCACTAATTTTACTTAATATAATAATGTAATATAATCTATCTCTTCTCCCTCCAGTTATGAGTTAAATGGCAGGACAGATTGGGTTTTATAGCCTCGGCTGGCAACCAGTCTACCGCAGAAATTAATGGCAACGTACTGCGGGATAATCTTCTGCCGAGTCAAATGCTATCATAAAGATGGAAAAAAGTCGTGGCTAGTGATAGACAAGACTTTCAGTGACATGTTTCTTACTAATTATCATGAAAAATCAGTGAGAACTTATTCAAGGTCCTAATATTCTTATTAAATGTTCACCCCAAACAAGGCCAAAGAGCTACTCAAAGTAGAGGGATTATGAGTAAGAGAAGAAAGTATTTGTATATAATGAGGATATGTAGGTTGCCTCTAGATATGAACAGTTTAAAATCGTAGTGGTCGTGGAAGCACCAACTCGGGAGTTTGTTTCTTAAACTAACAGTTCTTAAAAAGAAGATGTCTGTGTGAAACTTTATCCTTACCAATGGAATATGAATCGAGTGAGAATTTGTCGACTCTGTGTATGTGATATGGCGGATCCTAGCTGAGAAGGTATGGCTGCTTATCTATTCCGTTTGTGATGTAGGGTAGTTGTATACTGTTGCAGGTTAACGGAATTTGGCCTTGTGGTAGATAGCCCACTATAAGTCATAAAATGATTATAAATCAAGAAAGGCAATTTGAGTATAAAATAACATTTATATATACACATAGCAATTAATGTTTTACAATAAAAGCAATACTTGAAATAAAGGTCCAACGGAGGTTCGAATGTTCATGGCAAATAATGAGCTGAAAGAGATAAAAGGCTTAAGAATGTGGGGAGCGGAGGTATGTGAGGAAAGTCTTTGAAGTAGTCGCTCCTGAGGTCAGTAAGTACTTTTGAGATAGTAAAGAAATGATGCGAGGTGAAGGGAGGCAAATGTAGTAGCCGCTCGACTTAAGTCAAGGGGATATTAATTACGTACTTCTCATTGGTCTCTGCGTTAGTCTGTCTGCTGAGGTCTTGTCTGTATCCGCTTTTTATATCTGCTTTTTGGATCAAAACAGCTCGTTTGGAATTTCATACTTGTATTTGATTCTGGGCTTCCCATTGGCTGGTAAATAAAATTTGCGTAGGTTTGCGAAATGGAAATTTGATATTTGATTAATTTTTATTTTTCAACCAGAACATCTGAGCGAATACACCTGCGCAGAGACGGTTTTTGTTCATTTGCTTTCTGGTCGGTATAGAGCAAACATCCGGTCCCTAGCTTTTGCTCGGTATCAACACAAAGGTATAAACTGGTGAATCTAAGGAAAGTAAGTGGTCAAAATGGCAGCCGTGATGGAGTAAAAGACGCGATCCATAAATCGTATATTTTACATGTTGCACAAGGCCGAAAGTATGGCGCACCCGGTGAAAGATCGAAGTCACTAATCATTCGTAAATGCTGACTTTGTAAGCGCCTCTTAGGTGTAACACAAGGCCGAAACTAAAGGGTACCCAGTGAAAATCGAAAACACTTCTCAGTGGTAAAACGGATCTAGCGAGACAAGCTAGGTAACCATAATACCACGTCAATGTGACTAACGATGAATAGGGATGTAATTACGAGGTTTCATCTATGGGAAAGGAATTGTAGGGATGAAAAAAATTAAACACCCACAAGGCCACGTTAATGGTTTCGAACTCTAGAAGGTGAGGATTGCACAACTTCAGCCCTTATACGACAGGACTATTTCATTTTTAGTCATCTATGTCCGTCCTTCAATATGGCAGTAAATGCTGGACAATACCATCAAAGTTGAAGGAAAAACTTGAAGCAACTGAAATGTGGTTCTACAGAAGGGTGCTGCGAATATCATGGATCGAGTATATGAGCAATTATGAGGTCTTGGAAATGATGGAAACAAAAAGGGAATTAATACTGAGCATCAGGAAGAGACAGCTAAAGTTCTTGGGACATTCAATGAGGAAGGAGGGCTTGGAGAACCTGATACTAACAGGCTAGATAGAGGGAAAAAGAGACAGGGGAAAGCAACGGATAACATATTTGAAGGTCCTAATCAGGTGGATGATGGAACGAGGATTGCACGATGTAACAGGAGAAGGGTGCTCAGAGCCACCAGGGATAGGAAAACGTGGAAAGCCCTGATCGCCTACGTCCTGAAGGGATAGGGCACATAGAAGAAGAAGAAAAGCAACAAATTCAACTAGAATTCTTTGCATTCACTTACGCACAAATACCTTTGGGAAAGGTATTAATCCGTCTTTTTCCTCCAGCTATGTGTCAAATAACATGACAGATTGGCTTCTATAGCCTTGGTTGGTAACAAGTCAACCGCAGAAAGTAATGTTAACCTAATGCGGAAAAAACTTCTACCCAGTCAGTAATGTCTCTTTCGAGACATGATAGCCCAAGTGTGTATTACGTATGGCACTTAACTGACTGATTGAAATCCAACCAAACAACAAGATGTGAATAAAAAAAAACTTGCCTATTAATTGATATGGCTTGTCCAGCGATTTGTAAAATAGAAACCAAGGAATTTGAAAAACTGTCAAAATATAAAGACCTGAAAATTGAAATAGAAAAAATGTGGAAATTGAAAACAAGAGTCGTGCTAGTGATAGAAGGTGCACTTGGAATGATAAAAAAATGGAACAAAGCAACACATTGAAAGAATCCATGGAAACCCCAGATTAAGAGATATACAAACAATTGTCATGTTAAGTACAGCCCACACGCTAAGAAGAACTTTGTCTATGTAACGATGGGGATGATAGGGGAGATAGAAAAAACAAAAAATGGAGCCATAACGACACACCACTACCTGCCTTAGGTCTTCCTGCAGACTTGGTAGGTAGTACGACCATAGCAGAAATAGAATTATGAGGAATAATAATAATAATAATAATAGCCATAACGACACACCACGACCTGCCTTAGTTCTTCCTGCAGACTTGATAGGTAGTGCGACCATAGCAGAAATAGAATTATGAGGAATAATAATAATAATAATAATAATAATAATAATAATAATAGCCATAACGACACACCACGACCTGCCTTAGGTCTTCCTGCAGACTTGGTAGGTAGTGCGACCATAGCAGAAATCGAAATATGATGAAAAATGACATAATATTTAGAAGTGCATACTTCTAAGTATGCAGGTGATCGTTAGACACTTCTAGTCTTCGATGCTGATCTATATCACGTGACTGAGTGATGTCATCTTGTGCGCAGTGAATGAATGCTCACATCGCTGACAAAGATGTCTAAGTTGAAAGCGAGAGAGCGAGAAAATGACTTGACGGCAAAATGAAGGAGAGGCGCCGAAACAAAAGACTGTGTCGACTTGAGGCTTTTATTTTATTCTTTTATTACCCACTTCAAAGGCGACAGACGTTGCTTCATCAATTAAAACATGAGCAGTAAAAATAAAAGTAAATAATGTTGGGATTGTCTTTGAAGTGGGGAGGGGCTTGTGTTTTGTTTTTTTCTTCTTCTTTTTTTCATTTTTTTTTTTTTGTAAAGAATGTGATTCTGTAAAAGGATAACCATGTGTCGATGGTTTGCCATTCCATTTGAGACCAAGAATCAAACGTCAGGGACTAGGAATAGCATAGAAAATCACAGCCTTAGAAAGAAAGAAAGAAAGAAAGAAAGAAAGAAAGAAAGGGAAAGAGAGAAAGAAAGAAAGAAAAAGAAAGAAAGAATGAGAGAAAGAAAGAAAAAGAAAAAGTAAGAAAGAAGGAAGGAAAAAGAGAAAAGAAATAAAGAAAAAGAGATAAGAAAAAGAATGAGAAAAAGAAAAAGAGAGAGAGAAAAAGAAAGAAAGCGAGCAAAAAGAAAAAGTAAGTAAAAGAAAAAATAAAAGAAAGAAAAGGAAGAAATGAAAGAAAGAAAATGAAAAAAGAAAAAGAACAAGAAAAAGAAAGAGAAGGAAAAAGAAAGAGAGGGAGAGAGAGAAATAGAAAAAGAAAGAACGATTAAGAGGAAGAAAGAAAAAGAAAAGCAAGAAAAAGAAAGAAAGAAAAAAGGGAAAGGAAAGTAAAAGAGAAAAGTGAGAAAAAGAAAAAAGAGAGAGAAAAAATAGCGAAGAAGAAAAAGAAAGAAAGAATGAGAAAAGAAAAAGAAAGAAAAGAAAGGGAAAAAGAAAGAATGAGAAAAGGAAAAAAGAAAAAGAAAAGAAAGAAAGCACAGTTAAGCGGAAGTCGAGGTTTTTCAGCTTCCGGCCAAAGTACAGAGAGATAGAGAGAGAAAGAGGGAGAGTGGGAGTGGAAAAGGGAGAGAGAGAGAGAGAGAGAGAGAGAGCCGAGAAGTCGGAGAGAACGCAATGGAAGACAACTCGTGCCAGTCCACTGCCCTCGGATGCACGTGTGCTGTCTCTCTGGCTATCTTCGACTTTAATCCTATAATTTTTATTATATTATATATTATTATACACTTCTTCCTTTAATAATAATAAGTACCGTAATCAAGAGTTGTGGTGCAGTGGATATCGGCTCGGAACGAGAAGTCGGAGAGCCGAGTTCGAATTTCAGTTGATATTCATTGCATTCACTTACGCGCAAATACGCTTGGGAAAGGTATTAATCCGACTCTTCCTTCCAGTTATGGGTTAAATAACAGGACAGATTGGGTTCTATAGCCTTGACTGGCAACCAGTCTACCGCAGAAAGCAATGGCAACCTACTACGGGATAATGTTCTGCCCAGTCAGTCATGTCTCTTTCGCGACATGATCACTTAAGCGTGTTTCACGTACGGCACTGACCGTAATCAAACATCCCTATCGAAATATTTTTGGTATTTAAAACAACAACAAAAAACTCCCACAATAAAATGGAACAAAAACAAAAAAAAACACCATGCTCCTTTTGTCTATATGAAAATCTATACATTATTAAATTCCTTAAAAATAGCGATCTATTAAATAAACGTAATGCAATTAATGTCATATCTAAACATTGTATAATGTCACCATAATGTTTAATAATTCTTCATAAAATATAAAATATCGATTAACTTACATATATTCAGTACTTTGTTTTGTGTTAGGATATGATATTAATTAAATAGATATTAAAATTTATGCAAGTTAAGAATATATGAAAAATTGATGAAAAAATGCATTCTGAATGAAATAAAAGAGTTTAATCATACCAAAAAGTCTTTTTTAGTCAGTTCAAAAATAAAACGTGCTTTCTTTCTTTCTTTTTTCTTTTTTTCTTTTTTTTTTTTTAACATAGCTGAGATGCATAGAAATCTAAGAGAATTACCTTTGTAGCTAAAATGTATCTTACCGGATGTAAGCAGTCTAGACTCTAGCCGCATAATATTACATTTTCCCGTAAGCACGAAAGAAAAAATCCTGCATCCCCCAACAGGTAACTACCTTAATTCTGATTAGTTAAATAAAAGACATTCATAAAATCTAACCTTTTCTGTCTTCCCCGACCATGTATACTTTTAAAATAACAAACCTGTTGTTCTCTACATTCAAATGTAAATCATTTTCCCCATAGTTATTGAACTTTGCCTGATGACGAGATAAATCTCGAAATATAGCCATTTCTTTGCCACAATGTAAATTAATTTAATTTTAAATAAAAACAGATTTAATTCCAGAAGACACCACATGGTAGAAACTTGGGTTGCGTAATAACTCTTTTACAAATGGAAAATATTCAAAAGTACTACAATATAATTGTATTGAACACTTTTTGATACAAATGTGCACTGGCCTAATTTCATAATGACCAAAACTTAAGTAATATCTATATATATATATATATATATATATATATATATATATATTGTATCGAGGCAGCAGATAATTGTCTAAACATATACTGTTAAAAATAGGAAACAATGAATGTCTATTATGTTTAATCATGAGCCGTTCTAAATATCGTATTTTGGCTTTAATTTCAGGTGAAAATAAAGACAAAATTTGTCCAACATTTGGATAATCCTTTATTAATCATTTATTAATATTATATTATATTAATATATATATATATATATATATATATATATATATATATATATATAGCCTTTAAGATTTGAAAAAGAAATTACTTGACCGTCGATCGGGAGCGAGGCAAAATTTACTCGCCCCCAAATCATTTTTCTCGACCGACTCCATTTTCTAAATAGAAGCCTTACGTAAACATAGCCCGAGTCGCTAACGAAAAACAAAAAATGAAATTATAATTTCGAACGTGTTAGAAAGGATTTAAAAAAGTATAAAAATGATAACAACAAAATTTGATCTTTCCTCTTAATAATAGCATAAACTCTTTGATGATAAAACTTTGTTTTTCTTAAGTTTTATTATAAGCCCTTTTAACATCATGATATGCTGTTTTTTGGCAATTGAGTGGAGGTACCTAAATTCGTAGTTTCTTTCTTCAGTTTGACTACAACCTCCATCTCATAGATGATAAAAAATAACAAATATGATTTTCTCAATGATTTTCTATAAATAAATTACTTGTATATATATATTTTTTCTTTCAAATGTTCGTTTTTACTTTTCGTAAGCGGTGAGTCAAGGGTAAAGGTTTTACAAATCTGTGAGCGTCTTTAATTTGGGAGACAGAGACATTCTGGCTCCACTCTGAAAGCGTTAATTAAACGAATGTTTACACTGACCGGGACGATAAAAGTTCATTCTAATTAAATTGTGAACCTTTAATAGCATACTATTTATCGGAGGTACTTCGACACAAAACCTAGCTAAGAACACTCGCAGACACTTATAGTACAAATGTGTAAATTTTCAAGAAAATCGATTCAGCTGTTTCGGAGTCTGTAAGTAACGGATACACACACACACACACACACACACACACACACACACACACACACACACACACAGATAAAGTTCCATTTATAAATAAGTTTAGATAAATTAAAACATAGCAGTCCTTATTATAATACATATATATATATATATATATATATATATATATATATATATATATATATATATATTCTTCACTAGTCAAGGACGTAATTATTGCAAAAAAATAAAATAATAAATCCCTGTTAAAGAGCAAACACTCGGCAAGAGCTTTCATAATTGCTAGTAAACTTTAATAACTGTTAGATAATGAACTGGGCCAACGCTGCCTCGCTATAGTCTCTCTCTCTCTCTCAATGACAGGGGCAGGAGGGGATATATATATATATATATATACAAACAACTGAGAGAATACATTTAGGTATGCCGATATTGATATGAACAATTTCAATATTTTCCCAATTTCACCTTTCTTAATGAAAACAATATTTTCCCAGACCAACAAACACAAAGAATATTTTTAAATATTTAAAGAAATCGGTTAATTTCCATATCATTTTAACATTATACTGAACATAAAAAAATTCTCGTCAATCATGAACTATGACGTTTTTTAAATGCTTAATATTTTCAGTTATTCTTATGAATATTCATGAGCGTTTTTTTCTAATTGGCAAAAAATATTTCTTTACAGATACCTTATTTAAAATTCATTTTAACTCTTTGTCTTGATAAAGTCTATCACGGAACGAAATGCGTAGGCGAGAAAAATATAGTTTCCTTTTGTCTACTTTATTTATTTCATACTGTTTTTATACCTCAGATTATAACTCTGTATACTTTTACACACACACAGACACACACACACACGCACACACACACACACATGTATGCGTAGATTTATGTAGATAGTAGGATAGATAAGAATGTCACAAAATCAAGTGATATAATCATATTTATGTTTATATCAATATATATATATATATATATATATATATATATATATATATATATATATATACTAGCAGTATAGCCCGGCGTTGCTCGGGTGTAATGAAAGCTTTAAAACTAATCCATGGTCCTTGAGCTCAGACTCTTTGGACGTTGGCACGAAAGACTAAAAAGCAGTCGTTGTTTCCGGTTAAAGCGAAACCGTAAACTGAAAGAAAAATGAATGGATGTCAATGAAATTTTGGTTCCTGGTATCGATATCAAATTTTCTGGACTATTGTAAAAACTGCAACCTTGAAACTTCTGAATATCGTTTCTTATGTCTTTGTCTATAAGTGTCTCA
The DNA here is from genome assembly GCA_037127315.1 of Ascarosepion bandense. Lineage (NCBI taxonomy): Eukaryota > Metazoa > Mollusca > Cephalopoda > Sepiida > Sepiidae > Ascarosepion > Ascarosepion bandense. The sequence goes on along the minus strand of JBBBDQ010001383.1, from coordinate 3,753,289 downwards.
AATTTGATTAAAATCGAACCATTCCTTCTATAGCGCGATTTTTTCGATTATCGATTTTCGATATTGATCGGGGGCACCTCGACACAAAACCTAGCTAAGAACACTCGCAGACGCTTATAGTACAACTGTGTAAATTTTCAAGAAAATCGGTTTAGCCGTTTCGAAATCTATTGGTAACGGATACACACACACACACACACACACACACACACACACACACACACACACACACACACAAAGTTCCATTTATAAATAAGTTTATATATATATATATATATAAATATGTTTATATCAACTTAATTTGTTGTATTCTTATATATATATATATATATATAGAGAGAGAGAGAGAGAGAGTGAGAGAGAGAAAGAGAGAGAACGAGAGAAAGAGACAGAAAATCTAAGCAATATTTGTTTGCTCTACTTTCGTATTCAGCGCTTTAGTGTTAGGGTTTTCGTCTTGGGATTTTTTTCTTTCCTACGAGTGCTTGACTTTTGGTTCATGTACTTCTCTTTTTTTTTTTTAATTCCCCTTCTTTTCCCTCCGAGTTCGTTCTCGGTGGGTTGTACAAGACGATTTAAATTATAGCTTAATTAATACTAGTTTCGGCAGAGTTCTGTTACTACTGGTATTGTTATCACTATAGTTAATATTATATATATATATATATATATATATATATATATATATATATATATATATATATATATATACTACCGGCCATAATTATTAAGCCAGCCAAGTTTTTAAAACAAATTATGTATTTCATACTATTTTTAGTATTTATTGCTAAGTGGATAAATCTAAATGAAAATAGAATGGTTCTTTTTTAATACTGCACAATAACATGTACATCAAATGAAATGTTCTGGTGTCCAGTTTTTGTGCTCTCTTCCCCATTCTAGTCTCTTCTTCTTATTGGTTATTGGCTAGCCGAAGAAAAGGCTTCCTGGCTGCCTTGTAAAGTTTTGCAAAGTAATAATAACAAAAGAACCACTCTATTTTCATTTAGAATTATCCACTTGGCAATAAATACTAAATTTTTTAAAAATACTGGGATCGCCTTATTATTATGGCCAGTAGTATATATATATATATATATATATATATATATATATATATATATATATATATGCATGCAGTGCGAGTATAGAAGAATCCAAAGGAGTATCCTGTACATACAGTGGTAGCATAACTTTCTAAGAGAGCTCTAAACATATATACATATAAATACATATGGAGCAAATATAAGAAAAATTAAGACAGACACGTTATTTCGTGATGAATAGGAAGTAAAGGCCTATTTCAAGCGAACCATCGTCAGCTTCCGTCTTTATTTAACAAAGGATTTTACACGAATAAAATCCTTTGTTAAATAAAAACGGAAACTGACGATGGTTCACTTGAAATAGGCCTATACCCCCGATTCACCATGAAATAACGTGCCTGTCAGGTAGGTAAATCCCAAAAACCCAATCCTAATTAATATTAATTTCATTAATATTAAAATTGATCAAGGTGGAGGGCTCGATGCAAGTAATACATTCTATTCACAGAGCCAAATATAAAAAACAAAACAAAAATTTCGATATTGGTTTCGCCGTTGCTGAAGAAGCGAAGATTTCATCGTAGATATAGCTATCCAACGGATTCAAATATCGAAATTTTTGTTATATATATATAAACCATATATATATATATATATATATGGTTTCGATGGATGAAATATCGTCTAAGTTACGCATGCTCACAAACAAATCAACAATAGAAATAAACCTCATATGGTTCAACCCACCGTACAACGAAAACTTTAAAACATACATAGGAAAAGAATTCATTAAACCCATACACAAACTCTACCTTTCATCAAGCACCCTACACAAGATATTCAACGAAAACACAGTAAAAAATCAGATAGTCTTAAAGTAAATAATAAAATCAGATAGTAATAATATTCGGTGACATTCATATATACACAGACATAACAGAATTCAATAGACGCTTACAGAAACCGTTTATTTTATTAAACAAGTAATTATTTTATTAAACAGGTAATTTATGCAAACGAAGTAATTATAAATGGTCATAAAGTTAATAACTAATGCTTGGTTGACATCCCCTTTGCTTTTTTTAATGCAAGGACCCTTCTAGTCATGCTTGCAATGCGTTCACGAATATCATCTTGAGGGATTTCTTGCCATGTTTCACGCAATAATCCTAAAGCTTCGGTCTTAGAAGATGGCTTCCTGTTCTTTTTGCAGAGTTTTCGATCTAATAAGCCCCAAATGTGTTCAATAGTGTTAATATCCGGGGACTGACCTGGCCATGGAAGTTTATTGATCCCATTTTGTCTCAACCTCTCTGGTGAATTGTACGATCACTCTATTAAGAGTAGAAAGGGGTATTGAAAGATTTTCAGATATTTTTCTTTGACTAAAACTACCTTCATGTTGGCCCACGATACGTCCTCTCCGAAATTCGGATAGGTCTGGTGCTCCTTTGGTTTATAGCATGCTTCAGTATTGTTATTAGCAATTTTAATCAAATAATCTATGTTAATTTATCTTGGTTATTTAATAAAATTAGAAATAAAATTTTTCTTGGTGTCTATTCAATTCGGTAATGTCCAGTAATGCTAAAAAAGCATCGAGCACAGAGAAAATTGCCCGGATTTATTAGTTGACAATGTGATGACGTCATCAGTGTCATCCGTTTCCAGAAACTATGATTTTTTCGGCTATTCCAATTAGGCACAGAACGTGAACGAAAGCAGGAAATCAGGTTCGGACTTTCTGAGTATAACCAGTCTTTTCTCCCAAAATTAATAAATAAACAGATTTTTACTTCGTTCATTCGGATGTTTTCTTCGTTTTTCTTTCTTTCTTTCTTTCTTTCTTTCTTTCTTTCTTTCTTTCTTTCTTCGTGAATTGTTTAGTTTGATTTCTGACAAAGACATTTTTCCTTGCCCGGATTTTCACTCTGATTGCACGGATCGGCCCGGACCCGTGCCCGATGTGCCCAGTAGTCATATACGGCCATGTTTCCATGCAAACACATACAATTTTAATCGATAGATTCAAGTATAATTTAAAATAAAAAAGAACAGGCGATGTCAACATCAAATAAATCAACATGTCGTAAAATCTTACAAATCAACATTTTTAACTTACCGTCCAGTTGTATTTTGTGTCCTCTAACAAACGGTCAGTCAATTTAGTGCCATACGTGATACACACTTTGGGTTATCATGTCTCGAAATAGACATGAGTGACTGGGCATAAAATTATCCCGCAGTAGGTTGCCATTGCTTTCTGCGGTAGACTAGTTGCCGACCAAGGCTATAGAACCCAATCTGTCCTGATATTTGACTCATAAGCTAGAAGGGGAAGAGCTGTATTATATTATTATGTAGTAATTAGTGGGGGATCAGTTTATTACTTCATAACAATATAAGACTGATCCCCCAATTTATACCCAGTAGAAGTTTTAATTATATTTCTATTACATACAGTCAATCAGTTAAGTGCCATACGTGAAACACGCTTGGGGGATCATGTCTCGAAAGAGGCATGACTGACTGGGCAGAAGATTATCCTGCAGTAGGTTGCCATTGCTTTCTGCGGTAGACTGGTTGCCGACCAAGGTTATATAACCTAATTTGTCCTGCCATTTTACTCACAGCTGGAGGGAGAAGAGAAAGATTATATTACATTATTATATTAAGTATAATTAGTGGGGGATCAGTTTATTACTTCATAACAATAAAAACCGTGTTACTTTGCGAAGTCCGTGATACTGACAACTGATGTGCTAATCGCACATTATCGGTTATACATCCGGGTGAGCTATGGCACAACACAAAGCAAATCTTAAAGTAAATAACATTCAATATACGACATTGGGCCGCCCAAAATAAGCATCATTTTCTTGTTTTTGCAGTTTATTAGCTTTTTGCGATTAGCAGCAAATAAATGAGTTTTTTTTTTTTTTGTCATTATCTTCCATGCAGTAATCATTTAGAATAAAAACAAACTATAATGGATAAATATTTATTCTGAGATGAGTTATGGTAACTATTTATGCTGTTGTCCTCAGCGTTATTGCCATATTCGTAAAGTTACAATAGTTTTACCATCCGGCCCTTTTCAGATGATATACGTTTTCGAACTGAACGCTTTGTTTTGTTCACTTATTCCCTGCATTCACTTACGCGCAATTTTTTTTTATAATCGTTTCACCCCGAGCAAGGCATACCCTTGGGAAAATTATTAATCCATCTCTTCTCTCTAGTTATGGGTTAAATAACAAAACATATACCCTTGAGTGGCAACCAGTCTACCGCAGAAAGTAATATCAACCTACTGCGAGATAATCTTCTGCTCAACCAGTCATGTCTCTATCGAGACATGGTTGCCCAAGCGTGTATTACGTATGTCACTTAACTGACTGAATATAATAGTTGGAAACATAATTAAAATTTCTACTGGACATAAAATGGGGGATCGGTTTTCTATTGTTATGAAGTAATAAACTGATCCCCCAGTAATTACTACTTAATAATATAATACATCTCTTCTCCCTCTTGCCATGAGTCAAATAATAGGACAGATTGGGTTCTATAGCCTTGACTAGCAACCAGTCACGTCTCTATCGAGACATGATTGCCCAAGCCTGTATCACGTATGGCACTTACCTGACTGACTGTCTATCTAAAAAAAGCCATATTTGTTCAGTTGTGACCCTTTCCTCGGCGTACGTTGGTACTTCATCTAATAAATAATAAACACATGTGCCCAGATAATTATTGTATACATTTATTGTTTTGGAATATTCTGCTTATTTTCTTGTTGGCCTAATTTGCTTTGGATTTCGGTGTCACGTTTTATGATGATTTCGCTATTTTTATAAATTTATAATGTTGATATCATATATCATATCAACTTCTATGGGTTATTTAATGCTGAAATCTATTTTGTACGCAGTTTTGTTAGATATTAACTGAAAAAGTTTATTTCAGGAATTACAAAAATAATACTGCTTCCTGGATGCCAGGGAAAATAAAAGAACGCATAGGAAACATGCTTTATATGGTTCAAGGGCCAAAATTTGTACACAAAAGGCATGTGAATCAAATAAAGAAAAGACTTTCGGAGGAAACAACTGTCGCGTCTCAAAGGTGGGACGAAAATGTGGAAGATCTGTATGACACATTTCAGCTACAGATGCCTCAGGGGCAAGAAGTAAATAGTAGAAAATCCACCAGAAAAAGGAAAGCGACGCACCAGTGAACAGTAGATCCGAAAAAGAAAAAGTATGACTGACAGCAAAAGTCTTAGGAGGGGAATGTTGGGACGCCCGCGCCTAATCGGCTATAATGGAATATTCCATTACTATGTAAAGTAATTGTGGCATCTACGTAGGAGAGTGTGCCGAGCAGCCGATCGACAAGTCAGTCGTAGACTTCCGGTGACGACCCGGAAGTACCCATTGCTCATACTACGTCTTACGACGGTTGAGACGATTAACCTTTATTCTTGTATTGGATACTAATAACCTTTGTAAATACTATTTTCACGGAATACAACAATTAACCTATTCCTGTTGTTGAGTTATTTATTCTTACTCACGACATAACATTAACAGTTTTCGTGATACAAGTCTTACTAATTAACCCATAGATGGGGAGAAGAGATGAAGTCACCTTTGCAAGGGTATTTGCGTGCAAATATAATGACTCGAACTGGAATTGGTTCTCGGCTCTCCGATTAACAATTCCGAGCCGTTATCCATTACACCACCAGCACATCCAAGGGGTTACCCATCTAAATACTGACCAGGCTTGACGTTGCTTAACTTCGGTGATCGTATGAAAACCAGTAAAGTGGCTGTAAGCGGAATCATTACATTGAATCAATAGCTAAATCCAGTGCTAGGAAGGTTGGGTCACTGTGTCTGGCCAGGAAATTTTTTTCCGCCTGAATCCATCTTGCACGTATACAAATCAAGCATCCAACCGTGCATGGAAGACTGTTGTCTTGGTTAGGCGCCCCCGTTGTTCGCCTCAGTGTTCTCGACGGGCTCCAAAAGAGAATCTGTAATCTGACTGGTCCCAACTTGGCAGATCGACTCCAGCCACTTTCTTATCAGTGGGATGTGGCTTCCCTCTGTCTCTTCTATAAATATTTTCATGGCTTCTGCTTTGACGAGCTTAAGTCAACAGTGCCTACTCCACAAGAATTTATTTGGGCAACCAGACTGGCAACACGGTCCGACCCTTTTACAGTTAGATCAACCAAATACAGGCGACAATTCTATTCCATCAGCTTCTTTTCTCGCGCTTCCCGCCTGTGGAACTCCCTTCCATGTACTTGTTTTCTCCGGCGGCTACAACCTCCAGGAATTTAAATACAAAGTCAATTCCCATCTCTTATCCACTTAACTCCAACCCTTTCTACATCACCCCGTGTATCTTGTTCTTTTCCTTTCTCTCTACCTTCGCAACTGTCTTCACTCCTGTGTTCACATCCTTCTTTTGCTCTTTCTCTTTCACCCCCTGTAGCTGGTTCGTCTTTGTCTTAACTCTCCTCTTGTCTAAAACTTTAACTCTCTTATGTAGCCCCCTGCACATCAGTGGCGGTACCGCCTTGCTTGGGGTGAAATGATTAAAAATACGCACCATAAATGTATCTATTTGCTCAATGTTGACGTTACTGATTCGGAGCTCAAAGCTTTACATTGCTCTTATAATATAATATAGGATGTGCGTTGTGGCGGAGTGGATATCGGCTCGGAACGACAAATCGGGGAACCGAGTTCGAATTCCAGTTGAATTCATTGCATTCACTTACGCGCAAATACCCTTGGGAAAGGTATTAATCCGTCTCTTCCCTCCAGTTATGGGTTAAATAGCAGGACAGATTGGGTTCTATAGCCTTGGTAACCAGTCTACCGCAGAAAGCAATGGCAACCTACTGCGGGATAATCTTCTGCCCAGTCAGTCATGTCTCTTTCGAGACATGATCGCCCAAGCGTGTATCGCGCATGGCACTTAACTGACTGACTGATGTAATAAATACATGACTCGGTTGCTTATCTCTAAGTCAGACGTTTAAATCATGTTAACGTGATTTTAAATTTCAAATTTATGATTCTGTTTACTTTAGAATACCGTTCGAATGCAGGAAGGAACATGTTTAATAATGATATTACTGGGAAGAGTTTATATAAATACATAAATGGTTTCATGCCTGAGACTCAGAATTAGACTTCTTAGACCCAGGTGACAGGTTATAACACAAATCTTCCTTTGTTCAAAAACAAAATTCTTCCCCCTTTTTTTCTTTTCCCTTTTCCTTTTTTTCACCTGTTCATTTCTGATATAACTGTTTCTAGGTTATTGTCTTGTACAGGTAATAATCTTGTGGATTAAAACATTGGTACGCAAATTCAGTGACAGGATAATTGTGGGCTCAATCCCTGGGCCAGGTAGTGTATAATTAGATTCACGAGAAATAGGGACAGCATTAACAGAACAGTACAAAAAATCAAGAACTAGACATGTTATCCCAAGATATAGACAGTGGAACAAGAACAGTTTAGTTCTATAGACTAAATAAATTCCCTGTAGGTTACTCAGATTGACATCCACCCGATAAAGGCCAAGGAGCACAACAGCCAAAACATTATGATGACAACAAAGATGAGTAAGATAGCATGAATAATAGGAAAAATTTGTTCGATATACATGCATAAAAGCCTCAGAATTAGACTTCTTGGACTCAGGGAACAAATTATGACACAAATCATGCTTTGTTCAACAACAAGGTTCTTCCCTCTTTTTCGGTAATGTAAAAATAAATTTTCTTTCTATTTTAACAATTACTAATTGTAATCGTTCAGTATAAGACTACAATATCTCTTTTCTTATTATTAATTTCTTAATATTAATTTTCTTAATATTAATTTGTTCTTCTGTAGAACCTAATTTCTACTCACTCGTGTTTTTATTTCATCTCTCATTCAATATCGGTGAATCGATATTACATCAGTAATCTTATTATTAATGTCTTGACATGAAAGATATGCATTTGCTATGAAAAAGTAATTTCACAGAACAGTTACCTGCCAGAAAATGCACCTTATACTTTTCATTGTATTTATTTTATTTTATTTTATTTGAAAGTTGTCAAGGATAAAACCTATTTCTATTTTTTACGCTACTAACTGCTGTTTCGAACTTACTGTACATAACCACTATCTCTGAAAATTACTAGACGTACGCTAATAATGCCAACGTAAGTCGTGTATTTCGGCAGCAACCCTATTTTTATACAAGTTTCATTAAAGATGAATGACACTGCGATTAACCTTTTTTTTTAATTAAATTTTCCTTTTATTTATATAAGTGTTTTCTTTTCTGAAGATAAAGTGAGTAAAATTTTTTCAATTGTTCTACATCTCTGAGCGGTTTCGGCTTTTGTATTAGCTATTATCAAGCATTAAGCAATAATTATTTTCTTTTACTTTTTAAACCAAATCAATGAATAACTATATTTGACATACCATTACATACCTATCAAAAAAGAATCACGTCACACCTCTCTTTATTTCCTGCTGTAGACTGGTTGCCAGCCACAGCTACAGAACCCACTCTGCCTTGCTATTCATTTCTTTTATCCAGATCTGTCACAAGTGCCTTACGATATGCATGTTTCGGCGCTCATATCTCGAAAGCCATGATGAAATGGCAGAAGATTTTCCCAAAGTAGGCTGCTATTAGATAAATTGTTTGCCAACCACGGTTATTTGATCCATAACTGGAGGGAAGAGACAGATTAATAGATTAATACTTTTCTTCAAGATTATTTGCGCGTAAGTGAATGCAACGAATTCAGCTGGAATTCAATTCGGCTCTCCGATCTTTCGTTCCGAGCCGATGTCCACTGCCCCCCCCCCCCATGCAGTATAGTCTCATACACATGTTCAAAAGACAAAAAAATCATGAAGGCTTTAATAATAAAAAGAATAATACAATACTAAATAACATAAACTACGAACACGGTCATTGCGTTGACGGTGTTTGAAAAATAATAAAAAACACTTCCATCTACGCATTCACTTAATAATAAATACACGCACACACTTTAATAACCAACATAAAGGCAAAAATATATTTTTTATTAAGTTGTTTCTAAGCTTTCGACTCACATGAGCCATCTTCAGGGAAATTTCAGCGACATTAACATAAAAACATCCACCATCAAAGATGATTTTATCTTGTGTTGACATAAAGCTTTGCTAAGCCGAAAGCTTAGAACCAACTTAATAAAAAAATATCCAAATGTTGGAGAATTTTTGTCTTTATTTTCACCTGAAATTAAAGCCAAAATACGATGTTTAGAACGGCTCATGATTAAACATGATAGACATTCATTGCCTTTTATATTTAACAGTATATATATATATATATATATATATATATATATATATATATATATATATATTGTTTAATTGTGATAGTATTTAGCGCTAAGTTTATGATATTTCAGTGGTTATTACTGATAAAATTTATTCTGGCAAGCAAGTCTTTTATCGTAAAGTGCTCGATATCGGGGTGTAGATAGAGCGTTGATAGGTACAAAGAGTTTATCTCTTTAATAGAGCAGATTGATGTCGACTTCAAAGTTTCGTGAGGACACCGTTATGACGCTCTCACTCATCAGGGCTGTTTGTCGTTAAGTTACGTTTTTTTCTTGCTTATATAGAGTATATTGTGTGATATATGAAGAGAGAACACCCTAACAATTACCATAGAAATATTTATAGAAAAGTCAAAGGGAGGCCACTTGATGGCGGTGGGAAAAATCAGCATCAGTGATATTGCTGATTCTTCTTTGGATTTTATCAAGATGCACTAGGTTAATTGTAGGAGCACCAATCTAAAGGTGGCAGCAAAATTCTATGCATGAACGAAAGATAGACGCTGGAATGTAATATATTAGCCAGACCGATAAAATAGAATTGATAAAAATATAATTCGGTCGTGAATGGTTGCGGCGAAGTGTAATAACAAAGGCTTGAAATGCAATAGTCGACAAAGATATGATTGACATCAAAGACAGAAAATATAGACAATAGCCGATAAAGATATGATTGACATCAAATGCAGAAAACGCAAGGTGACATCAAAGGCTTGAAAGACAGTAGCCGACAAAGATATGATTGACACAAAACAAAAAGAGAAAACCTTTTGCATTTCTCATATTTGTGTTAATGAACTTCATTAATCTGTAAGTTAAGATATTTTAAACTTTTTTGATACTTGACCACTTAACATGAATCTACACATAAGAATGAACTTATTTGTAATGACCGTGAAATTTTCTTGGAAGTTTAAAAGAACAACTCATTTCTACTGGTCTGGGTGAGATCTCATGCCAGTCTTAGTGAAGTTTTCAGTAAACATTTTTCTGAACTTTTAGTAATCTTTAAACTCTGTTCATTCAATGTTGAAAGAATTAGATTAATTTTACTGTACAATGGTTAGTATATCAGAGGCTATTAATTATTGATTTTAGCATCATCATATTAACTGTCATACACATTTATCCAAAATTATTTGCATAACATTTATTGAATACTGATAAGTAATTTAAGTGAACGTTTAACTTAATGAGATTTGTATAATTTTTGATGATGCTTGTAAATTACTATTTTTCATTTAAGCATAAAGCATACTGTTACTAATAAAAGGTTTCAATAATTTAGCAAAAATTAATGCAAAATTTACTGATAGTTTGTAAGATTTCAAAGTTGCAGTCTGAAATATATATATATATTATGGATTATGTTTTGGAACATGTGCATGGTTTTTTCTGTATATGTCCTCTCCTCTACAATCATGACACCCAACGTTGAAACAAACATATGATTGTAGAGGAGAGGACATATGTGGAGGGAATTGTGTGCATGTTCTAAAACATAATTTTTAATAAATATTCACAGCTCTATACATCATATTCCACCCACGTCTATTGAAAAGGTGTAGAGGCTCATCCCTTGTTCCTTGTTTAGGATGTGGTTTCCAGCTTTCTCTTTTCCAATCTTTTCACTTTGCTTTTTTTTTTCAATTGGAGTAGATAGACTAAACTATCGCCCGGTTCACACTCCACCCACGTCTATTGAACAGGTGTAGAGGCTCATCCCTTGTTCCCTGTTTAGGATATGGTTTCCGGCTTTCTCTTTTCACTTTTCTTTTTTTTTTCGATTGGAGTAGATAGACTAAACTATCGCCCGGTTCACACTCCACCCATGTCTATGGAACAGGTGTAGAGGCTCATCCCTTGTTCCCTGTTTAGGATATGGTTTCCAGCTTTCTCTTTTCCAATCTTTTCACTCTTACGTATCCCCCTGCACAACAGTGGCGTTACCGCCTTGCTCGTGGTGATATGATTAAAAAAAAAAAAAATTAAGCGACAGCCCGAAAAAGCAAAAATGCGTAGGAATTTTAGGTCATATAAATCTGATGTTTCTGGCCGAAAGAAGAGAAAAAAACATACAGAGAGAGAGAGAGAGAGAGAGAGGGGAGAGAGAGAGAGCATAGGACAGTGAAATCCCGCCTGATTTATCCTGTGCGTGATATATCTCTGTTTACTTTATCACTCCACGCATCTGTCACTGAAGAAGAATAAAAATAATATATTTTTAATATATACGCGTTGTTCGGGTTCGTCGTTATATTTCAAGATTATCGTTATTTACAGAGAACCAATTTATACAAAAACAGTAAAGGAGTATTTACATTATTCGGACTATTTTTCTCATCTTTCTTACCATTTGTACGACGTTTCGACCGTTGTACGCTCCGGCCTTCTTCAGGTACTAGGAATTTCGAACCGAACTCTTCATTACAATCACTGGCGTATACGATCTTCATTTCTTGCGTAGTAGTGCCTCTTTTGGTAGTCATGAATTATCTCCCGCTAACCGTGTAAGTTGTTGGGGTTTTAGCCACTGCTTGGTTATTCAAGGTTTCACAGATTCTTAGTTACATATTTGTGTATATTTCTCAGATGAGGCAGTATTTACAGTATTTACATTATTCAGACTATTGTCCTCATTTTTGTTGCCATTTGTACGACGTTTAATAATAGATCATTCTATTCGTCTATATTTCTGAGATGGGGTAGTATTTACAGTATTTATATTATTCAGACTATTGTCCTCATCTTTGTTACCATTTGTACGACTTTTAATAATGGATCATTCTATTTATCTGTATTTCTGAGATGAGGTAGTATTTACAGTATTTATATTATTCGGACTATTGTCCTCATTTTTGTTGCCATTTGTACAACGTTTAATAATAGATCATTCTATTGTCTATATTCCTGAGATAAGGTAGTATTTACAGTATTTACATTATTCGGTCTATTGTCCTTATCGTTGTTGCCATTTATACGGCCTTCTTCAGTTGCTAAAAATTTCGAGCCGAACCCTTTATTACGATCACTGGAGTATATGAACTTGACTAATGCCTCTTCTGGTAGTCATGAGTTATCTCCCTCTAACCCTGTAATTTACTTGTTCACCACTGCTGTAGCCTGATATTGAACTCACAACTCTTTGGGTCAAGTCACTGGAACTAACCAAGGTCTATATCCATTGGGCCATGTCTCCTTAAGGAATAAAGGACGGATTATTATTAGTTACGTTTGAATTTTGAATTTATTAAACTTAATTTACTAAACTTAATTGATTCATAACATATTAATAGGATACCTTTAATTTTAATATGAATTGTTTATACAGATTTCGCAGTGATTGATGTGCAGTAAAAACACTCCAGTTCAAACCATGTAATTGTAGAAAGAGTTAATTTGCATTATTTACAACGTTTCGGCTGTTGTACGTTTCGGCCTTCTTTAGGTGCTAGGAATTTCGAACTGAACCCTTTATTTCGATTACTGGAGTATATTATTCTCATTACATTTCTTCCGGATGACATGTAGTTATCTCCCTTTAATGCAACTCTCTAAGTTATTTGTTCACCACTGCTGTAGCCTGTTTACCAGAAGTGGCATTGCACATGAAATGAGAATAATATACCCCAGTGTTCGGTTAAAAATTCCTAGCACCTGAAGAAGGCCTTTTCCACGCTTGGTTTTCCGCTTAGCGTCTAATCCCTTTTTCAGCTTATAAAACTACAGGATCTTAATTTAGTTTCAATTTCTTTTGCTGATCATCCAAGGGAGTTGACAAATGCATCGCTGGGACGTCGTCCTTAGAGCTGATAGCGAGAGTGTAGAAGTTTAATACCCTGGTAGCATCAGAGGGCTGATGCTCCGCAGCTTGGCGCTTCCCTTTATTCCTAATAATAGCACGCCATTCCGTCTTTTTTATCCACACTTGCCGAAGGCTTCGGTTTATGGGAAAATGTGGGCGGAGACTCAACCAGGGATATTCAACACTGGTCTATACCACTGGCAGGCCCATTACAGCCGTTGCCTGAATAGCAGTATCAGGCTTAGAGATATTTTGGTCACCAGCATCCAAAGTTTCAGGGTCCGGCTTTACACGACTTTTTTTCATATTTCCAGCAAGTTGATTTTCGTCCAGAAAAGTCTAAGCATTTGAGGATAGTGACCAAGGTCAAACGATCTACCATTATGTCGAAGCTCCATCCCCCACTCAGGCTAGCGGGGAAGGCACCTATTATTTGCACGTACTTACCGAGGAAGGCAGGCAGATGTTTCCCTCGACACACCGAAGAGGGACCTCATATTTTGCTACTTGGTCATTCTCTGGCTCTCGTAATCGGTTCTCAATATTTCGTCTTTTGTTCTCAATTCTTTTCAGGTGACCTCTAAACAATCATCGGGTGTGGGCAGCAGTACGTCCCACATAAAATAACCGTTCCTTAAATTACACTTTGGAGTCTGACTCGCCAGAAAGATCAATGACCAGGTCACCGTGTTTTTTGTGGAGTGGCAAATTTAATCGTAAACGCTTGTATACCACGAAGATCAATATTTTTTTCAAACTTATGTAATTCCTGTGGGTTTTCCCAAAGCTTATCATCATTCAAAAGATGATCGCAGCTCTTAGCGGAATTTCTAGAAATAGCTATGTTTATAATCCAACTATGGAGACTTCCAGCATTAGAAGGAATCACTGAAGGTCTCATTCTTCAGTGCCTTGCTGGTACTGAGCACATTCTTACTAGTTTATCGTCTTTTCTGTTATTATTTTTATTTTGATTCTTCACTTGTGTTGCTTTCTCTCGTGAGTTCCATATTGATTTGCTTTTATCTAGTGCTATAACGGGCGTATCATATTTTTTATTCTTTTCTAGCAGTAGTAGGATTCCGTTCTAGCGAAGGGTAGTAGTATACCGTAGCAGGTTAACGGAATTTGGCTTTGTGGGAAGATAGCCCACTATAATTCATAAAATGATTATAAATCAAGAAAGGCAATTTGAATATAAAATAACATGTATATATATATATATATATATATATATATATATATATATATATATATATATATGCATTTCAATTAATGTTTTACAAATAAAGTAATACTTGAAATAAAAGTCCAACGGAGGTTAGAGAGTTCATGACAAATAATGATGAGCTGAAAGAGATGAAGGCTTAGGAATGTGGTAGCGTCTTGTAGTTAAAGAATGTTCATTTAGAAGTTTTCGCTTCTAAGGTCAGTAGGTCAGCAAGATGGTTTGTGGAATGTCCTTGAAGAGGTCAGTTAGTACTTTTGAGGAATGTCTTTGAAAAGGTCGATAAGTACATTTGAGACAGAGAAGGAAAGAGGTCAGCATAGTAGTCGCTCGACTTAAGTCAAGGGAGAAACTGATAACTCTAGTCTAGGATTCCTTCTGTCTGACGAAGCATTTGTGTCTCCGCTTTTTATATCTGCTTTTTGGATCAAAACGCAGGTCGTTTCGAATTTCATCCTTGTATTTGATTCTGGGCTTCCCATTGGCTGGTAAATAAAATTCGCGAAGGCTCGCGAAATGGTAATTTGATATTTGATTAATTTTTATTTTTCAACCGGAACATATGCGCGAATTCACTTGCGCGGAAATGATTTTTATTTATTAGCTTTCTGGTCGGCATAGAGCCAACATCCGGTTTGCTCGCTTTTGCTCGGTCGGTATCACCACAGTGCTTTAAACCAGACCCGAAAAGGTTTTTCTAACAACCCGACTTTTGACGACCATATTTTAAATGTCTGTTATCCGATAACTTCTAGGAAAACATTTTCTTGTATAAATTATAAATAAAAGGGATGGGGGTGAGAAACAAAGTGTGAACAAAAAATATAAGTGCAAAAACAATTTCTGACAAATTAAAAGAAAAAGAAAAATTAAAAAACATAACAATAAAAATACAAGTAAATTTATTTGTTACGTCGGGTAACAGAATTATGTGAAATAATACAAAACAACGTAATAGTATAAAAGTAGGTGTATTGACAGGAAAGAGAAGTATTTACAAGAGGTGAGGATTAGTAGAATACAGAACAAGGTAATTAATATACAGTATCGTCGTAGAGACGTGATAGATTGACTAGTAAAAAACACTTCCGGTGCAATACCGGAAATACCCGACTGACTCGCTCACTTGACTTCCTTACTCGAGGTATAATCACTACTATTTTATATAGTGATTCGAACAGTCCATTTCCGTGGAAAGGTGGAGAGCGCCACAACAATATTACAACTAAGATACAATAAAATAAATCAGAAAAATTAAAACGATGGAAAATAAGAAAAAACTAAATTTCACCGAAAGAAAGAAAATTTCGGCGAAAGAAAAAAAAGTTAAAGTTCACTGAACTTTATTTTCGGTGAACTAACAAAATAAATTTAAAAGTAAGCTTAAAAGACGAAGAATTTAACAATAGACTTTAAGAAATAAAAATAAAATAAAAAATCTTTGAAAAAAAAATGTCAGTCGAAACCGAAAATATATAGATTAAAAGGTTGAAAGGTTAACTTATTCAAAACGTCAATAAATAACAATTTCTTTTCAAAACAAAAATACCAGTTGTTTATCAGCACGTAAAATACAAATAAAAATAAAAATAGTCTGGTTACGACCAGAGAGAAAAAAAAGGTTCGCCTACCGAGAAAATAAAATAGTCAAAATAAAACAAAAAATCAAATGAAATTGACAGAATATCAAGCGTAAAATAAAAATTCTAAAAAGAAAAAGGCGTTAAAAATGGAAGGTTGAAGGAAAAGAAAAATGTTAAAAGAAAAAACAGTATGGTAACAAAGAAAAGAAAGTTACATCAGCAAAATTACGAAAATAAAACGGGAGAGTGAGAGAAAACTGTAAAGATTAACGGACGACAAAAATATTTACTTATAATCACCCGTCCTCGGTATGACAGCAAACTGCATCCGGCAGCAAGACCCCCGATTGGGAGGTTGTGAGGAGCATAGAACCACCTCTTAATTGCTGTAGTTCCCAGGTCCACCCTGACCCGGAGTGGTAGCACCTGTTAGAGTATCAACTATGGGCAAATAAGTTATCCCCCAAACTGGGGTCAAAAAACTATAAAAGCATAAAAATGAACTTTTATAGAAAAATTTATATTTTTGAGGGAAGATATTACCAACAATACATTTTTGAGGGAAAAAATATTATCATAACACATTTTTGAAGGAAAAAAATTATTACCAGCAATACATTTTTGAATATAAAACTAGAAGACATTTTTCTCTAAATAAAAATAAAAAGAATTTTCATTAAAATCTGACTAAATCAACCTTCTCACTATAACCTAACATTAAAAAAATACCTTAAAACCTTACCTTTTTGGCATTAAATAACCCACAGAGGTTCATATGCCGTTAAACAAAACTAAAACTTAAACGCTCTACCAACATACTATGTTTGCTCTTCCTTAGGGGCATCTGTTGGCAATTATAATATATAGAAACTGGACCCCAATTAGGTTTTGTGAGATTTAAAATTTTTCTTATATTCGTGATTTGATGTGTTTAAACTTTCGTGATTTGAAAAATAGTGAAAACAAAAAAATATTATTTCTGTTCGCAGGGTTACTTTGATTCGAATGTATGAAATACCTTTCCTAAAGGTTCTAGTGCTTAAGTGAATGCAGGGTACTCAACTGGAATTTGAACTCGGCTCACCGATTTCTCCTTCCAAGCTGACATCCACTGCACCAGAACGCACATCCGTCACTGAACGCTGACAGCGCCTGGTATTCCCAAGCGGTCACCCATCTAAGTACTGACCAGGCTCAACGTTTCTTAACTTCGGTGATCGAACGAGAACCGGTGTATTCAACGTGGTATGACAGTAAGCCATAAACGCTTACAGCACCTGATATTACCAAGCGGTCACCCATCTAAGTACTGACCAGGCTCAGCATTGCTTAACTTCGGTTCTCGTTCGATCACCGGTGTATTCAACGTGGTATGACAGTAAGCCATAAACGCTTACAGCACCTGATATTCCCAAGCGGTCACCCATCTAAGTACTGACCAGGCTCAGCATTGCTTAACTTCGGTTATCGAACGAGAACCGGTGTATTCAACGTGGTATGACAGTAAGCCATAAACGCTTACAGTACCTGATATTACCAAGCGGTCACCCATCTAAGTACTGACCAGGCTCAGCATTGCTTAACTTCGGTTCTCGTTCGATCACCGGTGTATTCAACGTGGTATGACAGTAAGCCATAAACGCTTACAGCACCTGATATTCCCAAGCGGTCACCCATCTAAGTACTGACCAGGCTCAGCATTGCTTAACTTCGGTTATCGAACGAGAACCGGTGTATTCAACGTGATATGACCGTAAGCAATAAACGCTTACAGCACCTGATATTCCCAAGCAGTCACCCATCTAAGTACTGACCAGGTTCAACGTTTCTTAACTTCGGTGATCGAACGAGTACCGGTGTATTCAACGTGATATGACCGTAAGCAATAAACGCTTACAGCGCTTGATATTCCCAAGCGGTCACCCATCTAAGTACTGACCAGGCTCAGCGTTGCTTAACTTCGGTTATCGAACGAGAACCGGTGTATTCAACGTGATATGACCGTAAGCAATAAACGCTTATAGCACCTGATATTCCCAAGCGGTCACCCATCTAAGTACTGACCAGGCTCAGCGTTGCTTAACTTCGGTTATCGAACGAGAACCGGTGTATTCAACGTGATATGACCGTAAGCAATAAACGCTTATAGCACCTGATATTCCCAAGCGGTCACCCATCTAAGTACTGACCAGGCTCAGCGTTGCTTAACTTCGGTTATCGAACGAGAACCGGTGTATTCAACGTGATATGACCGTAAGCAATAAACGCTTATAGCACCTGATATTCCCAAGCGGTCACCCATCTAAGTACTGACCAGGATCACGTTGAAATGAAATAGTAGTAACTATGTATTAAATGTTAGTAAATACTTTACAATGCATTTACAGTAAATAATTTACTATACATTTTAATAGTAAACCATCTGCAATGCATTTGCATAATAAGTGATTGGCAATGTATTTTCATAGTAAATAATGTGCAGAGCATTTTTGTAGTTGTTGTATCATTGAGAGAGGTACAACAACGAATTGTGCACCTAAGTGGTAAAATACCAAATACGGATGTCGTAGAGCAAACAGGATTGTTCTGTACGTGTGGGGAAAATTGTGAAAACGGCTTACCGCAAAAACGCCAACGAATCAGTGCGTAGTGAAAAATCCAGCTGCTCCATGGTAAAAAGAACCAAAATGGCAGCGCCCATGTTTTATGCCAGGCGGTATCGGAGAGTTAACGAGAAATCTCGTTGTCTCGTCATTTGTATGCAAATTATGGTCAGTCCTCGACTGTATAAAGCAAGCCGGTTTTTTTCTTGCGGACCGTGCTCGGTTTGTTCGAGAGAAGAAGAAGAAGAAGAAGAAGAAGAAGAAGAAGAAGAAGAAGAAGAAGAAGAAGAAGAAGAAGAAACAAAAGAGACGACACTCGCCTGTTTTGTTTCTTGCTTTTTTTTGTCATTTTTACCACAGTACGACAGTGTCACTGAGAGATTAGTCTACTGTAATATACACTACCATATGCATTTATCGCTAATCAATAGTTATGACTCTCATATAAAAGAAGGGCTCATCCATCCTACTGTACCAGAAGGGTAACAGAATATTCCACTACAACACCCCCTCCCATATAGTTTTTCCATTATGAAAAAAAATTCTCTTCAATATTTTTTTTCCGTTTAGAGTCAGGACTTAACCTTTGAAGTGGTTTCCTTTCCCTAATACTCGTTCTTTTCACACCTATCTGAATTGTTGCTTCATATGTATTTCAAGGAACCGGTACTAGTGGTGATGTGGGAACTGGCATATGGAAAGTATCATAAATACCTCCAAAATACCTTTCATCGGTGTCTTCCATAATATCATTCGTTTACCTCGGTTGCGATTGGTTTTCGTGACATTTGCGCTCGAACCCATTGTTTTTACAACGTGCACCACTCTTCTGACTTTCTTCACAATGATACTGTCTTCCCAAAATGATCTTTCAGCTCTATAGAACTTTGCAAAAATATTTGGTTTCCAGTCTGATAAGTACTCACTTCAGTATTTTCACTTCAGAAGTATTCTTTACACTATTGGGCAACAGCCTGTCAAGTACGGATCTTATTTTTCTGTCAAACATTGGTTCAGCAGGTAACAGTCCAGCACCCTCATTCGGATTAGGCGTGCTTCTTTATAAAACTAGAAACTTCTGTATAACATCATCGTTTATATCCATTCTTTGAGTATTTATAAATACCTTTTTAAATGTATCCACGAATCTATCTGCTTGACCGTTAGACCTCGGATGATATACAGAGGTAGTTACATAACTTATTTCCAAGGATGTACAGAAAATTTTGAATTCACCTCCAGTGAACTGCGTATTGTTATCAGTAACCAGATTTCCTGGAACCCCAAATCTAGAAAATAGTTTATTTAGCGCATTTATCTTGTAGCTGGTATTGAATGTTTACGTTTTACCACTTCAGGCCACTTTGAGAAGCTGTCCCCAACTATGAGGTAGTATTGTCCATTAATAGTTCCTGCATAGTCGACATGTAGCCTTGCCCCCAGCACATCCATTTTCGGAATATCGTCCGGTAATTTATTGTATTACTTGATAAAATCGAAAGAACCAGAAATATTTTCACCCCTGATTTAGTGTTTTGTCTTGTCACTTTCCCACCCGCAGCAGCACGACTGAATACAGAAGATTTCTTTATAAGTGTTGTAACCCTGTTTAAGGATTCACAAATAAAAAAACAGGAGCATGGGGTTAGTGTAAACAATTGTATTAACAAAATAACGGGTAAAGGTACAATATGCCAGCTTGTTCATCTAGCTGACGAGCAAGCGGTGTTGGATATCAAAGTCTCTGTTCGGTAAGTCACTCTACGGGTGTCTGACTTATACCAGACTGGTGCTTTCCCGGTGACTACTAGTCACATGGTATTTATGCAGGTTAAGTTAGTCCATTACTATGTTAATGGGTAGGTCCGCCACAACAATAAGGAAACGGTTAATATCACCATTACTCATGATTGATACATCTGTTCAAATCAGCACACTACTCCACACTCTTGCATATTCAATTTTTTATTATTATTGTTTTATTTTCAAATATTTTTTCGGCTCCTTCAATTTCGTTACGAAGGTCTTTGGTTGATATTTAATGGTGTGATTAATCTCATATTCCACGGAATATTTTATCCCTTCTTTGATCTTACCTCGTGATCCAAAAGAACAATAATGCCATCATGGTCATCATCTATCTAATTATTGGAGGGGGAGCTTTTAGGGTCGCTGTACATCAGAGTCCCATACCAGTTCCCTCTAAACATTAGCTGACAGCTTGAGTGGGTATTCATTAATATTTAGCGTGTCTTGGAAAAGTAGACCTGTTGGAAAACATCCCTCTCCAGGTTTCCACATTGCAACACAATGGTTGCATACACAGATATTGAGTCTTCTCTACCTCGTTAGCTGTTGCCCTACAAAAAGGTTCATCTGTAACGTAGGGAGCTGGTTAATGTTTCTTGGTTCGGCCTTGTGTCAGACTTAACCGAGCTCCCTACAGCTTACAGGATTTATGCAGAATTATCATCATCAGAATTATTACCAGAAAGTTCTTTGTCGGTTGGAATGTGTGGATTAGTGTAGAATTGTGGAATAATAAAATATACGTTTTAAATGTTAAAATTACTAATTAATTAAAAGGAAAGAATACCATAAGTTGTAAGAGTTAATGTGCGTTGAGAAAGTTAGGGAATCAAGAGTTCGTACAAAATGCTCTAGTAGTAGTTGTCGAAATATATAAGGAGAAAGAGAAAGAGAGAGAGAGAGAGAGGACAATGTCCGAGTTGACCTGAAGTTTGAAGTTACATTTTAGATGTGTGTCTCTCTTTCGCTGCTTCCATCTCTCTGACTCTTGACTGACGCCGAGGTCATTTATATAGACCTTGTGAATTTCACACAGGATCGCTAAGCCCTTTTGATCTTGCAAGTCGTTCCTATTCATAAAAAATAATTTTAACACCTACTTGCAAAATCTGGTTTCGACTGACTTTTCGTTAAGCACATGGTCAACCCTTTTTCTATTTGGGAAAACCAGGATTTCACACGTCGTTGTGAATTTTTGTAAAAGTGAGTTGATTTAATTAATATACGCTACACATCATCCTTTTAGCACGTCATCTTTGTATAACTACTCGGAGTCTAGCTCTCCATTGACTAAAAAAAGCATGTTATGGGCGTAGATTTAGTCGTTGATGACACGCTCAAGCTGCAGGCAGCATTGGGTTACGTGGTATCTGTAGCACGCATAGAGTAGCCTGTCGTGAATTAAAACTCATACAAATAACCCTTACATTCACTGCTTATGTCCAATTTTTAGGCTTGCATTGACGACCTGTCTAAATATTAATGCCAATAAATATTTTTATATTTTCTGGCTTTTGATCGTATCGTAACGTTCGTTTATATGTCCGAATACGAATTGTTTGTCGTACCCATGAGAGTAAATGCCTCTAACAAACGATATCTGGTTTTCTGTTTATGATTGGCCAATTTTCTGCCCCTCGGAACACGCTTATTATTTATTTATTCATTCATTTATTTTTTTTCTTCGGGCTTACGTAGTTTTATTTGGCCTCTATCGATATTCACGGCCTATATTTCTTTTCAACTCCTTCCGCTTTAAAGAATCGAATTCTCATATCCTGAATTACGTTTAATAGTTGCTCTCGGCGAATTTCCTGGTTATTGCCCAGTCGTTTGATTGCATTGCTTTTCTCTGTGTTTTCAGACAGGAATAATTTGTATGGAAGACATTTTTTCGGTTTGAATTGCTAACCATTACTCCTCGACAATTGGTTGACTGAGTCTACGACATTTCAAGCATTGCTGGGTTTACACTGCTTGTACTGTTGTCCTAATCTTTATTGCCATGTTTACGACGTTTCGGACGATGTACGCTTCGGCCTTCTTCAGATGCTAGGAATTTTGAACCAGACCCTTTATTCCTCGCACCTAAAGAAAGCTGGAGCGTACATCGTCCGAAACGTCGTAAACATGACAATAAAAATGAGGACAACAATCTGAACAGTGTAAATAATGTAAATACTATCTCATCCCAGAAGTATAAACAAATATTGCTGGGTTTGTTTAATGTCGACTCTTTTTAGGGTACCCAATAAGGACTGAACGTCAACTAGATTAGCTTTGCTAATCATACCTCACACCGAGGCACGAGCGAAGGTTAGTCCATTTTTGACATTGTTGCGAATTTTGTATGGAGCAGTATATAGGGATCGAATTCAGTTCATTTTATAAAATTGTTGCGAATTTTCATGGAGCAGTATATGGGGATCGAACTCATTTCATTTTAGCACATTGTTGCGAATTTTATGTAGAGCAGTATATAGAGAACGAATTCAGTTCATTTTATGTCATTGTTGCGAATTTTGTATAAAACTGCTATGGAGATCAGACTCAGTTCATTTTAGGACATTGTTGCGAATTTTGTATAGAGCAGTATATAGGGATAGAATTCAGTTCATTTTATGAGATTGTTACGAATTTTGTATGGAGCAGTATATGGGGGTCGAACTCATTTCATTTTAGTACATTGTTGCGAATTTTATATAGAGCAGTATATAGGGATCGAATTCAGTGAAGATCAATGATATTCCTCTTTTTCTTCATGTGCCGTGTCGCTTCAGGACGTCGGCGATCATGGACTTCCATTTCCCCTATCCCTTGTCGCTCTCAACACTTTCTTTCTTGCTATCTCTCCCAAACCCCGCGTCGCCATCCACCTGCTCAAGCCCATCAGCTATGTTCAACGCTGCTTTCCCCTGTCTCTCTTTCCCTCTATCCAGTGATTATTAGATTATCCGACCTATCTTCCCCATTAAATCTCCCAGAAACCTCAGTTCTCGTATTTTGTTGCTAAGTATAAGTTTTCTTTTCGTTTGCATTGTCTCCAAAACCTCGTCGTTTCTGTAGAAGATCCTGTATTTCCCTTCCCGGGTCTACCATTAGCGATGTAATTTTCGTATCTTGTATTGTTGAGGTTGTGGCCGCCAATGATGAATCCTGGCACGACTTCAAGCTCTTTCAGAATTGTCTCGATGTACAGGTTAAATAGATCCGGCGAGAAGAAACATCATTGTCGTACACCCATTTCTATTTTTGTATATTTGCTGAATTCATTTCCTGCTGTATGCAGGCGATTTGATGCCAGTGTAGGTTCTTGATTATTCTAATGTCTTTCCTGAATATGTTGAGGTTGCCGAGCATCTCTAACAAGTCTTTGTGGCGTACTTTGTCAAACGCTTTTGCGTAGTCTAGAAAGCACAGGTACTTTTGCATTTGTATTGCTCTTTCTGGTAACATTCTAAGCATAAATGTCACGTTCCTTGTTCCAGTGTCGTTAACGAAACCGAACTGTTCTTGTCCTATCGCTGGCCTGATTCTGTTGCGCAGTCTGTTCATCAGAAACCGGATGATGAGTTTAATTATGTGGTTAATTAGGGTGATTGTCCGGTGGAGTCCACGTTTCTTTGCGCAAGATAGTGCTATGAAAATTGATCTGATTTCGTCTTTCGGTATATTACCACCGTTGTAGATTTCATTTATTATTTCTGGGATTTTGTCGACACCGAAATCATCAAAGGCTGTCAGTATCTCTATTACAATGCCGTCTGGTCCTGCTGCTTTGTTTCTATTCAATTTGGCCATTGCAGCTCCCACTTCGGCTTTTTAATACGTCTAGTCCGTCGGCATTTCCGTGTATTGCCAGTTGCTCTTTCTTGTCATGGAAGACATCTCCGATATATTCTTTAGATAAATTAAAATCTCAAAACTGTCTTGACACTCATACAAATGCCTAATTTTCAAGTAAGGTACATGTTTTATATTTTGTATTTTAATTCTTTTTTCTCAAAATTTATAAAATGAAGTAAGGCACCCATATTAGATTAGACTTTGCTAATAGAGGTTTTACTTAAACACAAATTATTCTACTGCCTGAAATTTAACTATTTACATTTAAATTTTTCAATGAGAAATTGCCCTTAAATTGCAATTGCTTAATCTTTATATTTACACACAAGGATGGAGATGTTGGATAATAACGACGACACCATTGCATAAATTATCAAAGAAACTCAGAGTTCCAAAGACAAAAGCACCACATTCCTAGAATGATGAATTTAGTTATGTGGTTAATTAAGCTGATTGTTCGGTGGAGTCCACATTCCTTTGCGCATGGCTTCTTAAGTAGTGCTATGAAAATTGATCTGATTATGTCTTTCGGTATATTGCCACTGTCGTAGATTTCATTTATTATTTCTGGGATCATGCCTACGCCGAAATAGGTTATCAGCATCTCTATTACAATGGCGTCTGGTCCTGCTGTTTTGTTTCTATTCAATTTGACCAGTCCAGCTTCCACTTTGGATTTTAAAATTTCTGGTTTGTCGATGCTGTATGTGTATTGTCGGCTGCTTTCTCTTGTCGTGGAAGAGATCTCTGATATGTCCATCCCATCGCTTAAGTATTTTTTCTTTCTCTAATATGACTGCCTGTCCTTGGAGTTTATGCACCCTATTGATGAGCTTGTCTTTTGTCCTGTTACTTCTGTTTATTTTGCATATCTCCTTCATTTGTCGTGTTCAGTCTTTTTATTTCTGCACATTTGTCATCGAGCCATTCTTATTGAGCCTGTCTGAACTTGCTTCATATTTCCTTGTGTAGTTTTCTGTGTCTGTTCTTCGTATTGTTTGCTGATTCCTTTGCATCATGTCAAGAATCTCATCAGTGATCCACTCATTTTTCCTCCTACGTTCGTTCTCGTTTGAAATGATGTCGTTAGCTGACGTGAATAAAACTTCCATTAGTGCGTCCCATTTCATGTT
The DNA here is from genome assembly GCA_037127315.1 of Ascarosepion bandense. Lineage (NCBI taxonomy): Eukaryota > Metazoa > Mollusca > Cephalopoda > Sepiida > Sepiidae > Ascarosepion > Ascarosepion bandense. The sequence continues at coordinate 3,727,805 of JBBBDQ010001383.1, read as the reverse complement.
TACATTTCTCATTTGTCCTTCGTATTTTCTGTTCAGCAGTCCGTATATTTTTCCTCCAATTTCGAGTCGGTCACGAGTCTGCTGTTGTTGTGGGATCTCCTCTTTTTCTATGATAATGGACTCGACTTGAGTATACATATACTCCTGCCATAGTGAGAGCAGTGACTGATACGTTGGAGTTACAGTACGAGTACCGTAAAGGTCCGTAAGTTACCGAGAGATACCGAAGTTACACAGAGAATACCGCGTCGGAAGTCATAGTAGCTTTGAGCTCCACTCAGCCAGAATAGTATTACACGGGTATACTAATTCCAGCACGGCTTAACTTCAAAGACTTTATATATATATTCTTTACTAATCTTATTCCTGCATTACTGACCTGCGTTACAGTTGTATCTTTACATTTAACATATCTTTGCGTTTAATATATATTTTTATCTCAATATCTGTTTTGTTGTTCTTTATTTTATGCGGTTCCTCACCCGGAATCCACAACAGCTGTATTGCACTCTGGGTGCTGTGTTAGGCTTCTTTAATCTTAATTTACATGTAACCAGGAGGTGGTAGCTTCTGCTGTCAACTCTTGGATAGGTTTTTCATTGAAGCACTGCGTTCCTGAATATTTTGTTGATAATTATGTAATCGATTTGGTTTTCCGTTTCCCTACCTGGGATTTCCTATGCCCATAAACGTTTTGGGTATTCTTGAAACTAGGTATTTGTTATTACCAGGTCATTTACTATGCAACATTGAAAATATTTCTTTCCGTAGTCATTGCAGCTTTCTAGTCTAAAATTGCCGACCGTTTCTCCTTCCCGCTCTTTGTCAACTTTGGCCCTCAGATCTTCCATGATAACTTCTAATTTTTTTGAGACTTGCACTGAGCCTTGGAGTTTTCCAGCATGGAGTAGAAAGATTCGATTTCTTTTTCTGTAGTTTGCATTGCCGCTGCATATAGCATTATAACAGATATGTTGAAGAGCCTCCCTTTCAGTTTAACAACAAGAATTCTTTCAGATAACTGTCAATATACCAGAAGACATTTCTTCATGTCTTGATCTAGTATTAAGCCAACTTCTTTTTCCTTATTTTCATCACCCGCGTATATAATTCTCTGGTTGCCACTGATAAAGTCACTTTTCTTTGGCCACCTTGTTGCGCATAAAACTAATATGTTGACATTTAATCTGATCATCTCCTACTTTACATTTTCCAATTGTCCACAGTTGTTCAACGTTCTGACGTTACATGTCCCGATAATTATTTTTGTTTGGCGCGAACACTCACAGGATAATGGTCCGGTGGCATCTGTCGCTTATGTCTGCGCTTACTGAGCGAAGAGTCAATCTCTTTAGGCTTAATCTCTCCTTTTCATGCCGTTAGGGTTTATAATTTGTTCGTACATATCCATGATTCTTTTTGGGATTAATAGTGCAGTGGTTTCCCGTTGTCTTCACAACAGTGTTTTATCAAGACATTGCATCTAGTTAGCTGGTTGCTGACTTTTAGTGAGTTCTTCCGCCCTGTTGTAGTCCTAATTGAGCGATCATGTCTCAAAAGACTGGACAAAATATTTTCACGCAGTAAGTTGCCATTACTTTCTGCGGTAGACTAGTTGCCAGCCAAGGCTATAGAATCCAATCTGTCCTGCCATTTAACCCATAGCTGGATGGAGAAGAGACGGTTAATAGTTTTTCCAAGGGTAATTCCGCGTAAGTGAATGCAACGAATTCAACTGTGATTCGAACTCGGCTCTCTGATTTCACGTTTCGAACCGAGATCCATTGCACTACAACGCACATCGGGTCTGCATACTCAGTAGATATGGTCAATCAGTCTCACTTCGGTAAGAATTGTCTCAGACTGTGGCGAGGCGAAATAATATATTTATGGAGAATCTTTCAAATCGCATGACTGTTTAAAGAAATTACACCATGTTTAGGTGTTTGTGTTCTTATGTGTATTTATGTTTGTACTATGTGTGGGTTTGATGTGTAATTTTTTCCGTTTGGTGATTATATTATTTCTTTGTCTTGTGTTTATTTTTCATCTCCATATATATATATATATATATATATATATATATATATATATATATATATTTAAAGAGAGAGAGAGAGAGAGAGAGTACTGTGCAAAAGTATTAGTACAAGAACTATTTTATCTTTTATGAGGCATCAAGATAAAGTTTAAAATCACCCCTGTCCTTACACTTTTGCACACTACCGGTAGTGTCCAAAAGTATTAGGACTGGGGTGAGTTTCCTAAAAACTCACTGAAAATCAAATACTAGGTGAAAAGCCAAGTAAATTGCTAATAAATATTGATTATTTAAAATTAGGTGTAAAAGAAATGTATTAAAAAGAAGTTATATTTAATTTTTCCTATTTTCTATTAAACAAGTTATTTTAAAACTATTCATTATTCTATTATCCTTGGATATGACTGACTTTTTTCTTATTCCCCCCTCTCGAATTGATAAATCTAATGTTACTTCGCAAGACACATTTGGGAACAAATACAAGCTGCTTGGCAGGAGATACCATTAGATACATTGAAGATGGCTTACGGCCATATCACGTTCAATATATCGGTTCTCGCTCGATCACCGAAGCTAAGCAACGTTGAACCTGGTCAGTACTTAGATGGGTGACTGCTTGGGAATACCAGGTACTGTAAGTGTTTAATGACGGATGTGCGTTGTGGTGCAGTGGATATCGGCTCGGAAAAAGAAATCATTGAATACCCTGCATTCACTTAAGTACTGGTGCCCTTGGGAAAGAATCCGTCCCTTCCTTCCAGTTATGGGTTTAAATAACAGGGTAGGACTTGGGGACTCTGCCCTGAAAAACAAATCCCAATGAATCTTGATACTCGAAAAGAAAAATTATTACTAGACACAAAACTTGTATAAAAAAACAACAATAAATTGTTGAAAGAAAAAGGTATGACCAACAGTAAATAAATAAAATTTAGTTGGCAATAAATGATCGGCCGCGGTTGATATGCCATAAAAACAAAACAACCAACCAGCCAACCAACATTGAAGAAGCTTTTGATGTCAAGCAAAAGCTATCATACTAAATATTAAATTTATTTTGTAACAAGTATTTTTTTCTTGTTAAAGCATTTTTTTTTAATCGTTTCACCCCAAGTAAGGCATTCCACTGCCACTTTTGCGCTTGGGGCTATATAGGGGAAGGTAAATAGAAAGAGTGGTTAGATATAGGAAATGTCAGAAGATAGTTTGGAGGATGGGAAAAGTGTTTGAAAGAATGGAAGCGAGTTATTGTGTTAGGAGGTGTCTATTGACCTTACATTTAAACTCATGGAGATTGTAGCCGTCGGGGAAGCAGTCATGTAGAAGGGAATTCCACAGTCGGGAAGTACGAGAAAAGAAACTGTTGGAGTAGAAGTTGCGGTTGCATCTTATCGGTTTCACTGTAAAAGGGTGGGATCTAGTTGCTAAACCAGTATCTCGTGCAAATTCGAACCTAGGAGGCACCAGTGATCTAAGTTCATCGGAGTAGAAGCCATGAAAGTATTTATAGAAGAGACACAAGCCACGTAGTAAATAAAATAAAATGACTTTAATTAAATTGTTTTCTGTCAATATGCTTCATAAAAGATAAAATAGTTCTTGTCCTAATACTTGTGCACAGTACTGTATATATACTAGGTGCGATTGGTAAATTGTCGCAATTATTTTGATACCTCATAAAAGATAAAATAGTTCTTGTCCTAATACTTTTGCACAGTACTGTATATATACTAGGTGCGATTGGTAAATTGTCGCAATTATTTTGATTCCTCATAAAAGATAAAATAGTTCTTGTCCTAATACTTTTGCACAGTACTGTATATATACTAGGTGCGATTGGTAAATTGTCGCAATTATTTTGATACCTCATAAAAGATAAAATAGTTCTTGTCCTAATACTTTTGCACAGTACTGTATATATACTAGGTGCGATTGGTAAATTGTCGCAATTATTTTGATGCCTCATAAAAGATAAAATAGTTCTTGTCCTAATACTTTTGCACAGTACTGTATATATACTAGTAGATTTGTTTCATAAAAAAAATATGGCAATTGTTAGAAAGTTTTAACAATGAAATGCAATGAAGCAGAAGTTTTGAAACAATCTACTGATATTAAAAAAGCGATTACAAAGAATTCAAAACTAAACTAGAGGCCGATGGAGCGTTTAATTAATCTGTTTCCTTTATATCTTTTAGACGTTTAATGTTATCTTTGATTCGTCGATTACTTTTAGTATTATATAAATCGCTTTTTGTTCAGTATCTTCTTATATTAAACCTTTTGTCTGTTTAATATGAAAATGAAATGAAAACGACTCCTATTTAAAAACCGAGCTGAAGCAAGCAAGAGGGTCACTTTATAGACAAAAGTATCTGAGTACCTCACATAAAAGACTTGAAGAAATAGGACTGCAATCTAAGAAATACAATTCTCGTGAAAGACTTGAAAAAAAATAAAACTAAAACTTCATTCTAAGAAACGTAGAGCTAATTAATTAAGCTCTTCATTTAGTACAGTATCTAATTTTATCTGAACACAGACAAATATTTTGTTTGTATAGATTATTAAAACCCACTAAGAAATCATTCATAAATTTACTAACTTGGTACATCTGATTTTCAGACTATTAAATCATTAAAATCTAATAATGATATTTATATCTACAAAGCAGACAAAGGTGCTGGTGTCGTTCTGCTTGATCGAGTAGATTACGTTCAAAAGATGTTGATTATTTTGAACAACTCTGAAACGTTTCTTAAAATTGGTCGGGTAGAAACTTGTGACAACACATATAGAAACGGAATCAAGACCCAGAAGTGTTTGTTGTGTTTGTTTATAAAAGGTTACTTTTCTAAGGAGATCTACGATGTGATTAGACCTTCTGGTTCTCTCAGACCGAGGCTTTATGGTCTTACTAAAATTCATAAGAAGAACGTTCCGTTGAGACCCATGCTATCAATGATTGGTTCAGTCCAGCATTCTTTGGTTCAATGGCTTTTGCATGTCATACAATCGGTTAGAACATTTTATATTAAATATTGTATATCTGATTCATTCTCGTCTGTTGAACATTTACAGGCCATGCAGCCATGCCATGATACTGATTTTATGTGCTCATTTGATGTGTCCAGTCTGTTTACTAACGTACCTTTAAAGGAGGCTATTAATATTTGTGCAGACTCTTTGTATGTGTTATGTCGCCAAGTAATAATGAATAACTCAACAACAGAATCATAATATAAGTTGTATTCCGCGGAAAGACGGTTAGTAGGTACAGAATTGATTAGTAATATTTACAATAGGGAAGATACAATAGTCCAATCCGTCGTAAGACGTGTGTACACGTGATTACTTCCGGTACGCCACCGGAAGTGTGTCTAACTCTCGCACTGACTCTCAAGTGACTCTGTATGACTCTCTATCACACTCTATCACACTCCATGTAGAGAATCCACCATTGCTATATATAGCAATGGGAACAGTCCATTATGTAGTCAGATAAGGGCGGCGCCCTAACAGTATGAAGGTGACATTACTCTCCACCTCCTTTTCCTAGGGATGTATTTGTCGAACTTATGACACTTTGTACTAGTTCGGTTTAGTTTAGCTTTTATAATGTTATGTATAGCCAAGTCGATGTGGTTCAGATGGGTAGTCCCCTTGGTCCTGCGTTGGCTGATATCTTTGTGGGCTTGAATTTCACACGTCATTGTGAATTTTTAGAAAAGTGAAGAAAGTTGCTTTTACTTCTTAATTTCCTATCCACGACAGTATAAACACAAAACTTGCTAAGCCCTACAAAGTATAGGAAGTTGTAAAGAGCTATGATCGCCCACGTTGAAATGGACACTAGAGAAAAAGAATGAATTCTATACACAAGGTTTGCTCTTAATAGTAAGTTTATTCCCTCATAGCGAACTCTATGAATAATGGCGGTACGAAAATGTTTTCTCATTGTAACGAATAACAGTTTCCATAAGTCACTTCGTCTGTCTTAAAGCAAGCTTTGTTGGGACAGTCTTCACGCTTTAGAGTCTGGATGTCAAGTGTCTAAAGACGTTCTCATGCAGAGAGAAACCCGGAACGGCAAGTCCAGATAGTTAATAAAAATGTCAGAACAACACACCAGAAATATTTACCGTTCAATCAAAAACATTGACTTAAGTCTCTTTTCGTCGTGAGAATCGGCAGAGGCTTAAATATCTAACTCCATTATATTACAATTTTCCACTAACAATTTTTGCAATAATGTTCACTATTTACTACACCCTGGAGCCACTCGTGATAAAGATATTCAAAGTGAACTTACATCTCACCAAAACGAATTGTAGGTTAGCGTCGAGTGAAAAAAATCAAAATTCTGAAATCATATTTCTAATCGTAATGCAAAGTTGTATCTTTACTTAGAAGTAACCAATCTAAAGTATTATTAAAATTGATTAATATATTCTTCTTCTTCTTCTTCTTCTTCTTCTTCTTCTTCTTCTTCTTCTTCTTCTATGTGCCTTGTCCCTTCAGGACGTAGGCGATCATGGCTTTCCACGTTTCCCTATCCCTGGTGGCTCTGAGCACGCCTTCTCCTGTTACACCATGCAATCCTCGTTCCGTCATCCACCTGATTAGGTCCTTCAAATATGTTATCCGTTGCTTTCCCTATCTCTTTTTCCCTCTATCCGGCCTGTTAGTATCAGATTCTCCAGGCCCTCCTTCCTCATTGCGTGTCCCAGGAACTTCAGCTGTCTCTTCCTGATGCTCAGTATTAATTTCCTTTTTGTTTCCATAATTTCCAATACCTCATCATTGCTCACATGCTCGATCCATGATATTCGCAGCATCCTTCTGTAGAACCACATTTCAGTTGCTTCAAGTTTTTCCTTCATCTTTGATGGTATTGTCCAGCATTCACTGCCATACTGAAGAACGGACAGCACGTAGCAATCCAGTACTCTCTTCCTAGTTTCTAGCGAAATTGTCCTGTTTCTTAATACCTTACTCAACTTCTGGAATGCTTCCTTCGACATGTCAATTCGTCTTCGGATCTATGTGTCGCACTTTCCGTCTTCTGTTATAACGCTTCCCAGGTATTTAAATTTTGTACCTGCTTGATTCTGGTATCCCCGACCTGTATTACGATGTCGAAGTTTGGGACGAGTAGTCATCCTGTAAAACGTTTTTTAAAATTAAAATTAATGTTTCAGTACTCACCGCAGAAAGCAATGTCAACCTACTGCGGGATAATTTTCTGTCCAGTCAGTCATGTCTCTTTCAAGACATGATCGCCCAAAGCGTTTATCACATATGGCACTTAACTGACTGAATATAATAGTTGAAAACAATTAAAACGTTTACTGGACATAAAGTGGGGTATCGGTTTTCTATTGTTATGAAGTAATAAACTGATCACCCACTAATTTTATTTAATATAATAATGTAATATAATCTTTCTCTTCTTCCTCCAGCTATGAGTTGAATGGCAGGACAGATTGGGTTCTATAGCCTTGGTTGGCAATCAGTCTACCGTAGAAAGTAATGGCAACCTACTGCGGGATAATTTTCTGCCCAGTCTTTCGAGACATGATCGCCCAAGCGTGTATGGCACTTAATTAATTGAGTGACTCACTAGCAACACTCCTTCGCTGGTCTACCTGGTGCACTGCTGAGCAAATTTTTTGTGTATTATTTATATTGCTATCAACAACGCTTTCTGGACGCTGAGTCTGCCTGTTTGATTCCAGAGGCGGGTGCTTCTCTGTCTTGATGGGAAAATGAAATGGCAAATTGAATCTTTCTGCAACCAGGTGCTAAGTGGTTAACCTTCCCTGAGCAATACGATTGACCAGAATGGAGTGAATTAAGTTTATCACTTGAGTCTATTATCATCTAAAATATTTTTCTTTCCTTTTTAACAAGTTTGTTCTAAAAGCGATGAATCAGGGTTGGGTCTATTTTGGCGTCTATAGTACTCTTTTACCTAGCAGTATCAGCAGTAGATAGTCAAGATTCTTTGTCTGTTTTCACCTTGTGATACATTTCAATTATTTTAGGACGTATATTTTAAGCATAATAAAAAAAAAAGTACAAGGGAAGAAATGAATCTTTTTTCGGCAAATTGAGTGAGAGAAATTCATTTTTAAAGCTGATTGTCTGACTGGGTCGCTAACCGTCTTCACATTACTATTAGATCACAAACATTACCAAATGAAAAATAAAATAGAACAATTTGAAAATTGCATATCCGAGAACACTAACCATTGGGTATATAGTCAGTCAGTTAAGTGCCATACGTGAAACACGCTTAGGCGATCATGTCTCGAAAGAGACATGACTGACTGGGCAGAAGATTATCCCGCAGTAGGTTGCCATTGATTTCTGCGGTAGACTGGTTGCCAGCCAAGGCTATAGAACCCAATCTATCCTGTTATTTAACCCATAACTGGAAGGAAGAGATGGATTTCCCAAGGGTATTTGCGCATAAGTGACTGCAAGGAATTTAACTGGAATTCGAACTCGGCTCTCTGATTTTTCGTTCCAAGCCGTTATTCACTGCACCACAACACACAACCGCACACAGCAAAAACGACGCCATTTTAATTAGATTTAAATTTTCAGGACTTGATTTTCCTATCTAAATAATATTTTTTCAGTTCCTATTAATGTTAACTTAAAGTACTACTTTTGAAGCACCTGCATGTAAAATATTTAAAATAAAGATTTATATCTAATATGTTTTTGATATTTTCAAAATCGGGTAGGATATACCCATGGTTGGTAGTGGTGTAACTTTAATTGATGGTTAGTGTTTCAGGATTAAAATGTCAGTTGTTCAAACTAATTTCGGCAGTCCAAGATATTAATCAAATTTGATAATATTTTGGACTTGGTATTTCTAAGTAAAGACACAACTTTTTATTACTGTTAAAAATAGGATTTCAGAATTTTCATTTTTTCACTCCGCACGATAGTGTGGATGGCTCACTATAAAGTTCGTGACATAACTGGTGGGGCCGCTGCTATGAAAGTCGGTTCTCTGTGTAGGGCCCGGAAGTTTTTTCCGTCTAAATCTATCCTGCACATTTACAAATCTACCATCCGCCCGTGCATTGAATACTGCTGCCATATCTGGTCGGGTGCCCCTGCTGTTCTCCTCGGGCTTCTCGATAAGGTTCAGAGGAGGGTCTGTAATGTGATAGATACCGACTTGGCAGACCGCCTGCAGTCTCTCTCCCACCGGCGAGACGTGGCTTCGCTGTGTCTCTTCTATAAATACTTTCACGGCTTCTGCTCCGATGAACTTAGATCACTGGTGCCCCCTAAATACGAATTTGCACGAGATACTAGATTAGCAACTAGATCCCACCCTTTTACAGTGAAATCGATAAAATGCAGCCGTAACTTCTACTCCAACAGTTTCTTTCCTCGCACTTCCCGACTGTGGAATTCTCTTCCAAAAGATTGCTTCCCCGACGGCTACAATCTCCAGGAGTTTAAATGTAAGGTCAATAGACACCTCCTAACACACTAACCTGCTCCCATTCTATCAAACACTCTTCCCATCTGCCCGACACTCATCCTCGCTATCCTTACTCATCTATCACCTTTCTCCTGACATTCCCTATGTCTATCCACTCCTTCTCTTTACCTTCCCCTATGTAGCCCCATGCGCAATAGTGGCAGTGGAATGCCTTGCTTGGGGTGAGATGATTAAAAAAAAAAAAAAAACGAGTGACGAAAACTAAAAAGAAACGGAAGGGAAAAACTAAAACAAACGAAGAAATAAGAAAGCAAAAGACGAATGAAATATGAATGAATAATGAACGAAAATTACAAAAAAAAAAAAAAGGTTTCGTTTGTAGGAAAGGGGTAGTCAAGTGAAATATAATTGACCATTCTGAAAGACGCAGAGACGTTCTTAGACTCTGTTAAGACTAGTTTTCAAAAAAAAGAATGTTTAAGTTTGAGTTTTGTTTAACAGAATATCAACCTCTGCCAAAAAGGTGGCGTTTTAAGGTATTTTTTAATGTTCGATTATAGTGAGAAGGTTGATTTATTCAAATTTTAATGGAAGGTTTTTGTTTTAATTCTTTTTTATTTAAAAAAAAATGAAAACACCTTCTAGTTTTGAATTCAAAAATGTTTTGTTGAGAATATTTTTTTCCTTTCAAAAATGTGTTATGGTAATAATTTTTTCTTCAAAAATGTATTTTGGTAATATTTTTCTTTCAAAATATATATTTTTCTATATAAGTTTATTTTTATGTATATATTTCTATAAAAGTGTATTTTTATACTTTCATAGTGTTTTGACCCCAGTTTGGGGGGTTAACTATTTGCCCATAGCTGGTACCCTAACAGGTGATACCACTCCGGGTCAGGGTGAATCTGGGAACAGCAGCAATTAAGAGGTGGTTCCATGCTCCTCACAACCTCCCAATCAGAGGCCTTGCTGCCGGATGAAGTTTACCGTCATGCCCAGGACCCAAAAAAAGAATGTTTATGAATACCGATAATAAATTTTGAAAAATAATGCTCTTGTGAGAGGACAGATACAAAAAAAATCTTACATTGACAAAATCAAAAGCTGAATTTGCAATATAATTGGTACTGTTCCTCTTTAGTACACATGACTTTACGTATTTAATCGTTCCACTAGATTGGTAGATAGGTCTCATCATTTATTTATGTTGTGGTTCTTCTTCGCCAATTTGTTGTGTGTTGTGGCGTAACTTCGACGCAAGGTGTAATGACCGGTTTGGCCGGAAGTAACACACGGAACAAGGAGGTAGGTTTAAAACAGTTCGGAATGAAAAATCGGGGAGCCGAGTTCGAATTCCAGTTGAAGTTCCTTGCATTCATTTACGCACAAATACCCTTCAGAAGGTATTAATCCGTTTCTTTCATCCAGTTGTAGGTTAAATAACAGGACAGATTGGGTTCTATAGCCTTGACTGGCAACCAGTCTATCGCAGAAAGCAATGGCAATCTACTGCAGGATAATCTTCTGCCCAGTTAATCATGTCTCTTTCGAGACACGATCGCCCAAAGCGTGTATTACGTGTGGCATTTACCTGATTAGTATAAACAAGATATTTAAAAAAGTGTTAATTAATAGTATTAAAGAAAATTCAGGCAGGCAGCGTAATAAAACTTCCGGACTTTATAATAAAGTCCGGAAGTTTTATTATGCTGCCTGACTAGTAGCTGTCGTTAACTGCTCTAATTGACTGCCAATGTTTCCCTCATCCCCTTTTACTAGTTCTTTTCTTTTCTTTTCTTTTCTTTTCTTTTCTTTTCTTTTCTTTAATCTAAACTTATTTATAAATGGAACTTTGTCTGTGTGTGTGTGTGTGTGTGTGTGTCCGTTGCCTATAGACTCCGAAACGGCTGAACCAATTTTCTTGAAAATTTACACAATTGTACTATAAGCGTCTGCGAGTGTTCTTAGCTAGGTTTTGTGTCGAGTTACCCCCGATAAATATCGAAAATCGATAATCGAAAAAAATCAGGTTATAGAAAGAGTGGTCCGATTTTAATCAAATTTGATACACTCATAGACAAAGACATAAGAAACTATATTCAGAAGTTTCAAGGTTGCAGTTCTTACAATAGTGCAAAAATCGATAATATATATATATATATATATATATATATATATATATATATATATATATGATTCGGGTTTGGCTCTATGTAGATATAATTGTAGTTCTTAGTTTCAGCCATAATACCATTTACTCAGAGGACTTATTTATCCTTCAAAATTCAGTTTACGACGAAAAAAATACTTATTCGATATGGATACCAGTAAATCAAAATTTGACTTACATCCATTCATTTTTCTTTCAGTCTACGGTTTCGCTTTAACTGGATAAAACTATTTCATTTTAGTCTTTCGTGCCAATGTCCAAAGAGTCTGAGCTCCAGGACCATGGATTAGTTTTAAAGCTTTAATTACACCCGAGCAACGCCGGGCTATACTGCTAGTGTAATATATTTGTATATTGTGTAAATAAAGTATTGTTATTAGGTATTCTCGTGTCGTCTTCCGTTGTTCTGTGTCTGCTTATTGTGCATTTTCTAACTGCATTCGCCGACGTCCAGAATTGGGGAATTCCCCTCCCATAGTTCTTTTACCAACCTGATATTGAACCCTGGGTTTCTTTTTTTCTTCTCGTTGCGTCCCGGCTATCGAAGTCCCAACGAAATCCCGAATCAGTAGTAGGCTCTGAATAGTAAGCTACTGGTCAGAACTCTGATTAACGATCTGAATGGGTGTGGAAATTCTAATCGTTCCCTTTGGATAAACCAAAACTTAGAAAAACGTAAATATACTTAGATGGGATTAGAATAGTCAAGAAGCCTTTCAGCATGCAACTTCTTTAAGGAGGCAAGTCAGCACGTGTCGATGAGATTTTTGGGCAAAACACACACACACACACACACACACACACACACATATATATATATATATATATTGTTTAACGTTAAATGAAACTTTAAAAAGCAAAATAACACTCATTAAAAGAGTTAATGTTCCACTGATGTGGTTTGATTTATTTGCGTTTTACTGTTCATCAACACTTTTCGGGTTATTTAAAGCCATGAAATATTTTTGGATGGTAATGATTTACTGATACAAGTTCTACTAATTAACCCATAGCTGGGGTGAGAAGAGGTGGATTCATACCATTCCCAAAGGTAAATATAACGTAAATATAAGATAATATAGAACTGGAATTTGAACCTGCTTTCCAATTTCTAATTTCGAGATCATTGTCCATTACACCCCGCAAGGTCACCCACTTTACGTACTGGACAGACTTGATGTTGCTTAACTTTGCTGAAATGAATTAATAATAAAAAATAATGTAAAAATGTCTACATAGAAGAATCTATGTTAATCCAGGCCAATTTATTTGAGCAGATATTTATTAGTAATCTTGCATGTAATCATCAATTCACTTTTTTTTGTTAAGTACATGTACCTCAACACATTTACAATACCTCAATTTAAATTGAATTTTTAAAAATAAAAACTATTCTTGAAGCTTTAATTTTAGCTTTAATTGAAGGCCAAGAGATTAAATTTACTAATTACAGTAAGCAAAATACCCTGGTGTATTTCAAACCGAAATTATATTGATCGGATAAAAAAAACTTTTAGGTTTAAAAAAAAGTTTTTAAAATTTCAAATATTCCGTCATTTTTCATTGATTGTAAACAGAAGCTAATTCTCGGTTTTAAAAGATCTTACAAAAATAAAATACACCTCGCTGACACATTATTTTATTCAAATTACCGAATTTAAACTTACTTTAAGTTGACTTGAAACAAGAATTATTGTTTACTGCCTAAAATGTTTCAAAAAAGCGTTTCTCAATTACGGTATCCTTGTTATCACATCTATCATCGCCTTATCGAGAGACGATTATGATATGATTTATAGTAGCCGGCAAAAAAAAAAAATGTCAATTATGGAAAACGAATCTGGTATAAATTATAATTTTTTCATGCAACTCTTGAATCCCGTGACCTTTTAATGATAAATATCATGTTCGGCCACCAGAACAAATAAGATACGGGTAATCAAAATGCTCACAAAATGTTTTAATTATTTTAAAAATCCATTGGCTAAATCATTTGTATTGAGCTTTTCAATTTTTGATTAGTAAATGTAGTCTTCATACTTTAATTTCATACCCTAGCCGGAGAAATGGAGGAAGAAATTTTGAAATATTTTGGAAACTTTATATATTATTATAAAAAAAAAATGAAAAAAATGAAAATAATTCTTGTAAAAATTCATTATTCATTGAGTTTTTCTTTTCTTTTCAGACTCTGATATGCTTTTTTTATATTCATAAAAGCAATTGAAAGTTTATCCAAATAAAAATTGGCATAGTTATTGCATTTTTCGCAATTCGGACTACGTTTCAGAAAGAAGGCTAATATTGAAAGAAAAAAAATAGTTGATTAGCATTTATCAATGACTGCTGAATTGAATTATGTTAGGTTTATTGGTGACTAAAGTCGAATTTTTGGACATTTCTGGAAATTAATTGGTGGGGATTACATATGTAAAAATGTTTTTTACAAATATTTTAAAAAAATAATTATTTCAAAATTGATTTCAGTCATTTATGAATAAGTCCTGAAATTTTTACCAAACTCTAGCCATTATTTGATTTTTGCAAGAATTTCCAAATTAATGTGTCTTTCACGGTCAAAATAGTACCTTGCGTAATATTGTTTTTTTACGTAATAAACTGTGCGTCAATTTAGATCTCGCACTGACGAAAGAAAAAAAAAGATTTTCTACCGAAATTTCGAATGTGTCAGAAATAATTAAAAATTTAAAAAAATAATTAAAAAATACTTTGATTTATCCTCTTAATGATAATATAAACATTTTGCCTATAAAACTTTTTTTTTTTAGTTTCGGGCCTTTTTCCTTCATACTATGCTGTTTTTCAGCGATTTTTTGGAGGTAGCTAGTTAAGTTCATTAGGGTTATTTAAGTGTTTTAAGATAACAAGTTTTTTCTAAAGGGCATAACTTACATCTATTTCCTTTTCCATTATAAGATTTGGTTTTTGCAATGATATCCCAGATAATAATTTGGTTTTCTGATGTTTTTAATTGCCATTAATATTTTGAGAGAACAGTGCTTTTACGCTATTTACTATTACTTAAAGTCATTTGATGATTGTTGTAACGGTATTTCTATTGGTTTTCTGTTGAGCCAAAATAAAATTTAACATCACCATCAAAATAGATGCTAACTCTGTAAAATAATCTTTCGGTCATACAGTAGCGGTTTCGTGGAAAGGTCTTATTTTTCTGCAGTTCATACACCATTCAATAAATCTAACTGATAAAACAACAACTTTTAGGCAAAATTTGATTTTATACATCAACATAATCTTCTTCTAGGATGATACACTGATTCCAACGTTTCTCTAACAATTCGATGCCTTTTTTGTAGAACCATTTTTCTTTGGCCTCAAAATACGCCTCAGTTTGCGATATCAATTCTTCATTGAAGCCAAATCTCATTCCCTGGAACATTCTTTTGAGGTCTGCAAACAGCCAGTAGTCACTGAGAGCAAGATCTGGAGAATAGGGTGGATGCAGAAGCAATTTGAATCTAGATTTTTCGCACTGACTCGTGAACTCCTTTTTGGTCTTGCAAGTCGCTTCCATTGGTCAGAAAATCAATTTAACATCTACTTGCGAAATCCTGTTTCGACTTTTTCTTAAAGCACATGGTCAATCCTTTTTCTATTTGGGAAAAAAACCAGGATTTCACACGTCATTGTGAATTTTTGTACAAGTGAAGAAGAATGTTGATTTTAATTCTTAATTTCCTATCCCTACACGTTTTTGGCTAAGACCTGCCATGCTATGCACATTGTAGCGAAGCACCTTCATTCTCTTTGTTTTCTGTTGTGAGATATAACACATCACTCAATAAGTCCCCGGTCTAACTAATAAAACAACAACTTTTAGGCAAAATTCGACTTTATTCATAAACATAGACTCCTTCCAAGATGATACACTGATTCTAACGCTTCTCTAACGATTCGATGCCTTTTTTGTAGAACGATTTGTCTTTGGCCTCAAAATACGCCTCAATTTCCGATATCGCTTCTTCATTGAAGCCAAATCTCTTTCCCTGGAGCATTCTTTTGAGGTCTGCTAAGAGATAGTAGTTGCTGGGGGTCAGATCTGAAGAACAGGGTGGCTGCAGAAGCGATTCAAAATGAAATCTATGTAGTTTTGCCATCGATCGATTTCGTGACAAGGTATGCTTTCTTGGTGAATTATCACTTTTTTCTTCTTCATTTGTGGCCGGTTTTTTTTTTTACGATTTATTCAGTCAAACGCACCAATAATGCTATACAGTATTGACTATTGTTGGTTCTTTCTTTCGTAAGGTAATCGATGAACAAAATACCTTGAGCATTCTAAAATACGGAGGCGAAAACCTTGCCTGCTGATGTTTGCGACCAAAGTCGCAAGCATCAGCAGGCAGGGAACTTATTGAGTGATGTCTTATAATTATTTTTAGCAGAGTCATTGTTATTTGCAGGTTGGAAATGTTTTTATTTGATATCATATTGCTACGTTGCGTTGTGGTCCAGTGGATATCGACTCGGAACGAGAAATCGGAGAGCCGATTTCGAATTCCAGTTGAATTCGTTGCAATCATATACGAACAAGTACCCTTGGGAAAGGTATTAATCCGTCTCTTCCCCCCAGCTATGGGTCAAATAACAGGACGGATTGGGTTCTATAGCCTTGGTTGGCAACCAGTCTACTGCAGAAAGCAATGGCAACCTACTGCAGGATAATCTTCTGCCCAGTCAGTCATGCCTCTTTCGAGACATGATCGCCCAAGCGTTTATCACGTATGGCACTTAACTGACTGACTGTTACTGATAGAATGCAAACATAATTAAGACTTCGACTAGGCATAAAGTGGGGGATCAGTTTTCTATTGTCATGAAGTAATAAAATCATCCCCCACTATTACTACTTAATATAATACTTAACTGACTGATTGCTACGTTGTGATATATATTTATTGATGCAACTATAACTAACCTTAACATTGTTTTTGTTGAAAGTTTTTTTAGTGCTGGGGAATGGTTGAAATGCTTGTGAATTAAATTTAGGAAAATTTTTCCGATGTTTGTTTTGGCCTTATGACTAAATGAGGAGTTAAATCATACGATTTTATTTTTTCGGTATATATTTACCTTCTTTGCTTTTATCAGAGTATTCTAAACTTACTCCTATTCCATTATAAGATTTGGTTTTGGAGATGAAGGTAATAAATGTGTTTTTGTTGTTTTCTAATTGCCAAAAATATTTGGCGAGGGCAATGCTAGTCTTGTACTTATTATTATTTAATATCAATTTATGGTTGTAAAATAGCCATTTCTATTGATTTTCAGGAGAACCAAAATAAAATTTAACATCGCAATCAGAATGGATGCTAGCTTTATAAATTGTACATTCGATCATACATTGACCGTTAAGTAGGCAGACCGTATCTTTTTTTTGGCAGTTACAACTGCTTTTAGAGTTACTGTTATTAAAGTGGATTTAATATTATTATTCTGCAGATCAGACATGTGCTTTTTTAATGTCATATTATTATATTGTGAGATATATTTAACGATGTTCTTGATGCAACTGTAACATTAATATTGCTTTTGTTGAAAAATGTTTTAGTGTATGGCAATGGTTGAAATGCTTGTGAATTAAATTTAGAAAAATTCTTCCGATGTTTTTTTTGGACATTTCGAATACAATTCTGTAGGTAAAGCAGAAATTAACATTATTTAATGGCGAGTAAAATTTAGTTCAACATTTAGGAGGTATTTAAAGACAATACAGGAGAATACGGGTGTTAATAGTGTCTACGTCTTATACGTCTTCGTATAAGTATTCTTAGGCTGTCATAAACCACAATTATTTAATGGCGAATAGAAAGTTAAGGTTCCAGAAAGTATTGCAAATTAAATTATACAGAGCAGCATCATTTTTAATATCTCAAACACACAAAAGCAGGAATCCTCATGCGAGCTATCATTTCTTGAGTTGTGGCTTCCCTGTGCTTCTTCTACAAATACTTTCACGATTTCTGCTCCAACGAACTTAGTTCACTGGTGCCCCCTATGTATGAATTTACTCGAGCTACAAGACTAGCAACTAGGTCCCACCCTTTTACAGTGAAACTGATAAAATATAACCGCAATTTCTACTCTAATAGCTTATTTTCTCGCACTGTGAAATTCTCTTCCGTATACTTGCTTCCCCGACAGCTATAATCTCCAAGAATTTAAATGTAAGATTAATAACCATCTCCTATCACACTAACTCGCATCCTTTCTCTCAAGCTCTTTTCTCCATCCACTCCACCCCCATTACACCAGTATTCTCATCCTTCTATTACCCTCCTCCTGACATGCCCTATAATCTACCCCTCTTTCTCGTCATTTTCTTCCTATGTAACCCCCTCTGCAACATTGGCAGTAAAACTACCTTGTTTGAGGTGAAATGATTAAAAAGAAACGCAGTGCTCCCAATAGATTGTTGAAAACCATAGCAAAAATATTTATCACCACTTCTGGCGACTATCAATCTAAATCAACTATCAGCATATTAAAAATGTAGGCATCTTCAGAAAACTGTCAGATAAACGCATAGTTGATTTAGGAATCAAATCATTTTATGCTAACATTTCGGTCAACAAAGACTTACATTAAAAAAAAAAGAAAAAAGAAAACGAAAAAAGAACCCTTTTCTTACAAATATATAAAAATATAAACAGGATGTTTACAGTATTTACATTATTCGGACTACTGTCCTCAACTTTGTTGCCATTTGTACGATGTTTTGGCCGTTGTACGCTCCGGCCTTCTTCAGGGGCTAGGAACCCTCTGATACAATCACTGGGGTATATAATCCTCATTATTTTCGTATAACCTCGATTGGAAGTCATGAGTTATCTCCCTCGAATCCTGTAAGTTACTTGTTCACCACTGCTGTAGCCTGGTATTAAGCTCACAACTCTAAGATTCAAGTCAGGAACTTAGCAACGTATATATCCACTGGGCCATGTGTCCTGAAGAATGCCGAAGCGTACAAAGGACAATACGTTGTACAAATGACAACAAAGATGAGGACAATAGTCCGAATAATGTAAATACGGTACATACTACCTCATCTCAGAAATATAGACAAATAGAATGATCTATTATTAAACGTCGTACAAATGGCAACAAAGATGAGGACAATAGTCTGAATAATGTAAATGCTGTAAATACTACCTCATCTCAGAAATATAGACAAATAGAATGATCTATTATTAAACGTCGTACAAATGGCAACAAAGATGAGGACAATAGTCCGAATAATGTAAATACTGTAAATACTACCTCATCTCAGAAATATAGACAAATAGAATGATCTATTATTAAACGTCGTACAAATGGCAACAAAGATGAGGACAATAGTCCGAATAATGTAAATACGGTAAATACTACCTCATCTCAGAAATATAGACAAATAGAATGATCTATTATTAAACGTCGTACAAATGGCGACAAAGATGAGGACAATAGTCTGAATAATGTAAATACCGTAAATACTACTTCATCTCAGAAATATAGACAAATACTAAAACAGGATGTTATTCTCTAATTACTAAAATATGTAATCTTTTGATGGCACCAACATGCTATACATTACTATCTTCTTCTATGTACCGCATGCCTTCAGGACGTAAACGATCATGACCCTCCACGTCTTCCTATCTCTTGTAGCTCTTAACACTCCTTCTCCTGTTAACCCGGCTCAACCTCCACTCCGCCTTCCATCTGCTCAAGTCCATGTCACGAGTTTCTTTCCCTTGTCTCTCTTTCTCCCAATCCGTCCCGTGAGCATCAGATTCTCCAAGCCGTCATTCCTCACTTCATGTCCCAAAAACTTCATCTGTCTTTTCTTGATGCTAAGTGTCAGTTTCCTTTTCGTGTCCATCCCACGTCGTTGCTCATATGTTCCGTCCATGGTATCCCCAGCATCCTTCTATAGAACCACATTTCGGTCTTTCCTTCGTACTTGATGAGATTTCCAACATTCGCTGCTATATTGAAGGACAGACATCCAGTACCCTTTTCTTTATTTCCAGGAAAATCTTACTGTCCTTCAATCAGTCAGTCAGTTAAGTGCCATACGTGATACACGCTTTGGGCGATCATGTCTCAAAAGAATCATGACTGACTGGGAAGAAGATTATCCCGCAATAGGTTGCCATTGCTTTCTGCGGTAGACTGGTTGCCAACCAAGGCTATAGAATCCAGTCTGTCTTATTATTTAACCCATAACTGGAGGGAAGAGATGGATTAATACATTTCCCAAGGGTATTTGTGCGTATGTGAATGCAAGGAATTTAACTGGAATTCGAACTCGGCTCCTCGATTTTTCGTTCCGGGTCGATATCCAGTGCACCACAACGGACATGCCCCTCAATATTTTATTCAAATTTAGGAATTCATCACTGGCCATGGCAATACGCCTTTGGATTTCAGTGTCGCAATTTCCGTCTTCTCTTTGAGCACTTCCCACATATTTAAATTCCGTTTCTGGTTGATTTTAACATCCCCTACTCGTAATTGACATTTTGAGCTACTCTTATTACTAATTAGCATTATCAGTTTTCTTGTATTTTATACGTAGTCCTTTCTTTGACTTTTTTGTGATTACTTCCTGAAGTTTGTTATTTATTTTACGTGTCTGCTATCAGATCAGTAAAATCTGTGTATCCGCTAATATGTGTATCCCCTAATGACGAATCCTAGCAGGATTTCTAGCGCTGTCTCGTTGTATAGGTTGCATATATCTGGTGAGAAGATACATGTTTGTCTTCCACCCCCTTTATATCTTTCTATATATCCTGAACTCATTTCGTGACCGTATGCGGACAGTTTATTATCAATAAAACAAAACATGCATATGCTGATTTAAAAAAAAAACGTCAATTTTGAAACCCGGCCAAATTGACATCAGTCGGCGATTCTACTTCTGAACTATGGGCGCTGGGTGAAAGAAGGTGCACTTTAGCGTGTTATATACAATGTAAAAACACGCCAGTAGCCGAGAATGTTCACATTTATTACCAAAGGAACGATTTGAAATGCGTGAGTAGCTGCTGTTTTTTCCTCCGTAGAACACAATCGGGGCGTGAGAGCGTCAACACTCTTCCGCAGACAGATGTTTCGCTGTATCACAGCTCATCAGTACGGTTAGACATCTGATTGCTTCTAGCCAGGATTTGAACCCGATCGAATTGACATCAGTCGACGATTCTACCTCTTAACCTCGTCTCTGATCTCTAGCATAATTTATAAGCTTGACTCCCATGGACGGAATATGTGAGCAACAAAAACTTCTTAATTGGAGTAGATAGACTAAACTATCGCCCGGTTCACACTCCATCCACGTCTATTGAACAGGTGTAGAGGCTCAGCCCTTGTTCCCTGTTTAGGATGTGGTTTCCGGTTTTCTCTTTTCCAATCTTTTCACTTTTTATTTTTTATTTTTTTTTTATTTTTCAATTGGAGTAGATAGACTAAACTATCGCCCGGTTCACACTACATCCACGTCTATTGAACAGGTGTAGAGGCTCATCCCTTGTTCCTTGTTTAGAATGTGGTTTCCGTTTTTCTCTTTTCCAATCTTTTACGTAGCCCCCTGCACATCAGTGGCGTTACCGCCTTGCTCGGGGTGACATGATTAAAAAAAAAAAAAAAAAAAAAAACACACACAAATCGAATCAAGAACATCTATACGTAGAAAATCATATAGAGACAATTTAACTTTGTAGGACAAATCACAAGAAAGATTTAAAGAAATTGACATACACAGAGCATATTGAAGGCAAGAGTCACACAAGAAAGTTGTAAATGGCTGACAGAAGAGGTAGAAAAAATAAAATAAATAAACAAGTTTTACTGAGGGCTACAAAATACAGGATGTTGTGGAGCGCTATGGTGATCTACGCCGTGAAAGACTCGGCAAAAGGAAGATGAAAATTTACCCAATCAAAATTAAAGAAGCTATACGCGATACGGCTTTCTTCAACACCGGTATATGTCTTCCTTTCTTGCTTTCTGCTTTCAAAGAATGCTTCAACAACAGAAAGAACGCAGTTAAGTCCAAATACCGCAATGGCAAGCTGGCAAGAAATATCGACCACAAGCCAGAAACCTTATCTCTCCTTCCTTCGTCAGATTCCCAAAAGCTTGAGAGTATCTCGTTTCGATCGCAGATCGATATCTTATTCGTTCGTCTCCTGAAGGGTTAGAGATTAAAGACAAGGTCGAAGTGACAGACATCACGGTACCTTAAGCTTACTTCAAACGCAAAGTGGCTCGTGCAGATTCTCACACCGGAATCGGAATGGATGTAGTCTGGAATTCTGAGATTAAATATTGTCTTTATTCTGTGAACTATCAGGAATGCTTCGATAACTACCACTTGGCTGGCAGGTAGATTTTTCGGGCTTCCTAGGTTATATAACATATCTATTAATTATTGATATTTGAATGTGAATCCAATGGAATGACAAACAAATGACAACTGAGGTATTATTTTTTACATATTTCGCTTATCAAACAGACCAATTTGAAAAATATACCTAACCTTACGCCGGTAATTTGTTTCAGGAGACCCGACTTAAGTCGAAAAACGACTAAAGTCGAATTTACTTGTCTCTGAATTTACTTGTCACGAGGCTAAACCACAAATTACCATTCCCAGTTCTGTATTTTATTTGTAAATGCATATTATAATAATTTATAGTCAACAAGAATTTTAGTTTACAAACAAATAAATTTTAGTTTTCAATATAATACAGAAAAAAGTCATCTAAATCTACAAGTACATGTACGCACATACTTATAAATACAGATGTTTACAATGTGGCGATCTTTACAGTACATCGTGGTCTCTTTTTTCGTTAACGTGGTTTGCTCCAAGATATTATAAAATATAATCATTTCGTAAGGTTGAATAACAAATACAGATATTTAAACTTATTTATAAATGGAACTTTGTCTCTGTGTGTGTCTGTGTATGTGTGTCCGTTACCTATAAGCTCCGAGACGGCTGAACTGATTTTCTTAAAAATTTACACAGTTGTACTATAAGCGTCTGCGAGTGTTCTTAGCTAGGTTTTGTGTCGCGGTACCCCCGATAAATATCGAAAATCGATAATCGGGTTATAGAAGGAGTGGTCCGGTTTTAATCAAATTTCATACACTCATAGACAAAGACATAAGAAACGATATTCAGAAGTTTCAAGGTTGCAGTTCTTACAATAGTGCAGAAAATTGATAATATATATATATATATATATATATATATATATATATATATATATATAAAAGGCAAGATGTTTGTGTGTGTGTCTGTTTATCTGCCTGTATGTCTGTATTTTTTTCAGACCCTTTATTTTAGTTTTTGCTTCGGGTTTGGCTCTAAGTAGGTATAATTGTTGTTCTTAGTCTCAGCCATGATACCATTTACTCAGAGGACTTATTTAGCCGTCAAAATTCAGGTTACGACGAAAAAACTTATTTGATATTGATACCAGGAAATCAGAATTTGACTAACATCCATTCATTTTTCTTTCAGTCTACGGTTTCGCTTTAACTGGAAACAACTATTGCTTTTTAGTCTTTCGTGTCAACGTTCAAAGAGTCTGAGCTCCAAGACCCTGGATTAGTTTTAAAGCTTTCATTACACCCGAGCAACGCCGGGCTATACTGCTAGTTAAAATTATCTTGCGATAGTAGAAAAAACTAATTTATGTTAGATTTGCCAATATTTAGATTCAGTTTGGTCATTTATATCGCGGACGTAGATGGCGGTAGATTGTCAGCATCAACAACTGATTTTAGCTGTTGTCCGATACGCTATTTAATATAAAACTGGTACAGAACGTGATTTTATGTGCTTTTCTGGTGATATTACGACTTTAATATTTGTGTCGGACAGACGTAATGTCGAATAAAATGTCTTAAATTTTATTTTTATTTTTCCGTGTTTTTTTTTTTTTTTTTTTTTTTTTTTAACTCGAAACGATGTAACCCGGAGTATAACTGTGTTTTCAACCAAACGGACAACAGCGAGACAGAACGATAAAAATACAGTCAGATCCTCATTCAAATCCTGATCACTAATGGATATGTTATATAACCGAGGAAGGTTGAAAAACCCACCTGCCAAGTGGCGGCTTTCGAAGCATTCCTGATAGTTCATGGAACCAAGACAATATTTCATGTGAGAATTTCCAACATCATCAATTATTAATTTCAGTATTAACTTCATTCAGAAAATCAAAACAAAAACAAAAACGGAGACGGCAAATCAAACGAATGTGGCACTGAGATCCGAAAACGCATAAAAAATAACCAGAGTACTAGTGGATATCGACTTGGAACGACAAATTATGGAGCCGAGTTCGAATTCCAGTTGAATTCATTGCATTCACTTACGCACAAATACTCTTGGGAAAAGTATTAATCCGTATATTCCTTCCAGTCATGGGTTAAATTATAGAACAGATTAGGTTCTATAACCTTGGCTGGCAACCACACTACCGCAGAAAGCAATGGCAACCTACGGCGCGATAATCTTCTGCCCAGTCAGTCAGTCTCTTTTGAGACATGATCGCCCAAGCGTGTATCACGTATGGCACTCAACTGACTGAATGAATATAATAGTTGGAAACATAATTACAATGTCTACTGAACATAAAGTAGGGGATCGGTTTTCTATTGTTATGAAGAATAAATTGATCCCCCACTAAATTTACTTAGTATAATAATGTAATATAATCAACCTCTTCTCTATGGTTTAAATAGCAGAACATACTGGATTCTATTGCCTTGGTTGGTAACCAGTGTACCACAAAAAATATGGTAACCTACATCGGAAAAATCTTTTCCCCAGTCAGTCATGTCTTTTTCGAAACATAATCGCCCAAGCGTGTATCACGTATGGTACTAAACTGACTGATCTGTATAAATGGATTGAATATCAGAACAAATTTGGTTCTATAGCCTTGGTTGGTAACCAGTCTACCACAGAAAGAAATGCCAACCTACTGCGGGATAATCTTCTGCCCAGTCTGTCATATCTCTTTCGAGACATGATCGCCCAAAGCGTGTATCACGTATGACACTTAACTGACTGACAGATCACGCTGGTGTCGATTTGGTGGAAATAAAAATCCATTTTCTCGACTTAAGAAAGCGTATTGGGATAGGCAAATATTCCTTCCAAAAGCTAAGCAGAATACTTAGAAATAGAAAAATTTCGCTAAAAAAAGTGAAAAAGTACTGAACTGTCATGTACTATCTGTTCTAATGTATTGCAGTGAATGCTGAATGATCTCTCCAAAGATGAAGTGAAGATACGCGCATCAGAAATGTGGTTATACATGAGGATGCTGAGGATACCACGGACTTAGCATATAAGCAACGGTGAAATTTTGGAAAGAATAAAAACAAAGTTAAATCTAATATCCAAGAACAGACCGTTGAGGTTTCTCGGGCACATAATAAGGAAAGGTGGTTTGGAAAATCAGACACTCACAGGACAGTTAGAGAGTCGGCGAGGCAGAGAAAAACAACGCAAAACATACTTGATGAGCTTGAGTAAATGGATGGCAGAACAGAGTTTAAGATAAATAATTAAGTTTATTAATAGCTAGAAGGGACAGGAAGTTGTGGAGAGTCATAATCACGGAACATATAGAGGATAAGAGGGGTAGGGAAACAACACAGGACATACTTAGTGAAGTTTAGAAAATGGATGGCAGAACAGGGGTTTTAGAAAAATAACCGAAAGACAAAGAGTTACAAGAGAAAGGAAGTCGAGGAGAGCCATACCCACTGGACAGATTGAGAACAAGAGAAAAGATGAACAGGAGAAAACAACGCAGGACATACTTAGTGAACTTGGAAAATGGATGGCAGAATAGGGTTTAAGAAAAATAACAGAAAAACAAATTTTATTTTAAGAGCTACAACGAACAGGAAGTTGAGGAGAGCCATACCCCCTGGACAGATTGAGGACAAGAGAAAAGGACAATAGGGGAAAACAACGCAAAACATACTTAGTGAGTTTATGACAATATTTAACATGGTGTACGGACGAAAGAGGGTTAATGAAAATCATTTTATTACAGACAGAAAAAAAGGTTAGAAAAAACAATTTTATTTTATTCGGACGAGAAAGTGTTAAAGAACACGATGCTTTTTTTTTTTTTTTGGTCGGAAAGTGATGCGTTTTCCCAAGATTGCGAAATGGTTAAAAATAGAAATAAAATAGAATCGTACAATATGATTTTTTATTACCGAACGAAACCTAGCTTGGATAATTAGAGGTCAAATTTCAAGCGACCTTGTTGAAAGAAAAAAAATTAATTCGTAAATTCTCAGGTGGAACTCGGCGAAACACAGCCAAGACGATTAGAAGATTCAAATGTTAAATTGATGTTGTTGAGAGAAGATAAAAACCAATTGTTATTTGCTGGGATAAATACCATTCTAAATTTCCTTGAGAGAGACTGACGTCATGTAATAGCTCCTCCTAAAGAGGAGGGGGAATCTTCCAGAATTGGACGTGTGAAATAGAGATAAGAAAAAAAGGCGTCAGAGAGACTGACGTCATATAATAGCTCCTCCTAAAGAGGAGGGGGAATCTTCCAGAATTGGACGTGTGAAATAGAGATAAGAAAAAAAGGCGTCAGAGAGACTGACGTCATGTAATAGCTCCTCCTAAAGAGGAGGGGGAATCTTCCAGAATTGGACGTGTGAAATACAGATAAGAAAAAAAGGCGTCAGAGAGACTGACGTCATGTAATAGCTCCTTCGCAAAGTACAAACAACGGTACTTGAATTTACCAGTTAAGTAGTTACTAAGTCTGGCTATCTTAGAGAAACTAGCTGAAATTTTCTTTCCGTCGCCAATTATTAGGAACTGGTTGGGAAAAAGAAAAGAAAAAGAACTGTAATTATTTTATTTTTATCTTTTGTATATAAATATCATCTAAGGATTTATTCAGGCGTCGTCCTTTTTATTTCCAAAATTGGTGCCGTTTTATTTCCACAATTGTGTGCGCGTATCCAAGTTTGTTTAGCTTAGCTGAGATACCCCAGTTGTAATTCAGCTTAACTCTCTTAAGATCAAAAATCACAACGTGGGTTAAGAGAGATTACAGTTGAAGAGGTCAACCCAAAAAAATCAGCTGCTGTGTCAGCGCCATCAACGACCAACGAGTGTGGGCTGACGGCTTGTTCTTGGGCCAGGATCGATCCTGATTAAAAGGGACTAGAAGCCACGGCCCCAGTACGCCGCGACAACCTTGAATAAATGGATGACAGAACAGAGTTTAAGAGAAATAACAGAAGGACTAAGTTTATTTTAAGAGCTACAAGAGAAAGGAAGTTGTGGAGAGACATGACCGTTATTTTTAGTGGATACTAGATGTTCGTTACTTTCTCTTATGCGTAACCACTGGATTCTAGCTCCCTCTCCACCCCGTATATCCTTCCCTTTCCCTCCACCTATGTAACTGTCATCACACCTGCATTCTCATCTTTCTATTGCTCTTTTCTAACTGGTCTGTACTCCTGACTCTCTTCTAATTAATCTTTTTACAGTTATGTAGCCCCCCGCACATCAGTGGCATTTCCGCCTTGCTCGGGGTGAAATGATTAAAAGAAAATATTTTTGGGAAATATTGAAATCCAAACTACCTTACCGCCAGGGAATATCAGGTGCTATAAGTGTGGGTGTGTGGGTGGTGTGATGGATATTGGCTCGGAAATGTTAATCGGAGAACCAAGTTCTAACTCTATTTGGGTTCGTTATGTTCACTTACGCGCTAATAGCCTTTGGAAATGTATGAGTCCACCTCTTCTTCACGCCATTTTCTGGTTAATTAGTATGATTTGTATCAGTAACCCATTTTTATAAAAAAAAGAAAAACAAAATTGAGTACAAAAAATATTGAGATTTTATCATTAAATAATCCAGAGAGATGTTGATATGCCGCTAAACAAAATCAACCAACCAAACCAATCAAAATATTTAGATTTCGGCATTAAATAACCCAAGGTGTTGATATGCCGCTAAACAAAATCAACCAACCAAACCAATCAAAATATTTAGATTTCGGCATTAAATAACCCAAGGTGTTGATATGCCGCTAAACAAAATCAACCAACCATTGAATGAACTCCTATGAACTTCCCAAGAACACCTAAGAATTTCTTTCGCTAACTTCCTGTTAATTCGTATTAATATAGGAGGGAGAGTCAATTATCTGAGGAATAGGTCTGTTTCCCCATAACAAAATATAAATCAATCAATCATACCCACAGTCGAAACGTTGGTAGCATTTCTCTATACAGTAGCTGTTATTGTGATAGATTTTCGGACTAGTCGTATTTCTTTAGTTCTGCAAATTTAGAGCTTCACAGCTAGAACACGCCCTGCTATGTTCACGATGGTGTAGCATTTCCTTCGTGTTTCTTTGATATGGAGAAAGTTCTAATTAGAACTGTTATTTTGTAAAAACAAAAACCCCCGGGATGATGCTTCCCAGATTACTATAATTTCTTTTACTGGTTCAACTATCATATACGTCCTCCTATTTCTGGCTTCTTACCCTCCCCACTACGTTTTCTTACAACACTTATTTAGCAACACTACATTGTGTGACCCTTGAACCTTGTATTTGGTGAACAGATAGTTAAAAAAAAAGTTTTTAAATTGCTGTTCAGAATATCGCACGACGCAGTAATCAACTCTTTATAATGGGGATAAAATTCAACCCGTTATTTTTCAAAGAGGTTTTTTTTTTAAATAAGAAAGAATTTTTTCTTTAAAAAAAAATGCTCTATTCATATTTATTTAAATTTTAATTTCTAATTTAATTTTTCAATTGTATATTTCTGCAGATATTAACCCAAATAGAACGTATTATTTATTCATTAATTTACGTCTAAATTTTCCTGAAGGCAATTCTGGAGGTCGATTGGCGCCAAGCCTTGTTTCACCAGATATTTCTATGTTTACTCTGTAGACATTTCTATCGATTTTTGTAATTTTCTAATATGTTAACCAAAACAACTTCTCCCTCCGAAAGAACCTCAGATTCCCTGGCGAATTGTTTGCATGTTTCGAGTTTAATGCATAATTTGGTCGGCTATGTTAAATCATACATTTAAAAGGAATGTTTTTAACAGTATTTCTTGGTTAGCTGTCAATTCATTGCAAGGAACACCCTAATGTGGCCTTGTACCAGACAAAACCCAAAAGTAAATAACAAGAAATCTAACCTAGTCATCGTAAGCGCAATATCTATCTATCTATCTATCTATCTATCTATCTATCTATCTATCTATCTATCTATCTCAGCCTGTTAATATCTATCTATCTATCTCAGCCTGTTAATATCTATCTATCTATCTATCTATCTATCTATCTATCTATCTATCTCAGCCTGTTAATATCTATCTATCTATCTATCTATCTATCTATCTATCTATCTATCTATCTATCTATCTATCTATCTCAGCCTGTTAATATCTATCTCAGCCTGTTAATATCTATCTATCTATCTATCTATCTATCTATCTATCTATCTATCTATCTATCTCAGCCTGTTAATATCTATCTATCTATCTATCTATCTATCTATCTCAGCCTGTTAATATCTATCTATCTATCTATCTATCTATCTATCTATCTATCTATCTATCTATCTATCTCAGCCTGTTAATATCTATCTATCTATCTCAGCCTGTTAATATCTATCTATCTATCTCAGCCTGTTAATATCTATCTATCTATCTATCTATCTATCTATCTATCTATCTATCTATCTATCTATCTATCTCAGCCTGTTAATATCTATCTATCTATTCCAGCCTGTTAATATCTATCTATCTATCTATCTATCTATCTATCTATCTATCTATCTCAGCCTGTTAATATCTATCTATCTATCTATCTATCTATCTATCTATCTATCTATCTATCTCAGCCTGTTAATATCTATCTATCTATCTCAGCCTGTTAATATCTATCTATCTATCTATCTATCTATCTATCTATCTATCTATCTATCTATCTCAGCCTGTTAATATCTATCTATCTATCTATCTATCTATCTATCTATCTATCTATCTATCTATCTATCTATCTATCTATCTATCTCAGCCTGTTAATATCTATCTATCTATCTATCTATCTATCTATCTATCTATCTCAGCCTGTTAATATCTATTTATCTATCTCAGCCTGTTAATATCTATCTATCTATCTATCTATCTATCTATCTATCTATCTATCTATCTATCTATCTATCTATCTATCTATCTCAGCCTGTTAATATCTATCTATCTCAGCCTGTTAATATCTATCTATCTATCTATCTATCTATCTATCTATCTATCTATCTATCTATCTATCTATCTATCTCAGCCTGTTAATATCTATCTATCTATCTATCTATCTATCTATCTATCTATCTATCTATCTATCTCAGCCTGTTAATATCTATCTATCTATCTCAGCCTGTTAATATCTATCTATCTATCTCAGCCTGTTAATATCTATCTATCTATCTATCTATCTATCTATCTATCTATCTATCGATCTATCTCAGCCTGTTAATATCTATCTATCTATCTCAGCCTGTTAATATCTATCTATCTATCTATCTATCTATCTATCTATCTATCTATCTATCTATCTCAGCCTGTTAATATCTATCTATCTATCTATCTATCTATCTATCTATCTATCTATCTATCTATCTCAGCCTGTTAATATCTATCTATCTATCTCAGCCTGTTAATATCTATCTATCTATCTATCTATCTATCTATCTATCTCAGCCTGTTAATATCTATCTATCTATCTATCTATCTATCTATCTATCTATCTATCTATCTCAGCCTGTTAATATCTATCTATCTATCTCAGCCTTGTTATATCTATCTATCTATCTATCTATCTATCTATCTATCTATCTATCTATCTCAGCCTGTTAATATCTATCTATCTATCTATCTATCTATCTATCTATCTATCTATCTATCTGCCTGTTAATATCTATCTATTCAG
This sequence comes from Ascarosepion bandense, assembly GCA_037127315.1. Lineage (NCBI taxonomy): Eukaryota > Metazoa > Mollusca > Cephalopoda > Sepiida > Sepiidae > Ascarosepion > Ascarosepion bandense. The sequence goes on along the minus strand of JBBBDQ010001383.1, from coordinate 3,697,045 downwards.
CCTGTTAATATCTATCTATCTATCTATCTATCTATCTATCTATCTATCTATCTATCTCAGCCTGTTAATATCTATCTATCTATCTATCTATCTATCTATCTATCTATCTATCTATCTATCTCAGCCTGTTAATATCTATCTATCTATCTCAGCCTGTTAATATCTATCTATCTATCTCAGCCTGTTAATATCTATCTATCTATCTATCTATCTATCTATCTATCTATCTATCTCAGCCTGTTAATATCTATCTATCTATCTCAGCCTGTTAATATCTATCTATCTATCTATCTATCTATCTATCTATCTATCTATCTATCTATCTATCTATCTCAGCCTGTTAATATCTATCTATCTATCTATCTATCTATCTATCTATCTATCTATCTATCTATCTCAGCCTGTTAATATCTATCTATCTATCTCAGCCTGTTAATATCTATCTATCTATCTATCTATCTATCTATCTATCTATCTATCTATCTATCTCAGCCTGTTAATATCTATCTATCTATCTATCTATCTATCTATCTATCTATCTATCTATCTATCTATCTATCTCAGCCTGTTAATATCTATCTATCTATCTATCTATCTATCTATCTATCTATCTATCTATCTCAGCCTGTTAATATCTATCTATCTATCTCAGCCTGTTAATATCTATCTATCTATCTATCTATCTATCTATCTATCTATCTATCTATCTATCTATCTATCTCAGCCTGTTAATATCTATCTATCTATCTATCTATCTATCTATCTATCTCAGCCTGTTAATATCTATCTATCTCAGCCTGTTAATATCTATCTATCTATCTATCTATCTATCTATCTATCTATTCTATCTATCTATCTATCTATCTCAGCCTGTTAATATCTATCTATCTATCTATCTATCTATCTATCTATCTATCTATCTATCTATCTCAGCCTGTTAATATCTATCTATCTATCTCAGCCTGTTAATATCTATCTATCTATCTCAGCCTGTTAATATCTATCTATCTATCTATCTATCTATCTATCTATCTATCTATCTATCTATCTATCTATCTATCGATCTATCTCAGCCTGTTAATATCTATCTATCTATCTCAGCCTGTTAATATCTATCTATCTATCTATCTATCTATCTATCTATCTATCTATTCAGCTTGTTAATATCTATCTATCTATCTATCTATCTATCTATCTATCTATCTATCTATCTATCTCAGCCTGTTAATATCTATCTATCTATCTCAGCCTGTTAATACCTATCTATCTATCTATCTATCTATCTATCTATCTATCTCAGCCTGTTAATATCTATCTATCTATCTATCTATCTATCTATCTATCTCAGCCTGTTAATATCTATCTATCTATCTATCTATCTATCTATCTATCTATCTATCTATCTCAGCCTGTTAATATCTATCTATCTATCTATCTATCTATCTATCTATCTCAGCCTGTTAATATCTATCTATCTATCTCAGCCTGTTAATATCTATCTATCTATCTCAGCCTGTTAATATCTATCTATCTATCTATCTATCTATCTATCTATCTATCTATCTATCTATCTCAGCCTGTTAATATCTATCTATCTATCTCAGCCTGTTATCATCTATCTATCTATCTATCTATCTATCTATCTATCTCAGCCTGTTAATATCTATCTATCTATCTATCTATCTCAGCCTGTTAATATCTATCTATCTATCTATCTATCTATCTATCTATCTATCTATCTATCTATCTATCTATCTCAGCCTGTTAACATCTATCTATCTATCTATCTATCTATCTATCTCAGCCTGTTAATATCTATCTATATCTATCTATCTATCTATCTATCTATCTATCTATCTATCTATCTCAGCCTGTTAATATCTATCTATCTATCTCAGCCTGTTAATATCTATCTATCTATCTATCTATCTATCTATCTATCTATCTATCTATCTATCTATCTATCTATCTATCTAGCCTGTTAATATCTATCTATCTATCTCAGCCTGTTAATATCTATCTATCTATCTATCTATCTATCTATCTATCTATCTATCTATCTATCTATCTAGCCTGTTAATATCTATCTATCTATCTATCTATCTATCTATCTATCTATCTATCTAGCCTGTTAATATCTATCTATCTATCTATCTATCTATCTATCTATCTATCTATCTATCTCTGCCTGTTAATATCTATCTATCTATCTATCTATCTATCTATCTATCTATCTATCTATCTATCTATCCTCAGCCTGTTAATATCTATCTATCTATCTATCTATCTATCTATCTATCTATCTATCTCAGCCTGTTAATATCTATCTATCTATCTCAGCCTGTTATCTATCTATCTATCTATCTATCTATCTATCTATCTATCTATCTATCTATCTATCTCATGCAAACTACACATGCACACACATATAGTGCGATAGACAACTTGTCGCCTGAATGAAATCAAAATAAGAATAACGTTGACATGTCATTTTAACAGATATTTTTACCAAAATTACAAAAATATCTAGAAATAATTCAGCATAAATTTATTCAATAAAATCATCATAGGTTTTAACCACGGCCTCCAGACGACTTCGAAATCAGTGTGCACCTCTTCTGGGTTGTCTCGACGTTTAAGTTAGTAAACCTTGCTTTCAGTTCAGCTCATTTTTGTTAATACAAGGTGCTTTGTTGTGAGCATAGCAGGGCAAGATTATATATATATTTATTAGTCATCCACATAGGAGCCTGTTTTGCTGTCTCACAGCTCATCAGTGTGGCTAGACATATCCACTTGCTTCTAGCCGGGATCGAAACTCGACCGATTTAGTATCAGGCAGAGTCGCTGCACGCTAAGCCATAGGCGCATGGAATCAGAGAAGGGAAATTTTAACGTGTTGTATATAAGCAGTGTATACATACGCCAGTCACCGAATGAACTCAATTCATTTCTGAATAGTCAATCCAAAGAGGATGTGCAAATAGGTGAAATCCCAAAAAGCAGATCCTAATTAATAATAATCTATTAATAGTATTATCTATTTACAGAGCCAAATATATATTATGTCTAAAATTCCGAAATTTACAGTCGTTGAATGGCCATTTCTGCGAGAAAAATCTCGCTTCATCAGCAACGATCGAAAACAGAAATTTACTGATTCAAATATGGTACAAAATTTTTACACCGGAAGCAGCCCAAAAAACATTTAAATAATAAAAAAAAATTTCTTCCTTAATACCAACCCTTTTTTAAAAACTTCCCGTGTATGGATATGTTTTGGGGCCATAATTTATAGGTCACTCCTGTGTTTTAAAAAATTGATGTATTTCATACTATTTTTTAGTATTTATTGCCAAGTGAATAATTGTAAATGAAAATAGAATGGTTCTTTTGTTAATACTGCACAATAACATGTGCATCAGATGAATTTGTAAATATCTAATAATTACCTATATTGCAGTTTCATCAATGAAAGAATAAAGAAAATTTAGGGTGATTCGGACGAGTTCATCTTTGCTTCCTTGCCTTCTAAATTTTGCAAAGTCATAATAACGAAAGAACAATTCTATTTTCATTTGCTAATCAATACTAAAAATAGTAGGAAATACACAGTAGTGTATATATATATTCTTGGTTGATTCGTTGTCTACAGCTTATCGACCCTTTCCATGTTATTAACAGCCAAAAAATATTAGATTGTTACAATTGTTTGGGTTGGAAGAGAGATAATAATGATTTCGACATAAAATCCTTCTTAATAAAATATAACGCGGGCATGTAAAGATGAAGTCCTATCTTTCCCAATGGTATTTACTCGTAAGTGAATATCATGAACCGAGCTGATATTGTAACTCAGCTCTCCAACTAACTCCGAATTACGAATCATTATCCGTTAAACTGTCCGCACATCCAAGCTTACTGTTGTGGGGTTCTCCCTTTTCCTAAATATGGACTCGTCCAGTGTATACTTATAATAACTACTGCTATAGAAGCGAGACAGAGAATTTTGCCCTAGTGGGAGGGTATAAAATACCAAATTCCGACTTTTTCTCGCTGTAATTCTTTTGACACTGTCAATCTCTTTGCCTTCGGGCGGAGAGGATTAACCCAGTCGTGGCTCCGCCGAAGTGTAGAGTCACGACTTGTCAAAATTCGACAGATATTTTTGGCTGGGCTATATGGCCCGGAGAACACTCGTTAAAAAGGCCACATTTTGCCCTAGTAGGGGTGTAAATAAATACTGAATACCGCGTTGTCACAGAGAATTAACCGGAGAATACGAGAGTCCAGAGAGAGATTAGCAGTCAGTACACAGTAGTTCATAGTAGCTCTGTGCTCCATTCATCGAGAAGATTATTACGCAATACCCGCCAGCTTCCGACGCGGACGTACTCAATATACTACGGCTTCAATTCCAGAGACTTGTACAGATATTTTACTAACCCACATTCCTGGACTACTAATCTTCATTCAAGACTAAATCCTTTCGTTAATACACTTATTTTCTATCTCAATTACTGGTCGTTGTTCATTTATTTGTGCGGGCCCCATTCCCGGGATCCACAACACTTACAACACTTGAAAACTGAAGACTAGCTATACATGGCAACGGTACTGATCTTGTAACGGAAGCTGATAGCAGAAGGAGTCATGTACTTTCTGGAGCAGTACATGGGAACTTTTGCAGCATCTTTCGCGACTGATCGTATGTACGAGTTTAACTTAAGGTCTTTGATGACTTTTATTCCTAATAGGCACTCAAGTCTCCCTCAGGAAACACCCAGCCATCCTGATTGGTGATAGTTTAGGTCCGATCAGCGATGGTAGAATGTAATTACGGGCTGATTGAAAAGTAACTGTTCATTTTAAAATACTTGTAATTTATTAACTATACTTTTTACAAGAATTGGATATGTGAGGAAAGCGTTTAGCATGTGGTTTTATTTAAAATTCGAAGCAGATTTAACGTGGGAATTCCAAGCACCAAAGCTCGGGCAAAATTTCCCGTACCTTGCATTAGGCAGGATTGGACTCTTGACCAAATTTATCCAGACGAGACTCTGCCTTTCGCCATAACCCCGTCTGGTTCTTCTCCGTCCGGAGATGGAATTCTGGTCATTGTCCTCAAGAAGTGTGCCCCTGAACTCTCCTCTGTCCTCTTTAAACTCTATAATTACTGCCTTTCTGCTTCTTGTTTTCCTGCATTCTGGAACTTCTCTTCTGTGGTTCATGTATTTAAGAACTTAGGGAACCCTCTGACCCATCCAACTATCGCCCTATTAGCCTTCTAGGAATTTTCGGAAAAGTGTTCGAGGCTATTATCAATGCTGAAATAGTTCAAGATCTTACTTTTTTTTTTTTAATCATTTCACCCCGAGCAAGGCAGAAACGCCACTGATGTGCAGGGGGTTACATAAATGTAGAAAGATTAATTAGAAAAGAGTGAGGAGTACAAGCTAGTTAGAAAGGAACAATAGAAAGCTGAGAAAACAGGTGCAATGACAGATACCTGGGCGGAGAGAAAGTGAAGAATATACAGGGGAGGGGAGAGAGCTAGAGACCAGTGGTTAGTAGGTGAGTATTAACTTTGCTTTTAAATTTCTGGAGGTCGTAGCCGTCAGGAAAGCAAGAATACGGGAGTGAGTTCCACAGGCGGGAAGTGCGAGAGAGGAAGCTGCAGGAGTAGAATTGTCGTCTGCATTTGGCTAACCTGACTGTGAATGGGTGGGACCCAGTTGCCAGTCTGGTTGCACGGGTAAACACCTGTTGAGGAGGCATCAGTGACTTAAGCTCATCCGAGCAGAAGCCATGAAAGTATTTATAGAAGAGACAGAGGGAGGCCACATTCCGACGATGGGAAAGTGGCTGCAGTCGAGTCGCCAGATCAGTACCTATCATATTACAGACTCTCCTTTGGAGCTTGTCAAGAACACTGAGGAGAACGGCAGGGGCACCTGACCATAAATGACAGCAGTACTCCATGCACGGACGGATGGTTGACTTGTATATATGCAGGATGGATTCAGGTGGAAAAACATCCTGGATCGACATAGTGACCCAATCTTCTTAGCAGTAGATTTTGCTATGGATTCAATATAGTGCTTCCATTTGAGGTCTGAGGAGAGGGTAAGTCCGAGGAGGCGTAGTGTATTACACTCCGGGAGAATCATCTGGTCCATGCTTATGGGAGGTTGCCTGTAATGGTTGACAGACAACAGCTTGGTCTTAGAGGAATTGAAGTTGACAAGCCACTTCTTGCCCCAGTTCACCACAGAGTGTATATCCCGCTCTAGGTCAGCAGCGAGATTATGTCTGTCCGCCACGACAGGTTTCTTACTGGAGCGGGAGTATATTGTAGTGTCATCTGCGTAGATGCCTACTTGGGACTTGATCTCATCTGGGAGGTCGTTGATGAAAATAAGGAAGAGCGTCGGGCCCAGGATAGAGCCTTGTGGGACACCAGCATTCGTGCTGTAGGACGAAGAGGCACGCCCATTCAGAACGACCTTCATTTTGCGGTTATTTAAGAAAGATTGGATTAGGTCAAGCGACCGGTAATACCATAACCGCGTAGTTTGCATAGGAGGCCAGGGTGCCAAACCCGGTCGAAAGCCTTGGAGATGTCCAGAGCAACCGCGCGAGCCACGTCAGACTCATCAAGGGCCTGTAGCATGTACTCCGTTACAGTTGTTAGCAGGTCGGCTGTGGACCTGTCAAATCGGAATCCATATTGCCTGTCGGAGAACAGTTTGTGGGCGGTGAGATGATGAACTATTTCAGCATTGAAACTGTTCTCAGATAAAAAGTACGGATTTTGTTATGTCGTAAGAATAAATAACTCAACAACAGGAATAGGTTAATTGTTGTATTCCGTGAAAATAGTATTTACAAAGGTTATTAGTATCCAATACAAGAATAAAGGTTAATCGTCTCAACCGTCGTAAGACGTAGTATGAGCAATGGGTACTTCCGGGTCGTCACCGGAAGTCTACGACTGACTTGTCGATCGGCTGCTCGGCACACTCTCTTACGTAGATGCCGCCATTACGTTACATAGTAATGGAATAGTCCGTTATAGCCGAATAAGCGCGGCGTCCAAACAGATTCCGCTTTGCCAGGTCTACTGACGCATATACCATGCCCTTGATAAGTTCGGCGAGGCTCGTGCTGTTGCCCTGGACATCACTAAGGCTTTTGATAGGGTTTGGTACACTGGCCTTCTACGCAATCTGCGGGGTTATGGTATCACCGGACGTTTGCTTGATCTGATTCAATCTTTCCTACCTAACCGTATAATGAAGGCTCGACGCTCTTTCTGATCTTCATAAATGATCTCCCAGACGTGATCAAGTTCCAAGTAGGCATCTACGCAGATGACACCACAATTTACTCCCGCATCAGTAAGAAATCCGGCGAGGCGGACAACCATAACCTCGCTGCTGATCTTGAGAGGGATCTATATTCAGTGGTGCACTAAGATAAGAAGTAGCTTGTAAATTTCCTTCCTTCTAAAACGAAACTGCTATCTGTCAATCATCACAGGCAACCTCTTTGTCCGCCCCCTACATGCATGAATCAAGCGAGTCTCCTTGAGAGCAATATACTGCGCCTCCCCGGCCTTGCCCTCTTTTCCGATCTCAAGTGGAATCATTACATTGAGTCAATAACCAAATCCACTGCTAGGAAGGTTGGGTCACTGTGTCGGGCCAGGTGGATTTTTTCCGCCTGAATCTCTCTTGCACATATACAAATCAACCATCCGTTCGTGCATAGAATACTGCTGTCATGTATGATCATGAGCCCCTGCTGTTCATTTCAGTGTTCTCGACAGGCTCCAAAGAAGAATCTGTTTATATGATAGGTCCCGACCTGGCAGCTCGACCCCAGCCACTTTCTTACCGGCGGGATGTGGCTTCCCTCTGTCTATTCTACAAATATTTTCATGGCTTCTGCTCCGACGAACTTAAGTCACTGGTGCCCCCGCCACAAGAATTTACTTGTGCAACCAGACTGGCAACAAGGTCCCACCCATTTACAGTTAGATCAACCAAATGCAGCCGACAATTCTACTCCATCAGCTTCTTTTCTCGCACTTTCCGCCTGTGAAACTCACTTCCATATACTGGTTTTCCTGACGGCTACAACCTCCAGGAATTTAAATGCAATGTCAATACCCATCTCTTATCCACTTGACTCCAGTTCTTTCTACATCACCCTGTATATCTTTTTCTTTCTCTCCACCTTTGCAACTGTCATCACGCCTGTATTCCCATCCTTTTCTTGCTCCTTTCTCTGACACCCCCTGTAACTGGTTCGTCTTTCTCTTCACTCACCTCCTGTCAAAATCTTTGCTCTTATGTGGCCCCCTGCGCATAAGTGGCGCTACCGCCTTGCTTGGGGTGAAACGATTAAAAAAAGAATAAAAATACTATTTGTTTAAATAGGTTTGGACATAAAAGTAAAACAATTTGTCTAAATGCGTAAAGAAATGTAGCGAATAGATTGTTTACATAAATATATATAAAGTTTCCTATACAGAATACATTTTAGCGTGAGTTCGTGGAAAATAAAGTTACAAGAAGATTATATTTTGCAACACTTTAATATGGACAGTGAACCCACTATGAAAGGATTCTACCCAGAAATATACAAATGTATAAAAATTGTTACTTTAAACAAATGTAGAAAGAAAAGTTATTAAAAATTACAATTCGGTGACCACGTAATTAGTGACTTGTTTTTATTGTGAGGGTTCCAGTGATATACTAATATCTAATCTGAAGTGATCAAAACGCTGACCAATCTCAAAAGTAGGTAAACTATAAAAAAAAACAAAGAAAACTAAACGATACAGTTTAACACTTTATCTACAGTGCAAAAACATATACGTGGGGAAGACATCTCATAATCTAAAAACCTAAAGCTATAAGAATATGGTTAATGTTTATTAATTTGGCCTTGTGTCATACATAACCAAACTCCCTACAACTTACGGATTTATCCATAATTATCATCAGAATTATCAGGTTTTCAGCAGAAGGTTGCTATGTTGCTGAATGGTGTGGAATTCTATGGAATAGTGGAAGAATCAAAATATACATTTTTCATGTTAAAATAGAAATTTATTAATAGAAAAGAATAACATAAGTTGTAGACGTTAATGTTCAATTAGAAAGTTAAGGGCATCAAAAGTTCATTGTAGTATGTGGGAATGTATGTTATCGTTGAGTAGGAATGTTGATTGAGAATGGAGAAGAAGAAGTAAAAGGAATCAGCAAGCGAGAAAGAAGGAGAAAGAGGACGATATGCGACACGACCTTATGTCCGGGTCGTGGTTGAAGCTTCTATCGTTACATTTTAGTGTGTCGTCTCTCTGCTCACATCTCTGACTGACTGATGCTGATCGAAGTTTTTATAGTCATTTAAATGTTTCACACTGAATCATAAAGTCTTTTTGAGTCTTGAAAATCGCTCCCATTGGTCAGAAACCAATTTAACATCTACTCGTAAAATTCGGTTTCGACTTTTTCTTTAAGCATGTGGTCGATCCTTTTTTCTAACTGGCAAAACCAGGATTTCACAAGTTATTGTGAATTTTTGTAAAAGTGAAGTAGGTTGCTTTTAATTCTTAATTTTCTATCCACCACAAACCCGCTCTGCCATCCACTAGCTCAAGCCCATAAATCTAGAATATAAATGTATAGAAACTAGCATGGCCACAAATGAGGGATCAGTTTATTTATTGATTATAATATAGATTTGATCCCCCAATTTATATCCACATTATAATTTCTTATAAATACTTGGCATATATCTTCTTCTATGTGCCCTGTCGTTTCAGGACGTAGGCGATCATGGCTTTCCACGTCTCCCTATCTCTAGTGGCTCTTAGCACGCTTTTTCCTGTTACATCACGCAATCCTCGTTCTGTAATCCACCTGCTCAGGACCTTCAAATATGTTATCGGCTTCTTCCCCCTGTCTCTTGTTCCCTCTATCCGGCCTGTAGGTATCAGGTTCTCCAAGCCCTCCTTCCTCGTTGCATATCCAAGGAACTCTACCTGTCTCTTTGTAATGCTCAGTATTAATGTGCTTTTCGTTTCCATCATTTCCAAAACCTCGTCATTTCTCACACGCTCGATCCATGATATCCACAGTATGCTTCTGTAGAACCACATTTCAATTGCTTCAAGTTTTTTCTTAATCTTTAATGATATTGTCGAGCATTTACTGCCATATTGAAGAACTGACGTCACATAGCAATCCAGTACTCTTTTCTTTGTTTCTAGAGAAATATTCCTGTCTTATACTCAACTTCTGGAATGCTTCCTTCGCCATGCCAATTCACCTTCGGATCTCTGTGTCGCACTTTCCGTATTCTGTTAGAAAACTTCACAGGTATTTAAACTTTTGTACCTGCTTGATTTTAGTATCCCCCCACGACCTAATATATAAAAATCAAATGAAATATTACAAATCCATCTTCAAAAACGCATAAGAAATACTTTAATGAAAAAAAAAACAATTAAAACAAGTTTATCAAATCTAGTTACGTCTCACTGACTGACTTAATAGTGAGGAGAGCAGATATTCCTCAAATACGTGAATATATAGGAAAATCCAAGCAAGTCCAAATTTATTGCAACATCTCACTACATTTCATCGCTATATTTCACTAACCTACACTAAAATGACGTCGATAGACATTTCTCACGCATATACACTTATATGAATTAATATAACCGTCCAACATACACCTAAACAGACAAGCCTTTCTTCACACACACACACACACACACACACACACACACTATTACACATTTTTCCGTCAAAAATATTCTTCACACATACACTACCGGCCAAAATTATTAAGCCACCCAAAGGTTTAAAAAAATGATGTATTTCATTTTTTAGTATTTATTACTAATGGAATAATTGTAAATGAAAATAGAATGTTTCTTTTGTTAATACTTCACAATAACCTGTGCATACTTGTTGTATATAAGCAGTGTATATACACGCCAGTCACCGAAACAACTCAATTCATTTCTAAAGACTAATGCATATATCGCATACCGGCCATAATTATTAGGCCACTCCAGTGTTTTAAAAAAAATGATGTATTTCATACTATTTTTAGTACTTATTGCCAAGTGAATAATTGTAAATGAAAATAAATGTTTTTTTTTTTTGTTAATGTTGCACAATAATATGTGCATCAAATGAATTTATAAATATTTGATAATTATCTATATTGCAGTTTTATCAATGAAAGAATGAAGAAAATTTAGGGTGATTCGGACGAGTTCATCTTTGGTTTCTTGCCTTGTCAAAATTTGCAAAGTAATAATAACAAAAGAACCATTCTATTTTCATTTAGAATTATCCACTTGGCAATAAATACTAAAAATACTATTAAATACATCATTTCTTTTAAAAAACTGGGGTGGCCTAATAATTATGGCCGTAAGTGTATATTTAAAACTATCAATTGCATTAATATACGTGACACGTATCTGACCAATAAGAACTAAGCAGTAAATTTCATAAAAATCACACGGATTTTTTATTAGTGACGCCATCTATATGTCAGGCCGGGGTTTATTGAATGACGTGTTATAATTTAAATTTTAAAAAAATGAAAACAAGTCTTGTAGAATTCAGTATTCAATGAAATTTCTTTTTTCTTAAGACAACGGCGTCCTTAATTAATCTTGTTTATAGAAGCAATTCCAAGTTTTTGTAATCAAATAATGCCATAGTTTTGTATTTCATTTTACTTTACGATTCGAAGGATATTTTCGGGAAATGAGTAGTAGCTTGAAAAAAATGATGATTTAGTTCCTCTAAGGTGTCTTGAATTTTTAAATAATTAAAAAACATCGGATGAAAATTTAATTTCTCAAAATGTCATGAAAATCGGATGTAACATGTGTAAAAAGATATTTTTACCTGGATTTGTGAAAAAAAAACTTGAAAGTTTCATTAAAATCCGATTATAATTTAATTTTTAAAAATTTTCAAAATAATTTTTTTTTAAATCCAGAAAAGGCGCAAAATCGTAAATATTAAGTCGATAAATAAAAGAAAAAATTTAAATTTAAATTTTCAACCAAAATTTCGAACGTGTTAGAAAAAATTAAAATATTTAATAAAATAATAACATCATAACTTGGTCTTTCCTTTCAATAACAACATAAATATTTTGACGGTAAAACTTATTTTATTAAGTTTGAGGTCTTTTTTATCATTCGCAAAAAAGGTGGAGGCACCAATTTAAACGGTTGATTAACATCCACGAAATATAATCATTGAAAATGAATGTAGTAACATTTGAAAATATTCGGGTAAAATAAAATATAAATAAATATAAACTTTGGTAAATTTGCCGATTATATAAAATAAATAATTCGGAAAAATTATGGAAAAAAATTGAAAAATTAATAAAAAATTGGATTGAGAGAACTTGTCGATCGTCAAGTTCATATACATATTACATTATTTAATCAAACATGCTTAAATGCAAATCGGGAATATGGACAGTAATGTTCATTTAAATGTCGTGCAATCGATGATGAAACGGACATATGTTATGTAAGCCTTCTAGATAGAGTTATTCTCGTGTGACTAACATATGTATTTGCGTTTTTGTCAGAGATACAATCTCTCAAAAATCATTTGAACTTCAGTCTCTCTCCCACCGGCGAGACGTGGCTTCCCTGTGTCTCTTCTATAAATACTTTCACGGCTTCTGCTCCGATGAACTTAGATCACTGGTGCCCCCTAAATACGAATTTGCACGAGATACTAGATTAGCAACTAGATCCCACCCTTTTACAGTGAAACCGATAAAATGCAGCCGTAACTTCTACTCCAACAGTTTCTTTCCTCGCACTTCCCGACTGTGGAATTCTCTTCCAAACGATTGCTTCCCCGACGGCTACAATCTCCAGGAGTTTAAATGTAAGGTCAATAGACACCTCCTAACACACTAACCTGCTCCCATTCTATCAAGCACTCTTCCCATCTGCCCAACCCTCATCCTCGCTATCCTTACTCATCTGTCACCTTCCTCCTGTCATTCCCTATGTCTAACCACTCCTTTCTCTTTACCTTCTCCTATGTAGCCCCATGCGCAATAGTGGCAGTGGAATGCCTTGCTTGGGGTGAGATGATTAAAAAAAATATATATACGATGTTTTTTTTTTTTGTTTTTTTTTTGCAAAACGCTAGTTAGTGAAAACGAGTTATTGCGGATGATGAAGTTAGTTGTATTAAATTCAATATAGTATTCAATATAGTATTCAATATAGTATGCTTTTATTGGTATCTGCGGGGGATATATTTGTACTTATAATTTTTTTATGATTTTTTATCTTGTTTATAGCTAGAATGCATTGAGAAATAAAAGGTCATAGAAAAGGACCTCAGTGGTACAGGTCAAGTGTAGTTTTCGTAGTACGTTAGGTTTAACTTTTAGTGGGCGGATGGATTGTTGAAAATATTCTTTATAATTTTATCAATCGTTTCTGTAAGAGGTACATTCGTAAATAAATTTTCTACAGCAAGTGAGGCTATTGGTTCAATATTGGGTTTTTGTGTTGTTAACACATGGATTATTTCAACAGTTTATTTGATGCTGAATTTATCGTGTATGTATTGTGTAATGTGTTGGTTAATGATTTGGGTTCGGTGATAAACAGGAGTGGAGATATGAGAAATTGGACGGAGAGGAAAGTTAGGTTTGCGTCTTTTTATGGTTCCATAAATCTATCCTGATTTGTAATCGTGTAATAAAGGTCGTATTGAATGAGCATACTTCCAAATCCTATCTTACGAACGTGTGTGTCCCTCAAAGCTCTGTCCTAGGTTCTACGCTTTTTCTAATCTTCATCAATGATCTCTCTGATGTAATCAGATCCCAAGTAGACATCTACGCTGCCGACAACACCATTTACTCCCGCCTCGATAAGAAATCTGCCGAGGCTGACAAGCAAACCTCGCTGCTGATCTTGAAAAGGACCTCCAATCTGTGGTGGACTGAGTTAAGAAATGGCTCGTAAATTTGAATGCTTTCAAAACGAAACTGCCATCCTTTAACCACAATAGACAATCTCTGCTACTCCCACCACGATCAACATGAATCAGGCTTCTCCTTGAAAGCCATACATTGTATCTCTTCGGCCCAACTCTCTCAGCTAACCTCAAGTGAGGCGACTTCGTTGACTCAATCTCCTGCTAGGAATGTCAGTTCACTGTGTCGGGTCAGGAAGTTTTTTCTTGTTTGAATCCATCTTGCACATATGCAGAACTACCATCCCCCCCCCCCCGTGCTGTCACGTCTGGTCAGGTGTTCCTGCTAGTCATGGGGTTTTCGACAAAATCCAAAGTAGAATCTGCAAGTAATCGATCCCGACCTGGTGGCTCCACTACAGTCACTTTTTCACCGACGTGTAAAAAGGGCAGCCCAAAATGCCAAATAAAGGTCGGGGGTACCAGAATCAAGCAGGTACAAACATTTAAATATCTATCGCCCGGTTCACACTCCACCCACGTCTATTGAACAGGTTAAGAGGCTCATCCCTTGTTCCCTGTTTAGGATGTGGTTTCCGGCTTTCACTTTTCCAATCTTTTCACTATTACGTAGCCCCCTGCACATCAGTGGCGTTACCGCCTTGCTCGGGGTGATACGATAAAAAAATAAAAGAAAACCTGGGAAGCGTTATAACAGAAGACGCAAAGTGCGACACAAAGATTCGAAGGCAAATTGGCATGGCGAAGAAAGCATTCCAGAAGTTGAGTGAAGTATTAAGAAACAGAACAATTTCGCTAGAAACTAGGAAGAGAAAACAATAACAAAAATCTATTAAACGACATCCAAGTAAATCTTTAATTTACAGCTAAAAGGTCTTATAGATTTGGCACTCGAAATCATTTTAAGGGACCAGCTTGTTATCCATAATCTTCTGTATCTTTGAATTCGTACTTATGTTGCTAAAAAACAGAAATAACAAAAATCCGCTCATTAGAATTATAAATAAGAGAAATATTCTTTCCAAAATTGAAGGTATTAGATACCGAGCCATATCAGTGTCCGGGTAAATGAAAATACCGATAAAACAACCAAGAAAAACTAACTAAATATTAGACTTCCAACTATAAAATAATCTGACTTGCGTCGAACCAAAGACAAGTTTATGAAAGATAAATGCCAGCAATTGTAGAACAACTTTCAGCCAAACTTCGAAATTTGAAATAATGTCAACTTTATTTGGATGATGGAATTATTATTATTATTGTAGTGTCGCATTTTTAATTTAAACACTTTCGAGATATTTAACCCTCTAGGGCCATTCGTATCATATTTGATACTGTATGAAAACAAGCCTTGAAAGAAATATTTTCCTGAAAAATTTTTTAAGAGAAATATTTTATAAATTTCAAAAGAAAGCAGTACTGACTGCTCAGTCAATGAATACCAAATGTTTCCTTATAGGGAAATACTGTATCAAATATGATACGAATGGCCCTAGAGGGTTAAGTAGTAATTAGTGGGGGATCTGTTTATTACTTCATAACAATATAGAACTGATCCCCCACTTTATGCCCAGTAGAAGCCTTAACCCTCTAGGGCCATTCGTATCATATTTGATACAGTATGAAAACAAGCCTTGAAAGAAATATTTTCCTGAAAAATTTTTTAAGAGAAATATTTTATAAATTTCAAATGAAAGCAGTACTGACTGCAGTCAATGAATACCAAATGTTTCCTTATAGGGAAATACCAAATGTTTCCTTATAGGGAAATACTGTATCAAATATGATACGAATGGCCCTAGAGGGTTAAGTAGTAATTAGTGGGGGATCTGTTTATTACTTCATAACAATATAGAACTGATCACCCACTTTATGCCCAGTAGAAGCCTTAACCCTCTAGGGCCATTCGTATCATATTTGATACAGTATGAAAACAAGCCTTGAAAGAAATATTTTCCTGAAAAATTTTTTAAGAGAAATATTTTATAAATTTCAAATGAAAGCAGTACTGACTGCAGTCAATGAATACCAAATGTTTCCTTATAGGGAAATACCAAATGTTTCCTTATAGGGAAATACTGTATCAAATATGATACGAATGGCCCTAGAGGGTTAAGTAGTAATTAGTGGGGGATCTGTTTATTACTTCATAACAATATAGAACTGATCCCCCACTTTATGACAAGTAGAAGCCTTAATCATATTATATTATTAACCCTCTAGGGCCATTCGTATCATATTTGATACTGTATGAAAACAAGCCTTGAAAGAAATATTTTCCTGAAAAATTTTTTAAGAGAAATATTTTATAAATTTCAAAAGAAAGCAGTACTGACTGCTCAGTCAATGAATACCAAATGTTTCCTTATAGGGAAATACTGTATCAAATATGATACGAATGGCCCTAGAGGGTTAAGTAGTAATTAGTGGGGGATCTGTTTATTACTTCATAACAATATAGAACTGATCCCCCACTTTATGCCCAGTAGAAGCCTTAACCCTCTAGGGCCATTCGTATCATATTTGATACAGTATGAAAACAAGCCTTGAAAGAAATATTTTCCTGAAAAATTTTTTAAGAGAAATATTTTATAAATTTCAAATGAAAGCAGTACTGACTGCAGTCAATGAATACCAAATGTTTCCTTATAGGGAAATACCAAATGTTTCCTAATAGGGAAATACTGTATCAAATATGATACGAATGGCCCTGGAGGGTTAAGTAGTAATTAGTGGGGGATCTGTTTATTACTTCATAACAATATAGAACTGATCCCCCACTTTATGACAAGTAGAAGCCTTAATCATATTATATTATTAACCCTCTAGGGCCATTCGTATCATATTTGATACTGTATGAAAACAAGCCTTGAAAGAAATATTTTCCTGAAAAATTTTTTAAGAGAAATATTTTATAAATTTCAAAAGAAAGCAGTACTGACTGCTCAGTCAATGAATACCAAATGTTTCCTTATAGGGAAATACTGTATCAAATATGATACGAATGGCCCTAGAGGGTTAAGTAGTAATTAGTGGGGGATCTGTTTATTACTTCATAACAATATAGAACTGATCCCCCACTTTATGCCCAGTAGAAGCCTTAACCCTCTAGGGCCATTCGTATCATATTTGATACAGTATGAAAACAAGCCTTGAAAGAAATATTTTCCTGAAAAATTTTTTAAGAGAAATATTTTATAAATTTCAAATGAAAGCAGTACTGACTGCAGTCAATGAATACCAAATGTTTCCTTATAGGGAAATACCAAATGTTTCCTAATAGGGAAATACTGTATCAAATATGATACGAATGGCCCTGGAGGGTTAAGTAGTAATTAGTGGGGGATCTGTTTATTACTTCATAACAATATAGAACTGATCCCCCACTTTATGCCCAGTAGAAGCCTTAACCCTCTAGGGCCATTCGTATCATATTTGATACAGTATGAAAACAAGCCTTGAAAGAAATATTTTCCTGAAAAATTTTTTAAGAGAAATATTTTATAAATTTCAAATGAAAGCAGTACTGACTGCAGTCAATGAATACCAAATGTTTCCTTATAGGGAAATACCAAATGTTTCCTTATAGGGAAATACTGTATCAAATATGATACGAATGGCCCTAGAGGGTTAAGTAGTAATTAGTGGGGGATCTGTTTATTACTTCATAACAATATAGAACTGATCCCCCACTTTATGACAAGTAGAAGCCTTAATCATATTATATTATTAACCCTCTAGGGCCATTCGTATCATATTTGATACTGTATGAAAACAAGCCTTGAAAGAAATATTTTCCTGAAAAATTTTTTAAGAGAAATATTTTATAAATTTCAAAAGAAAGCAGTACTGACTGCTCAGTCAATGAATACCAAATGTTTCCTTATAGGGAAATACTGTATCAAATATGATACGAATGGCCCTAGAGGGTTAAGTAGTAATTAGTGGGGGATCTGTTTATTACTTCATAACAATATAGAACTGATCCCCCACTTTATGCCCAGTAGAAGCCTTAACCCTCTAGGGCCATTCGTATCATATTTGATACAGTATGAAAACAAGCCTTGAAAGAAATATTTTCCTGAAAAATTTTTTAAGAGAAATATTTTATAAATTTCAAATGAAAGCAGTACTGACTGCAGTCAATGAATACCAAATGTTTCCTTATAGGGAAATACCAAATGTTTCCTAATAGGGAAATACTGTATCAAATATGATACGAATGGCCCTGGAGGGTTAAGTAGTAATTAGTGGGGGATCTGTTTATTACTTCATAACAATATAGAACTGATCCCCCACTTTATGCCCAGTAGAAGCCTTAACCCTCTAGGGCCATTCGTATCATATTTGATACAGTATGAAAACAAGCCTTGAAAGAAATATTTTCCTGAAAAATTTTTTAAGAGAAATATTTTATAAATTTCAAATGAAAGCAGTACTGACTGCTCAGTCAATAAATACCAAATGTTTCCTTATAGGGAAATACCAAATGTTTCTTTATAGGGAAATACTGTATCAAATATGATACGAATGGCCCTAGAGGGTTAAATTGTTGTGCTGGTCTGATTTTGGCATGTCCAGTGTATAATTTGTATGTTGGGCTGTGCATTTTTCTAACAACCATGCATTCTGCCGTCTTGTGATTGACGTTGAGTCCCTTTTCCTAGTTTCTTTTTTTAATTGTGTAGGTGTTTTTGTAGTTTTGTTTTTCTGTGTTGGCTTAATGCAATGTTATATATTTACGATAAATTATAACAATCTGTTTTGTCTTTTCAAAGGATGAACAAGGAAGCTTTCAGTTTGGGTCAAGTAGCCTGAAATCTTCGGTTAGTCATGAATGAAGGAGTTGACTGTATGTGTTTATGGGTCCATGGCACTTACGAATCACTGGTCGTGGGTCTCGCGATTATGTCACCCCCCATAATGTCACCCCCCCCCATAATGTCACTCCCCATAATGTCACCATCTAGCGCTTCTAAGATATTTTTTTAATCTTTTAATTACAGGCAGGACAATAATTCCACTAAGATACATGGAGTTCACTGGAAGTGAAAGAAAATGAGAAAATTTAATTAACAGGTTTCAAGGAGACGATAGATGGCGATTGACTTTGCATTTGAATTTTGACGGATACAGGTAGCAGGGAATCAAGAAATCGAAAAAGAGTCCCACAGGCAAGTACGAAAAAAGAAACTATTAGAATAGAACGTGCGGTTGCACCTAGCTAAAACGTTGAAGTCTGTTGTATATCAATAAACAACAAACACGCATATATATAAAAATATAAGTTATATTTTTATTAATGACGATGAACCGTGTAGCCTAGGGAACAGAGAGTGAGAGAGCGCGCTTCCAAGGGTTGACGGGGGGGTCGTCGTATCTGTTGCTCCTCTGGTCTGGTCTGGCTCTCTCGTCTGCCTCTGTCTTCGTCTGGTGAAATCCGTGCGCCGAGGTCTTTTTATAATCTCCAAACCGGGACTTCCGATTTTTGCCTCGCCCACGCACGCCCACGTAATTCTCAGAGACACCTGTTCTGTTTGCCTCTTGTAGCCATTTCCGCTACTGTCGGAAATAAGGTCAAACAAACATCCGTTCCTTTCAACGACCGAAAACGCCCCCGCTTGCATCAGCTTCCTCGGGTGGGACCAGATTGTTATATTACAATACTAGTGAACATAGCAGTACGCTTAATGTTGAGGTACAAAGAAAGAGAGATGATTAGAACAATTGTCAGGAAAATATTTCTAGAAAGGAGAAAATCACATCACTGCAGTGAGAAAGTGACTGAAGTCGAAAGGCCAGCTTGGGACCATTAATATTACAAACTCTTTTCTGGATTTTGTCGAGTATCTCGAGATATATACAGATCCAGACTGACTATAACAGCAATATTCAAATGGTAGATTTATAAATGTGCAAAATGGATTCTGACGAGAAAGATTAGCATGACACTGTGAAGCAACCCTCTAAGCAATCAACCAAGTTCCACTTTATGTCCATAGAAAATGTAAGAGCCAAAAGCGTAATGAATTGCCCTTCTGAAGTTTAGCATCTGCCAGACAGCATCTGGCAGACAGAAAATGCTCTTTTTGATGATTAAATGAATGCCGTGTCAATTTAGGAGGCGTTAAAATTTAGAAGCCATTTCTTGCCCCTATTAACAATTAACTAAACGTCCCTTTTGAGAGCAGCTGCCAGTTCTATTTTTTCGGATTTACTATTAAGGCAGGAGTAATTAGTTATCGGGTTTTGAGGCACAATTGAGTAATGGATAGCGGCTCGGATTGAGGAATTGGAGAACCGAGTTCGAATTCTAGTCGAATCCGTTACATTCACTTACGTGCTAATACATTTGGAAAAGGCACGAATTCTTCTTTTTCTGGGTAAATAGCAGAATAAACTGAGTTTTATAGCCTTGGGTGGCCACTGGTTTAGGAGAAGGAAAACTTCATACCAGCCTTGAGAGAGTTGGGCTCCGTCAGGCTGTCGTGCCCAAAGAACCATCACTTCTACTGCATCTGCAGAACACGTAGTGCCTCTATGATATCCCGTGACTTATTAGATTAAGATATCCCGTGATTCATCAGAGTCACGTGGTATCTGGATTTGGAATTAGTTGTTATCTGCATCAATACTTAATTAGAAACTGAGATCAGGAAGATTTTTGATTAAATTAAAAAAGACCTTAGGTCTAATGGCGGACCTGAAGGAGACTACCACCACCTTTAAATTTGTTGTTTTTCATTTTCTTTTTTTTTTTACTTTTTTCAGCGCAGTCCTATCGGTTATTACATAAAGTTTCCGATTATAAAAAAAAATTGGAAAAATTTTAATATTTAAACAATTTGGTGTGGGGACTCACTTTCTCATACAACGTTATAGTAAATCGATCCTCCATTTTGGAACCACTCGCGTCGGGGTAGTTTATTTTGATTTTCTGGAGACGAGTTGTTGCTTTTGGTTATGTCTTTTTCAAGTTTTTATTCAGTTCTTACGATGGCATCTTTCTCGGAAACTCTAAGAATGGCTTTATTAAAAATTTCGCAAAGGATTCAGTTGTTGAATATGCACAAGCAAAAAGGTTAATTGCACAGAATCGTTTTCCTATAAGATTGTATTAACAACTGAGCCCCCCACCACAAAAAATTGTTTAAATGTTAAAATTTTACAATTTTTTTTTTTTTTTTTTGTCAATCGGAAAGTTTAGGGTTTAATCGATAAGGTTGCACTGAAAAAAGTAAAAAAAAAAATAGATAATCAACCAATTTACAGATGGTGTTAATGTCGTATCGGCAAGTAATCCCGAAGTGGAGGATCGATTTACTATAACATTGTATGAAAAACTGAGTCCCCCATAAATTGTTTAAATATCGAAATTTTTCCAAATTTGTTTTATCAGTCGGAAAGTTTAGGGTGTAATCGATAAGATTGCACTGAAAAAAGTAAAAAAAAAAAAAAAAAGAAAAAAAGAGAAAAACAACAAATTTAAAGGTGGTGGTAGTCTCCTTCAGGTCCGCTGGTCTAATGAAAGAACCCTGGGTGATCACCACATTAATGTGCAATGATCTAGAAGTGTGGCTGTTCAACATGACATTCATTACCCGATTTGCTAAGAACGATCAGATTAAGACAAATATTCGACCAGAAACGCCTTGTACATTAAGCTTGTGGAGGAGGGCAACATATCAAACCCTGTGAAACGTCTTTTGAGATATATCTAACGCACCTACATGAAAAATATTTAGTAATAACCAACACATCGGGAATCGGCCTTACATGAAAACTATAAGACGAGTTGACCGAAGCCTTGTGGTTGAAATCGGATAAGCGTAAATGTACCTTAGACGGTAATGATTGTTCTAGAACGAAGTCAAAAATCATCATGACCGAGGTTTTGGATCTACTGGCCTTGTTCAAACTGTTGATCCAGCCAGACGGTTTGTTCTCGCCCATAAAGTGTAACTAAATTTCGCTAATAAACCACAGGTTGGATCTGTGAGTTTTGAACAAACACAAAGAAGCCTAACAGACATCAGATACATATCGTAGCAATCAGGCATCGTCGAAAAAGAGCGAGCAGCCATACTCATATTTCTCCTACGGGAAAATCGATAATGGTTGCAAACGACGCTAATTTTATAGAACGAAATTTTTTTTTCGTAAGTGCGTGCTCATTATTTTTAACGGAAACAGATATTTTGGGCCAGGAAGTTTGAATGTTGTAGATGTTGGTCAAAACATCTATTCTCGTTGTATGATATTCCTCTAGAAATATAAAAAAAAAATCTTGGTATAAGAAAATTACTTTTCCGTAAAATTGTGACAAGAATATACACATTTGTGGGCGAAAGCATATATACACAGACATGACATAATTGAATAGACGCTCACAGAAACCGTTTATTTTATTAAACAAGTAATTATTTTCTTAAACAAGTAATTAATACAAATTATGTAATTATAAATGGTTATAAATTTAATAACTAATACTTGGTTGAGATACCCTTTGCTTTTTTTAATGCAAGGACTCTTCTAGGCATTCTAGCGATGAGTTCACGAATATCATCTTGAGGGATTTCTTGCCATGTTTCACGCAAAAATCCTAAAAGTTCGGGATTAGAAGATGGCTTCCCCTTCTTTTTGCGGAGTTTTCGATCTAATATGCCCCAAAGGTGTTCAAATAGGTTTAATATCCGGGGACTGACTTGGCCATGGAAGTTTATTGATCCCATTTTGTCTCAACCTCTCTGGTGAATTGAACGATCGCTCTATTAACAGTAGAAAGAGGTATTGAAAGATTTTCAGATATTTTTCTTTGACTAAGACCACCTTCATGTTGACCCACGATACGTCCTCGCCGAAATTCGGATAGGTCAGATGCTCCTTTGGTTCCAGTATTATTATCTGCAATTTTAATCAAATAATCTATGTTAATGTTATTTCATACTATTTTTAGCATTCATGTTTACCTCGGAGTAGTGTAATGGTTAGCCAACTTATCTCTTTAGATTCATTTCAATTAAGTAGTGAGTTCGATCCTCACTGGGTGTTCCTTACATTCGGCCTTATGCCACATCTAAGACGCGCTTGGTAAATCAACTATTTTTAGTATTTACTGCTAAAAAAATATATAATGGTTCTTTTGTTATTATTACTTTGCAAAATTTACAAGGCAAAGACGCAAAGATGAACTCGCCCAAATCACCCTAAATTTTCTTCATTCTTTCATTGATGAAAATGCAATGTAGGTAATTATTAAATATTTATAAATTCATTTGATGCACATATTATTGTGCAACATTAACAAAAAAAAACAAACATTTATTCTCATTTACAATTATTCACTTGGCAATAAGTACTAAAAAAATAGTATGAAATACATCATTTCTTTAAAACACTGGGGTGGCCTAATAATTATGGCCGGTATGCGATATATGCATTAGTCTTTAGAAATGAATTGTGTTATTTCAGTGACTGGCGTGTATATACACTGCTTATATACAACAAGTTAAAATTTTCCTTCTCTGATTCCAGAAAATGGCTTAGGGGTGTAGCGACTCTGACTTACAGCAAATAGGTCGAGTTTCGATCAAGGCCAGAAGCAAGTGGATGTGATACAGCGAAACAGGCTTGTATATGAATGACTAATATATATATATATATATATATATATATATATATATATATATATTATAAATTATGTTTTAGAACATGTACATAATTTCTTCTATATATGTCCTCTTCCCAACAATCATATGTTTGTTTCAGTGTTTGAATTTAAACACTTCTTCAGGGGAAAGGGTTTGGAATCATTCTCTGTTTATATTTGGTTCGTTGTTGTCGTGGGGGTTGGTTGGGGTTATTGGTAATTAAGTGAATGTCTCGTTTTGATCGTTCGACTTTTGAGGAATTTGGTGTGTAAGTGTGAAATTGTTGATTAATGGTATTATCTTTTGGAATGTATGTTTTATCTTTTTATCGGTTGGGTATATCTTTTGGTTAGGATTTCTAAGAGGGTTCTGTTGAGTGGTCATTTTTATGGTTGGCTATCGTTTAATTGGTTTATGTCTGCTGTTAGTGGACCTTTTTTTCGGTAATATATATATATATATATATATATATATAAATGGGCATTGATGTCAAAACCCAGAGACGACAGTCTGTTTCGCGAATTAAAGCAATCATCAGGCCACATGCGCAGTGTTTTTTCTGGACTATTTTTATATACAGGTCATTGATGCATTGTGGATAATCTGTTAAATTTTTCTTGCGGTTATTTTGGTGGGCGTTATCGGTTATGTTTTAAATTATTCTCGGGGCTATTGATAAACAAATTAACAAACCCCGAACGCACACACAAACAAAAATAAACGTAATAATAACAGCCAAAAATAAGTAAATTTATAATAGATAAAAGTTAGAAAACAACATTATAACTAGAAAAAATAAAATAAAATAAAATGCATCCGGATATACAATTATTTCCAAGTCAATAACCCCTTGACTAATTCGAAATATAATCGTTACCAACCACCAAAATAACCGTCTTCATAATAAAATAAACTACCCACATTGCATCACTGATATATATATATATATATATATATATATATTGCATCACTGATATATATATATTTTTTTCTTTTTCTTTTTCTTTTTTTTCTTTTTTTTTTCTTTTTTAATTTCTTTGCAAATCTATTTAAAAAGGAAAATTAGACTGATTTTTCTCCAGTTTCTGAAAGGATTTTTCTGTTGCTGAGGTGATGTGTTATCCCCCGTGGGGATTTTCATATCGCAATGATCATCCAACATCATTGAATTAATCCTTTTTTTAATTTATATTTGCTCTGTAATATTTTATTACATGGAGCTCTCTTCCTGTATCATTTTTTTAATATTAAAATAAAATTTTTAATATTAATTAGGATCGGGTTTTTGGAATTTACCTTCCTGCTTTTTCCGCTTGGATTAAAGTATCTGAATTAAAATATATATATATATATATATATATATATATATATATATTTAATCATCTCACCCCAAGCAAAGCATTCCACTGCCACTATTGCGCATGGGGCTACATAGGGGAAGGTAAAGAGAAGGAGTGGTTAGACATAGGGAATGTCAAGAGGAAGGTGACAGATGAGTAAGGATAGCGAGGATGAGGGTTAGGCAGATGGGAAGAGTGCTTGATAGAATGGGAGCAGGTTAGTGTGTTAGGAGGTGTCTATTGACCTTATATATATATATATATATATATATATATATATATATATATATATACTAGCTGTACCCGGCCACGCGTTGCTATGCCTCAGTTTGGTTAAATGGAAAAAAAAAGAAGAAATTTATTTACTAAACGAATGAAATAAATGGGATATCGATAATAATTTGTTGAAAAGAAAATGAATAGAATTTTTTTAAAAAAGGAAACGGATTTCTGTTGTTTACGTCCGCCAAAACAGAAATAATAATAAAAAAGGCTTTCTTTATCTTAAGTATACCTATTTTTTTTTATGAAATAACAAAGTTGTCTCTAAAAGCATCTTTATTTAAAATGAAAGTGTTTTGGTTCGGCTCTCATCGGCTCTAATAGATTTGCAAAATATATATTTTTTAATATTGTAATATTTTTTTTTAATATAATTTATATAAAAACACGCTGGTATTCGATTAATATGCTATAGTAAAATTTCAAAACAATTGGTGCAACCGTTTTCTAGATTATCGGATAGTAAAAAACTGACAAGTTCATTTTTATTTATATAGATAGATATATAGTAAATAGCAAATAACTAACCTAGAGAACCAACGAACCTACCAACTTTCCCTGAAGATCCAATTTGGTGAAACCTTGGTAGGTTCGTTGGCTCCCTAGGTTAGTTATTTACTTAGTTTGCTCTACTTGCGTATTGATCGCTTTTTGATTTAGGTTACTCGTCTCGGTTTTTTTTTTGGGGGGGGGGGGGCTACGTACTTTGACTGATGTTCAAGTGCTTAGCTCGTTCTTTTTTTTATCACCATTTTTTCCTTCCGCGTATGTACTCGGAGGACTTTTTCGAAACGAGTATAACGACAAGTTTATATTTAGATAGATATATATATAAAGATTCGAGCAAAAGAACAACGCATATGGCCTGATGATTGATTCTGAGCATGAAACAGAAGGTCGTCTCTCAGTGTTGTACACCCTTTTGCAAATTAACTGAAATAATTTCTTTAGTTTCCTTTCTTTCACCATACGGTCAGTTTTAGATCCACTGGAGTGACAGGGTGTAATCGATTTCTATTTTTGCCTCAGATTAGATCATTTGCTGTGGTGTGCAATAATATAGATCTATTTTCGGGGAAACGAAATTTGTTTGGCCTTGAAAAATAGTGCGCCTTCTGTGATTGCATCAGATTTTTTGTCACTCCCAGACACTATTGTCTCGACTGTCATACGGCCATTGTCTGCGATGGACGTTACCCCCAAAGATGCGTACAAAAATGGTAACGCTGCACGATCACACTGGCAAGGCTTACAGAGAGATCGCGAATATTGTTAGTGTGAGCCTTTCAACTGTCAGTCGTGTCATCAAGAAAAAGAAAGAAACTGGATCCATCAGTTAAAAACGTAAAGGAAAATGTCAGAAGAGAAAGACAACGCCAAGAGACGACGTATAAGTGATCAGGGAAAGTGTGAAAGACCCAAGGAAGATTCTACGCTTTAATTTCATTCGCAATGGAGTCCAAGTTGTGTAGTTTTCATTTAGCTTCTGTCAATCAATTCTTTACTTATCTTGTTCGGCTTTCTGTTAATCCAACAACCATTTGAACAAAATGTTTTACAATTTGTTTATCCGTAATACACCGCTCAAAAGTTAGGAAGGAACCTTTACCAATAGTGAAAAGAGCGGTAACAGTAACTGGACTGGAGATACATCAGATTTTTATCACCCTTAGACACTATTGTCTCGACTATCAATTAGTTGTCCTATGGCTATTGTCTGCGATGGGCGTTACCCCCAAAGAAGCGTACAAAAAAAAAAAAAAGCCTTACAGAGAGATCGCGAATGTTGTTGGTGTGAGCCTTTCAACTGTCAGTCGTGTCATCAAGGCGAAGAAAGAAACTGGATACATCAGTCAAAAACGTAAAGGAAAATGTGGTCGGAAGAGAAAAAACAACGCAAGAGACGACGTATACGGGATCAGGGAAAGTGTGAAAGATCCCAGGAAAACATTAATCGTTATGTGTGAGTGCGTGCTAGCATCTGTGTGTGTGTGTGCGTGTGTGTTTGTATGTGTGCGCGTGTGCGTGTGTTTGTGAATATTAAAATTATGTTTGAGAAAACATTTTTCAAATATCTTCTTTATTAAACAAATTTCTCTTTTCACTACCTAACATAGTTATGGACGACCATAACAAATTTGAAAATTAATGGATTATGTTTAAATCACTGACATTTTAAAAATAATAACAGCTACAACATTCATTCACTTTCGTTTAAAAACATATCAATATTATATCACTTAACGTCTTTCATAGTTTCCTTCCTTTTAATAAAGTCGCGAGATTTTCAAATATATTCTAAGATGTTTATTTTAAATTGATTTTGTGTGTTGTGGTACAGTGGATATCGGCTCAGAATGAGAAATCAGGGAGCCAACTTCGAATTTCAGTTGAATTCATTGCATTCACTTACGCGCAAATACCCTTGGGAAAGGTATTAATCCGCCTATTCCTTCCAGTTATGGGTTAAATAACAGGATAGATTGGGTTCTATAGCCTTGGTCGGCAACCAGTCTACAGCAGAAAGCAATGGCAACCTACTGCTGGATAATCTTCTGCCCAGTCAGTCATGTCACTTTCGAGACATGATCACCCAAGCGTGTATCACGTATGACACTCAACTGAAAAAAAAAAACTGGTTTCGACGGGTTGCCAAGTAAGAGTTTTCTGTCGTGAAATTCCCCCATAGCTTGGAGAAGAGATGGCTTCATACATTTCCCAAGTCCATTTGCACGTAAGTGGATTTAACGAACTCGACTTGAATTAGAAATCGGCTCTCCGATTTCTCATACATAAACGTTATCCATTCTTCTTCTTCTATGTGCCCTGTCCCTTCAGGACGTAGGCGATCATGGCTTTCCACGTCTCCCTATCCCTGGTGGCTCTGAGCCCGCCTTCTCCTGTTACACCATGCAACCCTTGTTCCATCATGCACCTGATTAGGTCCTTCAAATATGCTATCCGTTGCATTCCCTTGTCTCTTTTTCCCTCTATCAGGGCGGTTCTCCAAGCCCGCTTTCCTCATTTCATGTCCCAAGAACTTCAGCTGTCTCTTCCTGATGCTCAGTATTAATTTCCTTTTCGTTTCCATTATTCTTAAGACTTTATCATTGTTCACATGCTCGATCCATGATATTCGCAGCATCCTTCAGTAGAACCACATTTCAGTTGCTTCAAGTTTTTCCTTCATCTTTGAGGATATTGTTCAATATTCACTGCCATATTGAAGAACCGACATCACATAGCAATCCAGTACTCTCTTCTTTGTTTCTTGCGAAATTGTCTTGTTTCTTAATACTCTTCTCAGCTCCTGGAATGCATCCTTGTGCTTTTGGATCTCAGGAATATAAATGTATAGAAACCGCTGTTTATATATTGATTGTAATATGGAATTGATCCCCCACTTTATGTCTAATATGCTTCTGTAGAACCACATTTCGGTTGTTTCAAGTTTCAAGTTTTTCCTTCATCTTTGTTGATATTGTCCAAGATTCACTGCAATATTTAAAGACAAACACCACATAACAATCCAGTATCCTCTTCTTTGTTTCGAGCGAAATTGTCCTGTTTCTTAATACTTTACTCGACTTCTGGAATGCTTACTTCGCTATGCCAGTTCGCCTTCGGATCTCTGTGTCGCACTTTCCATCTTCTGTTAGAACACTTCTCAGGTATTTAAGTTTTTGCACCTTCTTGATTCTAGTATCCCCGACTCCATACTCACAAACGCGCGTACGCAGAAAATAAACGGCTAACCACGACATTCAACATATTCTAATATTCTGTATACACACATATATACAAACACTTAAGTTGTCAAGCGTTAAAATTTGGCAACTTAAATCTTTGTAAATGTTTTCAGTTTTATCATCCGCGCATTAAATGTTAGAGGATCCGTGATAAAAAAAAACAAAAAAACAAAAAAAAAACGAAACAAAACAAAAAAAAAAAACAGAAATTATTCGCTCTGAGAACTGAAAGCTTATAATATTGAGCTATGCTGTCGCCAAGAACGCAAAACCAAAGAAAGACTTGATATTAATATCGGAGTTAGACGGCACAAGTTATTAAGTTTGAAAACTGACAGAAAATATTATGGAAGCTTTTTTTGTTATTAATATCAAATGGAAACTTAATATTTATAGACACTCGAAAAACAAGCAGAGTATAAACGTTAAAGCACAATATATATAAAATAAACTAATTATAAAATTCCAGTAAAAACTTTGAAGAAATGGAAAACCTGCAATGAGGTTTTCAAGAGGACTGATATTTTCAAAGTTACTGAAGATTATTAATACTAATGCTTTGCAGTGTGCCTTTAAGTCAAAACAATTCCCCATGATGATTAAGGTATTCTCAAATTTAAATTCAAATGCATAACAATAACTGTTTTCTATTTGTGTATATAAATACAAGCATTTTCTCAACTCAGGTATTTTCTCAACACAGGTATTTTCTTAACACAGGTATTTTCTCAATAGATGTACACATTCGCTATCATGAAGACCTTCAAATCACAAAACGCGTTGTAACATTTTTTATATATATCTATTAATCATCTTGTCGTAGCTAGACTACAGACACATACCAAAACTCAATATCCACACACACACACACACACACACACACACACACACACACATGCACATAACTACGTCGGTCGACACATACTTACATACACCAAAATACACGATTTTCAAATTAATATAAAAATAACAAAATGTTAAAATCTCCTGACGAGTGGCCGGAATGAAAATAAAATGTTTCGTCCAGAGTTGAGTTAATCAGTCAGGTAAGCGATATAGGATATATATATATATATATATATATGCACTGGAAAACCATCGTTTCTCCGAAGTACCTTAACAGAATCGGCGTATATATATATATATATAAGAGGGATGTACGATATATATATAAGAGGGATGTACGTTGTGGTGTAGCGGATATCAGCTCGGAACGAGAAATCGGTGAGCCGAGTTCGAATTTCAGTTGAATACCCTGCATTCACTTACGCGCTAATACCCTTCTGAAAGGTATTAATCCGTTCTTTTCCTCTAGCTATGGGCTAAACAACAGGACAGATTAGCTTCTATAGCTTTGGATATAGTAGCCATTCTTCCGCAGCAAGTAGAGGCAACCTGTTGTGGGATAATAGAAAACCTGTGGTCTATTGTCTGCTACATCTGCGGCATTGATATGCGCCGACTGAGTGTATCAATCATTCCAAAAAGTGTGAATGGTTCTGCACAAGCCTTCACCATTTTAATGAAATCAATTGTGTAGATCTTCTAGCTGTTTAACCTGATTTCCTAACTGAAGCAATAAGGCTGTCAGATACTCATACGTCGAATCCGACGAGAGTCCATTACATATATATATATATATATATATATATATATATATATATATTCCGGCTCTTCTAAGAAATCCAAAAGATATAGTGTAGTCGCAAGATAATAAAACCTTACATTCTAACTGCTCATGTTAAATCTGTCTAAAAATCAAAGACTCTCATTAACTCACTTTCTTCAAAAGTCTAACGGTCAGTCCACGAGACTTGTTCCCTTATCACTAACCCCCACCAGCATCCCATACACAACTGACCAAATATAAGAAAAGAGTCTTTCCATTCCTAGCCATACCGCCTGATGAGGCATTGAAGATTCAATGTCGAAACAAATGTACCATTTGTAGTGGATATATAAAAACATTATGTACATGTTTAAAAATGTAATTTATAATAAATATTCGCAGCTCTGTATATTATATATCGAGCACTGTTTTAAATTAATGTTTTAGACGTTGTAAAAATTCTTTCTTCGTTCTGTATTCACTCGTATATATATATATATATATATATATATATATATATATATATATATATATACGAACTAAATCTAAAAGTGAGCCAAAGCCGACCGCGGTTTCACTCGCCGGATCGTCAGGACAAGGCTAACAAATAGACAGAAACAGCAAATTAAATAAACTGATTGGGAGATCTTATACCGTATTGAGCTCTTTACTGTTAAGGTTTTCGTCATGGGTCTTTTTTTCTTTCGAACACAGCTTTTGCTTTCTTTGTTTCATTTTTTATTCCCATCTTCCCATTTGATATTACCTTTTGGGATTGACGACTAAATTTAGCATTTTGTTAACTGTAGGACGTAATGATTTTAGTCATTATTAGTGATACTGTTTTCTTGGTACGTTTTACAATAATATATATATATATATATATATATATATATATATATATATATAATCCATGTTACCTGCTCAAGAACATTTGCGTTTCTTTAACGCACCGAACATTCAACTGCAAGGAGCGTTTACCGTTTTTGGAAGATTGTGTACAATCTGCGCATACACTTGGCAAACAAGGCTGGCACGATCAAAGAATCGGCCAGTTATATGTGTGACTTCAAGCTTACCTAACAATCACCAGATTTTCATTTGCACTCACAATATATGGAAATCTTCAGACAAGTTTTTTTATGTAGTACATTCCAATCGGGTCGCACACTGTGATCGTCTCGTCTCGTCGAACAGACAGTATATTTTCATGTGCGTTGTTGTGCAGTGGGTAGCGGTTCGGAACGAGAAATCGGGAAGCCGAGTTCAAATTCCACTTGAATTCCTTGCATTCACTTAAGCGCAAATACTCTTGGGAAAGGTATTAATCAGTCTCTTCCCTCCAGTTATGGGTTAAATAATAAGACAGATTGGGTTTTATAGCCTTGACTGGCAACCAGTCTACCGCAGAAAGTAATGGCAACCTACTGCGGGATAATCTTCTGCCCAGTTAGTCTTTCGAGACATGATCGCCCAAAGCGTGTATCAAGTATGACACTTAATTAACTGACTTAATATAATAATTGGAAACATATTTACAACATCTACTGGACATAAAGTGATGTTTTCTATTGTTATGAACAAATAAACTGATCCCCCACTAATTTTACTTAAAATAATAATGTAATATAATTTCTTCTCCATCTAGTTATGAGTTAAATGGCAGGACAACCTACTGCAGGATAATCTTCTGCCCAGTCAGTCATGTCTCTTTCGAGACATAATCTCCCAAGCGTATATTATGTATGGCACTTAACTGACTGACCCACTTAAAAAAAGAAACCACCATCGTGAAATTGAAACCTGGCCTCATTGTGGGGATGTTAAATTTCAAACTACTCCATCATGCGCAATAAAGTATAAGGTAGTTCGACGCCGTGTCATGGTTAACAAGTTTATCTTGCTAGATCAATTACGGTTGCATAATTGATCCTCACTGGGTGCCTCATACTAACGGCCTTGTACCACATCTAAGCTATGACTAGATAATCAAGATCCCTTGAATGTAGTGCAATGGTTAGCAAACTTATCTTGATAGATCAGTTACGATTGAATAGTGAGTTCGATCCTCACTAGGTGCCTCATACTTCCGGCCTTGTTCTGCATCTAAGTTACACTTAGAAATTTCACCACACACACACAGTATACCCAGAAGCATATACACACGCATTTATGTATGCGAATTTAAATATGTTTTAACATTACGTAAAAGCTAAAAATATATTTCCCGAATTTATCATATTTAAACGAAATATCTTACGTTTACGTCATTATAAATAAAATTAGGTAACCAAAGTTACACCCCATCACACCAAACACAAATATATGTATATGTGTGTGTGTGTGTGTGTGTGTGTGTGTGTGTGTGTGTGTGTGTGTGTGTGTGTGTGTGTGTTTCTGTGTAGGTGTTTATAAAACGATGATGGAATCCATATCGTATATAAATACGGGTTTTTGTAACATTTTCGAACACTAAGCTGTGCGAATCAATCGTGAAAAGAAAATACTTTATTGCTTTTCCCACTTGAACGGGAGGAATTATTTTAGAACTTTTCCGATGGCAAATCTCAGAGTCGTGGTTTTGCCGAAATAGAACAAGCGCCATTTTATAATACGAAGAGAAATGCGTCGGCGGCGGCGGCGGCTGGGTGGGGGGGGGGTGTGATGGGAAGAATGCAACGAAATTGTCATATTTTGCGCCATATTTAAACTGAAGAACTTTCGTTATTAAGAGTAACTGAAGCCCCACCTGGTTTCTCCTTGGGGAAATAAAATTAAGAAGAGGACACAAATTGAGAAAAGGAACTAAATTTGATACATTATCGGAGAAATATTTTTTTTTAATAATATTGGAAAACAGTTTATGTCTTGTTTTGGAAGATATATAAAGTTAAAATTGGAGTCAGTCAGTCAGTTAAGTGCCATACGTGATACACGCTTGGGCGATCATGTCTCGAAAGAGACATGACTGACTGGGCAGAAGATTATCCCGCAGTAGTTTGCCATTGCTTTCTGCGGTAGACTGGTTGCCGACCAAGGCTATAGAACCCAATCTGTCCTGTTATTTGACTCATAGCTAGAGAGGAAAGAAAAATATTATATTAAGTAGTAATAAGTGGAGGATCATTTTATTACTTCATAACAATAGAAAACTGATCCCCCACTTTATGTCTAGTCGAAGTTTTAATTATGTTTGCATTCTATCAGTAACAGTCAGTCAGTTAAGTGCCATACGTGATACACGCTTGGGCGATCATGTCTCGAAAGTGACATGACTGACTGGGCAGAAGATTATCCCGCAGTAGGTTGCCATTGCCTTCTGCGGTAGACTGGTTGCCGACCAAGGCTATAGAACCCAATCTGTCCTGCTATTTAACCCATAACTGGAAGGAAGAGACGGATTAATACCTTTCCCAAGGGTATTTGCGCGTAAGTGAATACAATCGATTCAACTGGAATTCGAACCCGGCTCCCTGGTTTCTCTTTTCGAACCAATATCCCCTGTACCACAAAATTGGAAGAGATAGGCTTAATTGGAGTAGACATACTAAACTATCGCCCGGTTCACACTCCACCCACGTTTATTGAACAGATGAAGAGGCTCATCTCTTGTTCTCTGTTTAGGATGTGGTTTCCGGCCTTCTCTTTTCCAATCTTTTCACTCTTACGTAGCCCCCTGCACATCAGTGGCGTTACCGCCTTGCTCGGGGTGATACGATTAAAAAAAGAGAGAGAGAAAGAAAGAGAGAGAGAGAAAGAGAGAGAGAGAGAAAGAGAGAGAGAGAGAGAAAGAGAGAGAGAGAAAGAGGTTAAAGGTAAGGCAGAGTAAATAATTAGCATGGGGAGAAAAGACTAGAAGTTAAAATGAAAAGAAGAGTGAAATAAGAAACATGCGAGGGAAAACAGGAAAGGATGAAGTGAATAAAAAGCAAAGGAAAAATATTGAGAGAAATTGAGGAAACAGGGAGAAGATTGGAATAGATAGGGAAAGAGAAAGAAAGAAAGAAAGAAAGAAAGAAAGAAAGAAAGAGGAAACGAAGAGAGAAAGAAGAAAGAAAAGAAAAAAGATAGAAGGGAGAAACATTGAGAGAGATCGATAGTGAAATAGAGAGGCGATTGGGAATAGAGAGGAAGTAAAAGAGAGAAAGAGAAAAAATGGAGAAATATATAAAGAAATTAAAAAGAAAAGGAGTAAAGATAAACACTGCGTGAGATAGAGAGGATGAGAGAGAGAATACAGGTAAAATACAGAGAAAAAAAAGAGATCAAGAAAGAAAGAAAGAAAGAAAGAAAGTTAATATAGAAATTAAAAAGAAAAGGCGGGAGGAAAAGATTGTGAATAGACAGAAAGAAAAAAGAGAAAGAGATAAGAAAAAAGAAAAAGAAAGAAAGAAGTGCATACAGGAATTAAAAAGAAAAAGAGGAAGAAGAAACATTGAAAGAGATCTAGAGAGAAAAGATTCAAAATACAGAGACAGAAAAAGGGAGAAAGAAAACGGATGGTAAAAGAAAGAAAGAAAGAAAAAAGAAAAGAGAGAAGTAGATATACAAATTAAAAGGAAAAGGAGAGAGAAGAAGATTGTGAATAGACAGAAAGAAAAAGGAGAAAGAAAGAAAGAAAGAAAGAAAGAAAGAAAGAAAAGAAAGAAAAGTGGATAGAGAAATTAAAAAGAAAAAGAGGAAGAAGGGACATTCAAAAATAAAGTAAGAAAGAAAGAAAGAAAGAAAGAAAGAAAAGAGAGAAGTAGATATATAACTTAAAAAAGGAGGGAGGAGAAGACAGAAATAAAAAAGATAAAGAGATAAAGAAAGAAAAAAGAAAGAAAGAAAAAAGAAAGAAAGAAAAAAGAAATTTTGTTACAGAAATCAAAAAGAAAAGGAGAGAGATCTAGAGAGAAAAAATGGGAAGAGAAAGATAGAAAAGGAAAGATAAATGAAACGAATGGTAAAGAAAAGAAAAGAAAAGAAAGAAAGAAAGAAAGAAAGAAAAAAGAAAGAAGTAGATATATAAATTAAAAAGAAAAGGAGAGGGGAGAAGATTGTGAAAAGACAAAGAAAAAGAGAAAGAGATAAGAAAGAAAGAAAGAAAGAAAGAAAGAAAGAAAGAAAGAAAGAAAGAAATGGATACAAAAATTATAAATAAAAAGAGGAAGAAGAAACATTGAAGGAGATCTAGAGAGAAAAGATTCGAAATAGGGAGAGAAAGAAAAAGAGAGAAAGAGAAAACGAATAGTAAAAGAAAGAAAGAAAAAAGAAAAAGAAAGAAAGAAAGAAAAAAAGAGAGAAATATACTACCGGCCATAATTATTAGGCCACCCCAGTGTTTAAAAAAAATGATGTATTTCATACTATCTTTAGTATTTACTGCCAAGTGAATAATTGTAAATGAAAATAGAATGGTTCTTTTGTTAATACTGCACAATCACAAGTGCATCAAATAAATTTATAAATATTTAATAATTAGCTTTATTGCAGTTTCATCAATGAAAGAATTAAGAAAATTTAAGATGGATTCAGACGAGTTCATCTTTGCTCCCTTGTCTTGTAAAATTATAAAAATTTGCAAAATAATAATAACAAAAGAACCATTTTAATTTCTCGCTTCATCAGCAGTGATCCAAAACAAAAATTTAATAATTCAAATATGTTACAAAGATTCATATACCGGAAGAATCCCAAAGACATATCCATACACAGGAAGTTAAAAAAGAAAGTTGGTGGGGATTAAGAAATAAAAACATTTTTATTTAAAATTTATCGTCCAGACATAAAAACGGGGAAGAGAGAGGAATACATGTCTCGATATTAGAAGAAGACTTTTAGATTACGTCTATATTAAAGAATAAAGAGTCAAAATTTAAACGTGTCACAGGAATAAGAAGTGGGTGGTTAAAAAGTGGGGATGGAAAGGAAAAGAAGTGGTGGGGAAAAGGAAAAAGAAAGGACAAATGGGGTAGAAAAGGGGACAGTTAACGAAGAAATAACAGATGAAAAAATATTCAGTAGCCGAGATGACAGGGCTTCTGAAGGAGAAAGGACGGGAAAAGTTCAAAATATTTTTAAAAAGAAAAGGAAACAGGAAGAAAAAATAAAGACAATATACAGCGAAACAGATCTGTCTGCGGATGACTATTTACGCTCTCACACCCTGATTGAGCACCCCTGGAAGAATGGTAGACTTTGAAAAACAGTAGCTACTCTGGCATGTACGCATCGCTCATTCCGTAATGAATTAGATCACTCTGGCTATTGGGCGTGTATAATGATAATGCATACGCCAAAAAGTCTGCCTTCTTCTATCGAGCGCCCATAGCCCAGATGTAAAATTGCCGACTGACGCCAATTCGGTCGGGTTTCAATCCTGGGTTAAAAGCAATCGGATATCTAAACGTACTGATGAGCTGTGCTACAGCGAAACAGATCTGTCTGCGGATGACTATATATATATATATATATAATGATGAACTTAATCACAGTAAGGCAACATTAATAATAACACTAAATATCCGAAAATAATGCTAACTTAACAGTAATATAAACCGTCTTCTAACCCGGTGAGGATCCCCTCATGGGTTAAATAATGGGGGAGAGAAAAAAAAGAAACAAACAGCGCACAAGAACAATACGTCTAGTGCTCGTTTGAAAGCAACATAAACCCAAGACCAAACCTAAACAGCAAAGTGCTCGATACGAAAGTAGAGCGAGAATACAATACAAAAAAATCTAGAAGTGAGCCATCAACCTACCGAAACCGCGGTAGGTTGATGGCTCACTTCAAGATTATTTCTATTGTATATATACATATATACTATAGTCATCCGCAGACAGATCTGTTTCGCTGTATCACAGCTCATCAGTACGGTTATATATATATATATATATATATATATGCGCCGATGATTAGGGAGTAGAGACTCCAACTGACACCAAATCGGTCGAGTTTCGATCCCGGCCAGAAGCAAGTGGATATGTCTACCCACACTGATGAGCTGTGATACAGCGAAACGGGCTTGTATGTGGATGACTAATATATTATGCTCTCATTACGATTGAGCTCTCTGGAGAAGAAAATTTTAAAAACAGTTTCCATTTCGGCTATAATGCGTGACTCTTCAGAAATGAAATGAGTTCTCTCGGTGACTGGTGTCTGTATACACTGCTTATATACAAGACGTTAAAATTTCCTTTCTCTGATGCCATGCCCCGATGGCTTTGGGAGTAGAGACTCCGACTGACACCAAATTGGTTGAGTTTCGATCCCGGCCAGAAGCATGTGGATATGTCTAGCCATACTGATGTATGTGGATTGTATGTGGATGACTAATATATATATATATATATATATATATATATCTGTTAAAAAGTGAGGAGGGGATTAAGAGAAAGAAGTTGTGGGGGAAATTAAAACAAGTGGTGGGGAGAAAAGAAAGAAGAAATGACGAATGGGATAGACGAGGATTGTTAACAATATATATATATATATATATATATATATATATAAGGATTTGTCAAAAAGCAAACACGCAGCAAGAGCTTTTGTAACTGGTAGTAAAGAGAATGAGCCGAGGCTGCTTCGGATTTGTTTCTCAAATGAACTGAGCCGACGCTGCCTTGCTACTGTCTCTCTCTATTATCGTGACAAGAAGGATATATATATATATATATATATATATATATATATAAGAAAAAGTAAGGCAGACGCGTTATTTCATGGTAAATCAGAGATATGGGCCTATTTCAGGCGAACCATTATCAGCTTCCGTCTTTATTGTACAAAGGATTTTACACGAATGCGATTCACAAAGACCTAAAAAAAAAAAAAAGAAGAATAACGGTCGCTCCCTTAAAAGAGAAAATTTAAGAAAAAATACATCAGTTCGGCGAACACACACACATATTCGTACATAAGCATATGTATCAGTCAGTTAGGTGCCATACGTGATACACGCTTGGGCGATCATGTCTCGAAAGAGACATGACTGACTGGGCAGAAGATTATCCCGCAGTAGGTTGTCATTGCTTTCTGCGGTAGACTGGTTGCCGACCAAGGCTATAGGACCAAACCTGTCATTTAACCCATAACTGGAAGGAATAGACGGATTAATACCTTTCCCATAATGTATTTAAATTTTTCAGTCAACAGTACAGTTATAATACCGAATAACTTTAGTACTGTAAAGAAAACATATGTATGTACACATACAACTCACACACACACATAAGTACGTACACTCATACCGGCATACACATATATATGTATACCCACATATGTACACGTACAC
Organism: Ascarosepion bandense; assembly: GCA_037127315.1. Lineage (NCBI taxonomy): Eukaryota > Metazoa > Mollusca > Cephalopoda > Sepiida > Sepiidae > Ascarosepion > Ascarosepion bandense. Next base: position 3,658,094 of record JBBBDQ010001383.1, on the reverse strand, counting down.
AGATACATATATACATATACACACATACGAACACACACACATATATACACACTCAAACACCAGTAAAAACAAATATGTAAGCAATACCATAGACATATAAAAACCCGTATATATATATATATATATATATATATATATATATATACACACACAATTTTAGCATAGTTTAAACCGGCTCCTGTGTTGACATTTAAAAATTAGTCCCTTCCTCAGCTTCAGCAGATCCAATTGGTTTTTGTTTTATATATATATATATATATATATATATATATATATATATATAAATCTTCAGTACAATAAAGACGGATGCTGATGATGATTCGCCTGAAATAGGCCCATACTTCCGATTTACCATGAAATAACGTGTCTGCCTAATTTTTTTCTTATATTTGCTCTATATGTATTTAAATACATATATATTTAGAGCTCTCTTAGAGAGTTATCCTACTACTGTATGTAGAAGAGACTCCTCTGAATTCTTCTATATCTACACCGCATGCTTATATATATATATATATATATATATATATATATATATATATATATAATTGTATAATTATGAATTAAAAGTACATTGCAACACGGAAATTTCTATGTTTCGAGATTTCTATCTCGTCATCCGGCAATATTAGATGTTGGTTGTGAAAACGATTGACAATTATATACAACAAACAATCGATTTTTTATTTATGTATGTGGGAAGGTAGAAATTTATGTGTGCGTTCTTTTTAACTAATCAGAATAAAGATCCACTTTCAAATTTGGCCTGTAGTTTCTATTTTTAGGGAATACATACTCTCTTTTTTTTTCTTTTTTCCTATCTCCCTAACGGTCAAAATGTCAAACTACTTTTAACCTAAATTTATTTTCCTTTTTTCTTTTTTCTTTTTTTTTATTACTTATAACAAGATACTTTGAATGTATCCTTTCTTGTGCCAAAAATGTCCCTTTCAGATTTCTCCATATCTTGACATCTTCTCATAGAAAACAGGAAGGAGATGAAGAAAGAAAGAAAACTTTTTATACATAAAGGGGCTTTTGAGTAAATTTAATTTATTATAAGTACGTATTTAAGTCTAATTTTTTCAAAACCTTTAATTTATACAGTGCTGATAGCAGACACAGAAAGGAAACTACAAGACCCCCTACAGAAGGTAGCTGAAGGGAGTGAAAAGGAAAAACTACAAATAAACTACAAGAAAACCGATTGCATGGTCATCAGTAAAAAGGGCACTGCAATATGCCAAATACAGATCGGGGATACTAGAATCAAGCAGGTACAAAAATTTAAATGCCTGGGAAGTGTTATAACAAAAGACGGAAAGTGCGACACGGAGATCCGAAGGTGAATTGGCATGGCAAAGGAAGCATTCCAGAAGTTGAGTAAAGTATTAAGAAACGGAACAATTTCGCTAGAAACAATGAAGAGAGTACTAGATTGCTATGTCATGTCAGTTCTTCAATACGGCAGTGAATGTTGGACAATATCATCGAAGGTGAAGGAAAAACTTGAAGCAACTGAAATGTGGTTCTACAGAAGGATGCTGCGAATATCATGGATCAAGCATGTGAACAATGATGATGTTCAAGGAAAGGATGGGAACGAAAAGGAAATTAATACTGAGCATCAGGAAGAGACAGCTGAAGTTCTTGGGACATGCAATGAGGAAGGAAGGCTTGGAGAAACTGATACTAACAGGCCAGATAGAAAGAACCAGATTCCAACTATTTTAAATTTTTTCTTCATCTTTGATGATATTGAAAGAAGACTGAAAGAAAAATGAATGGATGTAAGTCAAATTTTGATTCCCTGGTATCGATATCAAATACTTTTGTTTCGTCGTAAACTGAATTTTGAAGGGTAAATAAGTCCTCGGAGTAAATGGTATCATGGCTGAGACTAAGAACTACAATTATACATACTTAGAGCCAAACCCGAAGCAAAAACCAAAATAAAAGGGCTGAAAAACAGATTTTGATTATGCCTTTTATATATATATATATATATATATATATATACGCACGTAAAAAAATCACAAGATCGCCAAAACCTACTGCGGTTTCACACAACGGCTCGTCAGGGCCTGACGAGCCGTTGTGTGAAACCGCGGTAGGTTTTGGCGATCTTGTGATTTTTTTACGTGTCTTTGCTCTACATTGCTTCCTATTTGTTATTTCGCTTTGGTTAGTTCTGTATCGAGCACTTTTTCTTTCTTTGTGGTTGGTTCCGTTTGGGTTTTTTTTTCTTTACTGCGGGGTATTGTCTGTATTCCGCAGCTTTCTTTTTTTCTCCCCTCTTGTCCAACGCCTTACAGCGACGGATAGTAACGGAATTAGATTCTGTCTGTTATTTGTTGTCCTTAAAGTTTATTTTCGTATAGTTTTAGGATTTAGATACTTACAGAGTCGGTCTTGTTATTATATATATATATATATATATACGTACATTATCGATTTTCTGCACTATTGTAAGAACTGCAACCTTGAAACTTCTGAATATTTTTTCTTGTCTTTGTCTATGAGTATATCAAATTTGATTAAAATTTGTTCACTTCTTCTATAACCCGATGTTTTCGATTATCGATTTTCGATATTTATCGGGGGTACCTCGACACAAAACCTAGCTAAGAACACTCGCAGACACTTACAGTACAACTGTGTAAATATTCAAGAAAATCGGTTCCGCCGTTTCAGAGTCTATAGGTAACGGGTACACAGACCCCCCCCCCACACACACAAAGTTCCATTTATAAATAAGTTTAGATTCGTCCATACAACGTGGGGCCCAAACAAACAGTGTTTTGTTTTCCGGAAAATATATACATCTCAGAATGACTATATAACACAACCAGTTTACAAAAAAAAAAAAAAAATCCGAATTCCAAATCATCAGACACGTTAACGGAAATCACTCCGCTTTCTTTCCTAATTCTCAAATAATAACGAAATATGTAATGTGTGCCGATTCACAATTGCCTATGTCTTCAATGGTAATGATTGTAGCGGAACTCTGGATCCTTAATGGTCATCAAATCGAAAAATCAAAATACATCAGAGAAACGGTTTCTCCACAGCTAAAGAAAAAAATCATTCTGGAACCAACCCACCTATTTGTCTATATTTCTGAGTTGAGGTAGTATTTACACTATTTACATTTTTCGGACTATTGTCCTCATCTTCGTTGCCATTTGTACGCGGTTAAAAAATGAATCATTCTATTTGTCTATATTTCTGAGATGAGGTAGTATTTACACTATTTTCATTATTCGGACTATTGTTCCCATCTTGGTTGCCATTATACGACCTTTCGGCCCTTGTACTCTCCTGTCTTCTTCAGGTGTTAGGATTTTCGAACCGAACCCTTTCTCACGATCACTGGGTTATATCATTCTCATTACTTGCGTAATAATGCCTCGATTGGGTTATCTCCCTCTAACCCTACAAGTTACTTGTTCAACACTGCTGTAGCCTGGTATTGAACTCAAACGCTTTGGGCTAAGTCACAGAAACTAACCAACGTCTATATACACTATTTTGGCCGTTGTACGCCCCTTAAGGACACGTGACCCAGTGAAGAAAGCCGGAGCTTACAACGACCGAAACGTCGTACAAATGGCAACCAAGATGGGAACAATAGTCCGAATAATGTAAACAGTGTTATTTTTATCTTTCATGACGTTTCAATACATTGATTGCCAGGAAGAATGATTGGCACTTCAGTAATCTTCTTTTGCTTTTAATGAATGTTGGCTGTTTCTTAATGTTGTGGATTTATTTTCGCAGTAGCCGCTAGTATTTGCGCTAAACCCGGTCCTAATAGATTTGACGTACAAAACGTTAGGAACTTGATATAATATGTATTACTCAGTGTAATCTTGCCAGATCACTGACTACTTTCGTATTCGATTAACTGTCGACTACTATAGTCCAACATCGACTGACCCTCGTTCCTCTTACTACTTAAATTAGGTGGGAGAGTCTATTTACTATAGAATAGGTGTGTTTTACCATAACACTTAATACGTTGTTTAGCATTTGGGAGGCGTTTTTTCTATTCAAATGAAGTGAGGCGATTCTGAAAGAGCTTTTGTTTAACGGCATATCAACACCTCTGTGGGTTATTTAATGCGAAAAAGGTAGGGTTTTAAGGTATTTTTTTTAATGTTCGGTTATAGTGAGATGGTTGATTCAGTAAGATTTTGAGGATTTTTTTTATTTTATTAACTGAAAATGTCTTCTAGTTTTGTATTCAAAAATGTATTGCTAGTAATATTTTTTTTCCTTCAAAAATGTGTTATGGTAATATTTCTTTCTTTAAAACTATTGTTGGTAACATTTTTCACTCAAAAATGTATATTTTTCTATAAGAGTTTATTTTTATACTTTCATAGTAATTTGACCCCAGTTTAGGGGTTAACTATTTGCCCATAGCTGGGACCTTAACAGGTGCTACCAACCCGAGTCAGGGTGGAGCTGGGAACAACAGCAACTATGATGTGGTTACATGCTGCTCAAAACATCTCAATCAGAGGCCTTGCTGCAGGATGCAGTTTACCGTCATACCCAGGACCAATTCTGAAAGAACTAGAAGTTCTGACCGGATTCGTTATTGGCAGCCACTATCTTAGCAACATAAGATACGCAGATGACACAGTGTTGATAGCAGACACTGTAAAAAAAAAAAATAGAGTGCATCCTACAGAATGTAGCAAAAGAAAGCGAGAAGAAAAGACTAAATGTAAAATACAAGAAACACTGGAAAGAACGATAACAGCTACTGGACATGCAAAACTTATTTTTATAAAAAATTATTTTATTTATTATTTTTTATTTATTTTATAACTTTCAAACGACAGCGCAAGCTTCTAGGTCAATGAATGCCGAATAATCTATCTAATCTAAACTTATTTAAAAATAGAACTTTGTCTGTGTGTGTGTGTGTGTGTGTGTGTGTGTGTCCGTTACCTATAGACTCCGAAACGGCTGAACCGATTTTCTTGAAAATTTACAAAGTTGTACTGTAAGCGTCTGCGAATGTTCTTAGCTAGGTTTTGTGTCGAGGTACCCCCGATAAATATCGAAAATCGATAATCGAAAAAATTGGGTTATAGAAGGAGTAGTCCGATTTTAATCAAATTTGATACACTCATAGACAAAGACATAAGAAACGATATTCAGAAGTTTCAAGGTTCAAGTTCTTACAATACTGCAGAAAATCGATAATATATATATATATATATATATGGCAAGATATTTGTGTGTGTGTGTGTCTGTTTATCTGTCTGTATGTCTGTATTTTTTTCAGCCATTTTATTTTAGTTTTTGCTTCGGGTTTGGCTCTAAGTAGATATAATTGTTGTTCTTAGTCTCAGCCATGATACCATTTACTCAGAGGACTTATTTAGCCTTCAAAATCCAGTTTACGACGAAAAAAACTTATTTGATATCGATACCAGGAAATCAAACTTTGACTTATATCCATTCATTTTTCTTTCAGTCTACGATTTTGCTTTAACTGGAAACAACTATTGCTTTCTAATCTTTCGTGCCAATGTATTCAGTCTTCTTGAGATTTATGCTCAATCCTACGTCAACAATTTGCTCAGACGTAACAAGTACGTCTCGCGATGCTTTCCCCTGTGTCTTCTTCTATTTATCCGACCTGTGAGTATCAAGTTCTCCAGACCCTCCTTCCTCATTACGTGTCCTAGAACCTCATTTGTCTCTTCCTGACATTTATTATCATTTTTCGTCTCGTTTGCATCCTTTCCAACACCTTATCGTTGCACACGTGCTCTGTCCATGGTATCCTGAGCATCCTTCTTTAAAACCACACTTCTGCTGCCTAAAGCCTTTCCTTCATTTTTTGTTGAGATCGTCCAGCATTCGCTTTCATACAGAAGGACAGATATCACGTAGCAACCCAACACTCTTTTCTTTTTCTGTCTTTAAGTACGCTGGCTAGATTATGAAATGCGTCTTTGGCTATGCCAATGCGTCTTTGGATCACCGTCTGGCATTTTCCATCCTCTGTCAAAACACTTCCCAGGTATTTGAATTTTTTAATTCGGAATATTTTAGATTCTTCAACATGCAGTTGGCATATTGGTCTCCTCTTTTTGATGACCATACATTTAGTTTTCTTGCTTTTTATGATCAATCGTTTATTTTCACTTTCTTTTGCTAACTTCTATAGAAGGTCTTGCATTTTCCTTTCCGTGCCTGCTATCAGCACCGTGCCAACCCCGTATCCGATATTGCTGAGGTTGTGGTCGCCAATTACAAAGAAGGTTAGAAGACGTTAATTTATGACGACCAAGGAGGCTTTGCAAAAAGAAACGAGAATGATATCCCCAGTGATCGTAATAAAAGGATCGGTTCAAAATTCTTAGCACCTGAAGAATAGTGGGGCGGATAACGGCCAAAACGTCTTACAAACGGCAAGAAAGATGAGGACAATAGTCCGAATAATGTAAATACTGTAAATACTAACCCATCTCAGAAATATAGACAAATAGAATGATCTGTTATTAAACGTCGTACAAATGGCAACAAAGATGAGGACAATGTAACATCCCTTAAACTAGTGACTGCTAGAACTACTACAGTCCCTTGGCAGGATAACAAGGTTTGTTTACTTCCGCCGAGCCTCGCTCGGGACTGAAGGACAAGCACGCGTGGTCGTAAACATGCATGTGAAGAATGATATTAAAGGTATGTAAAATAACTAATTTTCTGTGTGAGTCCCACTTATTTCATGGTGGCGGCTTCTGCTTTTTTGTTTGTCTTGTATAGTGTCTACTGTGGCATTGTGTTGTGGTTGTGCGCTTTGACGTTTTGTGGCCTGCAGTTGTTTCATGTAGTTAATTGACGCTTCGTGGTTTTTTGCCACTTGAATAGCTTTCTCCAGCATCATTTTTTTTATCTTCTCCCAGTAGTTTTTGTTGTACTTCTGGGTAAATTGTTCCAGCAATGATTTGTTCAATAAGCATTTTGTCCAGTTCGCTGTTGTATTCGTCTCTGTGTTTTGTTTTTTGAAAGTCACAATAGTCAGCTTGTTGACGCAGTCTCGACACAAATTCGTCCGTTGTTTCTGGTTCGTTTGTGTTTATATCAATTTTTTGGTTGAGATTTCTTAATGCCAGGCGGGCTACTCGGAAATTCTGATTCGATTTCCCGTATTCTTCGAATTTTTCCCATACAACACTCGGACGCTTCTTATCCTCGGCTGATAAACCCCAACTATTAAATTTTAATATACCTGTTTCTCCGGTGTGGAGCAGGATTTCGTCTATCTGGTCTTGTGGATCTGTTATTTTATTTCGTCTAAATATCATTTCACATTGTTGACGGAATAGGGACATAGCTTCGGCTCTGTTTGGATTACTCCAGTTCATCATTACGTTGTCTAGGGCCTCCATATTTGTCTCGCTTTGGATCGACTCCTAGTTTTGTACAAATTTGTTTTATATAGCAAATAAACTTTTTTTTGTATTAGTGTTTATATGTATCATGTTCGCGAAGTCATAGATCCCACCGCTACCACCATGAAATAAGTGGGACTCACACAGAAAATTAGTTATTTTACATACCTTTAATTCTTCACATGCATGTTTACGACCACGCGTGCTCGTCCTTCAGTCCCGAGCGAGGCTCGGCGGAAGTAAACAAACCTTGTTATCCTGCCAAGGGACTGAAGTAGTTCTAGCAGTCACTAGTTTAAGGGATGTTACAGACAATAGTCCGAATAATGTAAATGCCTTAAATACTACCTCATCTCAGAAATATAGACAAATAGAATGATCTATTATTAAACGTCGTACAAATGACAACAAAGATGAGGACAATAATCCGAATAATGTAAATACTGTAAATACTACCTCATCTCAGAAATATAGACAATAGAATGATCTATTATTAAACGTCGTACAAATGGCAACAAAGATGAGGACAATAGTCCGAATAATGTAAATACTGTAAATACTACTTCATCTCAGAAATATAGACAAATAGAATGATCTGTTATTAAACGTCGTACAAATGGCAACAAAGATGAGGACAATAGTCTGAATAATGTAAATACTGGAAATACTACCACATCTCAGCAATATAGAAAATAGAATGATCTATTATTAAACGTCGTACAAATGGCAACAAAGATGAGGACAATAGTCCGAATAATGCAAATACTGTAAATACTACCTCATCTCAGAAATATAGACAAATAGAATGATCTATTATTAAACGTCGTACAAATGGCAACAAAGATGAGGACAATAGTCCGAATAATGCAAATACTATAAATACTACCTCATCTCAGAAATAGAAACAGATGAAAAATAAGTTCTCTGGCGACAAATATGTTTTTCTGCAGGATGCTCAGAATATTATGAACGGGACATGTAAGCAATGAGGAGGTTTTCAAAACAAATATGAACAAAACGGATACTTGTCTGAATTTCTAGAATGAGAAGTCATTATTATTTACACTATTTATATTCGAACTATTGTCCTCATGTTTGTTGTTTTTATCAAAACGTTTCGGTCGTTACATCCTCCGGCCTACCTCAAGTGTATATCAATCTGGGTCACCTCCAAGGTATTCCGAACTGAATCCTTTATTTAATTTATGGCAGTACTTACGTTTAAATTCAGAAAGCTGAAATCTAAGACACAATGAGGAAAGATGACTTAGAGAATCTGACACTCAGTAGACATATTGAAAGCTAGACGGGGAAACAGTCAGTAACTTACCTGGGGAGCTTGTGTACGTGGGTGACTCGAAGGGATACTAAAAGGACAGCATTTACAGTTTCTGTTGCTATGGGGCGTGTCCCTTTAGGCTGTTGTCTATTATGGTTCTACACAATTTCTTCTACATTTTAGATCCTAATAGATCTTATCTTTTTATTATTCTTCTTCTATGTACCCTGTCCTTTCAGGCGATCATGGCTTTCCACATCTCCCTATCCCAGGTGGCTCTTAGCACGCCTTCTCATTTTACACCATGCAACACTAGTTCCATTATCCACCTGATTAGGTCTTTCAAATATGTTATCCGCTGCTTTCCCATATCTCTTTACCCCACTATCTGGCCTGTTCGTATCAGGTTCTTAGTCGTTGCATGTCCCAGGAACTTCAGCTGTCTCTTCCTGATGCTCAGTATTAATTTCCTTTTCATTTTCATCATTTCCAAAACCTCATCATTGTTCACGTGCTCGGATCATGATATCCGCAGCATCCTTCTGTAGAACCACATTTCAGCTGCTTCAAGTTTTTCTTTCATCTTCGATGACATTGTCCAGCATTTACTGCCATGTTTAAGAACCGACATCACATAACAATCCAGCACTCTTTTCTTTGTTTCTAGTGAAATTGTTCCGTTTCTTAATACTTTACTCAACTTCTGGAATGCATACTTGTGCTTTTGGATCTTAGGAATATAAATGTATAGAACCTGATGTGACCACAAAGTGAGGGGTCAATTTGTATAGTGAGTGTAATATGGAACTGATCCTCCACTTTATACCATTATACTTCTGTAGACCCCCATTTCAGCTGCTCTAAGTTTTTCCTTCATCTTCGAAGATATTGTCCAACATTCACTTCCATATTGCAGAACCGACATCACATAGCAATCCAGCACTCTTTTCTTTGTTTCTAGCGAAATTATCCTGTTTCTAAATACTTTACTCAACTTCTGGAATGCTTCCTTCACCATACCAATTCGCCTTCGGATCTCTATCGTTCAAAAAACTTGTTTCATCGTTCACTGATTCAAGCTCTCCAGGTAGGTTACGCATTGTATACTGCTGTCCCTCTTGACTTCAATCATATCCTGTGAGTATCAAATTTTCTAAGCCCTTTCCTTATGCACACTAGACATTCCATCGAGATACAAAAAGGAAATTATTGGTAGTCATCATCTCCCAGGTCCGGAAGGAATGCAGTACACAACAGAAGAAGCCTGAATATATTTTTAAAATATATTTTAATATATATTTTTATGTTTTTAATTTTTTTATATTATTGTGGAGTAGTTTCCGCACTGAAGGTAATAATCGTGCTATGTCGGTTGTTAATCGACTTAACGCGCCCAAAATGTTAGGAACTTGGTAATCTTCCACTGTAAGCAAACTCCTTAGTATTCGGCTAACTGTCGATTAATACTAACTGCTTAGTAGTTCTACTGAACTCCAATAGAACTCTAAAGAACTCTCTAGAACTTCTAAGAACTCCTATGAACTTCCCAAGACCTTCTTGAGTTAACTTCCTGTTAACTCTTATTAATATAGGAGGGAGAGTCCATTATCTGAGGAATAGGTGTGTTTCACCATAACATATATAAATATTTATTTTTAATACATTTTATTATCGTTTTATATGAATGTATTTAGGAAGTGTTCTAACAGGAGATGGAAAGTGCGACACAGAGATCCGAAGGCGAATTGGCATGGCAAAGAACGCGTTCCAGAAGCTGAATAAAGTGCTTACACACAGAAAAATTTCACTAGAAACAAAGAAAAGAGTGCTGGATTTCTATGTGATGTCAGTTCTTCAATACGGCAGTGAATGCTGGACAATATCATCGAAAACGAGGACAAGACTGGAAACAGCGGAAATGTGGTTCTACAGAAGGATGCTGCGGATATCGTGGACTGAGCATGCAAGCAAAGATGAGGTGTTGGAAAGAATGGCAACAAAAAGGAAATTAATACTGAGCATCAGGAAGAGACAACTGAAGTTCTTGGGACATACAGTAAGGAAGGAGAGCTTGGAGAACCTGATACTGACTGGTCAGATAGAAGGAAAAAGAGACAGAGGAAGGCAGCGGATAACATATTTGCAGGGCCTGATCAGGTGGATGACGGAACGGGGGTTGCGAGGTGTAACAGGAGCAAACATACTAAGAGCCACAAGGGATAGGGAGACGTGGAGAACCATGATCGCCTACGTCCTGAAGGGACAGGCCACATAGAATAAGAAGATTTCATTAAAAATGTTTCGTCACATGCGTAATTGTAAATCGGAAACATATACATGGTCTACTTTCGATGTAAATATATGTGTATATTTATATGTGTATATTTATATGTGTAGTTGGGAAAACATAATAAACTGGTTCTTACGGTTTTTATCGAATAGCTACTTTTTCCATTGTAACAATGTTGAATATTCAGGCTCCTCTTGCCGAGGTCATCTTCCTACTAAATAAAAATAATAAAATGTAAAATACATTTATGAAAACAGAATAAAAATAACATTAGTATTGTCTAGTGTTTTCTACTCCTAGACAACGAGATTATGCTAGATTGGTTATGAGATGTGTGAGTCATCCACTGACAACGATAAAACTGTGTATTTCAGTCACATTAACAAACAGCATATTCAGCTGTTTAGCCCAACGAATACAACCGATCGTTTTCTGTACTCGTAATGACATTGTTAGTCAGTCAATTAAGTGCCATACGGGATAAACGCTTAGGCGATCATGTCTCGAATGAGACATGACTGAATGGGCAGAATATTTGCCGCATTAGGTTAACATCAATTTTTGTGGTAGACTGGTTGCCAACCAAGCCTTTAGAACCCAATCTGTCCTGCCATTTAACCCATAGCTGGAGGGAGAAAAGACGGATTAATACCTTTCCCAAGGGTATTTGCGCGTAAATGAATGCAACGAATTTCACTGAAATTTGCTCCGACCATATCTATTTCCGCGTGCTACTTGATTGGCATCAAGGTCTCACCATTTTATAGTTAAATGTAACCGTCTCTTCTACTCTAACAGTTTCTTTTTTCGCACTTATCGTTTGCGGATCTCCTTCCTTTTGCTTGCTTCCCTGAGAGCTACAATTTCCAAAAGTTTAAATGCAACATCAGTTGCCATCTTCTATCTCTTTGATTCCAATCCTTCACTTATCCTTTCTTCGACAACCATGTAACTTGTTTTTTTTTTCTTACTGTAATTGCTCCCCCCGCGCACCAGTAGCAGTTCTGACTTGTTTGGAATGAAACGATTAAAAAAAATTAGATTGGTGTGACTTATGGCCTACTCAAGCAGCTTCTTCTCACAAACCCGTGCATTTTGGAACCGACTCCCAAGAGGATGCTTCCCTGATCACTGCAATCTGTTCAAATCTAGTGTTAAGCGTTATCTTTCCCACATGTCCATGGTTGTACATGGTGAACATTGAAACAATAAAAACATCCTTATAACATTAAGTTATATGATACTACACGCAAACAATTAACTACTGAACAGTACTCCTTAATTTTTTAATTAAAATTAGGTGCTAGGAATTTCAAACCGAACCCTTATTACGATCACTGGGGTATATCATTCTCATACCATGTCCTGAATGATACATGGCCCAGTGGATATAGACATTGGTTAGTTCCATTGACTTGACCCAAAAAGCTGTGAGTTCAATACCAAGCTACAGTAGTGGTAAACAAAGAACTTAGAACAGTTAAGTTAAAGGGAGATAACTACATGGCTATCAGAAGTGGTATCACACATGGAATGAGAATGATATTACCAAGTGATTGTAATAAAGGGTTCGATTCGAAATTCCTAGCACTTGAAGAAGGCCGAAGCATACAATGACCCAAACTTTGTAAAGATGGCAGCAAAGATGTTGATAATAATCTGACAATTAGCTACTAATTTTTTAAGTTATTGCAGCGTAATAATACCTTCGGATTTATTTATTTCTAGTTACTTATTATTGACACTTCTTTTGAATATCTTGTTTCTTGTTTAAACTAGTACACTGTTTTGAAGCTACCTTCTTGTTCCGTGTCTTACTTCCGGCACATCCTGGCCACTACAACGTTGCGGCGAAGCTTTGCCACAACTCCAGAACAAATTGGCGACGAAGATCCACAACACGCACGCACACACGTATATATATATATATATATATATATATATATATATATATATTATATTAGTTAATATATATATATATATATATATATATATATATATAGCTATATATTAGCTATCTCTAATATATATATATTTTTAAAAATTAAATTTAAAACTTAGGTCTCGAAATTGAGTAGATGTACATAATATACATATATATTGTTATGGTGCCCTCCTGCAAGGAATGAACTCTTCCTCTTGATATATAGAAATTACCTGCGTGACTTCTAGAGAGCAGTAACTAGCAGTCAACAAAGAGCAATTACGAGCCGACCAGTACAGTAGTTAACGACTGCTACTAGTTAGGCAGCGTAATAATACCTTCGGACTGACTTATTTCTATATTAATTATTTTTGACACTTTCTTTTGAATATCTTGTTTCTTATTATACTAATACACAGTTTTGAACCTACCTTCTTGTTCCGTGTCTTACTTCCGGCACATCCTGGTCACTACAACGTTGCGGCGAAGCTTTGCCACATCTTCAGAACAAATTGACGACGAAGATCCATAACAAGATCCACATTTTTTTTTAATCATTTCACCCCGAGGAAGGCGGAAACGCCACTGATGTGCAGGGGGTTACATAAATGTAAAAAGATTAATTAGAAAAGACTGAGGAGTACAAACTAGTTAGAAAGGAACAATAGAAAGCTGAGAAAGCATGTGCGATGACAGATACATAGGTGGAGAGAAAGGGAAGGTTATAGAGGGGTGGGGAGAGAGCTAGAGTCCAGTGGTTAGTAGATGAGTATTGACTTTGCATTTAAATTTCTGGAGGTTGTAGCCGTCAGGAAAGCAAGAATACGGGAGCGAGTTCCACAGGCGGGAAGCGCGAGAGAGGAAGCTGCAGGAGTAGAATTGTCGTCTGCATTTGGCTAACCTGACTGTGAATGGGTGGGACCCAGTTGCCAGTCTGGTTGCACGAGTAAACACATGTTGAGGAGGCATCAGTGACTTAAGCTCATCCGAGCAGAAGCCATGAAAGAAAGTATTTATAGAAGAGACAAAGGGAGGCCACATTTCGACGATGGGAAAGTGGCTGCAGTCGAGTCGCCAGATCAGTACCTATCACATTACAGACTCTCCTTTGGAGCTTGTCAAGAACACTGAGGAGAACGGCAGGGGCACCTGACCATAAATGGCAGCAGTACTCCATGCACGGACGGATGGTTGACTTGTATATATGCAGGATGGATTCAGGTGGAAAAAAACATCCTGGATCAACATAGTGACCCAATCTTCTTAGCAGTAGATTTTGCTATGGATTCAATATAGTGGTTCCATTTGAGGTCTGAGGACAGGGTATGTCCGAGGAGGCGTAGTGTATTACTCTCAGGGAGAATCACTTGGTCCATGCTTATGGGAGGCAGAAGAGGTTACCTGTAATGGTTGACAGACAACAGCTTACTGTTGGATCATGTGATGACACTTGCTGCAAAAAAGATCCATGCTATCCTTCAAAGGCGTTATTAAGAAAAAAAAAAGAGTATATAACATACGAAAAGAATCTCAAGTAAAATATTTTTTAAAACTCATTTACCCATAAGCAAGGCAATAAAGCCACTAAGATACAAGGGGTTACCGAATGTTAGAGAATATGAGAAAAAACGACTATTAAGGATAGACAACAATACAAGAATAAAACGGCAGACGACATCAATTTACACTGCATTTAAATTTTTGAGAGTCCAAGTTGACCGGGAAGCAAGTAGCTGTAAGAGAGTTCCACAATCGAAAAGTGCAAGAGAATAAATTGTTGGCATTAAAGTTACGGGTATATCTGGCTCTTTCACGAGTCAGAAGATGAGACCTTGCCGCCAATCTAGTACTGCGCTTAAATGAATTCAGAAAGTCTAGGTAACATAGAGGTAAGTTCATTAGAGCAGTTACCATGAAAGTATTTATAGAAAAGACACAGGAAAACAACATTATGACAATAAGAATGTAACTGAAGTTGAGATGCCAGGTCGGGACTAATAAAATATCATATTTGACAGCCATACACGCATGTAAAGGAAAGATCATCTGAACAATTACCATGAAAATATTTATAGAAAAGGCACAGGGAAGCTACGTTATGGCAGTAGGAAAGTGACTGAAGCTGAGATGTCAGGCGAGGACTCATAAAATATTATATTTAACGCATGTAAAGGAAAGATCATCAGAACAATTACCATGAAAATATTTATAGAAAAGGCACAGGGAAGCTACGTTATAGCAGTAGGAATATGACTGAATCTGAGATGTCAGGTGAGGACTCATAAAATATTATATTTAACGCATGTAAAGGAAAGATCACCAGAACAATTACCATGAAAATATTTATAGAAAAGGGCACAGTGAAGCTGGGGTACGGCGGTGTGTAACACACTGAAGTCGAGATGCCATCTCAAGACAAATAACACTTGCAGATTATTCTTCAGATTTGATGAAGAATCTTTAAATATATGGCAGAAGCACCATGCCAGATGTGGTAGCAATATTCAAAGAATAGACTGAATGGTAGACTTATAAATGTGCAAGGCAGATTCTGGCGAAAACAATTGTCTAGCACGACAGAGTGAACAATTTTTTTTAGCTGGGGACTTGAGATTCAATATAGGTTTTCCACTTCATGTCACCTGAAAACGTTAGTCCGAGAAAGCGAAATTAGTCTCTCTCCTGGAGGTTAACATCAGCCATTCTGATTGAAATTAATAAAGGATTCTCTCAGATGATTAAAAGAGAACATTTGTCTGTATTTCTAAGATGAGGTAGTATTTAATTATTCAGACAATTGTCCTCATCTTTGTTGCCAGTTGTACAACGTTTAATGATAGATCATTCTATTTGTCTATATTTCTGAGATCAGGTAGTAGCCCGGTTCACATTCTACTCACGTCTATTGAACAGGTGATAGGCTCATCCCTTGTTCCCTGGTTAGGATGTGGTTCCAGGCTTTCTCTTTTCCAATCTTTTTACTCTTACGTAGCCCCCTGCGAATTAGTGGCGTTATCGCCTTGCTTGGGGTGATAAGATTAAAAAAAAAATATTTACATTATTCGGATTATTGTCCTCATCTTTGTTGCCATTTTTACAACGTTTAATAATAGATCATTCTATTTGTCTATATTTCTGAGATGAGGTAGTATTTACATTATTCAGACTATTGTTTTCATATTTGCTGCCATTTGTACGACGTTTAATAATAGATCATTCTATTTGTCTATATTTCTAGTACTATATTGGTACTGCCTCGATTAGAAGTCATGAATTATCTCCCTCTAACCCAGCAAGTTACTTGTTCATCACTGCTGTAGCCTGGTATTGAACTCACACGTCTTTGGGTCAAATCACAGGAATTAACCAACGTCTATATTCACTGGGCCATGTGTCCTTAAGGACAATACAACTGAATTTTTGGGACTTATAAACCTAAGTTTCAGTTGTTCCTGTGACTTAACCCAAAGAATTGTGAGTTTAATACCAGGCTAGAGGTGAACAAGTAACTTGCTGGTTTAGAGGACGATAACCATGACTTCTAATCGAGGCATTACTACGCAAGGAATGAGAATGATATATCTCAGTGATTGTAATAAAGAGTCCGGTTCAAAATTCCTAGCACCTGATGAAGGCCGAAGCGTACAATGATCGAAACGTCGTACAAATGGCAACAAAGATGAGGACAATAGTCTGAATTATCTAAATACTGTAAAAGAGAGCAGGTTCGTTTTTGAGTCCTTAATTAATAAACAAGTCACTCCTTCCCCCAGTTAACAACGTTTTTTTTCTTTTTGTTTTAGATTGTGGTTAATTTGACCTTAGGAATCTATGGAACTTACTATTAAGACATTAGTAAATATTTGTTTGATGGAGATCCGAAGGCGAATTGGCATGGCAAAGAACGCGTTCCAGAAGATGAGCAAAATACTAACACACAGGAAAATCTCAATAGAAACGAAGAAAAGAGTTCTAGACTGCTACGTGATGTCAGTTCTTCAATACTGCTGTGAATGCTGGACAATATCATCGAAAATGAGGACAAAACTGGAAACGGCCGAAATGTGGTTCTACAGAAGGATGCTACGGATATCGTGTACTGAGCATACAAGCAACGACGAGGTGTTAGAAAGAATGGCAACAAAAAGGAAATTGATGCTGAGCATCAGGAAGAGACAACTGAAGTTCCTGGGACATGCAATGAGGAAGGAGAGCCTGGAGAACCTGATACTGACTGGTCAGATAGAAGGAAGGAGAGACAGAGGAAGGCAGCGGATAACATATTTGCAGCGCCTGATCAGGTGGATGACGGAACGGATGTTGCTAGGTGCAACAAGAGCAAACATACTAAGAGCCACAAGAGATAGGGAGACGTGGAGAGCCATGATCGCAGAAGAAGAAATATTTGTTATCAACAGATGTACAGAGATGAGAAATGCTGACGCCAGGAAGGTCATGAAAATTAGAAACATAAGAACTGGAGAACATGTGCATTTATGCAAAAAGATCTACAATAAAATTTTCATTTCGAGATTTGATAAGAAAGACTGGCTCAGTTTGGCCATAAACATGTAGGAAATTATGGGACATCATCTTCAGAAACATATCAGCTAACGTTTCGCCTCTGGAACATATGAGCGCAGAAGTACGCTAGGAGTGATGCTATAAGCCCTACGGCACCAAACACAGATTTCCTCCCCCGAGCCTGGGACAGGAATAATATCACATAGCAATTCAGTATGCATTTTTACCTAATCCAAAATCCGAAACATGCAGAGAATTGGCGAACAATACCTGGCCATTCTGATAACATTTTAGAACTCTTTATTTCTATATATATATATATATTTTTTTTTTTTGGGGGGCTTCATATTATTTTCTTTAGCTTTTGGAAAAAGTTTTTCGCTAATCCGAAATTCGAACGCGTAGAAAACCACTGAAAAATACCTGTCATTCTTATAATGGTAATTGTAAAAGTAACGGAAATGGTGATATAAAAAAAATAGCAGTTTCCATACAGAAAATATTAGGCAGTCATTGCTCATCCAGCGTTACTCTCGGTTTAGCGTTATAAAATCTTAGGAAGATTTTAAAGAATATTTTTCAGAAAAATAACTTTTTCGTATTGATTCAGTTAAAGTGCCATACGTGATACACGCTTTGGACGAGCATGTCTCGAAAGAGACATGACTGACTGGACAGAAGATTATCCCGCAGTAGGTTGCCATTGCTTTCTGCGGTAGATTGGTTGCCAGTCAAGGCTATAGAACCCAATCTGTCCTATGATTTAACCCATAACTTGAGGGAAGAGACGTATTAATACCTTTCCCAGGGGTATTTGTGCGTAAATGAATGCAAGGAATTCAATTGGAATTTGAACTCGACACCCCGATTTGTCGTTCCGAGTCGATATCCACTGCACCACAACGCACATTGTTTTTTCTTTTAAAACATTTTGCGTGAAATGGTGTGGAAAATCAACATCTTGAGTATATCTATTTTAACTTATATTTGAATGTGCTATCCATTTTAGCTGTTATTGCTGTTGGAAGTCTTTAGGTAGTTTTTTTTTTTGTAATTACTAATGGTTGTGATTATATAAGGTCTGCTGAAGTTTTGTCTTCCTTAAGATCTAGAGGATTATTTCGTTCGAAGCCATTCCGACCATTTATCTGAGAAGAGGTTTAAAGTTAAATATTTCTGAACAAGTTCGGTGCCATGCATATCATCCATATCGGAGCCTCGATCTGACGAGGGTGTTTAAGAACATGGCTCGACATTTCCGGTTATACTTAGCGACAAAATTAACCTGAGTGAAATACATCTGGTGATAAATGGGCTTCTCTCTTAGACTAATCTTTTTATAACAGTCACACGTATACCTACTCTCAATGACTCAAAAGGGAAAGTTATGAATCCTCCTCTCCCACCTCCAGCTATGAGTTAACTAGTCAGTTAAGTACCATACGTGATACACGCTTTGGGCGATCATGTCTCGAAAGAGACATGACTGACTGGGCAGAAGATTATCCCGCAGTAGGTTGCCATTGCTTTCTACGGTAGACTGGTTGCCGACCAAGGCTATAGAACCCAATCTGTCCTGTTATTTAACCCATAACTGGAAGGAAAGAGACTGATTAATACCTTTCCCAAAGGTGTTTGTGCGTAAGTGTATACAAGGAATTCACCTGGAATTCGAACTCGGCATCCCGATTTGCTGTTCCGAGTCGATATCCACTGCACCACAACGCACATTCATGGGTTAATTAGTAAGACCTTAATCTGTAAATCATTATCAACGCCAAAGAATTCTTAGAAGCTAAAAGTATTTTCTGGCTTTAAATAACCTGCAAATGGTTGATATTGCATAAAAGAATCATTCAATAAATCTCGCCTCCCGAAATACATAGAAAGTGGTCGGATGGCTTCCGTAGAGATGCTGAGCCATACCATCTTAATGGCTGACCACGGATCTTTGATATTTGTAAGTTCAGGACCTTCCACGCTTCATATGTGGTTTACTGGTTTCTGGTCGAGCAAATTTTGCTTACACTATTTTTTAATCATTTCATACCGAGCAAGGAGATAATGTCACTAAGACGCAAGAGGAATACTGAGAGTAAAAGAAAAGTTATTGAGGAAAAAGTACCATAAAAACAGTTTCTGGAACACATTAGATGAAAACTGACGTTGCATTTAAATTTTTGAAGACTTTAGGGGACAAGGATTCTACAAGAAAGACTAAAATTTACGGTTATATCTATCTTTTTCAATAGTGAAATTCTGAGACCTAACTGCCAATATAGTAATACGCTTAAGTTCATTAGAAGCATTACTATGAAAGTGTTTATAGAAAACACTGAGGGAAGACATGTCACGGAAGTAAGAAGGAGACTGACGTCGAGATGTCAGGTCAGAAAGGAAACCATTACAGATTTTAGTTGGATTTAGTCTAGATTTTTAAGATATATCGCAGGATTAAGAGACCAGACATGGCACCACTATTCGATGCACGGACGATTGGTAAATCTATAAATGTGCTTTAACAGAAAGCCCTAGGAAGTGATACAATATGGCAACCTACAGTTACTTTTGCAATATGAATTACTTGAAAGTCATGTTCTTTTTTAAGAGAGTCTAAGAATTTCCATATTGTAGAATGATGGGGTGAGACTTGCTGCAAAAAATTCTTAAGCCATGCTTCAAGAGCGTTATTAATTCTAGATAGATCAGCATTGACCCTCTGAAAGCAAGACCCCATAGGTATATCAAACATGGGTCTACGAGTTGCAAGTTACAGAGAAGCAATATTATTTATGAATTCACATGTTCCTGACTAAACTAAATTCATAAATCATTATATCGAATAGACTAGAATATTCACTAAAGAGAGGACTCACATTGCATCTCAATAGCTTAATTAGTCGCCCGAGTCCTAAATGCATAGGTACGATGTATGCCTTTCAGTCCTACCTCCTGATTCAGGGACAGCTGAGTTCCAATTCTTGTCGGGTTCGTCATGTTCACTTACACACAAATATCTTGAGAAAGGGTTAATAATACTGTATCTGCTAGTTTTGGTATTTAAATAGACAAATCAAAGGGAATAAGATAAAGTGAGAAGCAATAAAAAGAATAAGAAAATGAAAAAGGAAAATAAAATTAGGTTAAAAGCAGGTTGACACTTTGACCCTTAGGGAAGAAAAAAAATGAAGGAAAGAGGAATAGGAGGGAAAGAAAAAAGGAAGAAACTACTGGCCAAATTCCAAAGTGAATCTTTATTCTGATTAGTTAAAAAGAACACACTCGTAAATTTTATATCGTCCCACATACATAAATAGCAAACTGATGATGTTTGTTTTGTATTGAAATGTAAATCATTTTCACAGCCAACATTGCCTGGTGAAGAGAATCTGTCTCGAAACAAAGAAATTTCCGTATCGTAATGTACAATTAATTCATAATCATATATATATAGTCATCCGCAGACAGAGCTGTTTCGCTGTATCACAGCTCATCAGTACGGCTTGGACTCCGGTCACTTCCTGACCCAAGATTGAAACCCGACCGAATCGGCGTCAGTCGGCGATTCTACCCCTAGGCCAGGAAGAAGGCAGGCTTTTTAGCGCGTATGAACACGGCCAATTCACTCATATATATATATATATATATATATATATATATATATATATATATATATATATATATATATATATATATATATAAGTGAATTGTTTGAATTAATTGTACATTGCTTTTATTTTATTATGGACGGTGCTCAATATAATGAGTATTATCGAGCTTAATATAATCATATAGTTATGAATTAATTGTATATTGCGACACGGAAATTTCTATGTTTCGAGATAGATTCTCATCATCAGGCATTTGCTGTGTGTGTTTGTGGAAATATATAAAATTTACGTGTGTTTTCTTTGACTAATCAGAGCGATCTTCCCACACAGCAAACGAAAGGTTTTTGTTATCTAAATGTCAATCATCTGCACAACCAACATCAAACATTGCCTGATGATGAGAATCTATCTCGAAACATAGAAATTTCCGTGTCGTAATGTACAATTAATTTCCGTGTCGCAATGTACAATAAATTCAAAACTATATAATTACATAGCCCGGCGTTGCTCGGGTGTAATGAAAGGTTTAAAACTAATCCATGGTCCTGGAGCTCAGACTCAGCCTAAAGAATATTTGTGTGAAGTTTGGTAAGAATCGGATAAAAATTGTGGATTTGTATAAAGGGCATACAGACAGATAAACAGACATATACACAAACATCTTGCCTTATATATTATCGATTTTCTGCACTATTGTAAGAACTGCAACCTTAAAACTTCTGAATATCGTTTCTTATGTTTTTGTCTATGAGTGTATCAAATTTGATTAAAATCGGACCACTCCTTCTATAACCCGCTTTTTCGATTACCTCGACACAAACCCTAGCTAAGAACACTCGCAGACGCTTATAGTATAACTGTGTAAATTTTCAAGAAAATCGGTTCAGCCGTTTCGGCGTCTATAGGTAACGGACACACACACACAGACACATACACACACTTAGACAAAGTTCCATTTATAAATAAGTTTAGATATTAAACTCTATAATACTCATTATATGGAGCATGTCCATAATAAAATAAATGCCAGGGCACTCAAAATAATAAAACCTTGTGTCCTCTTCACCTGGTATTATATATATATATATATATATATATATATATATATATATATATATATATTTACAAATTTCGTCAAAAACTGACAGGGTACTGTGGTTAAGATTTTCTTTATTTCATTCTTCTTGTGTTCATATATTTTTTTAGACTGTTCATCTCATCGTCAATGACAATAACTCACATACGAGATGAAATTACAGCTAAACAATATCATTTACGAGTTCACATGACCCTTAAGTAACCGTGTTCCTGATCAAAATTAATATCATAAATAATTATATTGGATATACTAGAACATTCCTATCAAGGAGGCTCACATTGCATCTCAATATCACAATTAGTTCTCATTTAAATACACACTTTTGATCTACCGAACTCCATCTCCAATATACTGGCTGACAATACAAATAGTCTCATCTACATGTAACAGAAGGGCTAAAAATATTGAAAGTATTACCAACAAAAACAAAAAAAGCAAGCAGCCAATAACATAAACTACAAATACAGCTACAAGATGCACAGTCTTTTCTTTTTTAATCGTATCACCCCGAGCAAGGCGGTAATGCCAGTGATGTGCAGAGGGCTACATAAGAGAAAAAGATTAATTAGAAGAGAGTAAAGAGGAAGACGAACCAGTTAGAAAGGAGCAAGAGAAGGATGGGAATACAGGTGCGATGACAGTTGCAAAGGTGGAGAGAAAGGAAAAGATATACGGGTTGGTGAAAGAACTAGAGTCAAGTGGTTAATAGATGAGTATTGAAATTGCATTTAAATTCCTGGAGGTTGTAGCCGTCAGGAAAGCAAGAATATGGAAGCGAGTTCCACAGGCGGGAAGTACGAGAGAAGAAGCTGCAGGAGTAGAATTGTCGTCTGCATTTGGTTAATCTAACTGTGAATGGGTGTTGGAAAACAAGAAATTGAATTGTAAATTGTTTGAATAAAATTAAATCGAAAGGACAATTATAGTAAATGATAATTATTCGAAATATCTATGTTTGAAATACGTATGCATTCTTGCTTTGAGAGAGTCAATGATGATTTACCTTTTTTTGCAGTCTCCCTCCGTCATTCCATAATATGGAAGTTCTTAGACGTATCTAAAAAAGAACAGGACTTGCAAGAAATTCATACTGCAAGAACAGGTTACCAAATTATCAATATTGCCATGAAATACGGCGACGTAAATGTGTAACACCCCAATTGACCGTCCTAACAATTTTCTCCGGCGGCCGTTCTCCACGCTGTGATGTTGCCGGGAGTTTGTTGAAAATGTCGGCCGAACAGCTGGGGGTACAAGATTGAACTTTAAGGAACGAACTTCCACAACTTCGATGAGTTGAAAAGGATGCTATATTCGTTTAGAGTTAGCCTTTTCGGTTGAGGCAGGCGAATGTGACACACAGCTCGAACTCTAATTAATGGAGATCAACAAATCCGAACTGAACGTAACAAGACGAACGGAGATCCTTACTTCAAGCTCGCGCCCGGTTGAACTCCCCTTCACTTAACTGCTTAACTCACTCGGAAAAATTACCTGAATTTATTCAAAATTGACTGGAAATCCGGAAATCCGGAAATGCTTTAGACCACCGGTGACAAACACCGGCGACTGTAAGTCTGAAATTTCAGTTATCTTTTTTTTTTATCTTAATAAGGCTTCCGCCGGAAAAGGCTTAATGTGTGGTCAAGATACAGTAAAGGACAGCCTTTGACCGGGTCATCGAAAGCCGACCTGCTGAACTGTATCTCTTTATCACATTAAATCACTGAGTCAACCATCTACCGGAAGAGCGGTAGGATTCAAAACAGTAATCGGACACTCCTGTCTCTTCCACAACTTTCCTCATAAAAGAAAAAGCGTTCACCCATTTATTCTTCCCCTCTTCCCCTTCACCCCTGCTAAATACGTTTCCAAACTATTTCCCATCCCTAACCATCCTCCATCCTAATCCATTACAACAAAATACATATATGCCTAGTTATCGTGTCACAAATGGGAGACATAAAATATTAGTGGCATTCTTTAAGGAGTGCTCTTCAGTAGTTGACAATTTGCGTGCAGTATCGTAAGGATTTTTTCTTACTAAATTGTTTTATTAACGATATTTACATAGGAACGCGCAGTAAGAAACATAGGATTTCGATTTCATATTAGTGAAAAAGGTATTCTAAAAGCAAAAAAAAAAACCAAAAAAAACAACTGAAAAATTAGTAACAGAGAAAAAAGTGCAGAATTGCTATGCGATATCAATCTTCAATGGCAGTGAACTCTGGACAATCTGGAAGCAATAGAAATGCGCTTCTACGGAAGGATACTGAGAATTACATGGCCGAAGCGAATAAGCAACGAGGAAGTATTAAAGATAAACATAGCTAAACTTTATTGGAAATATAATGAGGAAAGGGAAATTGAAACAAAACACACCCAAATTTGCATATTTCTAGAACCTTTCGAATTCTCTCGACTCTACTGGAACATTCCACAAATTTCCAAAATGTTCTATTTCTAATTTCCTTATTTTTACGACTATTTCCTGAATTAAAACTTCTTTGGGATTAACACTTAGGACTCAATAGAATCCATTACCATAACTTATTATTATTATTATTATTATTATTATTATTATTATTATAATTATATATATATATATATATATATATATATATATATATATATATATATATAAAAGGCAATCTGTGAGACTGTGTGTGACTTCCCTATGCACGCCTACCTTTTTTAAGCTACGCCATTCAAACTTTCTAGGGACACATATCCACAGAGAAGCCAGGTTGACACATACTTTTTGGGCTTAAGTTCAGCAATTTTACCCTTTCGCACTTTTTGGCCAATGGTGCAGATTGTTTACATTTGATCCCTAAAACATCTAAATTCTAAGATGCTGTCTAAATTACGTCACAGAAATCAAATCACACGTGTCAAACGCGGCTAAAATATTTTTTATTAAAAAAAATGAGCTTTTATATTTAATTTCTATTCCGACGTTTTAAAAATTCATTTGGTCAACAAAAAATGTAAATATTTTCACCCGTAATTTTGAAACAAAAGAAATAAGTAAAAAAAAAGTGCCAATGGTTAATTCAATTATTCAAGTCTTTTTTTTTTCAGATTTAATATTTCATATTTCATACTTCAGAAAATTAAAAAAATAAATCTTTTTTTCGCTAAGTATTTCATACAGGAAATCAACTGTATGTACTTCGTGTGGCATTAATTAAACTTTTTCCTTTAAAATTAAATGCCTACACTTTTAAATATTCTTCGAAAATTTCTGAACTGAGAGACTAATAGTTTTTATATTTCTAATTTCAGTAAAACAAAATAAATAATTTATATTTTTATGTTAAATTCATTTAGTCAACAAAAAATGTAAATGTTTTCCCCGTAATTTTGAAACAAAAACAAACGCAATGTTGTTTACAATGTCACAAAACATCAAATCACGTTTACGCAAAACAAAAGAAAATAGATTTTTTAATGGAATTTTTTAACAATTTTTAAACAACAATTTTTATATAATTATATTTTATATAACTGAGTTTTAAAGGAATTTATCCATTTAATATTATAAACATTATAATTACTGAAGGGAAGCCTGTTTCTGTTAATGGAAGACGACAATCAATGGGACTCTGCAATGGCGGATGGTGTCTTGCATCTTCTACGACATAAATGTTCTGAGTTGCACGGGCAACGCCGGGCTATGATGCTAGTAAATACTAAAACAAAGAACTTTTATGTTATATCTGTTCTACTATATGACAATGACAATCTTCTCACAGATGAATAAGAGACTTGAAGAATTAGAAGTGGAGTTCTACATAAGGATACTGAGAATGACATGGACAGAACATGTGAACACCGACGAAGTTTTAGACAAAATGGAAACAAAAAGGACACTTATAGTGAACATCAAAAAGAGTTGAAATTCTGGTTCACACAATGTTGTAAGAAAGCTTGAAGAATTTGATACTCACAAGGACAGATTGGAGGTACAGAGGAAAACAACGCATAAAGCGAGCTTGAATAAATGGGTAGCAGAACAGGTTTTCATTCAGTCAGTTAACTGCCATACGTGATACACGCTTGGGCGATCATGGCTCGAAAGAGACATGACTGACTGGGTAGAAGATTATCTCGCAGTAGGTTGCCATTACTTTCCGCGGTAGACTGTTTGCCCGCCAAGTCTATAAACCCAATATGTCGTGTTATTTAACCCATAACTGGAGGGAATAGACGGAATACCTTTCCAAACGGCATTTGCGCGTAAGTGAATGCAAGAGATTCAACTGGAATTCGAACTCGTCTCCCCGGTTTCTCTTTCCGAGCCGATATCCACTGCCCCACAACGCACATCCTAAACAGTGTGTGTGTGTGTGGGGGAGTGTATGTATGTGTGGGTGTGGCTGTGTGTGTGTGGGTGTGTGGGTGTGTTTTAACTCTTCTGAACAGGGTTTAAAAGAGTTAAAAAAGTGAACAACCTTTGTTAAGAGCTACAAAGAACAGGCAATTGTGAAGAGCCTTGATCGCCAACGATCTGAAAAAACTTGTGCCTTTTGCTTTTCCATACTTCTTGCCCCTTCAGGACGTAGGCGATCATGGCCTTCCAGGTTTCCCTATCCCTTGTGGCTCTTAGCACGCCTTCTCCTATTGCACCATGCAATCCTCGTTCCTGATTAGGTCATTCAAATATGTTATCCGTTGCTTTCCCCTGTCTCTTTTTCCCTCTATCTGGCCTGTATCAGATTCTCCAAGCCCTCCTCCCTCATTGCGTCTCCCAGGAACTTCAGCTGTCTCTTCCTGATGCTCAGTATTAATTTCCTTTTTGCTTCCATCGTTTCCAAGACCTCAAGAGCTCAAGACCTCATACTACCTTGACATGTTTAAAACTCAACCTAAGCGATCAGTTGTCGCTAACCTAACAAATAATGACCGAATAATTTTAACGATATTGCAAATATATAGTTTTTAAGTTTGCTTATGTGTTATTTTAATCGAATAGTTACTCCTTTACATCATTTTAAAAATTAAAAATGGAGAAAATATTGTAAATGTCAGACAGCGAAAGTCGATACAAGAGGACAGAAAGCATTTTTATGATGATATTCCAATATATAGATAATATTAGAGCAAACGTACAACATCGGAATTTATTATATATATATATATATTAGTCATCCACATACAAGCCTGCTTTGCTGTATCACACATCTATTGCTTCCAGCCGAGATCGAAACACGACCAATTTGGTGTCAGTTGGAGTCACTACGCCATAAGCCATAGGCGCATGGAATCGGGTTGGAAAATTTTAACGCGTTGCATATAAGCAGTGTATATGATGTGATGTTGTATGATATATATATATATATATATATATATATATATATATATATATATATATATATGCTGATTTCTCTCCAGTTTCTGAAAGGATTTTTCGGTTGCTGAGGTGATGTGTTATCCCTCGTGGGGATTTTCACATCGAAATGGTCATTCAACATCATTGAATTAATCCTTTTTTAATTTATATTTGCTCTGTAATATTTTATTACATGGAGCTCTCTTCCTGTATCATTTTTTAATATTATAATAAAAAAATTTAAATATTAATTAGGATCGGGTTTTTTGAATTTACCTTCCTGCTTTTTTCACTTGGATTAAAGTATCTGAATTATAATATATATATATATATATATAATAAAATAAATTCTGATGTTCAAATCAGTTGTATGGCCATTTCTACGAGAAATTTCTCAAAGAAATTTCGTGTATCATCAGCAACCTTTATTACAAAAGCCAATTTACAAAATAAACAAAGATATTTTACCGGCGGAAGTTAAAAATAAATATTCATCACGGAAAAATTAAAAGGGTGGGATTAATAAGAAAGCAGACGGAAAACTATGTCTATTTCTATTTTTAGATTTTTTAAAAACCCTTACTTTTAAACTAAGTCGAGAGTTAAATGTGGAAATTTAACTTTGTCTGGCTCTAAGAAATGGAGGGGGAAGACTAATGGAAAGAAGGAAGTAAAGGGAAAAAGTAAAGATGTGGGAAGGGGTGGTTAACAGAGAAGTAAGCTAAGAAAATGAAAGAAAAGAAAAGAAAAGAAATGAAAGAAAAAAGAAAAAAATAATCTCCATAGATACGTTATCAAACGGGTTGGCAAATAAATCATAGCGGTTTTTGGTTTAAATAAATGGAATGAAGGTCATAGAATTTAAAATTATAATATAAAACTAAAGTTAAATTAAACTATGAAAATTATAAAAATTAAAATATAAAAATTAGAAATTAATAGAAAATTAATAAAACAGAATAATATAAAATATAAAATAAAATAAATATAAAAATAAAAATGAATAAACATAAAATAAAAACTTTAACTTAGGAGTATATTAAATCAACTAGTGTACACACACTCAAACACACACATATAATATGTATATACATATATATATACATATACACATAGTCAACATATATACATACATACACATACAAATACATATATACAAAAAAACACTACACACATACAAACACACACGTACAAAAGACTACACATACATACGTACACTTATATATACACGCACAGACACATTCCTGAATATCAGTCAGTCAGTTAATTGCCATACGTGAAACACGCTTGGGCGATCATGTCGCGAAAGAGACATGACTGACTGGGCAGAAGATTACCCCAAAGTAGGTTGCCATTGCTTTCTGCGGTAGATTGGTTGCCAGCCATGGCTATAGAACCCAATCTGTCCTGTTATTTAACCTATAATTGGAGGGAATATACGGATTAATACCTTTCCCAAGGGTATTTGCGCGTAAGTGAATGCAATGAATTCAACTGGAATTCGAACTCGTCTCCCCGATTTCTCGTTCCGAGCCGATATCCACTGCACTACAACGCACATCTGAATATAAATTACTTAGAAAGCTAAAGGATAACCGCAACATGATTTAAGTTCTGTTCTAATTATATTTGAAGATTTTAAGAAACTAAATTGGCTTTTGTAAAAAAGGTTGCTGATGATACGCGAAATTTCTTTGAGAAATTCCTCGTAGAAATGGCCATACAACTGATTTGAACATCGGAATTTATTTTATAATTAGCTCTGTAATTTGAATCTTAATTGCATTGAGCTTTCCACCTTGATCAGTTTTAATATTAATGCAATTAATATTAATTAGGATCGGGTTTTTGGGATTTACCTACCTGCTTTTCCTTTTGGATTAAAGTTATATATATATATATATATATATATATATATATATATATATATCGAATCCTGCCTAATGAAAATTTATCATAAATGATCAGGCCGGTATAAATAAATATATAATTGTGTTTGGTTTGATTATAAACAATATCTAAACGCGACTCTAGCCCTTTTGGCTCACTGGGTAAGTCACCACTACAGACAACCAAAAAGCAAGTGTCTTATATATAATGCGGAGATACTCCTGTGTCTGGAGAAGTCATGTTTAGGACTCCAGATTCAAACGGGCCTCATTCATCTTCTATGCCCCTGGCGAGGATATATTCCACGAAGGTGAAACGGCGATTCACGGTTCTTTTTTAAACTAACGACTGTGATCTGGAGGAACTGGCTGTTTTCAAAATCTACAAGACCGACCTAATAACGATTCATCAAAAAAGCAGATGTTGATCTTTCTACTGTCGTGAGAATCAGTTTTATCATTAATGAGGCTACTTGCCTGAAACATCTATTAGGAATCAAGTTTAATCTAAGCTTCAAATGGAACTCATTTATACAATCCATTGCTAAAGATCCGGGAACAGAAGATTGGTTACGAGTAGCCTTCCAGAAAGTATCTGAAATGTTTTACAATGAAATTCGTATAAAACAAACGTATTTTGGAAAACATCTGACATGTATATACATTTATATGAGTATGTGATTTTCTGATTATGAAGTCCTTCCTATCGGGTAGAGCCACGAAGGTCATTGTTATTGGTCAGTCTTCTGAAACCCATGAAATCAAAGCCAGCCTACCCCGAGGCTCTCTTCTCGGTCCTATCCAATTTTTCTTTTATATTAAGAATCTACCTAAGAACTTTCTCAGATCATTAGTAAACACTGATGCAGATGTTAGCATAGTTGATGGAAGCACCTTCAAAAATCCAGGTGACCACAGCGCGGCAGCGGATCTTTAACCTCTGACCAAGCTTTAACTCTGCAATGGCGGAGAAATTAGTTTCTAGCTCTCAATACTTCCAAACTATTATCATTTCATCATCTCTGAGTAGACTGAGACTTTTCCAATCAGATGTTACCCTATCTGTCCATTGTATGTGTTTTAAATGTCATTATACACAGAATAAGTGAAATGTTTAATAAGAGCTTTATCGCAAGAGAAATCGCATTAGACACACAAAATCTTTTCTCAAGTAAAAAACTCTCTGGATATAACATCTCTGGAAGCGTTTACACAAATCATAGGTCTAGGAAGGGCATTTTTAATGGCCAGACTTCTGAATCTCATGAGAGATCAACGAAGGCGTTCTCTAAGTCTTTCTTCTCAGTAGTAACATATTTTTGCTTTATATCAACAATCAGCCTAATAATATTCTTAGACGATAAGTAAATGTCTACGCAGCCGATATCACGGTCAATGGGTGCAACTTTCCAAAATCTAGAAGACTAACTGGTCTCTGCTCTGACCTTACCCGGTAGCTCCAGTGATGATGAACAGTTTTATTATTAATTAGTCTCCTTGCCTGACACGTCTATTGGGACAGATATTTAATTTAATATATTACCTTGAACGACGGAAATAATTGAAAGGTACATCCAGCTGTAGGTGAAGTCAACAAAAAGTAACAAGCGACTTGAAAGACGATGACCCAGGAATGATGTGGTTGACTAATACATCCGATCGTAGATAAAAGTCAACAAATGCCAAGAGTGTTTGATAGATATATTCGGCTGTGGTTGATGTCAACAATTTGCAACGGAAAAGACCCAGCGACAACCGGCTTGAAAAGCAACGGGCAGCCTGGGGTGGCTGACAGATACATCCGGCCGTAGATAACGTCAACAAAGCGACAACCCGAAAAGGTTAAAATGAGTGGGAGTTTTAAGACTATATAAAGTCTAGAGACAAAGACTAGCTAACGTCACCTGACAGCTCCTTCGAATGTGCGATTTTTCTCCGGCTGCTCTCCTGCCCCACACAGGCGTCACCGACGAAGTAGTAATAATATATGATTATATTTTTATATATACGTGTTCTTTGTTGTTTGTCCAGATCCAGCGACAGTATATGACATTAATCTGAAATTCAAGTGGAACTCATTTATACAATCCATCGCTAAAGATGACTGGAAAATGGCCGGTTTCTTCTATCGCTCCAGAAAGTATCTGGTTCCTGCTGTTATACTCTTTACAAACGCCACATTAAACAAAACCTGGAACATCGCTGCCAATTCTAAGCTGGAACTGTCCAATTCTCAGTCAGAGACTTTTTAGCAATACCAGGCAAAGGAATTGAACTCACAACTGCCAAGGCGGTAGATATTTTTAGCCAACATTTTTGATATTGGACAATCCAGTTTTTTTTAAGTTCGTTGTAAAAGAAAATAGCGGTTTTACTCATAAATTAATAAAGTTTCCCTAAATATATTATTATTTTTGTTAATTTTGTATAAAAAATACCGATTTTTTAACTAATCAAATGAGGTTTATAGATTTCAACTCAAGCCGAATGAATAGATGTTTTAGTTAGCAGCCATTATGGGCAGTTGTAAGCGAAAGCATGGCCGGTGCAGAGAGGTCAGTACAACAGTTAAGCGTGCAAAATGGTGCATTAAAAGATAAAGTCTACAAGGGGGTAAAAAGTTAAAAAGGAAAATAGACTAATAAAATTCTTTGAAGAAAAAGCCCAAGGGTTGTGAAACGATGGAAAAGTAATAATTTAACTGCACGAAGCAGATTAGTGACTTGTTACAAAGAGATCCGACATTTTCTTTCTGGCGTTTGGGAAGTACAAAGGACAGTTTTCATTTTCTTTTTTCTTCGTTTTTCTTTGTCCCTAGTTTTTCTTATTTCTTTTTTTTTTCGAATTTAGTACATCCTTATTTCTTCTTTTCTACTTTTTTTTCCTTTTTCAATCCATTTTTTTCTTTATCTTTTCCTTTTTCATTTCCATCTGTTTTTTTTTTATTCTTTATTCATAGTCTATTTATGTCTCCATTTATTTTTACAATTTTCTAGGCTATTATTTTTGTTTTGTTTTTTATTCTTTTTCGTCTTCCTTCATTTATTTTCTTTTTCAATTTCAAGTTTTAGGTTTGAGGTTATAATTTTCTTTTTTTCGAATTTTTTCTTTCTTTTTATTTTTTTCTTTCGAATTTTTCCTACTTTTTATTTTCTTTCTTTTTATTTTTCTTTCTTTCGAATTTTTATTTATTTTTATTTTTCTTTCTTTCGAATTTTTCTTTCTTTTTATTTTTCTTTCTTTCAATTTTTTCTTTTTCTTTCTTTTTCTTTCTATTTCTTTTTCTTTCTTTTTTTTCCAATTTTCCTTTTTTATTTTTCTTTCTTTTTTCAAATCATTCTTTCTTTTTTTCCTTTCTTTCAATTTTTTTCTTTCGAAGTTTTTATTCTTCTTTCTTTTTCTTTTCCTTTCTTTTTTCTTTCGATTTTTTCTTTTTCTTTTTCTTTCTTTCTGAATTTTATCTTTATCTTAATAGAATGTAAACAGAAAAGAAGAAAATATTTTTTCTTTTTTTTTCTTTATTCCCATTTGACATTTCTTTCTCTCGTTCAAATCCTATCATTCTTTATTTTCTTTTTCTTTTTTCTTACTTCCTTCTTTGTATTTTCTTTTTCGTTAATTTCTTTCTCATCCAATTCCAGAATTCATTCTTTCTCTTTGTTTATTTTTTTTTTCAAATCCATATTTCTTTCTTTCTTGCTTTCTTTTTTCTTTTGCAATTCTTTATTTTTTCATTCCTTTTTTTTTCCATTCCATATTTATTTATTTCTCAATTACATTATTCTTTCTTTCTTTCATTTGAAAATTCTTTCTTTCTTTCTTTATTCCTCATTCTCCCGTCCTTTTATTCAAGATTAAACAAGGCGGAAACAAAAGTTCAAACATCTATCTTTCTTTTCAGGTCGCAATTTGCGATCACTGAAAATTGGCGAACATTGGCCAAATTTAGTGCAATATAAACACGACGCAAATAGAACACTGACCAGCAGAAATCATTAGGCACCATCTTTTAAAATTTCCTAATACAGAAACGTAAACGACAATAAACTTCTCCCAACACACACTTACGTAATTATAATTACATATAAATTCGCGCTCACAGTTACAAGCACCAGCACATACATATACACACAATAATACATGTATATGTAAATATTATAGATAGACAATATAATAAACAAATAATATATATATATAGAAACAGGTAATCTAAATATTATGACCATGAATATACTTTGCCTAATTATAGACAAGCACTCTCTGAGAACTCAGCCAGAATAAGTAAATGACAAGGCATGTTTAAATAACCGTGTATAGACTTACATAGTATATAAATAACCCTAAACAGAGAAACTTTGATCGATCTGGAAGAATATATAGATATTCTCAAATTTTTTTGTAGAAGAGACAAAATAAATAACAGGTTAGTCAGTTAAGCGTCATACGTGATACACGCATTGGGCGATCATGTCTCGAAAGAAACATGACTGACTGGGCAGAAGATTATCCCGTAGTAGGTTGTTATTGCTTTCTGCGGTAGACTGGTTGCCAGCCAAGGCTATAGAACCCAATCTGTTCTGTTATTTAAACTATAACTGGAGGAAAGAGATGGCTTAATACCTTTCCCAAGGGTATTTGTGCGTAAGTGAATGCAAGGAATTTAACTGGAATTCGAACTCGACTCCCCGATTTGTCGATCCACTGTACCACAACGCACATCCAAATAACAAAAACCAAGAGGAATAATTGTATTTTATATGCGTTTCGTGCTTTGAGAGACTTTATCAAAGCAATATTGGATCGGTTACTCTGCACGTGTTTTTATACACAGGCGACGAATGTCATTGTTTGAGAAAGGTTCATGAAAGTTCATTACGAAGTATCATAATTCAAAGTCAGGTGAGTGAGTAATATCAAATTCTTCTTCTTCTATGTGCCCTGTCCTTTCAGGACGTAGGCGATCATGGTTCTCCACGTCTTTTCCCATTATACCATGCAACCCTCGTTCTGTCATCCACTAGCTCAAGCCCATAAATCTAGAATATAAATGTATAGAAACTAACATAGCCACAAAATGAGGGTTCAGTTTATATATTGATTATAATAAAGAATTGATTCCCCATTTTATATCCACATTATAATTTAACATAAACAGTTAGCATATATATTCTTCCTCTATGTGCCCTGTCCTTTCAGGACGTAGGCGATCATGGCTTTCCACATCTCCCTGTCTCTGGTGGCTCTTAGCATGCTTTCTCTTGTTACACCATCCAAATCCCGCTCTGCCATCCACTAGCTCAAGCCCATGAATCTAGAATATAAATGTATAGAAACTAGCATGGCCACAAAATGAGGGATCAGTTTATATATTGATTATGATATAGATTTTATTTCCCAATTTATACCCACATTATAATTTCTTATAAACAGTTGGCATATACCTTCTATGTGCCCTGTCGTTTCAGGATTTAGGCGATAATGGCTTTTCACGTCTCCCTATCACTGGTGGCTCTTAGCACGCCTTCTCCTATTACACCATGCAAACCTCATTCCATCATCCACCTTATTAGGTCCTTCAAATATGTTATCCGTTGCTTTCCCCTGTCTCTTTTTCCTTCTATCTGGCCTGTTAGTATCAGATTCTCCAAGCCTTCCTTCCTCATTGCATGTCCCAGGAACTTCAGCTGTCTCTTCCTGATGCTCAGTATTAATTTCCTTTTCATTTTCATCATTTCCAAAACCTCATCATTGTTCACGTGCTCGGATCATGATATCCGCAGCATCCTTTCTGTTTCCATCATTTGTAGGACCTAAACAACCTAAGGTACGCAGATATGACAGTGCTGATAGCAGACACAGAAAGGAAGCTAAAAGACCTCCTACAGAAGGTAGCTGAAGAGAGTGATAAGAAAGGAGTACAAATAAACTGCAAGAAAGCCGAGTGCATGGTCATCAGTAAAAAAAATCAGCCCAAAATGCCAAATACAGGTCGGGGATACCAGAATCAAGCAGGTACAAAAATTTAAATACCTGGGAAGTGTTATAACACAAGACGGAAGGTGTGACACAGAGATCCGAAGGCGAATTGACATGGCGAACGAAGCATTCTAGAAGTTGAGTAAAGTATTAAGAAACCGGACAATTTCGCTAGAAACAAGGAAGAGAGTACTGGATTGCTATGTGTTGTCAGTTCTTCAATATGGCAGTGAATGCTGGACGATATCATCAAAGATGAAGGAAAAACTTTAAGCAACTGAAATGTCGTTCTACAGAAGGATGCTGCGAATATCATGGATCGAGCAATGTAAGCAATATCAAATTAATTTTTTTTAAATGTCTATTGTTTGGATTGTGATTAGGTTGTTAAGGTATGAGACGGAAGTTTCTGAAAGGTTGAAGTGGTGGATTGAAACGTTTAGTTTTATTTTCAATATATTTGTGTATGTTGGCGTTGGAAAGTAGTAATTCTTTCAAGAAGGGTTAGATATGGAAAAAAACTGGGCGTAGATCGATATTTTGATTATATATATATATATATATATATATATTGTAACTAAGTTGTTGAACTCGTAGGTTTATTAACCTTTTGTTTATGCATTTACTTTTATAAAGAGTGCTCAATACAAATGTAGAGCGTTATACTGTAACGGTTGTTACAATGTTTTGAAATTCATCGTATCACTACGCAAATATTTTTCATGTTTCGAAGCCAGCCCATTATGTTTATGGCTTCTTCCTCAGGTGATTTTTTAGAAAAAAACTTTCTAAATAATCACCTGAGGAAGAAGCCAAAAACATAATGGGCTGGCTTCGAAACATGAAAAATATTTGTGTGGTAATACTATGAATTTAAAAACGTTGTAACAACCATTACAGTATATATATAAATATATATGCTACTCTAGCATCTACGCATCGCTCATTCACTAATGAATTAGATCACTCTAGCTACTGGCGTATGATACATCACAGGCTAAAAGTCTGCCTTCTTCTACCGAGCGCCCATAGCTCAGCCGTAGAATCGCCGACTGACGCCAAATAGGTCGGGTTTTAATCCTGGGTAAAAAGCAATCTTATGTCTAACCGTACTGATGAGCTGTGATACAGCGAAACAGATCTGTCTGCGGATGACTATATATGGTAATATTTTTATTATAAGTTTGTAATAAAACATAGTTGTGTTTCGTTAGTATTTTATTAGCACCTAGTCATGCAGTGAAATATATATATATACAGATCTAACCCTATTTTCAAAGGGCTGGTATTAATTTTAAGTTTTTTTTTTTTTGTTTTTGTTTTTTAATCATATCACCCCAAGCAAGGCGATAACGCCACTGATGCGCAGGGGGCTACGTAAGAGTAAAAAGAATGGAAAAGAGAAAGCCGGAAACCACATCCTAAACAGGGAACAAGGGATGAGCCTCTTCACCTGTTCAATAGACGTGGGTGGAGTGTGAACCGGGCGATAGTTTAGTCTATCTACTCCAATTATTATTATATAATTATTATAAAAAGTGATTTTTAAGACGAAGAGATTTCTCTAAAATTAGAGAATACAGTTATTTTTATCGGGTAAATTATCGGGTAAATTATCGGGTAAATTAGTCGAAATATTAACAAGTGGAAAATGCAGATTACAATGAGTGCAAAATTATTTTTAAGCAAATTTATCAAAGCTATTCTAGTCAAAATATTTGTCAGTGGGTTTTGACAATATGTCACCCTAGGTCAAAATATGGTCTTGAGAATTTCCTGTGCACTGATTACCAGAAAAGCTGGTACGAACAGACAGACAATAACAGGAAGATGGTTTTCCTCCCGCTTCCCCTGGAAGTTGAAATGTCAAATATAATTGTTTTCTTAAGAGTTATACAGTGAGGGAAATGGAAACCCTGTACATCACTTTCCCACCACGGTTTGGGTGCCTGTTTAACAAAACCAGGGCGGAAGATGAAATTAGAGAGTTGGGCCCGGTGATTCAGACGAGACGGTAGTTGTCATTAGTTGGGGCAAGTGAATGGCGGTTTGAATAATACGGTCGAGCTTACACAAGGCCTGCTGCTAGAAAGAAGATGGGAGAGAGACAGTCAGTATAAATTCAACCAATTTGAAGTTGAATTATACAACGTTCCTTTGGTAATATTACAACACGAACATTACCATGCTACTGAAATACCAGCGAACTGCTATTTCTTTTTCATTACTTATTTTGACTTGCTTGTAATCTAGTATTTATTCGATATATATAAATATATATAAATCTACACCGTGTCGCTGCGGTCTTAAATATGTTTTCATTATATACCAATCCCTCGCATGTCTGGACCAGCCTCGTCAAGTGATAATAAGCAATCCTGCTTTGGGAAATCCCAGATCAACAACACATCATGAGCAGAATCGGCCAAATGTCAGTAAGATATTGTCTGGACGCAGCCAGGTGCCGTGTTATATAGAAGCTAACGAACAACACAATTTTTCCATATCCAGACAATTAAGTGGGGATTTTCGGAGGGTTTGTTTCAGTGAATCAATATAAAGTCAGGTCATGATAAATAATGCTCTTCTTAGTATCAAGCAATCTTAATAAAATAATTTATTACAAACAGTGGACTGCCAACCCATTAGTTTGTACTACTTCTAAGATATATATATATTTTTTCTAGACATATGCTATTAAATATAAGAGACAATGAATGTCTATTATGTTTAATCATGAGCCGTTCTAAACGTCGTATTTTTGCTTTAATTTCAGTTGAAAATAAAGACAAAAATTCTCCAACATTTGGATAATTATTTATTGGTTTTCTTCTAAGCTTTCGGCTCACATGAGCCATCTTCAGAGAGGTAGTTTAAACTGAAATATTAATCCACCATCACCGACGATTTTATTTTGTGTTGACATAAAACTCCGCTTGGCAACGGCAATAGTTACCAAAAATAATAAACGCAGTTCTTAAGTTTGCGATGCGGTTTTATGACGTCACACCGCGGGATAGCGCGAAATGACAACAAAACCATGTAGTCAAATGCAATGTAATATGTTATTTCCTGTTTTAAATTGAATTTATTGAGTGTTAGTTGTTTTGATTTGATGTACATGGCCTCCAATATCTGCAGGTTCCTCTTACTGTGTGTATGAATAAGGATCATCGTATTGTTGACCAAAATCTGTCTGATATTACCTACATGTTTATGTTTTTCAGAGAAATGTTGTTTAATAGTACTCTGATCAGAAAGATGACATGTAAGTCTACGGGAGAGCGTGGTTGTGGTAAAACCAATATATGTACTAGGTTTTTGATTAGTATCAGAGATGCAATCTCTGAATGGGCATGTAAATTGGTACACTACATTGGTTTTTTGTAAAGAATTTAGTTTAGTGCCTGTTGGGTTATTATAGACTATGAGGTCAATTGTTTTAAACTTTTTATAATATATAATGAGTTTAATTTGATTATTATATATATATATATATATGTGTGTGTGTGTGTGTGTGTGTGTGTGTGTGTGATTATGTCAAATCCTTGAATGGAGAGGATAGTCTTATTAAAGAGATAGATTCATACAGAGAGCTCAATGATTATTATCCAGACCAATATGATATACAAAAAGGAAAAGCTTAACGCATCATAGAAAACGGCTATAAACTATAATTTACTTTGATGGGTAAGACTGTGGTAGCCATCTCATCAGTCCACAAATTACAAATGATTTGCCTTAGATGACACGTTGATTTTTTTCTCTTTTACATATCATACTCGCCTGGATA
This sequence comes from Ascarosepion bandense, assembly GCA_037127315.1. NCBI lineage: Eukaryota > Metazoa > Mollusca > Cephalopoda > Sepiida > Sepiidae > Ascarosepion > Ascarosepion bandense. The sequence continues at coordinate 3,618,947 of JBBBDQ010001383.1, read as the reverse complement.
GTACCACTGAGCTCTGTATGGATATATATATTTAATAATTTATATTAATGTTATAGTGACCTATCTAAATTAGAATGAACTCTTCCTCCTTCATAAATTCTAACCTGTGAGACTTCCTAAATGAGACAGTCGAGACACAGTGTAACTTGACAGTTTGGACAGACATTTCTATCTACTGATTAATAAAATTCTTATTTTGTATATATGTTCTGTTATTCCAATAAACTGGTTCAACCTACCTCCTTCTTTTCATATCTTTTCTTTAAACTTCCTTGTTGCTCATATGCTTCACTTACGCACCAAATACTCTTGAGAAAGGTATTAATTCATCTCTTCTCCCTCCACCTATGGGTTAGATATTAAAATAGATTGGATTCTTGTTACGATGCCATAAGTTCATTGGAATGAACTCTTCCTCCTTCGTAAATACTAACCCGTGAGGCTTCCTAAAGAAGGCAGTTGAGACGCAGTGTGACTTGTCAGTTCGGACGGACACTTCTGTCTGACTAATAACACTCTTATTTTGTATATATGTTCTGTTCTTCCAACGCACTGATTCAACCCACCTTCTTCTTTTCGTGTCTTTCTTCCTGGCCCTAACAGGCCACAACAATTAAATAGATCTATTTGAATTAGGTTTCCCAGTTACATCCGTTTTTTTCAAGACGGTCTAAGCTTTATCTATTGAAATTTTCACATCCTTTCCTGTAAAATGTATCTCACATCCTAGGTATCTAAGAGATTCGACAGATTTTATTGATTCTGCTGAAATCGTTTGCATTTAGACTGGCTGGTTGAAGCTCATGAATTCAACTATAACTAGAACTTTTCACGAATGGTAAATGTTATGGCACTCTATCTAAATTGGAATGAACTCTTCCTCCTTCATAAATACTAACCTCTGAGAGTTCCTGGACGAGGCAGTCGAGATGCAGTGTAAATTGACAGTTTGGAAAGACATTTCTATCTGCTGATTAATAAAATTCTTATTTTGTATATATGTTCTGTTATTCCAATACAATGGTTCAACATACCTTTATTTTTTCTTGTCTTTCTTTCTGGCCCTAACAGGCCGCAACAATTAAATAGATCTATTTGGATTAAGAGAGCTACTAGAATGGCATTTACGTGCCACCCTTTTATCGTTAAAATAGTTAAATGTAACTACCGCTTCTTCTCCGACAGTTTCTTTTCTCGCATTTCCTGTCGGTCAGCAGATTGTGACCGTATTCTTAGTTTATATTATTGGGTACTGACTTTTTTCTTTATTAATCCGAGAATACTAAACATAGGTATATAGTACCCAGATCAAATGACGCTATTTTAATTACAATTTAATTAAATTTTCAGTACCTGATTTTCTTACCTACATAATTGTTATGTTGTGTGGCGAATTTTGGTAGTCAATTCGCGTAAATTCGAAGCAATTTAAAGCGTCTTCTTCGCCACTGTTATGTCGCCAAGTGTAAATGAATAACTCAACAACAGAATCAGAATATAAGTTGTATTCCGCGGAAAGATGGTTAGTAGGTACATAAGTGAATTAGTAGTATTTACAATAGAAGAGATACAATAGTCCAATCCGTCGTAAGACGTGTGTATACATGATTACTTCCGGTACGCCACCGGAAGTGTGTCTAACTCTTCGCAGTGACTCTGTACGACTCTGTACGAACCCGTACGACTCATTATTTAGTCGTCCTTCCCAGTAAGGGCAACATATGACACATGGTCAGTTTATATCTGGGATTTCCGGGCTATATGGCCCGGCCAAAAAATGTCTGTCTATTTTTGCCCAGTCGTGCTTCTACCCTTCGGCGGAACCACGACTGGGTTATTGCTCTCTGCTCGGAAGCAGAGAGCGCCCTCTACCCGAAGGCAGAGAGCTGACAGTGTCGTAGAGTCGTCAGTCTAGTGACTCTGTACGGCGAACCCGTACGACTCTCCCTGTAGAGAATCCACCATTGCTATATATAGCAATGGGAACAGTCCATTATTAGTCAAATAGGGGCGGCGCCCTAACAATAATATGTTTTTCAGTTCCTATTAATGTTAACTCAAAGTACAAATTTTGAAATGCTTGCATGTAAAATATTTCAAATAAAGATTTATATTTTAAATTTTTTAGATATTTTCAAAATCGGGCATGATACACCCATGGGTAGTAGTGGTGTAACTTTAAATTAATGGTTAGTGTTCCAGGGTTAATAATATTTCCAATATTTGTAGCTATTCTGTTACATGTGGATGAAGCTTTTATATTTGTATTGTCAACCAGTAACTTGCGGATAGAGTTCGGTAGGTTTCTGTGTCTATTTAAATGAGAACTAATTGTGATATTGAGATGCAATGTGAGTCTCCTTGTTGGAATATTCTAGTATAGCCAATATAAATATTTATGAATTTAATTTGATCAGGAACAGGTTAATTCAAAAATAATATTGGTTTTCTATAATTTGCATCTTGAGTTATTCTTGTTGACGATGAGTTTAGCAGTTTCAAAATATTATATGAACACAAGAACAATTAAATTAAAGTCTTAGCCAAAGTACCTTGTCAGTTTTGACAAAATTTAAATAGAGTCGCCGACTGACGCCATTTCGGTCGGGTTTCAATCCTGGGTAAAAAAGCAATCGGAGTCTCACCGTACTGATGAGCTGTGATACGGCGAGACAGATCCGTCTGCGGATGACAATATATATATATATATATATCCCTCTCTCTCTTTCTCTCTCTATCTCTCTCTCTTTCGCTCTCTCTCTCTCTCTATATATATATATATATAATTAAATTTGTTTTTTAATTAAAAATACATTGCAACACAGATATATCTATGTTTCTAAATTTCTACCTCTTCATCAGGCAATGTTAGATCATAGTTGTAAAAATAGTAAAGTTTTATAATTTGCCTGAAGCATTGTGTATATTAGGTATATGGTTAGGTCTTGAAGGCTGTCACAATGCGTTTAGTAAAATAAAGGAAGGTAAAGAAGTGTTTGGGTATTATCTATTTATTATACATTGATATTTCGAGATCAAAATCTCATCTTCAGAATGGCAGAGGAGCCTGTGTCTGTCCGAGTGAGTCCGTGTCTTTCAAGGAATGGTCATTCCTGGCTGCTGCTGGTGCTGCTGTCATTAATTTTACTGTGTGTCTCTGTGTGTAAGTGTGTTAGAGCATGTGTGTGTGTGTGTGTGTGTGTGTGTGTGTGTGTGTGTGTGTGTGTGTGTGTGTGTGTGTGGTATATGTGTGATTTACAGTTGGGACCTTTTTCTTGTCTGATGATATCAGTTGTAAAAATTATATTCATTTAAATATAAGAAACAATAAATAATACAATGTAATGGATATATATATATATATATATTAGTTGGTTATATAATTATATATATGATCAACTAATACTGTATTACTAACCCTTTCTCAGGATATTTTCGCGTAAGTGAATATGATGAAACCAACGAGAATTGGAACTTAGCTGTTTCTGAAACAGAAGTTAGAACTCAAATGCTTAGATCGTACCTATGTTTTTAGGCCACGAGGCGATTATGACTCTGCATAATTTCTTTTTTTGTTGATTTATGAAATATTTGCTTTTTTATCTTTCCTTTTTTGAGTTCCTTATTTTGTAATCCATTAACGTAGACTTTATATATGTGCACCGTGAATGTTAAATTCTCCGAGCCTTCTTTTCTTGCCATGCAAACTTAAAAATTGTAGCATCCGTTTTGTTTTCCGTCTCATTTCGTTTGAGAATTTATATAACTAATCCGAAATTCTTCGGATCAGAAATTCGTTTTTCAGATGTTTTCAGATTTGGGAATACAGGCTAATTAATTTGTATCAGTCAGGTAAGTGCCATACGTGTTAGACACTTGAAAGACATGACTGACTGAGCAAAAGATTTTCCCGCGGTAGATTGCCATTATTTTCTGTTGCAGACTGGTTGCCAACCAAGGGTATAGAATCCAATCTCTCCTGCTATTCAACCCATAACTGGAGGAAAGAGACGGATTAATACCTTTCCAAAGGATATTTGCGCGTAAGTGAATGCAACGAATTCAACTGGAATTCGAACTCGGCTCCCTGATTTCTACGAAACACTACTAAAATAATACATATATACCAAATAATAGGAGAAGCAATATTTGGTAAGTTACAACCCTGTGCAAGTTAACTGAAACAACTGCTTTAGTTTTGCTATACAATCAGTTTTTGAACCACTGGAGTGACAGGGTGTAATCGATTTCTATTTTTCGCTCGAATTATGTCATTTTCGGAGTTTATGATGAAATTTGTTTGGCCTTGAAAAATATTGCATCATTTGCCATTGCATCAGATTCTTATCACGCCCAGACACCATTCTCTCGACTGTCGATTAGTTTTCCTAGGTCCATTGACTGCGATGGACCTTACTCCAAGGGATCGTGCAAAAATTATAATGCTACACCAACATACTTGCTAGTATTTTAGTGTAGCATTATAATTTTCGCACGCTCCCTTTACAGAGAAATCGTGGATATTATTGTTGTCAGCCTTTCCACTGTCAATCATGTGATCAAGGCGAAGAAAGAAAATGGATCCATTAGTCCAAAACGTTAAGGAAGTTGCGGTTGGAAGATAAAATCAACGTCAAGAGACGACGTATACGTGATCAGGGAAAGTGTGAAAGACCTAGGAAGACATTATCTGTTTTGTTTTAATGATGAACAAGAGTGTGTCAGTCTCGACCAAAGATGCTGTGCTTTGATTAAAATGTTACAGTACATGCAGGTATAGCGGGGTATATCTTCATTTTATTCTTTTTCTAGTTGTAGTAGGATTCCGAAGCAGGTTAACGGAATTTGGCCTTGTAGGAAGCTAGCCCACTATAATTCATAAAATGATTATAAATTCAAGAAAGGCAATTAGAGTATAAAATACCATATATATATATATATATATATATATATATATATATTTCAATTAATATTTTACAAATAAAGTTATACTTGAAATAAAAGTCCAACGGAAGTTAGAGAGTTCATAAAAATAATGATGAGCTGAAAGAGATAAAGGAATGTTCATGGAAGATATAATCCTGAAAAGGTAAAAGGCTTAGTAGTGTGATTAATGTTCATTTTCAAGTTGCCGATTCTCAGGTCAGTGAGTCAGTAAGTACTTCTGAAACCAGGGAAAGGAAAGAGGTCAGAATAGTACCCTCTCGACTTAAGTCAAGGGGATATCAATTACATTCTTCTCCTCAAGTCCTGACTGTCTGACAAAGCCTTTCTGTCTTCGCTTTTTATATCGGCATTTTGGATCAAAACGCAGCTAGTTTCGAATTTCATCCTTGTATTTGATTCTGGGCTTCCCATTGGCTGGTAAATAAAATTCGCGAAGGCTCGCGAAATGGTAATTTGATATTTGATTAATTTTTATTTTTCAACCGGAATATATGCGCGAATTCACTTGCGCGGAAATGATTTTTATTTATTAGCTTTCTGGTCGGCATAGAGCCAACATCCGGTTTGCTCGCTTTTGCTCGGTCGGTATCACCACACAGGTACAGGATTTGTATAAAAACAAATCTTGGAATCTGATTACATTTAAATGTATTGAAAACTGAAAAATAGTCAGCATTTTATTAGTAACGCTGCAACGCAATACTCATGCTATGGGTAGCCATGTTGCTTTTAAAAAGTTTCCATTTGTAGCAAGTTATGTCTGCACCTGAAAAACTTATTTTCGGATAAAATGGTGCTCAACCAGAATTACGTTTAATACATTTACGGCCTAACATGTACAAATACAGGGTAATTGAAAAGTAATTCCTTATTCTGTGTATAATGGACTTTCCCGTCTAACTATAATTATTACAAGACGGGAAAGTCCATCATACATAAAATAGGGAGATTATTTTCACTCACCATGTAGTGTTCCACAATAAAACCAATCAGTTTCATACTGAATGTCTCGCACAGTAAGGTGTGTGCATGTAATCTAAACTTATTTATAAATGGAACTTTGTCTGTGTGTGTGTCAGTGTGTGTGTGTGTATCCGTTACCTATAAACTCCGAAACAGCTGAACTGATTTTCATGGAAAATTTACACAGTTGTACTATAAGTGTTTGCGAGTGTTCTTAGCTTGGTTTTGTGTCGAGGTACTCCCGATAAATATCGATAATCGAAAAAATCGGGTTATAGAAGGAGTGGTCCGATTTTAATTAAATTTGATACACTCATAGACAAAGACAGAAGAAACGATATTCAGAAGTTTCAAGGTTGCAATTCTTACAATAGTGCAGAAAATCGATAATATATATATATATATATATATATATATATATATATATATGAAAGGCAAGATGTTTGTGTGTGTCTATTTATCTGTCTGTATGTCCTTTAAACAAATCCACAATTTTTATCCAATTCTCACCAAACTTTACACAAGTAAAGGCTGAGTCTGAGCTTCAGGACCATGGATTAGTTTTAAATCTTTCATTACACCCGAGCAACGCCGGGCTATACTGCTAGTATATATATATATATATATATATATATATATATATATATATATCACCTATACCAATCGCACCTAATTATATATATTATATATATATATATATATTACATATATATATATATATATATATATCACCTATACCAATCGCACCTAATTTATATATATATATATAAATTAGGTGCGATTGGTAAATTGTCGCAATTATTTTATTTTTTTTCAAATATATATTAGGCTGAGTCTGAACTCCAGGACCATGGATTAGTTTTAAAGCTTTCATACACCCGAGCAACGCCGGGCTATACTGCTTGTATTTAATGAAACCAAACTTTACAACTCATAATGAAAACGAATATTACAAAATTTATTATTCAAATTCTGATGAAAAAACGACGCTGCAGAATTAGACAAAGAAATAAGTCAAGAACAGTGATGTTTTGTTAAAGACATGGAAAAAGGAATGCGGTATTTATACTCAGAATTAAATGATATCAATGAGCAACACAAATGCAGAAGGATATATATCTACACTACCGGCCATAATTATTAGGCAACCCGATGTTTAAAAAAATATATTTCATCCTATTTTTAGTATTTATTGTCAAGTGAATAATTGTAAAAGATAGACTGGTTCTTTTGTTAATACTGTACAATAATATCTGCATTAAATGAAGCTATAAATATTTAATAATTACCTATATTGCAGTTTTATCAATGAAGGAATAAAGAAAATTTAGGGTGATTCGGACGAGTTCATCTTTGCTTCCTTGCTTTGTAAAATTTTGCAAAGTAATAGTTACAAAAGAACCATTCTATTTTCATTTAGAATTATCCACTTGGCAATAAATTCTAAAAAGAGTATGAAATACATCATTTCTTTTCAAATAAAACTGGGGTTACCTAATAATTATGGCCAATAGTGTATGTTTTATAGCTAATAAAAAAATCATTTGATAAATTACGTCATGAATGACTGTTAGAACTGTTCGGTAACCTTGATATATTTATGAAGGATATTAGAATAATCAATAATCCATGCTGGGAGCAAACCACCTGCATAATGATAAAATAAGAAAGAACAACACAAACTTAGAAGGATATACACCTATGTTTTATAGATAATAAAAAACCGTTTGATAAATTCCGTCACAAATAACTGTTGGAAATGTTATGTAACCTTGATATATTTGGGATGGATATTAGAATAATCAAGAATGTACATTGGGAGAAAACCACTTGTATAAAGACAGAAAAGGAATTCATTAAATATACAAATCAGGAATTGGTGTAAGACATGAATGTGTCTTCTCCCCGGACTTATTCAATCTACACAGTCAGGCAAGTTATTCTAGAGTTCATTATTAATGGTCACTGTTCTTAACAACATAAAATATACTGATGACACGGTGTTGTTAACAAACACAGAATGGAAACTGCAATAACTTTTATAGAAAGTCATTTCAAGAAGACAACATACCGGCAAAAAGAAGCAGCTTAAAAGGCAAATTTGCGACATTAAAGTCAAGCAATTTACAACATAATTGGAAAGTGTTTTAACACAGGATTGAATTTGTGATCCTGATATCCAAAGGTACATTGAGATAGTTTTTGATGGGTACCTTTCGCTAAGGAAAGTATTAAGAAACAGAAAAAAAATTATTAAAAACAAAGAAACGAGTACTGAACTTTTATGTTATATTCAGTCAGTTAAGTGCCATACGTGATACACGCTTGGGCGATCATGTCTAGAAAGAGACATGACTGACTGGACAGAAGAATATGCCGCAGTAGGTTGCCATTGCTTTCTACAGTAAACTGGTTGCCAGCTAATGCTATAGAACGCAAACTGTTCTGTTATTTAACCCATAACTGGAGGGAAGAGACGGATTAATACCTTTGGCAAGAGTATTTGTGCGTCACTGAACGCAAGGAATTCAACTGGAATTCGAACTCGTCTCCCCGATTTGTCATTCCGAGCCGATATCCACTAAACCACAACGCACATCCTTAGGAATAAATCGGCCGGGTTATATTAGTCTTCCTCTATGGCAGTGAATACTGAACAATCACTTCACATAATAGCAGAAGAAGAAGTTTGTGCAAATGGTTGACAGAACAGAAATTAGGAGAGAGGGGAATTTGCAAAACTTACGAAGACCTACAAAGGATAGCAAATTATGAAGAGCGTTGATCGCCCACGTCTTGAAGGGGCATGTCACAGAGAAGAAGAAGTTGTGTAGATGGTTGACAGAACATGAATTAAGAGAGAGAAAGAACTTCATGCTACAATGTATAAGGAATTATTGAAAGCTTAGATTGTCTACGTCCTGAAGGGGTGTGTCACTCAGTATCGGAAGATGCAGTAGTTTGTGTAGATGTTTGACATAACTGGGATTAGGAGAGATAGCAAAAGGTAAAGCTTAGTAAGTGCTGCAAAGAATAGGAAAGTATAGAGAGCCTTGATTGCTCATGCCCTGAAGAGGTGAGTCACATATTAGCAGAAGAAGATTGTGTAGATCATTAACAGAACAGGGATTAGGAGAGAGAGAGAGAGAGAGAACAAAAAACGCACACTCTACTAAGACTTACAAGGGATGCGAAATTTAGTAGAGCCTTGACTGGGTGTCACATATTAGCAGAAAAGAATTTGGTGTAGATTGTTGAAAGAACACGAATTAGCAGGGAGAGCAAAGTGGCAAAGGTTACTATGAGCTACAAATGAGAGGAAATTATTAAAAGCCTAGAATGCCCACGCCCTAAAGGGGCGTATCACATAGTAGTAGAAAAAGCAGTTTGTGTAGATGGTTGACATAACAGGGATAAGAGACAGACATACAGACAAACAGACAGACAAAGTAAAAACGCAAACTTTAACAATCGTTGCAAAGGAGTGGAAATTATGGAAATCTTTGATTGCCCACGTCCTGATGGGGCATGTTGCATAGTTGCCGAAGAAAAAGAAGTTTGTGTAAATCTTAAATGATATATTTTCGAACTTCTTCTTCTTCATGTGCCGTCCATGTCCTTTCAGGACGTAGGCAATCATAGACTTCCACTTAGCTGTGTCTCTCGTCGCTCTTAATATTTTTTCTCTTGGTTTCTCTTCCAAGCCCCGCTCTGAAATCCATTGTCTCAATCCCATAAATCTAGAATATAAATTAATAGAAACTAGCATGACCACAAAATGAGGGTTCACTTTATATATTGATTATCATATAGAATTGATCCCCCACTTTATATCCACATTATAATTTCTGTTTTATTTATCAAATTCTGATTAGGTATGAATCCACACTGATTAGTTACACAGGAATGCCTTTAGTTTTATTTCTTCTTCTTTATGTGCCGTGTCCCTTCAAGACGTAGGTGATCATGAACTTCCACTTGTCTCTGTCTCTTGTCGCTCTAAATATTTTTTCCTCTTGGTATCTCTAAACCCCGCTCCGTCAACCATTTGCTCAGACCTAACAAGTACGTCTCGCGCTTCTTTCCCCTGTCTCTTTTTCCATTTATCCGACCTGTGAGTATCAAGTTCTCCAGGCTCTCCTTCCTCATTACGTGTCCCAGGAACCTCGTTTGTCTCTACCTGATATTTAGTATCAGTTTTCTACTCGTTTACATCCTTTCCAACACCTCATCGTTGCACACGTGCTCCGTCCATCGTAATAGACACCAATAGTATAGGGGTGATTTTCTAAGTGCAGCTTAGGTGTGTCACAAGAGCGAAAGCATGGGACAATTCACCTCCCAATTGTAAAGTTTCTAGCAGGACAAGTTTGCTAACCATTACACTACGTCGAGATACTCAAATGTTTTTCTAAGCATAGCTTAAATGTGAGACAAAGCCGAATGTTTGGAAGGACCTAATAAGGATCAAGCTATTCAATTGCAATGATACATCCAAGACAAGCTTGTTAATCATTACACCAAGTTGTTGTGTTCCGGAAGGCGTATAGGAATAGCAAATGATACCTAAACAAAGTATTAAGAAACAGCAGATGGTCAGTCTTGTTCTCTCTTGGCAGATTTTAAATTAAATATACGATGAAAATACTTTTAAAGATGCGCCGCCAGTGTCAATAGCAATAACACTAAACAGACTATTTTTTACAGTATTTACATTATTCGGACTATTGTCCTCTTCTTTGTTGCAATTTGTACAACGTTTCGACCGTTGTATGCTCCATCTGTCTTCAGGTGGTAGAAATTTCGAACCGAACCCTTTATTTGTCTATATTTTTTAGATGAAGTAGTATTTACAATATTTACATTATTCGGACTATTGTCCTCATCCTTGTTGCAATTTGTACAACGTTTCGACCGTTATACGCTCCGGCCTCCTTCAGGTGCTAGGAATTTCAAACGGTCGAAACGTTGTACAAATTGCAACAAAGATGAGGACAATAGTCCGAATAATGTAAATACCATGTAATGTAAATGCCATGTAAATAATGTAAATGCCATGCCCCTTTGGGTGTCTCAGTATCAGTGATCTACCCTTAATTCAACTCTTCAAGTTTTTGTTTCCTTCTGATGTAGCCAGGTATTGAATTCACAAATCTGTAAGTCAAGTCACTGGTTTGAAGAATGCCGGAGCATACAACGGCCGAAAGATCGTCAATATACCAATGAAGATGAGTGTTTTGGCATCTTTTTTTTCCCGGTGAAAAACACATAGAATTCGGAATTCTTGAAAAAAAATCAAGTAATAGTCGGATTGTAATGAAAATTTCATGACTTTTTAACAAATGAATTCAAATTATTTTTTTAAATATTTTTTTTAGAAAATATTGGTAAAAAACATATTTTCATTTCTGTGTTTCATAGTGTTTACGTCTCAACAGGTTTTACAAATCAACCCTTCAATATTTTACAGTATCTTTTTTTTACTTTTTTTAATTCATATTTTCTTCCAGTCCAATATAGTTATTCAGTCAGTTAAGTGCCATACGTGAAACACGCTTGGGCGATCATGTCTCGAAAGAGACATGACTGACTGGGCAGAAGATTATCCCGCAGTAGGTTGCCATTGCTTTCTGCGGTAGATTGGTTGCCAGTCAAGGCTATAGAACCCAATCTGTTCTGTTATTTAACCCATAACTGGAGGGAAGAGACGGATTAATACCTTTCCCAAGGGTATTTGTGCGTAAGTGAATGCAATGGATTACAACTGGAGTTCGAACTCTGCACCCCGATTTCTCGTTCCGAGTCGATATCCACTGCATCACAACGCACATACGACTTCTTTAAAACGATTTATAAACTTCTCTGTCTCATTTCTCTATATTTACTTTGCTATTTTTTTTTTACTGCGTTTGCAATGAACTGCGTCTAAATCAAACAACCTTTTACTCCATCAGTTATCCTTCCTTGCTACGTTTTCCAGCCACCTTTATTTTTGTTAGCCAATCATTTCTATTATACCCCTACCCTCTACTTTTATTCATGTTGGCCATGTGTAATTTATAAAATTACTCGGTATCTATTAAAATATATATTTATCTATGATGTTTATTGTATTATTTAGTTTACACTTTATCATAGAGCGGTCTAGAGAGACTCAGTATCGTAATAAAATTTATTGAGACGTAAAAGTTAATTTGCAGGAACATCTATCAGTAATATATTATGACACCCAGGAAAAGATTATGGCAATAAATATGAAAGTTTCGACCCATTCTCCTTACTCTCTTGACATTAAACCTGACCTAAAATGCGTATCATCAAATACCCCCTACGTAAAACAGATCATTACACGGCTTTTGAAGACGATGATATATTGTATAATTTCAAAAGGGAGCCGTTTGTGACCACAAATGGAGTGGCTTGGTTTCAAATAATCTAAACTTATTTATAAATGGAACTTTGTCTCTGTGTGTGCATGTGTGTGCGTGTGTGTGTCCGTTAACTATAGACTCCGAAACGGCTGAACCGATTTTCTTGAAAATTTACACAGTTGTACTATAAGCGTCTGCGTGTGTTCTTAGATAGGTTTTGTGTCGAGGTACCTCCGATAAATATCGAAAATCGATAATCTAAAAAATCAGATTATAGAAGGAGTGGTCCGATTTTAATCAAATTTCATACACTCATAGACAAAGACATAAGAAATGATATTCAGAAGCTTCAATGTTGCAGTTCTTACAATAGTGCAGAAAATCGATAATATATATATATATATATATATATATATATATATATATATATATAGGCAAGACGTGTGTGTGTGTGCCTGTTTATCTACCTGTATGTCTGTATTTTTTTCAGCCCTTTTATTTTAGTTTTTGCTTCGGGTTTGGTTCTAAGTAGGTATAATTGTAGTTCTTCGTCTCAGCCATGATACCATTTACTCAGAGGACTTATTTAGCCTTCAAAATTCAGTTATCGAAAACAATTATCAACATGGTCGGATCTAAAAAACTAAAAAAACGAAAACGAAACCTTATAAGTTGTAACAAAAGAAGAAAAATAATTTATCAAAACACAGAGCTGAATCACAGACAATTATTTAATTTACAAAAATCACAAATTAAAAATATTTACAAATATACAATTTTTGCATTCAAAACATAAACATAGAGTTTACTACTGGAAAGTGCTACGAAGGGTGAGGTAAGGTGTGGGTAAAGTATTTTTAACACGTTAGGCTAGCGAGTATTCTAAGAACTATTTTTTGGAAATCCTCAAATGTGTATATAAAGAATATTTTTTGTTTGGTCAATGAAAAGTTCAAGAAATTTTATTTACCCATTTAATTCCATGAAATTGTCTTTCAGGTTTTAGTTAATCGGCAACTTTTAGTAGAGATTCTTTCGGCTGAATATACAAATCTTGAATCGGGCCGGAGTTGATAATGTCAGCAAATTCTCTTAACAACTAACTACTCTCTTCCCAAAACCTATTTTATAGGGGCTAACACCCCAACGGACCGGTCCGAACAATTTTCTCCGGCAGCCGTTCTCCACGCTGTGATGTTTGCCGGGAGTTTGTTGAAAATGTCGGAGCCTCAACCTGGGGGTACAAGATTAAACTATAAGGAACGAACTTCCACAACTAGGATGAGTTAAAATGATGCTTTATTTTGTTTAGAGTTAGCCTTTTCGGTTGGGGCAGGCGAATGTGACACACAGCTCTAACTCTAATTAATGGAGATCAACAAATCCGAACAGACCGAAACAAGACGAACGGAGGTTCCTACTTCAAGCACACGCCCGGCGGAACTAACTGGAAACTAACTTGCTGACTTAACCCAACTGATTCACTTCTATTTATTTAAAATGAATCCGGAAATCCGGAAATGCTTTAGACCACTGGTGATAAACATTGGTGACTGTAAGTCCGAAATTTCAGGACACTTAAATTTTCCTTCGTTTGATGTGTAAATATCCCGCAGACATCCAGTCTGTACTTAGCCTTTAGTATTTTTTTTTCCAGGATTTTTTTTTTATCTTTTTTTTTTTATCTTAATAAAGCTTCCGCCGGAAAATTCTTAATGTGTAGTTAAGATACAGTAAAAGACAGCCTTTGACCTGGCCATTCAAAAAAAAAAAAAACCTATTTTCTGAACTTTATCTCTTATCACATTAGATCACCGAGTCAAATATTTACCGGAAGAGTGGTAGGATTTTAAACAGTAATCTGATACCGTTGTCTCTTCCACAATTTTCCTCATAAAAGAAAAAGCGTTTATTTTTTTCCTCTTCTTTTTCACTTTTGTTAAATATTTTTTTTTAAACTATTTTCTATTCTTAACCATTTTCTATTTTAATCTATTATAATAAAATAAATATTTTACAAAGCACCTTAATATACGCCTAGTTATCGTGTCACAAACACCTAATTTGCATATTTCACGAAATCTCACGAATTCTCTAGATTTTTCTCGAACATTCTAGGATCTTCCAAATGTTCTACTTCTAATTTCCCTATTTTTACAACTACTTCATGAATTAAATTTTTTTTTTTGTAATAACAAGTAGGACTCAATAGAATCCCTTACTATAATCTTTTAACCTTTGTAGACTTTATTAATATTTTTTTATATTTAAATGCATCTTTGTAACAATAATAACGAACAAGGAGGTATATCGAGAATAAAATTGCCAAACTTATTCTTCAAAGTACATCGGAGAAACAAGCAGAAACCTAAAAAAAAACGTGTATATGAACACAGAAGAGACATCACAAATGATCTAACGAATGTATTAGTAATTCACAGAAATAAGTTCGACCACAATTTCGACTTAAAAGATGCCATACTAATAAAAAGAAACAATTTATTCCGAAAGAAAATTCTCGAAAACGCCGCCATCAAATACTACCAAGATATCAATTTACGCCCCGGTTTTTTTGTTTTTTTTCAATCTCATCTTTTCTCATAGAAACAATACTCTATCAAACCAACTTACACAATAAAAAAAAATCCAAAGAAAATAGTTAAATTTCCATCATTTTAACATCTCATGACATTATACTGCATATGAAAAATTTCTTTAAAAAACTTAAAAAATCTGTTAATCATCTGAATAATTTGCGAATGTTTTTTCCAGTTACCAACAACATTATGTTTATAGAAACGTTATGTTTATAGAAACGTTATGTTTATAGAAACGTTATGTTTATAGAAACGTTATGTTTATAGAAACGTTATTCAAAATAAAATTCATTTTATCTTTTTACCTTGATAAAACGCGTAGGCGAGTAAAATATACATTTCCTTTCTTTTGTCTTCTTTATTTAACCATACTATTCTTAATCTCGGATTATAACTGAGTATACTTTTACATATATATATATATATATATATATATATATATATATTAAAATTGTTGATGCCTGCTAGATTTTAAATCAACACATTGAGATCAGGAAGTATATATATATATATATATATATATATAGAGAGAGAGAGAGAGAGGAGGCATCCGCAGACAGTCCTGCTTTGCTGTATCACAGCAATCTGTACGGTTAGACATCTGATTGCTTCCAGCCAGGATTGAAACCCGACCGATTTGACATCACTCAAAAATTCTACTAAACTATTGGCGTAAAGTGAAGGAAGGAAGATTTTCGTGTGTTATATACACAGTGTAAACACATGCCAGTAGCCAAGAGTGTTCAATTCATTACTGAAGAACGATGAAGATATATATATATATATATATATATATATATATATATATATATATTGACAAATTAACTAATTAGAATATATATATAAATTGACTAATTAACAAATATATATATATATATATATATATATATATATATATATATATATATATATATATATATATTAATTAAAAAAGGATGAGCAAATAGGTAAAATCCCAAAAAACAATCCTTAATTAATTTTATTAATATTAAAATTGATCAAGGTGGAGGGCTTGTTGATCAGAAACAAATATATAAAGTAAGTAAAAAAATTCCGAAATTTAATTTTGTTGAATGGCCATTTCACCGAGAAAATTCTCGCTTCATCAGCAACGATCGAAAACAAAAATTTATTAATTTAAATATGTTCCAAAATTTCTATACTGGAAGAAGCCCCAAAATATATCCTTACACAGAAAATTTTTAAAAAAAGTGGGTGGAATTAAGAAGAAATTTTTTTTTATTTTATTTAAATTTGTCAGCACGATATAAGAAAGGAAAAGAAAAGCAGACACAGAGATTCATGACTCGATAAAAAACAACTTTACAATACGTCTGTATGAAAGAATTAAAAGATAAAAATTGAATTAAACTGTGTTACAAGGATAGAAGTGGTAGGGGGAAGGGAAGGAAAGAAAAGACAAAAGGGGTAGACAGGGGAAAGTTAACGAAAAAATAAAATATAAAAAAATATATATTGACGAATTAACTATATATCAATATCTATAAAAGTGACGAGGATGTAAGTATTTCTTTGTTTGATAGATTCGACTTAGCGTCTGCATTTTGCAGTCAAGCTCGACTATAAGTTGTACTATAAGCGGCTGCAAGTGTTCTTAGCTAGGTTTTGTGTCGAGGTACCCCCGATAAATATCGAAAATCGAAAAAATTGGGTTATAGAAGAAGCCATCCGATTTTAATCAAATTTGATGCACTCATAGACAAAGACATAAGAAACGATATTCAGAAGTTTCAATGTTGCAGTTCTTGCAATAGTGCATAAAATCGATAATATATATATATAAGGCAAGACGATTTTGTGTGTGTCTGTTTATCTGTCTGTATATTTTCCAGCCCTTTTATTTTAGTTTTTGCTTCGGGTTTAGCTCTAAGTAGGTATAATTGTAGTTCTTAGTCTCAGCCATGATACCATTTACTCAGAGGACTTATTTAGCCTTCAAAATTCAGTTTACGACGAAAAAAGTCTACAGTTTCGCTTTAACTGGAAACAACTATTGCTTTTTAGTCTTTCGTGCCAACGTCCAAACAGTCTGAGCTCCAGGACCATGGATTAGTTTTAAAGCTTTCATTACACCCGAGCAATGCCGGGCTATACTGCTAGTATATATATATATATATATATATATATAGTGACGTAAATTAATAAATATACATATGAAAAGGGTATACATATGTATAGTATTATTATTCAGGTGTTAATGCTTTATGTATTAACAGAACTTTATGATAGATAGATAGATAGATAGATAGATAGATAGATAGATAGATAGATAGATAGATAGATAGATATGAACAAAATGAGATAGATAGATAGATAGATAGATAGATAGATAGATAGATAGATAGATAGATTATCCCACGTGTTTGGCACGAGTCGGAGTTTCATGCGTTATGCAATCATCGGGTGCATATTTCAAACTGACATTTTAATAGATTTGATTTTATGTTCACTCGATATTCATAGGAATTAAATCTTATAAAGTTAAATTAATGTTTTATTAGTAACAAATTTAAAAATATAAATATTCCACGGTTACATATAGACAAAAATTTAAAATTTAATTTTAAATTTTAAAATAATAATAAAAAAAATAACAATAAAATACAGGGATAAGAAATCAAAGGGGCGTAAATCATGAGTCTTAAAAAGAAAATTTTATATGTACATAAAAATGTAAAGAAAATAACAATTTTAAAATTAGAAATAAAATAAAATAAAATAAAATAAAATAAAATAAAAAGTAATACTGCAGTGAAAAGAAAGAAAGAAAGAAAGAAAGAAAGAAAGAAAGAAAGAAAGAAAGAAGCAAACATAAAGAGAAATTTCTATCAATCTGGGTCTAAGAATTTATTTTTTCTTTGACAGAGTGTGGTCATTAAATCACTTCTTATTAAGCAAATTTGGATTCTTGATTTGGTTTAAGATGAAAGGTTTTTTCTAAAAGGTATAGATTACATTTATCTCCTTTTCCATTGTAATGTTGGGATTTAGCTACGATATTCCAGGTAATAATTAGGTTGTTTGTTTTTTAATTTCTAATATGAATCGAGCAGTACTTTAATTTCTAATATGAATCGAGCAGTACTTTAATTTCTAATATGAATCGAGCAGTACTTATGCTGTATTTACTGCTGTTTAAAGACAACATGTGGTTGTCAATCTCATCTTCCACCTGTTACAAGTACTTCAAAGAAAAAATTTAACATCATTATCATCCGAATGAATTTGAGCTCTATAAACAATATTTTTTGGACATACACTGGCTATTCAATGAGCAGGATTTATTTTTTCGGCAGTCGCAATTACTTTAGGAGGGTCATTTTTGCTATTAGTTGGGTGACGGATGTCGTTTATTTGGGCCAAATATTTATTTGGTAGCATAGAATTATTATGTTGTGAAATATATTTATCCATGTTTTTAACGAAACTATAACTTTTGACATTGGTTTGTTGAAGATTTTTTTTTTTTTGTCTGGGTGAATGATAGAAATGTTTGATAATTAAGTTAAGGAAAAGTTTACTAATGTCAGTTTGGACGTTACGACTGAAGAGTGCGTTTTCTTTCTTTCTTTCTTTCTTTCTTTCTTTCTTTCTTTCTCCAGCAAAATTACTTTTAAGTAATTATGAATTAAACCTTTTTATTTCTTACATTTTTAATTTCTAATTCTTAACTTGAAATTTTACTTGTTTCTTTTCTTTATTTTAATTTAATTTAATTTTTATTTTAAAATTTTAATTTTCTCTACATTTCTTAAGTACCTACAATATTTGAATATTGAAATTTGCAAAACTCATGATTTACGCCCCTTTAATTTCTTCTCCCTGCATTTTATTATTTTTTATTTTTCATTTTTTTTTTTAATTTTAAATTTTAAATTTAATTTTAAATTTTTATCTATATTTAACCGTGGAATATTTAAATCTTTAATTTTGTTTTAAAAAAAAAAAGAAGTAATTTAACTTTATAGGATTAATTCCCATGAACATCGAGTGAAGTTAAATTAAAAACTATTAAACTCTCAGTTTGAAATATGCACCTGATAACTGCATAACGTATGAAGCTTAAAGTCGTGCCATATACGTAGTATAATATATATTTATTAATATATATATATACTAGCAGTATAGCCCGGCGTTGCTCGGGTGTAATGGAAGCTTTAAAACTAATCCATGGTCCTGGAGCTCAGACTCTTTGGACGTTGGCATGAAAGACTAAAAAGTAATAGTTGTTTCCAGTTAAAGCGAAACCGTAGACTGAAAGAAAAATGAATGGATGTAAATCAAATTTTGATTTCCTAGTATCGATATCAAATAGTTTTTTTCGTCGTAAACTGAATTTTGAAGGCTAAATAAGTCCTCTAAGTAAATGGTATCATGGCTGAGACTAAGAATTACAATTATACCTATTAGAGCCAAACTCGAAGCAAAATTTAAAATAAAAGGGCTGAAAAAATACAGACATACAGGCAGATAAACAAACACACACAGAAAATTCTTGCCTTTTATATATATATATATATATATATATATTATCGATTTTCTTCTCTATTGTAAGAACTGCAACCTTGAAACCTCTGAATATCGTTTCTTATGTCTTTGTCTATGAGTGTATCAAATTTGATTAAAATCTGACCACTCCTTCTAAACTCGATTTTTTCGATTATCGATTTTAGATAGTTATCGGGGGTACAAAACCTACCTAAGAACACTCGCAGACGCTTATAGTACAACTGTGTAAATTTTCAAGAAAATCGGTTCAGCCGTTTAGGAGTCTATAGGTAACGGACACACACACACACACACAAAGTTCCATATATAAATAAGTTTATATATATATATATGTGTGTGTGTGTGTGTGTGTGTGTGTGTGTGTGTGTGTGTGTGTGTGTGTGTGATTTTGGGATCAGATATACATAAAATATGGTGCGGAGGCCAATAGAATTATAAGCTAGATTAATATATATGCTGATATAGAGAAAAGTAGGAAAACGTTTATCAATTTAACAGGTTTCATTTTTCAGAAATTTTATTAAATCCCATAAATTTAGAAAACTTTAGAATAGATTTAATTAAATGTAACTCTCTAAAGAAACTTCAATTAAAGTGAAATATATTAGTTTGATAAACGATTCCTATTAGTTCTCTATCTTAGCCTACATATACATATATATATATAAAGACAGAGAAAGAGAGAAAAAGAGAGTTAAAAAAGAGAGATAACAAGAATGTGCGAGAGAAAAGAGAGAAAGAGAAAAAGTGAGAAAGAGAGAAAAAGCGAGAGTGAGAGAGAGAAACAATTTAATTAAATGTAAGTCTCAAAAGAAGCCTCAATTAAATTGAAATATATTAGATTGATAAACGTCTCCTATTAGGTCTCTATCTTAGCCTACATCGGGGTACCGAGTTCGAATTCCAGTTGAATTCCTTGCACTCATTTACGCACCAATAACCTTGGGAAAGGTATTAATCCGTCTCTTCCCTTCAGTTATGGATTAAATAACAGGACAGATTGCCTTGACTGGCAACCAGTCTACTGCAGAAAACAATGGCAACCTACTGCGGGATAATCTTCTGCCCAGTCAGTCATGTCTCTTTCAAGACATGATCGCCCAAAGCGGGTATCACACATGGCACTTAACTGACTGACTTATCCTATATATATATAGTCATCCGCAGACAGATCTGTTTCGCTGTATCACAGCTCATCAGTACGGTTAGACATCCGATTGCTTTTAACCTAGGATTCAAACCCGACTGAATTAGTGTCAGTCGGCGATTCTACTTCTGAGTTATGGGTGTTCGGTAGAAGGAGGCAGACGTTTAGCATGTGTATCATGCGCCAATAGTCAGAGTGCTCTAATTCCTTACTGAATGAGCGATGCGTAGATGCTAGAGTAGCTACTGTTTTTCAAAGTCTATTGACTGATTGTGTAATTACTTAGTTTCGGGTCATAATGAGATTAGATCAGTGCACATTTGTATTAAAAAGTGTTCAATACAATTATATTGTAGAACTTTTGAATATTTTCCATTTGTAAACGAGTTAGTACTCGACCTAGGTTTCTACCATGAGTGGTGCCTTCAGGCGATTTACAATAACTGTAATTATGTTATATATATATATATATATATATATATATATATATATATATATATACAGAGAGAGAGAGAGAGAGAGAGAGAGAGAAAGTGGGTTTGAAAAAAGAGTGAGAACAAGAATGTACTAGAGGGTGAAAAAGAGAAAAATTGAGAAAAAGAGAAAAAGAGAGAGCGAGAGTGAGAAAGAAACAAGAGCGAGAGTTTCATTTTGGCGACAGTTTCATTTTGGCGACAGTTTCATTTTGGCGACAGTTTCATTTTCAATCAGACCATTCCGAGTAGACCTGTTTTCTTCTCTACTAGCTTCTCCATGGGGCATTGTGTAATTATTGCTCCTACGACGATCGTTGATATTCTGTATGGTCCTGGACTTAAGGTGTATTCGTCGAAAATTGTGACATTATAACATTCTCAATGTATTTTATTCCCAGTAAATCCTTTTTTCCCCTGATGAGTCTGGCATTTTTAATAAATTATAAATTGAACCTTTTTTAATTTTTGCTCCTTACATTGTTTATTTGAAATTTAGAATGAAGAATTAAAATTCTTAATTCTAAATTTTACTTCTTAATTTTCTTTTTCCGTTTTATTTTATTTTATCTTATTTTTAATTTTAAAATTTTCATTTATGTACATATAATATTTGTATATTTAAATTTTTAAGACTCATGATTTACGCCCCTTTGATTTCTTCTCCCTGCATTTGCTTATTTTTCTTTTTCTTTTCTTTTTAATTTAAATCTTAAATATTTACCTAAATATAACCGTTGAATATTTAAATTTTTTATCATATTATTTAAAAAAAAGCAGTAACTTAACTTTATAAGATTTAATTCCCATGAACATCGAGTGAACTTTAATTCAAATTTCATTTTATAATGCAGCCAGATGTATGATGATGAACCGCCAGTGTACTTAGTCTTCTTCTTCTACATGCCCTAACTTTTCAGGATGTAGGCAATCATGGCTTTCCACGTCTCCCTGTCCCTGGTGACTCTTAGCACGCTTTCTCCTGTTACACCACCCAAACCGCGCTCTGCCATCCACTAGGTCAAGACTATAAATCTAGAATATAAATGTATAGAAACTAACATGGCCACAAAATGAGGGATCAGTTTATATATTGATTATAATATAGATTTGATCCCCCAATTTATATCCACATTATAATTTCTTATAAAAAGTTGGCATATATATTCTTCTTCTATGTGCCATGTTCTTTCAGGACGTAGGTGATCATGGCTTTCCACGTCTCTCTGTTCCTGGTGACTCTTAGCACGCTTTCTCCTATTACACCACGTTGCCCCGCTCTGTCATACACCTGCTCAGGCCAGTCATGTATATTACACGCTGTCTCTCCTGGCCTGTTAGTATCAGATTTTCCAAGCCCTCCTTCCTCATTGCATGTCCCAGGAACTTTAGTTGTCTCTTCCTGATGCTCAGTATTCATTTTTTTCGTTTCCACCATTTCCAAAACCTCGTCATTGCTCATGTCATCGGTCCATGATATCCGCAGCATCCTTCTGTAGAACCAGATTTCAGTTGCTTCAAGTTTTTTCATCTTCGATGAGATTGTCCAGAAATTCACAGCCATATTGAAGAACTGACATCACATAGCAATCCAATACTCTCTTCTTTGCTTCTAGCGAAATTTTCCTGTCTCTTAATACTCTACTCAGCTTCTGGAATGCGATTTTCGCCATGCCAAGTCGCCTTCGAATCTCTGTTTCACACTTTCATTCTTCGGTTAGAACACTTCCCAGGTATTTAAATTTTGGTACCTGCTTGATTTTTGTATCCCCCGCCTGTATTTGGCATTTTGGGCTCTTCTTTTTACTGATGACCATGCATTCGGTTTTCTTGCAGTTTATTTGTAGTCCTTTATTTGTCACTCTCTTCAACTATCTTCTGTAGGAGGTCTTGTAGTTTCCTTTTAGTGTCTGCTATCAGCACTGTATCATCTGCGTACCTTATGTTGTTCAAATTGTGGCCTCCGATGACGAATCCTGGCATAACATCTTGTGTCCTTAGAATAGTCTCGTTGTACAAGTTGAATAGATCCGGTGAAAAGTCACATCCTTGTCTTACGCCCCTTTCAATCTTTGTATATCCGCTGAATTCGTCACCTGTCCGTAAGCAGGCGGTTTGCTGTCAGTAGGGATTCTTGATTACTCTTATGTCTTTCCCAAATATGTCGAGGTTACTGAGCATTTCTATCAATTCTTTATGGCGTACTTTGTCGAACGCCTTCGCATAATCGATAGAACATAGGTACAAGTCCGTCTTCATTTGTATTGCTTTTTCGGGGAGCATCCTAATCATGAATATGGCGTTCCTCGTTCCAGTGTCTTTGACGAACTTGCACTGTATCTTGTCCTATCTCTGGCCTGATTCTGCTTCTCGTTCTATTCATCATGATTCAGACAATCAGTTTTGTAATGTGGCTCATCAAACTAATTTTTCGGTGAAGTTCGCACTCGTTTGCACCTGGCTTCTTAGGCAGTGCTATGAAAATTGACTTGCTTAGGTCGTCCGGTATTATATCACTGTTATAAACTTCATTTATTATTTCTGTAAATTTCCTCGCGCCGAATTCGTCTATGGCTCTCAGCAACTCTATTACAATGCCGTCTGGTGCAGCTGTTTTGTTTCTCTTCAGTTTCGCCGTTGCATCTTCCACTTCGGACTTTAATATTTCCGGTTCGTCCTCATCCTTGTGTATTATCGGTTGCTCTCTCTTCTCGTGGAAAAAAATCTTTTACATATACTTCCCATCGCTGGAGTATGTGCTCTTTCCCTAAATTGATCGGTCCATCCTTGGATTTTATACATCCTGTTGAAAAGCATGTTTTTTTTTGTCCTGTAAGTTCTCTTATTTATGAATGTTATTAGTCTTGCTCATTCTCTCTACTTCTGCACATTTGTCGTTGGGTCATTCCTCTTTAGCCTTTCTGCATTTGCTCCCTATTTCCTTGGGCAGTTTCCTGTATTTCATTCCATGTCTTGGCATCGTTTGCTGTCTCCTTTGCATCATGTCGAGAATCTCTTCAGTCATCCACTCGTTTTTTCTTCTACGTCTGATTTCTTTTGGAGCAATGTTGGTTGCTGATGTCACTATTACTTCTTTTGGTGAGTCCCATTCCGATTTTCCTTTTCCAATTTGTCTTCGTATTTGTTTTTCCCGCTGTCGGTATATTTTTTCTTCAGGTTGAGGTCATTCACAAATTACAGTCTTAATGCAGCACTAGGCTTCTTCATTCTCCGGAGTTTCACCCTTAGTTTACTGGGAGGTCGTCTCATCCACAGCCGGCACTTGGATAGGTTTTGCACTGAACCACTGCATTTCTGAATCTCCTGTTTATGCTTATGCAGTCAATTTGGTTTTTTGTGTCGCCTCCTCGGCTTCTTGTTGTGGGGAGTTACCCACTTAATAATGGACTCTTCTTTGCCTATATTAACCGATAGTTAATTACTCTCGAGGACAGAGCCGGGGCGACAGAGACACTGGTTTCCAGTACGACTTCAGTTCAGCTCAGCCTAGTCTGTCTGTCGGTCGGTCACTTGTAGCCAAGCTGTTATTACTCTTTCTCTTTGTATCTCTTGTTGACGTAATATATATTCTTGACCTACCACCGTATTGACTCATTATTTTATGGTCCCATACCGGGTCCATATCACTTCTCAATGTCCATAGACGTCGTGAGTGTTCTTGAAACCAGGTGTGAGCTATTATCTGGTCATTTGCTGTGCAACATTGGATCCGTTTTTCTCCTCGTTCATTGCGGATTTTTAATCCAAGGTTAACTGTCGTCTCCCCTTCCCTATCTTTATCTACCTTGGCATTCAAGTCAAACAATTTTGATTCTAATTTCTTGGCTTTTAAACTGAGCCTTGCCATTATATCTCCGCTTTGTTCATATAGTATCTTTTTGTAAGGTTTCGGGATATTTCGCCGATGTACATCGTTAGACACTTGGTAAAATTTATTTTGCATATTCTTGCTCGCTCTCCTATTTCCTTTGGTGCAAATCTCATTTTTTTACCCTATTTCAACCCAATCAAGGCGAAACCACTACTAGTACGGAGGGGATTACTGTAAGAGAAAAGACTGGGTACAGGGGGTATTGAGGAAAGGATTAAATGATGAACGGGGTTCAACAAGGTAGAAGATAGGAAAGCAAGCAAGTCAACGGATGAGAATTCCACAGGCGGAAAGTGCGAGAAAAGAAACTATCCGAGTAGAAGAGACGGTTACATTTAACAATTTCAACGGTGAAAGGGTGGGACCTATATTCCAACCTAGTAGCGCGCTTAAATTCATCATCAGATAAAAAAAGCTCGTCAGAGCAATTGTCATGAAAATATTTGTAAAAAAGACAGAGGGAAGCCACGTCACGTCGAGAAAGTGACTGAAGTTGAGATGTCCAGTCAGGACCGATAACATTGCAGATCCTGGTGTTGATGCATTTTTTTATACTGGATGTTATGGAATTGGTAGATAGAATTAAGTGCTTAATTTTGTCAGGGTCATTGGAATTATTATTTTCTATCGATTTTTCGATTTTTCATCTGTGGATTTTGTAGCTTTGCGTTTGGAATGATATAATAATTTGAGTATTCGAGGAATTTGTAAGTACTTTCAATTTATTTTTCTTCCTCATTCAAGAATTGGGGGCTACACATTCTGAGAATTCTTAAGTGGAAACCTATTATTAAAAACCTATTATAACTTATTTACGCTTCTATTTTGTTTTTGTGATGAGTATAGAATTTTAATAAATTAATGCTCGCTTCTTTTTCGGGGATTCAGTGAGTTATCCACTATGCCCCTGGGACAATTCTGTGTTATCTTGGAAACTTAGACCTAATCATTCGGCAAATAACCTCTCCGTGTAAATAATGTAGATAATGATAACACCTCCCTGAAATTCAGACAAAATCTTTGCAGGCAAGCCTTATTTATTTTCTTAGCTCTAAGAATTCGTTTCCAGTTTATCGGTCGATGAAAAACAAATTAAAGCTGAGAGTTGTTCTTGAAAAATTACATTCAATTAATGGATACGTGGACCAAAGAATTGCTGGTAAATTTAAACGCCTCCAAAACAAAATTGCCATCATTTGATCACCATAATTAATCCTATTTACCTTCAATCAGCATGACTGATGCCAACCTCCAGTAGAGAAACGTATTTACGTCTTCTTGAACTCACGATTTGTAATGAGTAATTATACTGAATCAATTGTTAGGTTTACTACTAGGAAAATTAGCTCATTCACTATGTCTTGTGCGTTGACTAGGAATGTTCATTGTGGTGCAGTAGATATCGGCTTGGAACAGAAATTGGAGAGCTTATTTCGAATTCCAGTTGAATTCATTGCATTCACTTACGCACAAAGACTATTGAGAAAGGTATTAATTCATTGATTTTCCACCCAGATATGAATTAAATAACAGGACAGATCTACAACTTTTTTAACTGACTTTTTTCTTATTCTCCCATCGCGAATTGATAAATCTAATGTTACTTTGCAAGACACACTTTGAGAACTGTTATGTCGTGGGTAAGAATAAATAACTGAACAACAGGAATAGGTTAATTGTTGTATTCCGTGAAAATAGTATTTACAAAGGTTATTAGTATCCAATACAAGAATAAAGGTTAATCGTCTCAACCGTCGTAAGACGTAGTATGAGCAATGGGTACTTCCGGGTCGTCACCGGAAGTCTGCGACTGACTTGTCGATCGGCTGCCCGGCACACTCTCTTACGTAGTTGCCACCATTACTTTACATAGTAATGGAATAGTCCATTATAGCCAAATAGGCGCGGCGTCCCAACAAGAACAAATACAAGCTGCTTGGCAGGAGATACCATTAGATAGATTGAAGAAGCTTGTGATGCCAATGCCTAACAGAATGAAGGCTGTGATCAAAGCAAAAGGCTATTATACTAAATATTAAATTTATTTTGTAACAAGCACTTTTTCTTGTTAAAGTATTTGTTGAGTAAATCAAATAAAACTTTGTACCGTGATGACGGTTTAATAATAGTTGATAACAGTAACCCCCAAAAATGTGACAATATACGAAAAAAAAAAAAAACTCCATTGGTTTTTCAAAAAGTACAATTTTAATGTGGATGTTGAAAGGAATTTAAAAGTATTGAATTATTTAGACATCATTCTAAATATTTTAAATAGATCAATATCCCCTCATATGAAAGACAACGGAAATCTGCAATCCGCAAATACCTAAATCCAACCACCCCGCCCACATCGTGCGGGGTATTGCTAAAAGTATCTCCTACAGATTATCAAACAATTCTTTTAGCAGAGTTATGTTTGACAATCATAAAAAAAAGTGTATCAGGATGCATTACTTACAAGTGGTCATGCAGATCGATTTGTATCGACGAATATCAAGAGAGGCATACGTAAAAACAAAAGTAGGAACATCCTATGGTTTAATACCCATTTTAATTTAGCTGTAAAAACCAAAATTGGAAAAATATTTTTCTCCTTGGCCTTACACTCTCGGCGGACCTCAAATGGAATGACTATATTGAATCCATTGCCAAATCTGCTGCTATGAAAGTGGGCTCCCTGTGCAGGGCCCGGAAATTTTTCCCACCTGAAACTATTCTGCACATATACAAATCTACCATCCGCCCGTGTATTGAATATTGCTGCCATATCTGGTCGGGTGCCCCTGCTGCTCTCCTTGGGCTTCTTGATAAAATACAAAGGAGGATCTGTAACGTGGTTGATACTGACTTGGAAGACCGGCTGCAACCACTCTCTCACCGGCGTGATGTGGCTTCCCTGTGCCTCTTCTACAAGTACTTTCATGGCTTCTGCTCCGATGAGCTTAGATCACTGGTGCCGCCTAAGCACGAATTTACACGAGATACTAGATTAGCAACTAGGTCCCACCCTTTTACAGTTAAACAAATAAGATGTAACCGTAAATTCTACTCCAACAGCTTCTTTTCTCGCGCTTCCCGCCTGTGGAACTCCCTTCCACAAGTCTGCTTTCCCGATAGTTACAATCTCCAGGTGTTTAAATGTAGGGTCAATAGACACCTCCTATCACACTAACTCCCAACTATTCTCACAACACTCTCATCTACCCAACCCTCATTCTCGGTATCCTCACCCGCCTATCACCCACCCTCTGTTATTTCCTATATTTAATCAGCCTTTCTCCACTCTACGTAGCCCCCTGCACAGTAGTGGCAGTGACATGCCTTGCTCGGGGTGAAACGCTTATAAAAACAAAACAAAAAAAGTTTATTAAAAACTAGCAGTATAGCCCGGCGTTGCTCGGGTGTAATGAAAGCTTTAAAACTATTCCATGGTCCTGGAGCTCAGACTCTTTGGACGTTGACATGAAAGACTAAAAAGCAATAGTTGTTTCCAGTTAAAGCGAAACCGTAGACTGAAAGAAAAATGAATGGATGTGAGTCAAATTTTGATTTCCTAGTATCGGTAGCAAATAAGTTTTTTCGTTGTAAACTGAATTTAGAAGGTTAAATAAGTCCTCTGAGTAAATAGTATCATGGCTGAGACTCAGGACTACAATTATACCTACTTAGAGCCAAACCCAAAGCAAAAACTAAAACAAAAGGGCTGAAAAAAATACAGACATACAGGTAGATAAACAGACACACGCACAAACATCTTGTTTATATATATATATATATATATATATATATATATATATATATATATATATATATATTATCGATTTTCTGCACTATTGTAAGAACTGCAACCTCGGAACTTCTGAATATCGTTTCTTATGTCTTTGTCTATGAGTGTATCAAATTTGATTAAAATCGGACCACTCCTTCTATCACCTGATTTTTTCGATTATCGATTTTCGATATTTATCGGGGTACCTCGACACAAAACCTAGCTAAAAACACTCGCAGAGGCTTATAGTAACACTGTGTACATTTTCAAGAAAATCGGTTCAACCGTTTCGGAATCTATAGGTAACGGACACACACACAGAGATACACACACAAAGTTTCATTTATAAATAAGTTTAGATTTTGGTAAGGATTTGGTTATATAAAATACTAGCAGTATAGCCCGGCGTTGCTTGGGTATAATGAAAGCTTTAAAACTAATCCATGGTCCTGGAGCTCAGACTCTTTGGACGTTGGCACGAAAGACTAAAAAGCAATAGTTGTTTCCAGTTAAAGCGAAACTGTAGACTGAAAGAAAAATGAATGGATGTAAGTCAAATTTTGATTTCCTGGTGTCGATATCAAATTTTCTGCACTATTGTAAGAACAGCAACCTTGAAACTTCTGAATATCGTTTCTTATATCTTTGTCTATGAGTATATCAAATTTGATTGAAATCTGACCACTCTTTCTATAACCCAATTTTTTTGATTATCGATTTTCGATATTTATCGTGGGTACCTCGACACAAAACCTAGCTAAGAACACTCGCAGACGCTTATAGTAAAACTGTGTAAGTTTTCAAGAAAATCGGTTCAGCCGTTTTGGAGTCTATAGGTAACGGACACACACACACACACACACACACACAAAGTTCCATTTATAAATAAATTTAGATTTAACAAAAATAACATAAAACTCAGTTATTGTTGTATGCCAAACACGAGAAAAATGATTAGTATATTGAATAAGAAAATAGTTACGGATTAAGCAAATGCAGGTATAACTACCTGTAATTATTGAATTAAGAACCACTGTCCGCTACAGGGTAAATGCCAGCAAGAATGCGTCATTTACCGTTTTAAAATTTATAAAAACGCTAATAATGAACCCAAAATATACTGAGATGCTATAGTGGGTTATCCATTCTTTTCCAGTTTATAGTGGAGAGGTCCGTTCGAGAGAAGGGTAGTTGTATATTGTTGCAGATTAACGGAATTTGGCCTTGCTGTAGACAGCCCACTATAAGTCATAAAATGATTATAAATCAAGAAAAGCAAATTGAGTTGAAAAACAACATTTTATGTATCCACATATCTATTAAGGTTTTTACAATTAAAGTAATCCTTTGAATATTGGTTCAACGGACGTTAAAATGTTCTTGGCAATAAAATGCTGAACAGAGAATTAATGCTTAGGAATATGGGGCGTTGTAAGTAAGGAATGTCTTTGATGTATTCGCTCCTTGGGTCAGTAAGTAGTTTTGAGACAGGGAAAGATAAGAGGAGAGGGAAGGGAGGCGTACATAGTAAGCCGCTTGACTTGGGTCAAGGGGGCTATTAATTACATTCGTCTCTCTCGAGTCTGGGTCAGACTGTCTGTCGATGCTTTCTGTATCGGCTTTTTTATATCTTCTTTTTGGATCGCAGCAGATCATTTGGGAATCCATATCCGTAATTTGATTCTGGGCTTCCCATTAGCCGATAAATAAAATTCGATTAGGCTCGCGAACTGGAAATTTAATATTTAATTAATTTTTAGTTTTCAACCGGAATATCTGCGCGAACCCAGCTGCGCACCCTCGAGTTTTAATCATTTGCATTTTTTGTCGTGAGGGTGCAAACATTTGGTCCATCGCTTTTGCTCGGTCTATATCACCACAGTGCTACTCAAGACAGTTTTAAAAAAAGATACTATAGCCACAATAGTAGTTTTAACAATGAAAAATATAGACATAGCACCACTCTTTCTACTTATGAGTGGTCCATTAAACAAGAACTGAATATAGACCCCATTTTAAGATGGGAAATATTAAAGACTTGTACAAAGTATAAAGCCAGCCAGAAATTTTGCAGGTTATGTGTAGAGGAAAAACTTGCTACAGCGTCGTTTGAACACACAAGTATTTTGGCATCAGTATTTCCACACACACACACACACACACACGCACACACACACTCTCTCTCTCTCTCTTTCTCTCATTAGTACTTTTTCTCTCTCTCTCTTTCTCACATTAGTACTTTTTCTCTTTCTCTCATTAGTACTTTTTCTCTCTCTCTCTCTTTCTCTCATTAGTACTTTTTCTCTCTCTCTTTCTCACATTAGTACTTTTTCTCTCTTTCTCTCACATTAGTACTTTTTCTCTCTTTCTCTCACTAGTACTTTTTCTCTCTTTCTCTCACTAGTACTTTTTCTCTCTCTTTCTCTCATTAGTACTTTTTCTCTCTCTTTCTCTCATTAGTACTTTTTCTCTCTCTTTCTCTCATTAGTATTTTTCTCTCTCTTTCTCTCATTAGTATTTTTCTCTCTTTCTCTCATTAGTATTTTTCTCTCTCTCTCTCTCATTAGTATTTTACTGAATTCTAAACCGGAAATACTTAATAAGTAGGTACCATCAATTTTTCGCTGGAAAAAAGAAGCATAGTCTGACGGAAAAAGGCCTCAAAACTAAATAAAAACAATGTTTTCTTGGCAAAATGTTTATGCTAATCATTAAGAGGATAGATCATAGTATTTTTTAAATTATTTTTTCCAATTTTTTTAATTGTTCTAACAGATTTTAACAAGCTTATTTAGTGGTAGAAAATCTTTTTTTCTCTCGTCAGTGAGAGGGATAAATTGACGATAGAGTGTATTACGTCAAAAACGTAATATTATGCGAAGCCATTTTTTGACTTTTGTTTTGAAAGACACATTAATTTGGAAATTCTTGCAAAAATCAAATAATCGTTTGATTTTGATGAAAATTTCAGGACTTATTCATAATTGACTGAAATCAGTTTTGAAATAATTATTTTTAGAAAATATTGGTAAAAACTTTTTTTAAAAATATGTTACCCCACCACCAATTAATTTCTAGAAATGTCGAAAGATGCGACTAGGTCTCAACATATAGATAATTTTAATTAAATTCAGGAGTCAAAAAACTTTCCCATTTATAAGAAAATCTGATCCGAAGTGCGATAACAAAAATGCAATAAAACCATGTCATTTTTATTTGAATAAACTCTTAATTGCTTTTATAAACATAAATTAAAATGATATCATAGTCTAATGATAAATTTTCCGTTAGTAATGAATTTTTACAAGAATTGTTTTTATTTTTATTATTTTATTTTTTATTAAGTAATTTCTAAAAAGTTTCATAAGTCTTTTAAAATTTCCTCCTCATAGGTCTCTCAGATGTTTTTAATTAATGTGTGGCAAATATATTTATTAATCGAAAAATCTAATCAGTTAATTTTAAAAAAAGGTGCTCATTTCCTGTTAAATAATTAAAACATTTTAATTTTCTGTATGTTGATTACCCGTTTTTTGTTTGTACGGGTTGCTGTACGCGATATATATCACGTCACGTGATTCTAGAGTATATTAAAAATTAAATTAGATATTTTTACCTTGTTATAATTTTAATAACTTATTAATATGAAAAATGTATAATAAAAATATTAATAATTAGCATAATATTTCATAACTTAGCTGGGTTATTTTAATTTAAGTTTTTCTTATTAAATTGTAAACTTATTTTAAAGAAATTTTTATTTTTATTTATTAAGAAAGCAAATTCAAGCGTCCCGCTATAAAGCTAAACGAAAATTCTATAAAATATTATGTAATTGATGAAAATATTATGTTATGGTTTACTATGCAGTTAAAAAGCAAAAAAACATATTTTTTAGGTAAATAAAATTTGGCATGTCCGGCTGCCATACTTCGGTTATTGACAGACGGAAACTGTCAAATTAAATCAATCGCTATCTCGTATTACGCTGTTAACAGGACTGCTGTATTTAAGATAAGCTTCTGTCGTAAATTTCATACAGTAAGGAAGAACTATTGTTTATATCAGATTAAGGTAAGTTTCAATTTAAACAATTGACTTTCGTGTCTGCGAGGTATATTTCATTTTTGCAAGATTTTTTAAACAGAAAGTTGGTTACTGTTTACGAAATGTGTCGATCAATCAAAAATGGCACAAAATTTGAATTTTTTCCGAAAAATTTCTGATTCCGATCAATATAATTTCTGTTTAAAATACACCAGTGTATTTTGATTACTGGAATTTCTGACTTTAATCCCTTGGCTTTCAAATAGACCTAATTTTAAAGTTTGAAGATAACTTATTTATTTTAAAATTTTAAATTTAAATTTAGGTATCTAAAAATGCGAGGAGGTGCCGATAATAAGTGTCGACATAGGAAGCGTTGGCTTTTGGATTAGGTATGCTTGGTGGGTTTGCCTATTTGCTTATTTTTTTTAGTTGTCGTTGGTTTGGTTTAGGTTTTCGTCTTCGCATGGTTAATGTTTATATTTTAATGTTTATATAAAATTCGTTTTCTTAATAAAAGTTCACTCCTTTTTGTGTTTGTGGGGGTCTTTCTTTTTTGGTCACGTGGGTTATTGAGTTTCCTTTATCTTGTCATTGTTACTTTCCTCTTTAACCAAAGTTCCCTGACGATCCGCTTAGGTGAAACCTTGGTAGGTTTGTTGGCTCACTAGGTATACTTTACTTATATATATATATATATATATATATATATATATATATATATATATACTTTTGCACAGTACTGTGCAAAAGTATTAGGACAAGAACTATTTTATCTTTTATGAGGCATCAAAATAAAGTTTAAAATCACCCCTGTTCTAACATTTTTGCATACTACCGGTAGCGTGCAAAAGTATTATGATAGGGGTGCTTTTCCTAAAAACCTCACTGAAACTCAAATACAGGGTGAAAAGCCAAGTAAATTGCTAATAAATATTGATTATTTAAAATTAGGTGTAAAAGAAATGTATTAAAAAGAAGTTATATTTAATTTTGCCTATTTTCTATTAAACAAGTTCTTTTAAAACTACTCATTATTCTATTATCCTTGAATATGACTGACTTTTTTCTTGTTCCCCACTCTCAAATTGATAAATCTAATGTTACTTCGCAAGACACACTTTGAGAACAAATACAACATGCTTGGCAGCAGATAACATTAGATACATCAATGCCTGACAGAATGAAGGCTGTAATCAAAGAAAAACGCTATTATACTAAATATTAAATTTATTTTGTGACAAGTATTTTTTCTTGTTAAAGCATTTGTTGAGTAAATCAAATAAAATGACTTTAATCAAATTGTTTATTTTCTGTCAATATGCCTTATAAAAGATAAAATAGTTCTTGTCCTAATACTTTTGCACATTAATATATATACATATATATATATATATATATATATATATACACACTAGGTGCGATTGGTAAATTGTCGCAATTATTTTATTATTTCAAAGTAAAAGGCTATTATACTAAATATTAAATTTATTTTGTGACAAGTATTTTTTTTCTTGCTAAAGAATTTGTTGCGTAAATCAAATAAAATTACTTTAATTAAATTGTTTATTTTCTGTCAATATGCCTTATAAAAGATAAAATAGTTCTTGTCCTAATACTTTTGCACATTACTATATATATATATATATATATATATATATATATTCAAACAAATTCTTAGTTGTACAAAATTTTATTATAGCTAGAGATAAGCGTAAATTGCATGACATTTTTACAAAAAAAAAAACCGTTTCGTCCCAGGGCTTATTTGGTTTATTTTCTGAAAATAGTAAACATGTATAATAAAAGATGAATAATGGGGGCGAGAAAAAATATGCTAGGAAAACTAGAGTCCAATAACATTAAAACCCAGCAAGCAGTCTCTCTGTTTGCAGAGAGAAGGCTTGCGGGATGTGATGTCTATTGACTCTAGCAACTTTATATGACATAAAGAGTGGGACTAGAATAGTGAAATGGTCCACACTCAATCCACATACACAATTCCTGCTATTTATAACTTGTTGTGTAATGGGTGCGCGTTGTGGAGCATTGGATATCGGCCCGGAACGAGAAATCGGGGAGCCGAGTTCAAATTCCAGCTGAATTCATTGCATTCACTTACGCGCAAATACCCATGGGAAAGGTATTAATCCGTCTATTCCTTCCAGTTATGGGTTAAATAACAGGACAGATTGGGTTCTATAGCCTTGGTCGGCAACCAGTCTACCTCAGAAAGCAATGGCAATCTACTGTGGGATAATCTTCTGCCCAGTCAGTCATGTCTCTTTCGAGACATGATCACCCAACGTGTTTCACGTATGGCACTTAACTGACTGACTGTGTAATGGATGACCCGGATGTATTAACAAGTTGGCTACTACTAGCAGCAGGATTCAAAACTCTAGAAGGTATATATTATTTAATTCTAAAATCCAACCGTTGAGACGTCCTTTCTATGTAGTCGTGTCCACAACTACATTCAAAATTATAAATTACAAAATACACATGATGATGGGGGAGAACATCCTTATGAATGGAAGAAAGAATTGGTCGAGTATTAAATATTACTCAAACATTAGCAGAAAAATAACATTTGCTAATAGACAGCGAAATCCGCCTAGCTAAAGTCTCACCCTCTGAACCAGTAAAGGGAAGACGGAAATAAACCGGACATTTTTTAACAGTATGCGGCTTAACCCTGAAAAAACAATATAAATGCTATTAATAAAAGTTCATTCAAATTTAAATCAAATGTATTAAATATGATAAAATTTTTAAAAAATGAATAAAAATGAGAATAATTTGATAAAAGGCAGCGTGAAAGACGACATGTCAGCGTGACATTAAAGCCAATGCGTAACAACACATAATTAATTTAGAACTCGTCTAAAAGAAATAAACACTTTGATGAAAATGGATTACGAAAGACGAATGCACCTATGATTTAAAAAGATTTAAAAGAAAAATTTTTGGCAATTTCTATTAAGATCTTGTATAAGTTTTCGCTGATTTGAAAAGTAATATTTCATTTACAAAAATCAGTAAGAAACATGTCACTGAAAGTATTGTCCATCGCTAGTTTGTCCCATCTTTCTCGTAGCATTTGAATTCCACGTTGGAAAAACGACATGTCTTTTGAGGCTAACCACGAGTCGGACCCATTTTTTAACATCTTTATAAGAATGAAATTTCTACTAATCCAGGTCAGGTTTCATCGATTGAAATAAATTATAACCGAAACGAACAATACCTGGTGAATACGGTGAATGGAGTAGGATTTCCTATTTTAGCGTTTCCAAGTAGGTTTTCACTCGTTTTGCAACATGTGGCTTAACGTTGTCATGATGCAAAAATCACTTTGTCGTCTTTCTGCTCATATAATGGCTGTTTTTCTTCAGTGCTCAACTCAAACCCGTCAGTTGTAGTTGATAGTGATCTCCCGTGATGAGTTCGGTCGGTTTGAGCAGCTTATAATAAACTACACCCAACTGATTCCACCCAGTGAAAAGCGCAAGCTTTGAACAATGGATATTCGACTTTGCCATCGATGTTGACTCGTGACCAGACTTACTATACGATCTTCTACGCTTGCTGTTATCGTAGTATATCCACTTTTCATCGCCAGTCACGATCCGATGCAAAAAGCCTTTCCTTTTTTTCGTTTGAAGCGGATATTCACATGTGGCCAGACACCGTTCGACGTCTCTCGTACCGCATCCAATGTCCTTGCTTTTGAAACATTCCTAATGCTTTCAAGCATTTTGTAATTGTTGTGTGATCAACTCGTGATGATTCTGCAAGTTCAGCTTGAGCCTGACACGAATCTTCATAAAGCAAAGTTTTTTTTACTTTAAACTAAAAAATATTAAGCAGACTCTCATTAATAATGACTTCCAAAATCACATTGTAGATGAACAAATAAAACGATATATGAAAAACCTCAACACACATCAAACAGAACATGTAACTTCCACAAAAAGACCCAAAATATATCAAACTCTTATATTACTACCAGATTCACGATAACTACACACAGGATGAGAAAATCATAAAAATCTCATTCGTCCTAATACACCTCCCGTGGATCATCACAAAAAATTAAAATTAATATTATATTATAAAAAAATACAAATACTACGAATTCAATTTTCCGAAATAACTCCTCCACGCTAACTGATGAATTAAGTAAAACCAACATTATATATAAATTTAAATGTCTCTTGTGAGAATGTATCTCCGACAAAAACAACAACAAGACGTTTAACAACAACTACATTAACAAGACGTTTTACATTACACAGGTCTGACCATTTGTCCATTTCGAGACACCTACAATATTCCTGTCTACATTTACTATAAAAAAATAAATGACGACAATACAACTACCCTACACCAAGAAAACAACAAATACAAACAGTAGATTTTCGTGGTAATACTAATTAAAAAAACTTAAGCCGTCAGTTATTAGAATCAGTTACGAATACTGTAGTAATGTTTTAAAATGTTCATAAAAAAACAGTTTTTTCCATGCCTTAATACGTGCATGACCATGACATTAAAACAAAAAAATTCAGTAGTGGATAATTTTCACGTTCTAATGAACGCTAAGCATAACTGTCAACCGTTATATTTCAAGCAAAAAAAAAAAACAGCAATTTTTAGCAACACAAATTTGTGGTTATTTTTGTACCGCAACTTACATTCCTGAAGATTGAGAAATGGATAATAAAATTAACTGTAAAAGGTACATATTTTGATTATAACAGACGAAAGATTAACCGTGAGTACGAACGGACTTTTATAAAAGTAAGCAAACATAAGTTGCAATTACCCAGAGAGTAAAACACTACGCCTCTTTGGTCTCACACTTTCAGCGGACCTCAAATGGAATGACTATATCGAATCCATTGCTAAATCCGCTGCTATGAAAGTCGGTTCTCTGTGTAGGAAATTTTTTCCGTCTAAATTTATCCTGCACATATATAAATTTACCATCCACCCGTGCATTGAATACTGTTGCCATATCTGGTCGGGTGCCCCTGCTATTCTCCTCGGGCTTCTCGATAAGGTTCAGAGGAGGGTCTGTAATGTGATAGATACCGACTTGGCAGACCGCCTGCAGTCTCTCTCCCACCGGCACGACGTGGCTTCCCTGTGTCTCTTCTATAAATACTTTCACGGCTTCTGCTCCGATGAACTTAGATCACTGGTGCCCCCTAAATACGAATTTGAACGAGATACTAGATTAGCACCTAGCTCCCACCCTTTTACAGTGAAACCGATAAAATGCAACCGTAACTTCTACTCCAACAGTTTCTTTCCTCGCACTTCCCGACTGTGGAATTCTCTTCCACACTATTGCTTCCCCGACGGCTACAATCTCCAGGAGTTTAAATGTAAGGTCAATAGACACCTCCTAACACACTAACCTGCTCCCATTCTATCAAACACTCTTCCCATCTGCCCAACCCTCATCCTCGCTATCCTTACTCATCTGTCACCTTCCTCCTGACATTCCCTATGTCTAACCACTCCTTCTCTTTACCTTCCCCTATGTAGCCCCATACGCAATAGTGGCAGTGGAATGCCTTGCTTGGGGTGAGATGATTAAAAAAAATAAATTAATTTAATCTGACACACACACACGCACACACACACATATATGTGTGTGTGTGTGTGTGTGTGTGTGTGTGTGTGTGTGTGTGTGTGTGTGTGTGTGTGTGTGTGTGAATAAAATATTAAGTAGTTCAACAAGGGACAAAGAGAGAAACCTTCCTAAATGTGATACGCTTCACTAACATTATTGTAGTATTCACAGGAATACGGAGAATGTTTCGGTATTTCGAAATTTATTCTCTTTGTTTTGATTGGTTGAGTAGATATCACGTGTTCATATATTGTGACATTAGTATGAGTGTGTGTGCGTGTTTAATCCGATAAACATCACTGAGAACAAACAGCAGATATTCCAAATATCATAATATTTTTCGCGCATTTTAATTTCCACGAAATTCCTGATGAAGCTAAAATAAACTTTTCTTATTCCGTTCCTTACTCGTAATTAACCATCTAACACACACACACACACACACACACACACACACATATATATATATATATATATACATTGTGTGTCTTTTGGCAGCATTTTTTCATTAATACAGGTTTCATTGAATAATATAGACAAGTTCTATTTATTTTGTGTAAGATCCGTTCGTATGATCTGATTAGCTTGATAGTGTTGTCATGGAAAGACGACAAGAAATTGCAATAATTGTTGAATTTTTTATCCTGTCTGAGCTTTCGGCTTACATAAGCCATTATCAAAGGATGAACATTTAATGTTCAGTGAACATAGAACATTTAAATTATTTTTAACTGAGTGGAGTTATACAGAGAAAATTAGACAGGTCCATTTTTTGTGTCGCACATGGCTGGTAGTGGAACGAATGGTGGTAGTGGGTTTTTTGTTCAATTGAATGTATAGTGGCATGAGGGATTGGTCTGGGAACTGCTGCTCCTATGGTGTAGGGGGTAAGTATAATAACTATGACCTCTCCCGTCGATTACAGACATTGAAGTATGTTAGTAGAGGTCTCGAAATTTATTTTATTTAGGCTAGGTTTAAACTGCTTGATGTAGATAGCTTCTAGAATTTTAAGTTTTCGTTTATTATTTTCTTGTCTAAGTATATGCGTATTTTCAACAAGTGTTTTCCTAAGAAGTGTGTGTTGATAGCCATGGTGTTTTAAATGTCGGAATATGTTAGAATTTCATTTAAGTGCAATGTAAGTCTCCGCGAAAGCGAGTTAGTAGTATGTCCAATGCAGGTATTATTTAGTTTGTTAGAGATACATAATTTAATTCTTTAGTTGGGGTCTGTCGGGGAGATATCTCAACAAAAGAATTAAATTTATCATATCAACAAAAGAATTAAATTTATCATATATTACGCTAAATCCTCAACATCCAACTCAATCGTCCGCAACGACTCCTCCACCACCGTTAGCGATTTGCAAATAAAACAATGTAGTGTATAAATTTAAATGCCCCTTTCGAGAATGTAGCCTGGTTATTTACGATAAATCTTTTGTTACAAAATTGTGTATCATTTGGCAGGGGTCGAACCTGTGACCCTTATCCACATAGGGGAAGCACATCAATTGATCTGGCGCGTCTTAGACCACTCGACCACAGATGATACCACAGTCTAAACGAAGTCAAATCAAGCCTATATAACACAATTTCCGATTCTACGCAAATAACTATCTCTGCTCTGAAATGTATCGTAATGTCAACAACTGTAAACATACTACTTTACGGAAAATCCCCAAGATTAACGAAACTGGATGTAAACAACCGACGATTTGAAAGGATTTGTTTGAACATTATTTTTGATCGATATTCGTGTTTTAGAAGATGTTCGGTTTATAATCAAACAGTATATATATATATATATATATATATACATTATCAATGCCGAGGTCGTTCAGCATCTCACGGCCCACGGGCTCCTATCGGACAAACAGTGTGGCTTCCGCTTCACCAGGTCTACTGCTGATATGCTAACGACCATCACCGAGTATATATACCAGGCTCTCGACAAGAATGGTGAAGCCCGAACTGTCGCCCTGGATATCCCTAAAGCATTCGACAGAGTATGGCACGCCGGCCTTCTACGGAAACTGCGAAGCTACGGCATTTCTGGACTTTTGTTGGACTTAATCCAGTCATTCCTCTCCAACCGCATACTGAAGGTGGTTTTAAACGGGCATGCCTCCCAGAACTACCCTACAAACGCGGGTGTCCCCCAAGCCCCTATCCTAGGTCCTACGCTCTTTCTAATCTACATCAATGATCTCCCCGATGCCATAAGATCACAAGTAGGCATGTACGCCGATGATACCACAGTATACGCTCATCTCGATCAAAAATCTGGTGTTGATGATAAAGCGAAACCTCGCGGCTGAGCTTGAAAAGGACCTCCAATACGTGGTGGATTGGGGTAGGAAATGGCTCGTAAAATTCAATTCTTCCAAAACGAAGCTGCTGTCAATTAACCACCACAGACGACTGCACTCCCTCCCATTAGCATGGAACAGGCATGCCTCCCAGAGAGTAAAACACTACGCCTGTTTGGCCTGACACTCTCAGCGGACCTGAAGTGGAATGACTACGTCGAATCCATTGCTAAATCCGCTGCTATGAAAGTTGGCTCTCTTTGCAGGGCCTGCAAATTCTTTCCGCCTGAATCTATCTTGCACTTATACAGATCTACCATCCGCCCGTGTTTTGAATACTGTTGCCACATCTGGCCGGGTGCCCCTGCTATTCTCCTCGGGCCTCTTGAAAAAATACAGCGAAGAATCTGTAATGTGATTGATACCGACTTAGCTGACCGCCTGCAGTCACTCTCTCACCGGCATGACGTGGCTTCCCTGTGCCTCTTCTATAAATACTTTCATGGCTTCTGCTTTGAGGAACTTAAATCACTGGTGCCCCCTAGGTGTGAGTTTGCACGAGATACTAGATTGGCAACTAGGTCCCACCCTTTTACAGTGAAACCGATGAAATGTAACCGCAATTTCTACTCCAACAGCTTCTTTTCTCGCACTTCCCGCCTGTGGAATTCCCTTCCGCATACTTGCTTACTCGACGGTTATAACCTCCAGGAGTTTAAAAGTAAGGTCAGTAGACACCTCCTAACACACTAACTCTTCCATTCTCTCCAACTCTCTCCCTGTTTACATCCTAACTCGTCTATCGCCCGGTGTAACCCCCTGCGCTATAGTGGCAGTGGAATGCCTTGCTTGGGGTGACATGATTAAAATATATATATATATATATATATATATATATATATATATATATATAATCATATATATATATATATATTAATCATATATATATATATATATCTTTTTTAAA
Source organism: Ascarosepion bandense (assembly GCA_037127315.1). Classification (NCBI taxonomy): domain Eukaryota; kingdom Metazoa; phylum Mollusca; class Cephalopoda; order Sepiida; family Sepiidae; genus Ascarosepion; species Ascarosepion bandense. The sequence continues at coordinate 3,577,280 of JBBBDQ010001383.1, read as the reverse complement.
ACGGGTGGCCTAATAATTATGCCCGGTAGTGTAAGTGTTCAAACGAACTCCATTATTTATTTTTACCACTTTGACCTTTCATGGCAACGCCCCTCTATGCTGCGCACTTTGTCGTGTACTATTATCATTCTGTGGATACTTCACTTTTCAGACGCAAGTTCCACTCGAACACTCGAACAGCTGCTTTCTGGAACCAAATATCTATTCCATACAATTTTAGCATCTGTAACCCTCTACCTCGAAAGGCTCTCGGGCATTATATGGGATGAAATACTAATAGATGCTCGTTGACTATTCTCTCATTTCTGTGCCGAATTTCTATGAATATTCTATTAACGTTCTATTAAATATGCATGCTCAGTGCACGATAAATGAGGTTCCTAAAAAAAATCAGAAGTACATATTAATTAAGCGTTTGTTCGCATGCTATTGCAAATATCTATAAAAGGCAATGAAAAACTGAATAATCCACGTGACGTTAGCATAGAAAGTTGATTGGATAGTTAAAAGATGCAATTCACACAACGCAAGATGCCGGAGTGGGGGATGGTGTTGTAATAATAATATTGAATTAAAAACAAGGGGATATAATTCAGTTTGCACACTGGAAATTGCACAGTGAGTTGATGTTAACCTAATCGAGTACAATCCGCAACAGAACAGAATAATAAAGCTCTTTTCTATTCCACTTTGATTATTTGCTTATCATTCAACGTTTGCGCCTTTTCAGTGAAACAAAAAAAAAAAGGTTTACGATGAAGATAATGTGCTTTACTCGTTAGTTGAATACGTACATGTATGCGCGAGTATGGTAATGGTGATATTAGTTGTTTGCTTATGAGGAAACAATGCGGTATACATTGACCGAGCAGCCAGTGCTATTGTTGTTGATTTTAATTGTAACGTTAGCCTATTAATTCGTAAAAAACAGGTATTCATCCACCGAGCAACCAGTGTTACTGTAGTTGATTTTAATTATAAAGATTTTAATTATAAAGTTAGCGTATTAATTCGTACGAAATAATTCGGTATTCATCTACCGAACAGCGAGTGCTATTGTTGCTGATTTTAATTTTAACATTAGCCTATTAATTCCTAGAAAACAATTCGGCTTTCATCCACCGAGCAGCCAGTGCTATTGTTGGTTTTAATTTTAACATTAGCCTATTAATTCCTAGAAAACAATTCGGCTTTCATCCACCGAGCAGCCAGTGCTATTGTTGGTTTTAATTTTAACATTAGCCTATTAATTCCTAGAAAACAATTCGGCTTACATCCACCGAGCAGCCAGTGCTATTGTTGGTTTTAATTTTAACATTAGCCTATTAATTCCTAGAAAACAATTCGGCTTACATCCACCGAGCAGCCAGTGCTATTGTTGGTTTTAATTTTAACATTAGCCTATTAATTCCTAGAAAACAATTCGGCTTACATCCACCGAGCAGCCAGTGCTATTGTTGGTTTTAATTTTAACATTAGCCTATTAATTCGTAGAAAACAATTCAGCATTCATCCACCGAGCAGCCAGTGCTATTGTTGTTGTTTTTTAATTTTAACATTAGCCTATTAATTCGTAGGAAACAATTCGGCATTCACCCACCGAGCAGCCGGTGCTATTACTTTTATTTTAATTGTAACGTTAGTCTATTAATTAGTAGTAAACAATTCAGCATTTATCAACCGAGCAGCCAGTGCTATTGCAGTTGATTTTAATTGTTACCTTAGCAATTTTTTTAGTAAGAAACAATTCGGTATTTATGTACCCAGCAACAAGTGCTTTTGTCATTGATTGTAATGGTAACATTAGCCAATACTCCAGTAGGAAAACTTCGGCCTTTATCGACCGAGCAGCCAGTGCAATTTTTGATGATTGTAATATTAACATTGCCCTTTTCTTCATAGGGATATAATTCTGCACACATTGAACGAGCGTCCAGTTTTGCTCGACTTTCTTATTTTCATCACTCCCTGCGAATTTAGTTGGGCTCAAACTCTCGTATTTATTCTCTACATCTTTTATGGTAATATTAACCTAAATACCTAGGAAGCGTTCTAACTGAAGATAGAAAGTGCGACACTGAGATCCGAAGGCGAATTAGCATGACGAAAGAAGCATTTCAGAAGTTGAGTAAAGTATTAAGAAACAGGAAAATTTCGCTAGAAACAAAGAAGAGAGTACTGGATTGCTATGTGATATCGGTTCTTCAATATGGCAGTGAATGCTGGACAATATCATCGAAGATGAAGGAAAAACTTAAGGCAACTAAAATGTGGTTCTACAGAAGGATGCTGCAGATATCATGGACCAAGCATGTGAGCAATGACGAGGTTTTGGAAAGGATGGAGACGAAAAGAAAATTAATATTGAGCATCAGGAAGAGACAACTAAAGTTCCTGGGACATCCAATGAGGAAAGATGGCTTGGAGAACCTGATACTAACAGGCCAGATAGAGGGAAAAAGAGACAGAGGAAGGCAGCGGATAACATATTTGAAGGACCTGATCAGGTAGATGTCAGAATGAGGGTTGTATGTTGCAACAGGTGAAAGCGTGCTAAGAGCCACCAGGGACAGGGAGATGTGGAAAGCCATGATCGCCTACGTCCTGAAAGGACATGGTACATAAAAGAAGAAGAACCTTAACCTTAAAACGAATCATTCGACCTTCATTGACCAAACAGCCAGTCCTACTCGAGTTACAATTTTATTCAATCGCTGGTCACGAGGTTGGTATAAAATATTAAGATCTGTTCTCTTCCTCCCTAATAGTCATTTTAATTTTTGCCATTTTCTCATAAGGAAACATTCGAGATTTATTAACTGAACAACCAGTAGTTCTTTCTGTAGAAATTTATATCATTTTCTATTAAAAAATTTTTTCAGATAAACAGGATTCTGAAGCCTATTAACGACTATTGCTCGTTCCTGTATTGTTGGGGGTTTCTTCCTAACATTTTGTTTGAAGTGTAGAAAGACCATAAGAATTTGATGCATCGCCGAGGTGAATACGATACTCAGAGAAAGTGTTCTGCGGTATTATTCAGCACGTTATCCGGTGCGAAACGGATATACAGAAAGCAGTCCAATACTTAAAATAACAGATAAGACAGAATTTACAGCACAGAGAGGAGGAGGTTAGATTGCAGCAGTCGCTGAAGTACCATTTCAGCTCAATTCTATAAATGAGAGTGCTCTAGAGGTGTCAGCCACCCTACAACAGGATTCCAAATTCGAGCTTTGCAAGCTTTCTCAAATCAACTGCTGTAAATGACACAATGTTGGACAGAAGAGGTGATTAATGAATTCTTGACGCTTTTTTTTTACCATTTAACCTTGGTTCTGCCTTAGTTGCTTAACTCATAATTCATAGTTGTAAAACAAATAATTACTTTACGAACAGCCAAATATTGATAGTTAGGTTTCAATATTGCGCCGTCGTTTCATTTATTACCGTATTTTCCGTCCTACAAGACCTGAGATGCTGATGGGTGCGCGGCCGCCGTCCCTGATGCATAAAAATATAAAAGGACGCAAGAAAATCATGTCCATACCTCCCCTGTTTTTCCATAATTAAATTTTTCATAAAAAAAAAACTATATATGTTTGTTTTCAGCTAAGTGGCAGAAAGTTTTGTTTTATTTTAACCGGAAATCATTTTGAACCGGAAATTATTTTGAACCGGAAATTATTTTGAACCGGAAATTTCCACCGAAAATACCATGAGAGAATTTACTTCCTTTTTTTGTGTGTTTTCTTTTTTCTTAAACCTCAGCATTTCAAACTAACTCTTGTCTGTTTTCTTGGATCTGAACAATTTAAATTTGTGAGAAGGTCGGTGAGATTAAATTAATTACACCGGATGGGGTATAAGTTGGGGGTTAGACAGCTTTATTTGTTTCATCAAAGAAAGCTTTCTCCGTCTTCTTCCTCAGAAAAAATAGTTGCTTTAAACAAATTCCCAACTTAAATAAATTAATTTTTTTCAAAATAATTTGGGGCCATCGAAAACAAACCTTGCCAATACTATTATTGGGGATTGATTAAAGCAATGAGTACCAACAATTCCTTCAAATAATCATATGCCTTATATTGCTGTCTTTTAGCACCTAGAAGAAACATTCAAAAATAAATAAAACTGATCTTTTCTGTTAATTACCTCAAATAAAACCGGATAGCCTGTAATTAGGTACCTCTACTCATTTTTTATATCCAAGTTTTAAAATTAAATTTTAAAAATGAAAAGGTTTTATTGAAGTTTTTATTTTAGCTTTAATTGAAATCTAAATGATTAAATTTATTATTTCCAGTGAGCAATATACATTTGTGTAAGTACATCCACTCATTTTCGATACCTAACTTTTAAACTTAATTTTTAAAAATGCAAAAAAGTTTTCTTGAAACTTTTATTTCAGTTTCAACTGAAAGCTAAGTGCTTAAATTTATTATTTCCAGTGAGCAATATACATTGGTGTAAATACATCCACTCATTTTCGATACCTAACTTTTAAACTGAATTTTTAAATATACAAAAACGTTTTCTTGAAACTTTTATTTGAGTTTCAACTGAAAGCTAAGTGATTAAATTTATTATTTCCAGTCAGAAAAATACTCTCAAATTTATTTCGAGCAGAAAATATATTGAACGGAATATAAAAGTTTGAGATTTTTTGTCATTTTTTTCAAATTACCGGCCATTTTTAGCGATCGGCACATTTGTAAACAAAAGTTAATTCTCGATTTTAAAAATCTTGAAAAAAAATAAAATATACATCTGTGACATTTTGTTTTTGAAAAATTAATAAATTTAAAGTTAAATTAATCTGTTTTACACAAGTATTATATTTTATAGCATGAAGTTTAGAATTATACTATTTCTTAGTGTTTTGCTTTTTCTAACGTTTTCCTCGTATATTTGATATGTGATGACAGTCAGACAGATGCCAGATAAGATAAGTGTATAGCGACAGGAATTGACAAAATTATCCAATTTTTTCCTGTAAGGGAAAGAAACCGTGAAACACGTGACTTTTAATATATACATAGAAATTAGCATACAATAAAAAACTTAAGATTCTCACAAAAAAATTTTTAAAATTATTTTAAAAAACGAAGATACGACGATTTATATCAATCTTTTCAATTTTCGATTAGAAAAAAAAAATTTAATAACTTAATAACCTAACGCAAACAAATCTTTTAAGTATTTTTAAAATACGTTTGATAGTTTATAAATTATTATAATTTAAAAAAATGAAATCAATTCTTTTAAAATTCAGTTATTAATTGAACATTTTTTTCGACTATAATAACCTTAATATATATTATTAAAGCAATTAAAAGCTTATCAAATTAAATAATGGCATAGTTTTATTAAATTTTGAAAATTACAACTATGGGCAGATTTTCAAAAATAAAGACCAAATGTTTAAAAAAATACAATAGATGATTTACATTCCCCAATGAGTCTTGCGTTTAACTAAGAAAACCAATTTTCCAAACAAAATTTAATTTCTTAAAATTTCATGAATTTACGTGGAGGTGGTTAACAGATGTAAAAACGATATTTCTACCAAGATTTTTAAAAAATAACAATTTAGAAAATAACTTAATTTAGTTGTGAATAAGTCTTTAAAGTTTCATTTTTGCAAGAATTTCTAAATTAATGTGTTTGTCACCGGGACAAAAACTGAGTAACGTAATGTTACATTTTCCATCATAAACGCACGTTACGATTTGGTGACCTGCTAACTAAAATCAAAACAAGATTTTCACCAAAATTTCAAGCGTTTTAGAAAAGTTACAAATTTTTAAAAAAATAATTAAAAAATACTTCAATTTTTTTCTCTAAATAACATAAACACTTTGATGAAAATAGTACGATTTTATTCATTTTGGGACCTTGTTTCTTCATACTATGCTAAGATTTTGTGGAGCTATCTAAATAGTTTCTTAATTCAACTGTAATTACGTGTAAATACTGTTTTTGTTTTAAATGTAAGAATCTAATTTAGAAAAAAAACTTCTGTTCTCTCAATTTAAGTGATTCAGAACGATTAAAATTGTTAAAAGAAGGTTAAAAAACAAAAAAAAAAACAACTTAGTCTGGAGCCATGCAGTTTAACGTTACAATTTAAGAAACTATAGTTTAGACCGACAGAATTTCTTGGGAACCCATAGAATTCCCTGGGAACCCATTCAAATCAAATCCATGGGTTCCGGGACTCATCAAATTAAAAAGCTATCAGTATCACAGCAAAACAATTTTTTTCTTTAACAAAACATTTTGAAAATTACTTGTGCATCTTCCAAGACGAATGTATCAATTACCACCATAGTTACCACCATGAAATGGATGGTAGTGAGGATCATTTATTGTACATGACTGACGGTAGTGATGACTCTGCAGAAGAGAGTTTGGTGCTTTTATCTAAATCCAGAAGTGACGAGAATTTTTTTGCTTTTTTTGTGGGGGGGAGGGGAATCTGGAGATGAATTGTTGATTGTTTTCTATATTTACGTGCGTATTTTTAAAAATTGTTCATTCATTTTTATGAAAATAAAGCCACCCTTGGACAATGAAAGATGTATAGGTCATTTACTAATCACTACCTACTATGCCATTGCCATACAAATAAAATCGGACGAGTGATTAAGACAAACAATACGTGGCGCCAGTATGTGAGGGACACAAAGTGAATGTGTAATATGAGAATAACTTTTTTTTTCTTAGAAATTTCTTTCCAGTATTAATGTTGTTAGGGCGCTCTCCATATTTGTTCTAATAATGGACTATTCCTATCACTACATAAAGTGGTAGTGGAAAGACCTCGAGGTTGGCGTTGGCGTTCAGTGTTGACTGTTCAGTGTTCTGGTTGACTGTTCAGCTCGATACCAAGTCAGTCGAATATTTCCGGTAGCGAACCGGAAGTGTGCTATACACAAACTCTACGTCTTATTACTATACTTGTTACTAAACACGTATAGTAATAAGACGTATCTCCCTGCATGAGAATGACAAGAAGGAATTATATATATATATATATATATATATATATATATATATATATATATATATCTTTTCTCGCGCTTCCCGCCTGTGGAACTCCCTTCCACAAGTCTCCTTTCCCGACAGTTACAATCTCCAGGTGTTTAAATGTAGGGTCAATAGACACCTCCTATCACACTAACTCCCAACTATTCTCACAACACTCTCATCTACCCAACCCTCATTCTCGGTATCCTTACCCGCCTATCACCCACCCTCTGTCATTTCCTATATTTAATCAGCCTTTCTCCACTCTACGTAGCCCCCTGCACAGTAGTGGCAGTGACATGCCTTGCTCGGGGTGAAACCCTTATAAAAAAAAAAATATATATATATATATAACAGAATTTTTGTTTTAATAGAGAGGATTGGGTTGATGTACACGAGCTAATCTGTGTATATATGCTGAAGAAGCGAATATGTCCTCGTAGAAATGGCTATTCAGCGGATTTAAACATCGAAATTTTAGTTTTATTTATATATATGTAAAGACGCAGCAAGAGCTTTCATAACTGGTAGTAAAGTTTAATAACTGGTAGTAAAGAGAATGAACTGAGCCGACGTTGCCTTGTTATTGTGTCTCTAATGATCTGAGCTTGCGCTGCTTCAGTATTGTATCTCTCTCCATGAGAGTGACAAGAAGGAATTATATATATATATATAACAGAATTTTTGTTTTAATAGAGAGGATTGGGTTGATGTACACGCGCTAATCTGTATATATATGCTGAAGAAGCGAGTATGTCCTCGTAGAAATGGCTATTCAGCGGATTTAAACATCGAAATTTTAGTTTTATTTATATATATAAAGACGCAGCAAGAGCTTTCATAACTGGTAGTAAAGTTTAATAACTGGTAGTAAAGAGAATGAACTGAGCCGACGTTGCCTTGTTATTGTGTCTCTAATGATCTGAGCCTAATCTGTACATAAGCATGCGCTTGTAAACATTTTTACTGAGCGTTATCAATGCATCAAAGCTGCAACAGAAACTTTATGAAATTATTCAGGTTGTTTTTTTATTGTCTTCCGACTCCTAGACTCGTTGACAAGAATAGCTTAAAAACTCAGTATGCTCAGCTATTTATTTGGAGAGAATCATGTTCATGTCTTTCCCAATGGCATAAGGAACTCTCTAGCCCGGAATTAGAGCAGGGTTTGCCGGTTTCATTTTCTTCGTTGATATCCATTACTCCCGGTTAAAGATTACCCTGTAGCGGATAAGAAATTAATTAAAATCAACCTTCTTCTTCACTTTTACAAAAACTCACAATGACGTGTGAAATCCTGCTTTTTCCAAATAGAAAAAGGATTGACCATTTGCTTAATGAACAAGTTGAAACCAGATTTCGTAAGTAGGTGTTAAAATGATTTTTGAAAAATGGGGTCGACTTGAAGACTTAGTGATCCAGTGCTAAATTCAAAAATACAATATAAATGACCCCGGCGTCAGTCAAGAGAGACAGATGGGAGCTGAGAGACGAAAGAACTAAAATCTAACCAACTTCTATTGAACAGGTGAAGAGGCTTATCCCTTGTTCCCTGTTTAGGATGTGGTTTCCGGCTTTCTCTTTTCCAATCTTTTCACTCTTTTCTTTTTTCTTTTTTTCAATTGGAGTAGATGGACTAAACTATCGTCCGGTTCACACTCCACCCACATCTATTGAACAGGTGAAAAGGCTCATCCCTTGTTTCCTGTTTAGGATGTGGTCTCCGGCTTTCTCTTTTCCAATCTTTTCAGTTTTCTTTTTTCTTTCTTTTTTTCAATTGGAGCATATAGACTAAACTATCGCAAGCTTCACACTCCACCCACGTCTATTGAACAGGTGAAGAGGCTCATCCCTTGTTCCCTGTTAAGGATGTGGTCTCCGGCTTTCTCTTTTCCAATCTTTTCACTGTTTTCTTTTTCTTTTTTTTCAATTGGAGTAGATAGACTAAACTATCGCCCGGTTCACACTCCACCCACATCTATTGAACAGGTGAAGAGGCTCATCCCTTGTTCCCTGTTAAGGATGTGGTTTCCGGCTTTCTCTTTTCCAATCTTTTCACTCTTACGTAGCCCGCTGCACATCAGTGGCGTTACCGCCTTTCTCAGGTTGATATGATTAAAAAAAAAAAAACACTTCAAATCGACCGAAGATAAGGTCAGGTAGCACCTTGTTCTCTTTCTCCTTTTCTCTTTCAACAATTACTACTACAAACATTTTGTACGAACTCTACTCATCCTTCTAGTTGAACATTAATTTCTACGAATTCTAATTATTCCTCCTTTTAATAAATTTCTATTTTAACATTCAAAATGTATATTTTATTTTCCACTCTTCTACACTAATCCATGCATTCCAACTGACAACCAACCTTCTGATGATGAAAACCTTCTGATGATTCTGATGATTATATAATCCGCATAAATCCTGTAAGTCTGACACAAGGCCGAACCAAGAAATATTAACCAGCTCCTTACGCTACAACCCCACGACCGGCTAATGATTACCCTACGTTGGATTTCGATTCTTGATCTCGCTGGTGAAAGCTTTGAAATGGTCCGCTGCATGATCACAAAATAACACGATAAATGACAAATGACACGTTGAGAAATAAGGACGAAAACTCATTTTCTATTATTATGTTTAGACGTCTTATTCAGAGGTTCAGCTGAGTTGATAGGTAGGTTACAATTTCTGCTAGATCGATCTTATAGAACAGATGTTACTATGCCAACTTCTAACTCATCCCGACGTATTGCCGGCAATACAAACGGTTGGCAGAATACGACTGGCTCTCCCTATTCCAAACATGTCTGTTTATATAGATCAGCAACCGGAAGTAAACGATCGTCCGGTTTATTGTCGCTTGACTTCCGCTGCTTTCATTTAACCGCTAATTCTGTTCTCCTTTTTTCTTAAATTGAGTACCAATTCAAAAATCCCGCTTAACATGAAACGGAAAAAAACTTAAAATCGAGATAAGATCAACATTTCCTCGTTTCTTCTTTTTTTTTTCTTCTGCATTTACAGTCTTTCTCCCATGCCTTCTTCTTTTTATTCACCTTCAACTATGTCTTTTTTCTTCTTCCTTTTTTCTTCAACACCTTTCTTTTCTACACTTTCTTTTTGTTCTTCTTCTCTTTTTCTACCTCTTCTTCTTCTTCTGCCTTTTCTTCTACATTTTTTTGTTTTTCTTCTTTTTGAAAGCTTTTTTCTTCTTGAACTTCTCTTTCTTCTTGTCTTGTTTTTCTAAACTTTCTTCTTCTCCTCCTCTACACATTTTACTTTTTCATCTTCTTTTAAATTTTCTTCTTCTTCTTCTTCTTCTTCTTCTTCTTCTTCTTCTTCTTCTTCTTCTTCTTCTTCTTCTGTGTCCATTTCTTTTTTCTTCTACGTCTTCTTCTTCTTTTCTTCTACGCATTCTACCTTTTCTTCTACACGTTTTTCTGTTTCTTTTTTTTTAACGCTTTCTTCTTCTTGCACTTCTTTTTCTTCTCCGCCATGTTTTTTCTATACTTTCTTCTTCTTTTATTTTTTTCTTCATCTTTTGTGCCTTATTCTTCATCTTCTTTTACTACCTCTTCTGTGCCCATTTCTTTTTCTTCTTCTACGCCTTCTTCTTTTTCTTCAACACCTTCTTTTTCTTCTTCTACGCCTTTTTTTCTACAACTCCTTCTTTTTCTTCTTCTTCTTCTTCTTCTTCTTCTTCTTCTTCTTCTTCTATGTTATCTTCTTTTTCTTATTCTACGCCTTTTTCTTCTTCCTCTTTTTCTTTTTATGCTTTTACTACACTCAATTTTTTTCTACATCTTCTTTCTTTTTTTGTCTTCTTTTTCTTCTTCTACACTCTCTTTCTTTCCTCTATACCTTATTATTATTATTATTATTATTATTATTATTATTATTATTATTCGCCTTCTTTTTTTCTTGCGCCTTCTTCCTCTTCTTCTTTTTATTCTTATTCTACACTTAAATTCTACGAGTTTTTACTTTTTAGCCTTCTTTTTCTTTTTGTACACTCTCTTTCTTTCTTCTACACATTCTTCTTCTTCTTTTTATTATTCTTCGTCTTCTTCTTCTCCTGTGCGTTCTTCTTCTTCTTCTTCTTCTTCTTCTTCTTCTTCTTCTTCTTCTTCTTCTTCTTCTTCTTCTTCTTCTTAACCCCGGAAATACTCACTGGGTGTTTACGTGCTGAGCTTTCCACTATTCCCATCCTTCTGCCGCACCCGTGTACCCGATCCTGCGTTTCAGGCAATAGTTATTTGTGTGCTCATCATCTAGCGTGTCTTGGACGTTTTAAAATGGTAAATGAAAAACATAGCATTGCATTAATTCTAATTCTGTTAGATTTTAGAATATTGTAAATATTAATTTATTTTTGAAAATAAACAACAATCCAAATACTGGTTAATATTTTTGCTGTACATTCTCAAGAATCTTAAAAATGTATAAATTCACTTTCATCGTGAGTAACGTCGTCTTTTTGACACTACATCTTCATCCATGTTTGCCTAACAGTCAAACAAATTATAGAGACAATTTTAAAACACTGCGAGGCTGTAGATACATTTGATTTTCTGTTATTCTTGGTATTTTATCACCCCACTAACGAGGAATACTGTGAGCAATAATGGCATTGGTGATGGTAATATTATCCGTTTCCTTATTGTTATGGTACTCTTTTACGAGGAATGGACTCTTCCTCTTACTATGATTACCTGCGTGACTTCCGTAAAGCAGTTGGAGGCAGTTTCTCGCAGTAACTGCCATTGTCACTGTCAGCTCTCTGCCTTCAAGCGGAGAGCATTAACCCAGTTGTGGCTCCGCCAAAGGGTAGAGTCACGACTGGGGAATATTACACAGATATTTTTGGCCGAGCTATATGGCCCGTAAAACTCACATTAAAAGGGACTTGTGCCACCTTTTGCCCTAGTTGGTGGGGAGTAACTGAATACTGCAGTTGGAGGCAGTTTCTCGTAGTAACTGCCATTGTCACTGTCAGCTCTTTGCCTTCGGGCGGAGAACATTAACCCAGTCGTGGCTCCACCGAAGAGTAGAGTCACGACTGGACAAAATTAGACAGAAATTTTTGGCCGGGCTATATGGCTCGGAGAACCTACGCTAAAAAAGGTTTGTGCCATATTTTGCCATAGTGGCAGGGTAACTGAATACTGCAGTTGGAGTCAATTGACGGCAGTTAAGTATGTAGCTAGTACACAGTCAAAGCAAGCTACGATTCAGGCAATAAGCAGCGTAAATGTACCGTTCGGAGTTACTTTTTTCTATTTACTTATTATTAACACCTACCTTTGTATATATTGTTCTTGTTATACTAATACACGGTTTTGAACCTACCACCTGTGTTCCGTGTCTTAGTTCCGGCTAAACCGGTCACTACAACTTTGCAACAAATTGGCAACGAAGATCTACAACACTTATGATGAAACATTTAACATTTACTGGCCGAGCAACTAGTGCTGCTGTCGGTTTAAATTTATAGAATATTTCTCTTCAAAAAATTCTTCAAGAAAAAAAGATAATCAAACTCAATGAATTTTAGTCCCTTTTCCGGTTGTGATAAGGGTTTCCTTCTTTGCCGTTTATTTGTGGTACTGTCGAATGATAGCATCTTGATATTGTCATTATTTTCTATCCGTGTTCCACGTGAAAACCATTTTCGTTGATGTCGCTATTTAAATTCCTTAAAGGATAAGTTTGAATCTGATACAACTTTGGGGTATTTTTTGTATCTCTAACAGCGGTAAAATGCTGAAGATGATCTCAGACGAGATTGAAAGGACTTGGAAAAAAAGTAGAAATGAAAAAACTACGGTACCTTTGTTAATGAATTTAATATCATCACAAAGAAATCAATCAAGAGATTTCGAGAGGATTACAATAAAAGTAGAGACATGTCCAGCTTTTTAACCAAACATGATTGAATGACGATATACTGCCTTAATATATATATATATATATATATATATATATATATATATATATATATATATATATATATTAAGCGTTTCACCCCGAACAAGGCATGTCACTGCCACTACTGCGCAGGGGGCTACATCGAGTGGAGGAAGGATGATTAAATATAGGAAATGTCAGAGGGTGGGTGATAGGCGGGTAAGGATACCGAGAATGAGGGTTGGGTAGATGAGAGTTTTCTGAGAATAATTGGGAGTTAAAGTGATAGATGTTTATTGACCCTACATTTAAACACCTGGAGATTGTAGCTGTCGGGAAAGCAGACTTGTGGAAGGGATTTCCAGAGGCGGGAAGCGCGAGAAAAGAAGATGTTGGAGTAGAATTTACGGTTACATCTTATCTGTTTAACTGTAAAAGGGTGGGACCTAGTTGCTAATCTAGTATCTCGTGTAAATTCCTGCTTAGGCGGCACCAGTGCTCTAAGTTCATCGGAGCAGAAGCCATGAAAGTACTTGTAGAAGAGGCACAGGGAAGCCACATAACGCCGTGAGAGAGTGGTTGCAGCCGGTCTTCCAAGTCAGTATCAACCACGTTACAGATCCTCCTTTGTATTTTGTCAAGAAGCCCAAGGAGAGCAGCAGGGGCACCCGACCAGATATGGCAGCAATATTCAATACACGGGCGGATGGTAGATTTCTATATGTGCAGAATAGATTCAGGTAGGAAAAACTTCCGGGCCCTGCACAGAGAGCCGACTTTCATAGCGGCAGATTTGGCAATAGATTCGATATTGTCATTCCATTTGAGGTCCGCCGAAAGTGTAAGGCCAAGGAGGCGTAGTATTTCACTCTCTGAAAGGCTAGCCTGTCCCATGCTAATGGGAGGTAGATGCAATTGTCTGTGGTGGTTAGTTGATAACAGCTTCGTTTTAGAGGCATTGAAATTTACTAGCCATTTCCTACCCCAGGCCACGACGGCAGCGAGGTTCGCTTTGTCGTCCACACCTGGTTTTTGATCGATGCGAGAGTAGATTGTTGTGTCATCGGCATACATGCCAACTTGGGATCTAATGGCGTCGTGGAGATCATTAATGTAGATCAGAAAGAGCGTGGGACCTAGGATAGAACCTTGAGGGACGCCCGCGTTCCTATGGTAGTTTTGGTAGGCATGCCCATTTAATACCACCTTCAATGTGCGGTTCAAGAGGAATGACTGGATGAGGTCAAACAGATGTCCAGTTATCGTGTAGCTCCGCAGTTTGCACAAGAGGCCAGCATACCAAACCCTGTCGAACGCTTTGGAGATATCCAAAGCAACGGTTAGGGCGTCGCCATTCTTGTCAAGTGCCCGGTATATGTACTCGGTAATGGTCGTTAGCATATCAGCAGTAGACCTGGTGAAGCGAAACCCGTACTGTTTGTCAGAGAGAAGCCTGTGGGCCGTGAGATGCTGAATCACCTCGGCGTTGATAATGACTTCGAAAACTTTGCCAAAGATCGGAAGGAGACTAATAGGACGGTAATTGGCGGGGTCTGAGTGTTCACCAGAATTCTTAAATATAAGAACTACACAGGAGGACTTCCAACAGGCAGGAAAACAGGAAGCAGATAGGCAGAGGTTATAGAGTTTAGAGAGGAGAGTTCTGAGCACATTTCTTCAGTACTATGACTGGGATTCCGTCACCGCCGCTCGCTTTGTGTGGGTCAAGTTGTGCAATTATCTTGGCGACCAGCGAGAGTGTAATGTGGACGTTATTTAATTGAGCCTTAGTTCTGGGTGGGAAGTCGGGTGTAGGTATTCCTAACGAGCCCAGTGTCGAATTGGTGGAGAATCTACGGGCAAAGCATTCAGCCTTGTCCGCTGGAGAGGTGAGAACTTCAAATTCATTGATTAGTGGGGGTATTGAAATCTTGCTCTTGTTGAACACGCTTTTGCAGAGTCGCCAGTAATCTTTGTAGCCCAACTTAGAGGATGCTATACGTTGCCTCATTCTGGTAGCAAACGCCCTCTTAGCTTCGTTCAGTACTTTTTACACTTATTCCGTGCTGAGGCGAAAAGGCGCCTGTTTTGGTTCGACGAGCAGCTTCGACAGAGCCGGAAGAAATGGTTCCGGTGGGCAATGGCGGCCGAGCAAGCGGGTGAGAACCAGGGGGACGAATTTGATTTTAGTTGGAATTTCCTGGCCGGGATAAAAGCATCGATGCCAGCCTTAACCCAAGAGGAGACCTCGGACGCACAGTTTTCGATAGGAAGATCGAAGACTTTGTTCCAGGGGACGTCGCAGAGGAAGTCCCTGAACGAGTCCCTGAACGAGTCCCAGTCGGCTCTTTGGTAGCAGTATGATATTCTGCTGGTCTGGTTTTCTTGGGTAGATTTAGTGCGGATTGATATGTTTACGGAGACTACGGCGTGGTCAGAGTTTCCGAGGGGGCAGAGTTGCCTGGTAGTGCAGGAGTCTGGGATGGAGGTAAAGCAAAGGTCGAGTAAAGAGTCCCTTCCGTTAGGGTTTTTAGAGAAACGCGTGGGGAAGTCCACCACTTGCGTTAGAGCTTGGGTTATTGAAAAATACATGGCGCGGATCCCAGCAAGGTCGGTGGCTGAGTTTTCAATTCACTTGGTGTGGTGGGCGTTAAAATCGCCAAACACAAATATATGGGCAGATGGGTGAGAAGAAATGGCCCTGTCGATATTAGTAGAGATGCTATCAAGTACCGTACAGTCAGAGAAGAAGGGGGGCGGTAGAGGAAGAAGAGATAGCTAACCGAGCTTAGAAGTGAGAGACGGAAGCACATGAAAGAATGATCCAGGGATTCAAGAGATGTGACCCTGGCTAGGGGGAGTTGTTCGCTGACATATACACCAAGCCCATGCATATGGACATTGGAGTCCTTCCTGAAGAGGGGAAGGTAACCAGGAACGAACAGCTCCGAAGAGGGGATAGAAGGGTCAAGGTTAGTCTCACATATAGCTAAGATATCGGGTGAGTTAGTTAGAAGGAATGATTCTACACTATTAAAGTTACTGCGAATACCTCGTATGCTTGTGAAGGAAACGCAGATAGGTTTGGGCGATTTATGATTAGCTGGTTTAGTCTTGCTGTTTTGTTTGTTTAATTTCATGCTGGTTTTAGTTGTGGATAGAGAGAGGTCTAGAGTAGGGTCAGATGGTCGTTAATTGCAGCAGGTGAAGGATGGCGAATGGCGACGCCTGCAGCATAATGTGGCCTCGGGGTTGCCCATCGGAAATTCATGCAGGGACGCCCGTCCATGCGCGAAATGGCACTACAGGAACCCCGATATTATTCAACTGTTGATCAGAACAGCCTCTCAAGACGCTACGCAAGAGTTCGGGCTCCTAATTACCAGTCGGAAGCAGCAACCAGGAAACTGCTAACCCAGCACCCTCAGAATGAAGAGACGTTGTCGCCATACTCACCATTTGCAAAAAGCTTCCAGCCGAACCAATATCAAGTCCGAAAAAGAGAGAGATGAACCGGGAACCCCTTCCTAAACAAGAAAAAGGCGATCACCTCTACTCCTGTCCAAAAGAAGGGAGTGGAGTGTGAGGCCGGGCGATAGTAGGTACTATCTACTCCAATTAAAAAAAAAAATTAAATCAATAAAAGAGTGACTGAAGTTTACTAAGTTTTAACTTATACTAAGTTGAAACTAAATTTGATAATGAAAAGCAATTTACACAATCATAGTCGCAGTGCATTACAAGAGCGACTAGTAGAGAACTTAGGTTAGTAACAAAACAAGAACAAAAATTATAGAAAAAAAAAGATAAGAACCAAAAAGAATAAAAAAAAATTTCAAAAAATACAGCAAAATAAGATCAGACTAGCTAAAACTTACCAGTTGCAGGCTGACTGACAGAAAAAAGTTAATAAAATTTCGAAAATTATCTTCATTTTGTTTTTCCCATTCAATTCTGGATAGTTTAAGCTGTCCTTAAGTAAGCAGTAACAGGGAGTAGTGTGAGGGTAGAATACATTGAAGTGAGGGGAGGGACACCTTGAAGCCATGTGTCCAGTTAACAAGGAAGAAATAGAAAGGAAAAAAAAAGTAAAAAAACATGACCGGTCTTTAACTACTCAGAATTCCTACATATAACCGAAACCCTATATACCAAAACTAAATTTGATAATTAAAAACAATTATATATCAGTACTAAATCCAGACGAAGATTGGTAAATAATCCCAGTTGATCCTAGGTGAAATATTGAAACTGATCCAACAGAGAGCTCGACGCATATTTGAGTTACACAGCAGATATTCATATATTTCATATGTAAATTTAGGTTTTACATTTGGGGAAGGGGCTATGTTAACATACTCGCTAGAGATGTGCATTGTTCAACCCCAGTCGAACGTAAAAATGTGTTTTACTTTCTACATTTTACGTCTTACTGGGGTTGAACAATGCATGCCTCTAGTAAGCATGTTGAAATAGCTACTCCCAAAATCTAAAATCTGAATTTAGATATGATATATACAGATATATATCTGCGACTGATGTCAAATTGGCCAGGTTTCAATCCTGGCTTGAAGCAATCGGATGTCTAACCGTACTGATGAGCTGTGATAGAGCGAAACAGGACTGTCTGTAGATGACTACTTACGCACTCGTCCGTCATTTGAGCACTATAAACTTGACTTTAAAGACAGCAGCTAATCACCGTTATTTAAGCATCATTCTTCAGCAATAAATTGAACACTCCTGGCTACTGGCGTTTGTTTACATTGTGTAAATAACACGCTAAACTCTGTCTTTCTCCGATAGCTTAAAGGTAGAATCTCCTACTGATGTAAAATCGGTTGGGTTTCAATCCTGGCTACAAGCAATCGAATATCTAGTATATATGCATTATATATATATGTAGTGTACCAATTTACATGCCCATTCAGAGATTGCATCTCTGATACTAATCAAAAACCTAGTACATATATTGGTTTTACTACAATCACGCTCTCCCGTAGACTTACATGTCATCTTTCTGATCAGAGTACTATTAAACAACATTTCTCTGAAAAACATAAGCATGTAGGTAATATCAGACAGATTTTGGTCAACAATACGGTGATCCTTACTCATACACATAGTAAGAGGAACCTGCAGATATTGGAGGCCATATACATCAAATCGAAACAACCAACACTCAATAAAATCAACTTTAAAACAGGAAATAACATATTACATTGCATTTGACTATATGGTTTTGTTGTCATTTCGCGCTATCCCGCGGTGTGACGTCATAAAACCGCATCGCAAACTTAAGAACTGCGTTTATTATTTTTGGTAACTATTGCCGTTGCCAAGCGGAGTTTTATGTCAACACAAAATAAAATCGTCGGTGATGGTGGATTTTATAATATTTCAGTTTAAATGATCTCTCTGAAGATGGCTCATGTGAGCCGAAAGCTTAGAAGAAAACCAATAAATAATTATCCAAATGTTGGAGAATTTTTGTCTTTATTTTCAACTGAAATTAAAGCAAAAATACGACGTTTAGAACGGCTCATGATTAAACATAATAGACATTCATTGTCTTTTATATTTAATAGAATATGTTTAGAATATATATATATATATATATATATATATATTCGTCATCCATATACAAGCCTGTTTCGCTGTATCACAGCTCATCAGTGTGACTAGACATCCACTTGCTTCTGGCCGAGATCGAAAATTGACCGATTTGGTGTCAGTCGGAGTCGCTAACCCCTAAGCCATAGGTGTACGGAATCAGAGAAGGGAAATTTTAGTGTTTTGTATATAAGCGGAGTATGCACACGCCAGTTACCGAAAGAACTCAATTCATTACTAAAGAGTATGCATAAATTGCGGAACTGGTAACTGTATGTCACTGGGCGCATCAAGGCCGACCAAAGAAACTGTACAAAGATGGACTAAAAAGTAACCCTCATATTCCTGGGTATGACGATAAACTACATCTGACAGCAATGCTTCTGATCGGGAGATTGGAGGTTTTCAGGAGCGTGAAATCAACTCTTACTTGCTCTTCTTCCCAGGTTCACCCCGACACAGAATTGTAGGACTTGTTAGGCACCCAGCTGTGGACAAATAGTGACCCCACTTTAACCAAAAACAAAACGCTATGAATGTATAGATATATATTTTCATAATAAATATACCAGCAATACGTTTTTATATAAATTATCAAATAATACGCAAATTGTAACAATTTTAATCACATCCGTTTAAAATACTGCAAAAAAAGCCAACACAAAAGAACTTCACAATATTATTTCATACTAGCAGGATAGCCCGACGTTGCTCGGGTGTAATGAAAGCTTTAAAACTAATCCATGGTCCTGGAGCTCAGACTCAGCCGAAACAATATTTGAAATAATAAAATAATTGCGACAATTTACCAATCGCACCTAATATTTATCTATCTATCTATCTATCTATCTATCTATCTATCTATATATATATATATATATATACTAGCAGTATAGCCCGACGTTGCTCGGGTGTAATGAAAGCTTTAAAACTAATCCATGGTTCTGGAGCTCAGACTCTTTGGACGTTGGCACGAAAGACTAAAAAGCAATAGTTGTTTCCAGTTAAAGCGAAATCGTAAACTGAAAGAAAAATGAATGGATGTAAGTCAAATTTTGATTTCCTGGTATCGATATCAAATAAGTTTTTTTCGTCGTAAATTGAATTTTGAAGACTAAATAAGTCTTCTGAGGAAATGGTATCATGGCTGAGACTAAGAACTACAATTATACCTACTTAAAGCCAAACCCGAAGCAAAAACTAAAATAAAAGGACTGAAAAAAATACACACATACAGACAGATAAACAGACACACACACAAATATCTTGCCTTTTATATATATATATATATATATATATATATTACAGGTTTTCTGCATTATTGTAAACACTGCAACCTTGAAACGTTTGAATATCGTTTCTTATGTCTTTGTCTATGCGTGTATGAAATTTGATTAAAAATGGGCCACTCCTTCTATTTCTATTTTTTCGATTATCGATTTTCGATATTTATCGGGGGTACCTCGACACAAAACCTACCTAAGAACACTCGCAGACGCTTATGGTACAACTGTCTAAATTTTCAAGAAAATCGGTTCAGCCGTTTCGGAGTCTGTAGGTAACGGACACACACACACACACACACACACACACACACACACATACACACACACACACACACACAGAGACAAAGTTCCATTTATTATATAAGTTTAGATATTTTTTATATGAAATACTAGCAAACCTTAAAAATTAACACCGGTCCATATTTATAGTAAAATTACTAATGTTATCTATTTATAATAGAATCGCCAAAACTCTCTATGTAAAATGACTACCAATCAATATTTACAGAAAAATTACCAACGCTAATTTCGGCCTTGTACCACATCTTAAGCTACACTTAGTAAATCACTGCAATTGCAGCAACTTCACTAAAATCCGTTTAAAATACTATCAAACAACCAACTCGAAAGAACTTTCATTATATTAATTCATATAATATTCTAGAATTTCACAAATATAATTTCATTCCAAAGTACAACTTTAATAAAACTACAACATAAAGCACATATGCACAAAAGCTGAGTATCATTTACCATGTATTCAACTGTGAAAGTAGAATAACATTATATTTTTATTACTTCAAAGCTCAAAAGAAAATTAAAATTTTGACATAAAATGACCTATAAGGAGTTGATATACCGTTAAATAAAAAACGAATCGAATCAAACATCGAATGAAGAAAGAGGTGTGTGCTACGAAACCATCGCTTTGGCGAACCATTGTCCAAAGAACCTCTGCAAATTTCCAAAAAGCCCGGGCATAAAAAAGTAATCAATCTTCAACGAGAACAGCTGCAAAACTGCGATTTTTTGCAAACATCTTCCAATTTCCTCGCCGCTCTGCATCGGGACTTCACTTGCGGAACAACCACAGGATGCACTGTCGAATTACAAAAAAAATCATCTCCTGGGCCGAAGGACAATTAAGATGGTTATGATATGCAGGGATGTGCACTAAAATCTGGAAAAAAACATATACTGAAAGAAAAATAGTGTTCATTTAGAATGACAAGTATTTACATGACAAATTGCTTTATAACATTGTTTTCTGATCTCTCCTATACCATATTATACAATTCATCCCCCTCCAGCTTCAATCAAAGCCTCCACACTTGGCCGAAACCTCCTACAGGCTTTATCACCTGCCCTCTGGACAAATTGACCACGGCCTCGATGATGGCAGTCCTCAGGAGTCGACAGAATTATGTGCATGTTTGTTGGACTGTCTCTCATGTACGCCCCATATGTAATAGACTCAAGGATTCACTTCTGGGCTACTAAGGGGCGGGCAGAACTTCTTTGATCAGAACATGTCCAAATTCTCGTCACACCAAAACCTGGACAAAATTGGACGCATGAGCAGGAGCTCCGACCTGTTGGAAGAGCCATGGCTTCCTTGCAGCTACCTGAATAAGCCATGTCTTCACAACATTCTTCATGACATCCAGGTAGACCTCCTTCGTCACGATCTGACCTTTGCCAAAGAAGAGGCATAACGTCCCCTTACTCTTGCAAACCTCGGATCTGTCCTGTGGTTTTCTCTGAGGTGTCAGGGACTCCTTCTCAGTCCCACCAGATTCTTTGAAGGTCTTGGCAGTGTTGTACACAGTCGATTTTGGGAAATGAAACTACTAAACAATCTCTTTTGGCGTGCGGCCACGACGTAGGGCTACAATTATTGCAGCATGGCGCTCGAGTTCACTGGACATTTTGCTTAATGTGTTCTCAATTCAACAGATTGTTGTCACACAAGTCTGAAACAAGAAAAAGAATGATATATTTAATATGGTTGTCATTTTATGCCAAGTTAGTCCGGATTGTAGCGCACACCTCTGCATATGTAAATATTCTCAGATGGACTGTATCTGTAGAAAAGACAAAATGAATCAGAAAAAGACAAAAGGAAAAACTGTACTGAGGGACTTTATCAAGAAAATATAGTTTTATTATGCTGCATAATATATATATATATATATATATATATATATATATATATATATATATATATATATATTATGTGCACGTTTGTTGGACTGTCTCTCAAGTACGCCCCATAGGCAGTAGTCGCAAAGGATTCAGGTCTGGGCTCAGGGCCAGAACTCCTTTGACCAGAACATGTCCAAATACTCGTCACGCCAAGCCTGGATCAAATTGGATCCATGAGCAGGAGCTCCGTCCTGTTGGAAGAGACATGGCTTCCTTGCAGCTACCTGAATAAGTCATGGATTCACAACATTCTTTATGACATCCAGGTAGACATCCTTCGTTACGGTCTTCATCGATAAGGACCTGAAGCTGCTCCAGGAAGTCCTTATTCCTCTTGCAAACCTCGAATCGGTTCTGTGGTTTTCTTTGAGGGGTCAGGGACTCACCCCCAGCTTCACCAGACACTTTGAAGGCCTTGGCAATGACGTACATGGTTGATTTTGGGAAATGAAACAACTCAACAATCTCTTTGGGCGTGCGGCCACAACGTAGGGCCACAAGTATTGCAGCATGGCGCTCGAGTTCACTGGATATTTTGCTTAATTTGTTCTTCATTCAATAGATTGTTGTCACACAAATCTGAAACAAGAAAAAAATTATACATTTAATAAGGTTATCATTTTATGTCAGGTTAAAGATAATCTGGATTGTAGCGCACACCCCTGTATGGTGGATTTGCATTGTGGTGCAGTGGATATCGGTTCGGAATAAGAAATTGGAGAACCGAGTTCGAATTCAAACTGAATTCGTTGCATTCACTTACGCGCAATTATCATTCGGAAAGGTATTCAGCAATCTCTTCTCCCTCCAGCTATGGGTTGAATATCATAGCAGACTGGGTTCTTTAGTTTTGGTTGGCACCACGTCTAGTGCAGAAAGAAATAGCAACTTTCTGTGTGGAAATCTTCTGCCTAATTAGTCATGAATCGAAAGAGACATGATCGCTCTAGAGAGTATCATGTGTGGCACTTAATTGACTGACTGGCTGATGTATATGTTGGAGCTATTTGAACAGCCATTATCCATTCCATGTGTGTTTGATCAAAAACAAAAAACGAAACTTCCTTTTTGACGATTTTTATTCATTGTTTAAATGTCTTTCGAGACATGGTCGTCCAAGCGTGTATGACGTATGGCACTTAACTGACTGACTATATTCAGGACCTGAGTGCTTAACTTATCGTAATAAGGGGGAAAAAATGGAAAAAGATTATTATATCTAGTCGCAGTTCAACTACAGCCATTTTGCTAGTGGACATTAAAGTAAACCTATTTTTTTTCTTCTCAAAAATAAAAGCGAATTTTTAGGAAGTAACGTTTTATTGTAGGGAAGATACTAAAACAAAATGGAAGAATTATTTGTAGTGAACAAAACAATATTCTAGATTTAAAAATTCGAATCTGACTCATTGTTAGAAAGAAACGAATTTTCTCGAATTTACGAACCAAACTTTGCTTAACACACACAAAACCTGCGAAATTTTACACCTCGATGCGAAATGTTTGTCGTCAAATGGAAACGCCAGAATCACATCCGGAAGTGAATTCTCAAACGAAATATAAGACAGAGCGAAATCGTACCCTTGACAAACGTCAAGCGACCATTATTAGGATTGTCTCTATCTTTCTCTCTCACCTCTCACCTCTCACCTTCTTTTTCATCTTTCATCATTCACCTCCTGCCTTTTCCCCATTCACCGTGAGCGAGAACTTCAAAGACACTCCTATCCAACAACAACGTTCATACATACCCACATACGTTCCTGCCTACGTACACAGAAACTCACTCGTGCAAGGACTACTACGAACTCTCTTGATACAAATATCCTCTTAGTACTATTTCTCTTGGAACGTTTAACTTCTACCAATTCATGTTATTCTTTTCTATCAATAAATTTCTATTCAAACATGCAAAAGGTATACTTTTATTCTTCCAGAAATACACCTGCGTTGTTCTGATAAAACCTAAGTTGTAAAGAGTTTGACTATGTTTTGCACAAGGCTAATTAAATAAACATTAACCGTCTCCCTACTACTACAGTGGTGACCTCCTCTTGCCACATAGTAATTTCATGTTGTGCCATCTAATCTGTGGCTTACTGAGTATTATTGTATTTTTCTCATTGATTTTGTTAGAAATAAACAAATTTATTCATCTAGACTCAAACAAAACACAAAACACATTTAAAAACAAAATTCACATAATCTTCAATTATCAGAAACAAATTCTTTTTACAGACCCTTTTCGCGAGTTGATGCAAAGTTTGTTTGTCATCGAATGGAAAGGCCCAAATCACATCCGGGAGTGAATTCCCAAATGACCTCTTCGAGCCTCACAAACGAAATAAAAGACGGAGCAAATTCGACTATTGCCAGAGAGAAAGGAGATAAGAGTAATTAACATGTACCCTTGAGATAAGAGTAATTAACATGTAAGATAAGAGTAATTAACCTGTACCCTTGAGATAAGAGTAATTAACATGTACCCTTGAGATAAGAGTAATTAACATGTACCCTTGAAAAACCTCAAGCGATCGTTATTATTATTACTTCTCTCTTTCTCTCTCACCCCCTTCCTCTTCGTTGTTCACCTGTCTACATTTTCTTATACTTAATAACCAAACGGAACCCTTTAAGATTGAGCGAATACTTCAAAGACACTCCTACCCAACAATAACGCTTATACCTACATCCCCACAAGTTACTACTACAAACTCTTGATACCCTTAAACTCTTAATATTATTTCTCTTGGAACATTACTTCTACCAATTCATGTTATTCTTTTCTATCAATAAATTTCTATTTAAACATACAAAATGGATACTTTTATTCTTTCAGAAATTCACACATCCAATCTACGACATTCTGATGATAGCGAATATATAAGTAAGAAGTTTTGTTATGTATGACACAAGGTCAATTTTTGAAAAATACAGAAATACAGGCAGATAAGCAGACACACACACAAACATATTGCCTTTTACATATATATATATATATATATATATATATATATATTATCGATTTTCTGCACTATTGTAAGAACTGCAACTTTGAAACTTCTGAATATCGTTTCTTATGTCTTTGTCTATGAATGTATCAAATTTGATTGAAATCGGACCACTCCTTCTATAAACCGATTTTTCGATTATCGATTTTCGATATTTATCGGGGGTATCTCGACACAAAACCTAGCTAAGAACACTCGCAGACGCTTATAGTACAACTGTGAAAATTTTCAAGAAAATCGGTTCAGCCGTTTCGGAGTCTATAGGTAACGGACACACACACACACACACACACACACAAAGTTCCATTTATTATATACTTTTAGATCTCAGATACTTTCTTTTTAATTTTCCAGTTTCGTTTTTTTTTTTTTTAATCGTGATCTAGGACCAAGGATTCCTAATGAATAGAACTCCAAGATTTGACACCGCAACAATTATAGACTACCCTCTTTCCTAATCGTTTTACGATGTATGTTTGTAGTGCAGTGGATATGGGCTCAGAATGATAAATCGGAGAGCGAAGTTCGAATTCCATTTGAATTCGTTGCATTTACTTACACACAAATACCCATGGGAAAGGTATTTATCTGTCATTTCCCTCCATCTATGGGTAAATATCATAACAGTGTGCATTATATAGCCTTGGTTAGCAACCAATCTACTGCAGAAAGTAATAGCAACCTACTGCGGGAAAATCATCTTCCCAGTCAGTCAGCAATAGAAATGGACATGATCGCCCTATCGTGTGTCACGTATGGCACTTAACTGACTGAAACGTTTTTGAAAAACATAATTTTAAAATAAAATTTAAATAATTTTTTTTATGCCTAAAAAAATTGCAAAAACTTTGATTGTTGTCCGTCAAGTGGTGACCCTATTAAGAAATGATAAATGAAGAATGGACATTAAGCAGTTTGATTTATCAGTTAGCAACGCTGGCGAATTGTATTCTTCGGAAGGGTTAGCAAAACAACGGCTAATTCATTTTTGTGTAAAGCACTAAATGATAAACATTACATTGTACATGTGACTTCGCATATTTTTATAATACTTTGCATATTTTAAAATAAATATAATATGAACATTCTTTGTAAAATAAGCAATCAAAGAAATATCTTTGTTGAAAATTCTCAAGAAAAAAGAAAATGTAGAAATTCACTTTCATATGTTTAGCTTTTTCTACAATTCTAATCTTTGCTTTTTAAAACAATAAACATTGCCAAAAAGTTGTGGTTGTTAAAATAATAGTGGTGTCATGCTTTTTTCATTATGTCTTATTGTGGGGACAAAAGTCTGTTTGCCAATCGTTCTGTATTTAAAGTAAATAGATTTTCTAATAAATGAATTATTTTAAATAGAAAAACAATTAAGATTTCAAATGTAATCATCTCGCCATTTTTTTGTCGATCAGTGAAGCAAAGATAACAAACTAGAAAAAACTATTTTTGGGCAAAAGGTAAAGCTTCAATAATATCGTCAGAGAATTCACACGATATCATGTTACTGTAACAATTTTTTTTTTAACCTGCAATAAGACATACTTGTCAAAAGGACGTTTTTTCCTCATGACAACACTTTTTTAACGATCTTCACTCTTTGGCAATGTTTCTTGTTTTAAAAAGTGATCATTAGAATTGGAATAAAACTTAAACATAATGAAAGTGAATTTATGCATTTATTTTAATTTGTAAATCTATAAACTAGGTATCTCCACAAAATCGCTGAAAAAACAGCATAGTCAGAAGGGAAAAGGTCCCAAACTAAATAAAAACAAAGTTCTATCGGCAAAAAGTTTATATTACCATTAAGAGGATAGAACAAAGCATTTTTTAAATATTTAAAAAATTTTTTCTTTGTTCTTGAGATATTGGAACAAAGAAAATGTATAAATTCACTTTCATATGTTTAGGTTTTATTACAATTCTAAGCATTGCTTTTTAAAACAATAAACATTGCCGAAAGTGTTTATTATTTCTGTTGTCAATTCTCAAGAACAAAGAAAATGTATAAATTCACTTTCATATGTAAAGTTTTATTACAATCCTAATCATTGCTTTTTGAAGAAGAAAACATTGCTGAGAAGTGATGGTAATTAAAATATTTTTTGTCGATCAGTGAAGCAAAGATAACAAACTAGAAAAAACTATTTTTGAGCAAAAGGTAAAGCTTCAATAATATCGTCAGAGAATTCACACGATATAATGTTGCTGTAACTACTTTTTTTACCTGCAATAAGACATACTTGTCAAAATGACGTTTTTTCCTCATGACAACACTTTTGTAATGATCTTCACTCTTTAGCATGTTTCTTGTTTTAAAAAGTCATGATTAAAATTGATTAAAATCTAAAAATATAATGAAAATGAATTTATGCATTTATTTTAATTCATAAATCTATAAACTTTTACAAAATTATTAAAATATGTGAACCTACTATACGGAAACCTTCATTAACTACTCTTCTATAAAGTTTGAATCAATTAACAATTAGCTGGTGTTCTCATATACAGCATAATAAATAGTGTAAATAAACAATCTAATGAATAAAAAGTGTTTATTATTTTTGTTGTCAATTCTCAAGAACAAAGAAAATGTATAAATTCACTTTTATGTTTAGGTTTTACTACAATTCCAAGCTTTGCTTTTTAAAACAATAAACATTGCTGAAGAGTGACAGTCATTAAAAATAATAGTGGTGTCAAGGGAAAAACCATGATTTTTGGCACTACGTCTTGTTGTTGGCACAAAAGTCTATGTTTGCCAATCCTTCCTCGTTTAAAGTGAATATACATTTTCTTTATTCTTGATAATATTCTAAAAACATATACAGATATAACTGATTCAATGAAATATTTATCATTTACCTATAAAGATATAAATGTAAAAACAATTTTTATTCGTAAATTGATACGCATTTACTAAATGATTGAAATATATGAAGAAGGTATAAGAAAATTCTTATTATTTATTATTTAAAAAAATTAAATCAATTGGCAATTATCTGGTGTTCTACTAAACAATCTAAGAAATAATGTTTTTGTTTTTTTAATCGTTTCACCCGCAAGCAAGGCATTCCACTGCCACTATAGCGCAGGGGGTTACATAGGGGAAAGTGATGAGAAAGAGTAACAGATTACAGGGAGTGTCAGGAAGCGTCTAAGAGGAGAATGGCTGGTCATAAAGTGAGGGATCAGTTTATATATTTATTGTAATATAGAAATGATCCCCCACTTTATATCCACATTATAACAGTATAGAATTTATTTTTTTATATTCATCTTACCCCAAGCAAGGCATTCCACTGCCACTATAGCGCAGGGGGTTACATAGAGGGATTGGGTACGGGAAATGTCAGAAGGAGAATGATAGACGAGTAAGGAGGTACATAGGAAGAGTGTTTGAAAGAATCGGTGCGAGTTAGTGTGTTAGGAGGTGTCTATTGACCTTACATTTAAACTCCTGGAGATTCTAGCTGTCGGGGAAGCAAGTATGTGGAAGGGAATTCCACAGGCATTTTATCGGTTTCACTGTAAAAGGGTGGGACCTAGTTGCTAATCTAGTATTTCGTGAACATTCGTACCTAGGGAGCACCAGTGATCTAAGTTCATCATTATATTTGTCGTCAGTTCTCAAGAAAAAAAAAAGAAAGTGTATAAATTCACTTTCAAATGTTTAGGTTTTATCATAATTCTTATCATCAATTTTTTTTAAAGTTGTCACGAGTGCGACAAAAGGTTTGGTTTGGTTGTTTTGTTTAACGGCTTATCAACCCATCTTGGGTCATTTAACGCCGAAACGAATTATTAAAAATCGAATTATTAAAAATGGAACAAAAAGTTACGAACAAAGTTTATATATTTAACAAATTAATATATATAACAGACGTATATATTTAAACAAATTCATTTTTTTTTTTTTTATAAGCGTTTCACCCCGAGCAAGGCATGTCACTGCCACTACTGTGCAGGGGGCTACGTAGAGTGGAGAAAGGCTGGTTAAATATAGGAAATAACAGAGGGTGGGTGATAGGCGGGTGAGGATACCGAGAATGAGGGTTGGGTAGATGAGAGTGTTGAGAGAATAGTTGGGAGTTAGTGTGATAGGAGGTGTCTATTGACCCTACATTTAAACACCTGGAGATTGTAACTGTCGGGAAAGCAGACTTGTGGAAGGGAGTTCCACAGGCGGGAAGCGCGAGAAAAGAAGCTGTTGGAGTAGAATTTACGGTTACATCTCATTTGTTTAACTGTAAAAGGGTGGGACCTAGTTGCCAATCTAGTATCTCGTGTAAATTCGTGCTTAGGCGGCACCAGTGATCTAAGCTCATCGGAGCAGAAGCCATGAAAGTACTTGTAGAAGAGGCACAGGGAAGCTACATCACGCCGGTGTGAGAGCGGCTGCAGCCGGTCTGCCAAGTCAGTATCAACCACGTTACAGATCCTCCTTTGTATTTTGTCAAGAAGCCCAAGGAGAGCAGCAGGGGCACCCGACCAGATATGGCAGCAATATTCAATACACGGGCGGATGGTAGATTTGTATATGTGCAGAATAGTTTCAGGTGGGAAAAATTTCCGGGCCCTGCACAGAGAGCCGACTTTCATAGCAGCAGATTTGGCAATGGATTCAATATAGTCATTCCATTTGAGGTCCGCCGAGAGTGTAAGGCCAAGGAGGCGTAGTATTTTACTTCTCTGGGAGGCTAGCCTGTCCCATGCTAATGGGAGGTAGATGCGATTGTCTATGGTGGTTAGTTGATAACAGCTTTGTTTTGGAGGCATTGAAATTTACCAACCATTTCCTACCCCAGGTCACTACGGATTGGAGGTCCCTTTCAAGTACGGCAGCGAGGTTCACTTTGTCGTCCACACCTGGTTTCTGATCGATGCGGGAGTAGATCGTTGTGTCGTCGGCATACATGCCAACTTGGGATCTAATGGTGTCGGGGAGATCATTAATGTAGATCAGAAAGAGCGTGGGGCCTAGGATAGAACCTTGAGGAACGCCCGCGTTCGTCTGGTAGTTTTGGGAGGCATGCCCATTTAATACCACCTTTAATGTGCGGTTCGAGAGGAAGGACTGGATGAGGTCAAACAGATGTCCATACATTTAAAGAATTTATTTATTTAACACATTTTAAATTAATAAAATATTTTATAAAAATGTATATATTTAGTTTGGCTGTTTTATGATTTTATGGCAGACTAACCACCACGGGTTATCTGAAGCTAAATCCAGCCTACATACATTATATGTAATATATATATATATATATATACGAGATTTGTAAACGCACATTCAGTAGAACCAAGTTTTGGAATATATATCAAGTTGATAGAAATACATAAATCTATGTTCGTGTGAGATAGTATTCAACCAGTCATATTTTTGAGTACATTCTGATTTCTTTTAAGAATTCCAGTATGCTGCTTAGTCTCGTTTCCATAAATAGTTTTTATCAAACTACTTGTTTGGTAATATTTCTTTCGAACGCTATTTAAGTTTGTACACTCTAAATGTATATGTTTAACACTTAATCTTTTTTGACAGCTGGTACATATTGGGGATTCTGTGCTGTCCAATAAATGTTGGTGTGTGATGTAGGTATGGCCTATGTGAAGGCGGGTCAGCAAAACCTGTTCTCTTCTATTTCTGTATTGAATGTTCTATTCTCCAATAGTGGGTTTTATGTTTTGGAGTTTGTTTTTAGTGTATCTATCTCAATGATTTTGCCGCTTTTTAAAAATTATTCTATTCACAACAGTTTTAAAATCAGTTTAAGGTATTTTGATTTTTGCTATTTTATCTTTCATTGCTTTCTTTGCGTCCGAGTCTGCCCTAAGACAATAGCATTTCAAGATAACAACAAGGAAAAATATAGTAAACAAAAAAAAAGGAATAAAAAAACAAAAACAACAAAAACAAAACAAAACACGAAGGCTTATCGGCAAGAAGTTAGAAATACCTCAAAATAACTTCAGTCTTGGTGGGTTTTTTTTTCTTTTTTGGGGTGAGGCAAAGTTTACATGCGAGGTCAGGAAAGGGTAGTGAACGGACTGCACTTGAAGCAGATTTCGGCAACAACTCTTTATCAGTCAACTCGCTCCCTTTTGGCACCGACTAACGAATATAAATACCTGGATTAAAATCCTACATCTGACCACATCAAATGATCCAGAACTGGAAGAAGTGTAACATATTACCTTCACCGACAAAATATTCTGGCCGTGGATGGTAACGACGGGGCGCAACATCAAAGAGAGAAGTACAAGCAATAGCCGACAAAGATAAGATTGACATTAAAAGCAGAAAGCACAACCGACAACAAAAGCTTGAAAGACGACAGTCGGCGAAATTGATTGACAGATGTATCTGACCATAGATGGCGTCAATTAAGCGACAACCTGAAAAAGTAAAAATGCGTAGGAATTTTGGGTAATATAAGTCTGGGGTTTCTGTCCGAAGAAAGAGAAGACAGGCGAAGAGAAGAAGCCAGAACACATACAGAGAGAGAGAGAGAGAGAGAGAGAGAGAAAACAGAGGACTCCCGCCAGTTAACGTCATCTCAACGGCTCTCGCGTTTGCGATATCGCTTTTTGGCTGTCCTCTTACTCCACACCAATGTCATCGCGTTGCCTCACAAGACGATCCTTGTTTTGCAGGTATATAGCAGAAGTTTCATTCACAAAAATAGATTCTGTAAACACATTACCGCGTAAGTGATATGAGTTTACAGTAATAGCGGTGTGAGGAGCAAATCTGACCCTTTTCAACACGCCGCCTTTGTTTTTCATCTTTTTTTGCACGCACGAAGGTTTAACCTTTATCCCTTATCCCAAAAAGTTTTCTAAATGTAACATTAATGAAATTCGGTGTACAAACTTAATGAATACTTTTAGGGAAACATCGGTGCATTTGCGAATATATATAGTCATCCGCAGACGGATCTGTTTCGCTGTATCACAGCTCATCAGTACGATTAGACATCCGATTGCTTTTTACCCAGGATTGAAACCCGACCGAACTGTCATCACTCGGCGATTCTACCTCTGAGCTATGGGCGCTCGGTAGAAGAAGGCATACTTTTAGCGTGTGATATATCATGTAAACACAGGCCCGTAGCTAAGAGAGAAATAGTATAGAAGAAAAAACTGCGAGAAGCCGTGAAAGTTTTGTTTAAAACGTAAATTTATTATTATTATTATTATTATTATTATTATTATTATTATTATGTTGTAATTTTTCATCATATTTCGATTTCTGCTTTGGTTGCACTACCTACCAAGTCTGCGGGAAGACCTCAGGCAGGTCGTGGTGTGTTGTTATGGCTCCATTTCATGTCTTTTCTATATTCTCTAACATCCCTAGCGTTACATAGACAAAGTTCTCCTTTGTGTGTGGGCTGTACTTAACAAGACAATTTTTTGTATATCTCTTAAGTTGGGGTTTCTAGGGATTCATTTGATGTGTTGTTTTGTTTCATTTTTTATCATTTCAAGTGCACCTACTATCACTGGCACAACTCTTGTTTTCAATTTCCGAATTTTTTTAATTTAAATTTCCAGGTGCTTATACTTTGACAGTTTTTCGAATTCCTTGGTTGCTATATTACATTCCACTGAACAAGCCATATCAATTAATAGGCAATTATTTTCTTTCTGTTTTTTAACAATAATGCCCGGCCTATTTGCTTCGTTTTTCCTGTCTATATAGATGGTGTAATCCCATAGAATGGTGGCATCTTCTATTTCTGTAACCGGTGCTGGGTGATGTTCATACCAGTGTTTGTTCACATATTTTCCATAGTGTTTGCACATTGTCCAATGCAAATATTGCCCCACTCTACCGTGACGATTTTTATATTTATTTGGGGCAAGTACAGAACATCCTGAGATTAGATGGTCTATTGTTTCTTGGTATTTATCACAGAACCTGCATTTTTGGATCCCCATTATTATGTATAATATTTCCCCGAAAGTTCCTAGTGAAAAGACTTTGGTCTTGCGCTGCAAGAATAAAGCCTTCAGCCTCAGACTTTAATACAGATGCACGTAACCATCGATGCGTATTTACTTTATCAATATTGGATTTATTAGTACGTTCTGGATATTGGCCATGCAAAGGTTTATTATTATTATTATTATTATTATTATTATTATTACTTGTTTTTTGTATGATATATTCAGTGTCCATAATTGTATTTGTGTCGCGACACGTGTTTTGAGTCTAATTATTAAAGACGAACTGTTAAATGAAAGAACGGAAATTATGACTAAATGCATCCACACTAAGAAATACCGCTTAGGTTCATACAACCATGGATGAAAACGCCATAATTCGTCTTAATTTAAAAATTGCGTGTTCATAAATTCCCTGCCACGTGAACGTTCAAATAAAACACCGTTACAAGAGAGTTCTTAAAAAGAAAACGGTAAACGGTAAAATCATTTATTCAAAATCGCCTGAAGACACCACTCATGTTAAAAGTCTGGGTAGCGAAATAACTCGTTTAAAAATGGAAACTATATATATATATATATATATATATATGTGTGTGTGTGTGTGTGTGTGTGTGTGTGTGTGTGTGTGTGTGTGTGTGTGTGTGTGCCTAGATAGATAGATAGATAGATAGATAGATAGATAGATAGACTGAATTCCCCTGAAATATGTCCCAAATCAATAAAAGAATACGAGAAATATTTGTGCAAATATATACCAAAAATGAATATAGATATCGTAAAAGATTTTCATGGAAACTGATCTGTTGTTATGTGAGATATCAAATCCAATCCAGAGGACAGAATCAATAATGCAAAAAGAATCGATCAGCTGAAAGCAAGAGATCCTGCTTAAACAGAACTAATCCTAACGCGTTCAAGTTTGATTTGGTCTTCTCACTGACGAATGCATGTCATGGCAGTTACACAAACTAGTTCTATTCATTCGCAACGCTTAAGTAAGGATTTGCCAGTTCAATAACAAAAGAGTGAAATTTTTAGAATTCTTGGCGTTGTAACTGAAATGTATAAATTTTAAAAACAAAGGTGAGAAGGATATTTAGAGAGAAAGGGAGTGGGTGAAAGTAACCTTGTGAAAAATGATCGGTGAATCACTTTTGGAAAATCGGGAGAAAAAAAAATTCATGTTTATGGAGAATTAGAATTTACCAAAGTATGAAATACAGGAATGTTTGCCATTTTTAAATCTAAAGATCTCTCCATGGAAAATTCGAACTGAAGGAAAGACTGACATATATGAAGTACATTATCATTCCAATTCAAGTCGGCTAGGTATCTGGGTATCTGGATTGAAAGTAGACTATGTGTGTTGAACAAAATCAAGACTGAGCAAGCGTCTGCAACAGGGATTGGCTATCCGTCCTAACAGACAGGAATCAAACAGCTGGTCCGAAATATGACACTTGAATAAACTATCACGCTCTCACACCCTGATTGAGCACTCTGAAAGAATGGTAGACTTTGAAAAACAGTAGCTACTTTAGCATCTACGCATCGTTCATTCAGTAATGAATTAGAACACTCTCAGCTATTGGGCGTGTTAATGATAATATACACGCTAAAATGTCTGCCTCCTTCTACCGAGCGCCCATAGCTCAGAGGTAGAATTGCCGACTGACGCCAATTCGGTCGGGTTTTAATCCTGGGAAAAAAGCAATCGGCTGTCTAACCGTACTGATGGGCTGTGATACAGCGAAACAGATCTGTCTGCGGATGACTATATATATATTAGTAATCCACATACCAGCCTGTTTTGCTGTATCACAGCTCATCAGTGTGGCTGGACACATCTACTTGCTTCAAGCCGGGATCGAAACTCAACCGATTTGGTGTCAATCGAGTTCCTACTCCCTAAACTGTCGGCGCATGGAATGAGAGAGGAGAATTTTTAGTGTGATATATATATATGTGGTTATACACACACCAGTCACAGAGAGAACTCAATTCATTACAAAAGAGTAACGCGTAAATCGCAAAAGGGGTAACTGTTCTTTTAAAACTTATCCCTCAAGACAACTTAATCGTAATGAGAGCATGATATATTAGTCAGCCACATACAAGATTGTTTCGCTGTATCACAGCTCACCAGTGTGGCTAGACACATCCACTTGCTTCCAACCGGGATATATAAATATATAGTGACAAAAAAAAAACATATATATATATATAGGTCCTACGCTTTTCCTTTTCTATATTAACAATCTCTCAGATATAATAAGATCCCAAGTAGGCATATACGCTGACGATACTA
Organism: Ascarosepion bandense; assembly: GCA_037127315.1. Lineage (NCBI taxonomy): Eukaryota > Metazoa > Mollusca > Cephalopoda > Sepiida > Sepiidae > Ascarosepion > Ascarosepion bandense. The sequence continues at coordinate 3,541,956 of JBBBDQ010001383.1, read as the reverse complement.
CAGTTTACTCTCGTCTCAATCAAAAATCTGCCGAGGCTGACAAAGCAAACGTCGCTGCCGAGCTTGAAAAGGACCTCCAATCCGTGTTGGACTGAGGTTAGAAATGGCTCGTAAATTTTAATACTTCCAAAACGAAGCTGCTATCTATTAACCATCACAAACAATTGTTCCACCCGCCCATTAACATGATCAGGCTTCTCTGCCTGAAAGTAAAACACTGCGCCTGCTAGGATCAACTCTCACATCAGACCTCAAGTGGAATAACTATATAGAATCCATAGCTAAATCCGCTGCTAAGAAAGTCGGTTCTCTGTGTAGGGTCAGGAAATTTTTCCCGTTTGAAACAATCCTGCACATATACAAATCTACCATCCGCCCGTGCATTGAATATTGCTGCCATATCTGGTCGGGTGTTCCTTCTGTCCACTTAGGTGTCCTCGACCAAATCCAACGGAGAATCTGTAATGTGATCGATCCCGACTTGGCAACTAGAAGACAGTCGCTTTGTCACCGATGCAACTCACTGGTACCCCCTATATATGAATTTCCTTGAGCCACAATATTATCAACTAGGTCTCACCCTTTTACTGTGAAACCAATCAAATGTAAACGCAAATTCTACTCCACCAGCTTCTTTTCTTGCATTTCCCGCCTGTGGAATTCCCTTCCGTTTACTTGCTTTCCCGACAGCTACAATATCCAAAACTTTAAATGTAAAGTCAATAGTCATCTCCTATCTCACTAACTTACATCCTCTCTCTCATGCATTTTTTCTCCGCAAACCCCATTCCCATCAGTATTCTCTTCCTTCTCATACTCTCTTCCTGATGCCCACTGTAACCTGTCACTCTTTCTCATAATATTTCTCCTATGTAACCCCCGGCACAACAGAGGCAGTAAAAAGCCTTGCTTGGGGCCACACGATTAAAAAAAATAAATAAATAAAAGAACCTACGCATTTTTTTATAAAACTGTTAATATTAATTTTTCTTCTTTTTTCTTTCATGGTATATAAGTCGATTTTGTGCATGAAATATTTGAACAATAATCTTTCCCAATATATTGTCAACCAAACAAAGAGTATTTTGCATGGGTGTCTATTTTACCAACGAATCATTCACTGTAGTGCAAGAAAACTTTTGGAGAAAGTTTCTGTGTCGTCATGCTCCATTAAAAAGCAGAATTTTTGACTGGGTTCAAAAGTCCAGAGAGTATGGGATTCATCAAAATCTGAACTCTAAAAGTCTGAGGGACACTTATTCTGGTCGGAGGGTGAGTGCCGGATCACCTGAGACTCTCTCTCGAGTCTTTGAAACGTGTTCATATTGCAACATCCAACTAAAACAAAAGCTTACAGAGATCGTCATGGAAAAACGCGCAACTATGTGTGAATGGTTTTGTGACACAATCGAAAACAATGCAGACTTCTTGAATCATGTTTGGTTCCCTGACGAAGCGCACTTTCTCCTTTCTTTTCGCCTGTGGAATTCCCTTCCGCATGCTTGCTTTCCTGACAGTTACAATCTCCAAGAATATAAATGTAAAGTCAATAGTCATCTCCTGCCTCACTAACTTACATCCTCTCTCTCATGCTTTTTTCACCATCCACCCCACTCATCAGTATTCTCTTCCTTCTCATACTCTCTTCCTGACAACCCTGCAACCTCTCAATCCTCATAACATTCCTCCTCGTCTACCCCACTCTCATCGGTAATCTCTTCCCTCTACTACTCTCTTCCTGACACCCCCTGCAACCTCTCACCCTTCAACATTTCTCCTATATAACCCCCTGCACAATAGTAGCAGTAAAATGCTTTGCTTGGGACTATATGATTAAAATATATATATATATATATATACAAACAGCAAAAACAATGTTTATTGGAGTACGCGGTAACTAGGTACAAAAGTTTTTCTTGGCATGTTTAAACATGTCTTAGCATGTTTATTTTCCAAGCCCCGCTTAGATGTGGCACAAGGCCGAAAGAATGGGGTACCTAGTGAGGATCGAACTCACTACTCAGTTGTAATAGGTTCTAGAGAGACAAGCTTGCTAGCAATTACACCACAACGAGGTACCCTATGTCTTAGCGTGTCTAAGCTTGTGTTAGCCGATCCCATAGGCTCACAAAAAGGCAGGCCAGTGCATTGGATAATCAGTTTTTATTCACCCTGTCCCCTGATTGAAGCGAGTAATGACACAAGGCTACTTTTTATGGCATTCGGGTCACTGGTCAAAGATTACCCAGCTCTTCCTGACGCGTTATACTGGGCATAAATCTTGACTTAGCATGTCTTAATCGATCCCACAGACCCACAAAAGGCCGGTCAGTGCCTTGGGTAATCACTTTTTATTTATCCTGCCCCCACAGTTGTGAGTACGCCAAGCGCGGACGCTCGGGTCACTGGTCAAAGATTTCCCAGCCTACGCTTACGCAGTAACTGGGTTCAAAGCTTGTCTTAACATGTCTAAACCTATCTTAGCATGTCAAAAACTGTCTTAACCGATCCCTCAGACTAAAATGCAGGATAATGCGTTAGATAATCCGCGAATGTATAACGTCTGACGATACCGAAAGGCTGAAACCATGGTAACGTAATCGGCTAATCTTCCTAATTCCAATACTTATATATATATATATATATATATATATATATATATATATATATATATATATATATATATATATATATATATATATATATATATATATATATATATATATATATATATATATATATATATATATATAGAGAGAGAGAGAGAGAGAGAGATCATTTTAGTGATGTTCACCCTGTCCAAAGCCACTCTGGTATAGGCTTTCTGAGTAAGAAGCAGTTTAATAGGATGAAAAGGGAAGTTAACGGTTAACCCTAAACTTGAACAGCGTAAGATTGCAGTGATCGGGATAACATCTCCACAGAGCAGTGGTTCGTAGAAAAAACCTGTCTGAGTGAAACTTACTTCTCACCAGTGGAATACGGAGAGAATGTGAGAGGTTTGCTACAATATGAGTGGCATGGCTGTTCCTAGTCGTGAAGATTAAAACTGGAGGAAGCCTGGAATACACTTCGTGCAAGCACTTTTCATAAAACTCGCGACAGAGCAGTGGGAATCTTGCCACATCCCGTCTATGGGAGACAGAGAGGGGTTAGAGGGAAGAAAATGTGTTACCCACAAAGACACGGAAACGCTTTTGGACTTTATCAAAACTGGAAAGTGAAGACTGGGCAACTCCCGCCAAAAGAAAATCACAACAATACTTCATGTTATACCTGATCTGACTTTTGTAAACATAGAGTATACCATGAAAAGTCAGATACTTGTTGGAGCCGTATAGAGAATCGAAAATTTTTTCAGTCTTTTTAGCGATGGATCGTATGTACGCTTGGGATTTACGCTTGGGAGTTGAGTTTATGCCCCACACAGTTGACCCGTGACTTTTCTTATTTTTTAGGTTTTTTTTTTTTAAATTAAAGAAAAAGACAAGATATTCATTTTTATACTCTCAGATATTTAGTCTAATATGTCACAGACCTGAGAAGAAAAGGAGTGATAGAAGAAAATGATTCAGGGATTTTTTTTTTAATCATATCACCCCGAGCAAGGCGGTAACGCCACTGATGTGCTGGGGCTACGTGAGAGTGAAAAGATTTGGAAAAGAGAAAGCCGGAAACCACATCCTAAACAGGGAACAAGGGATGAGCCTCTACACCTGTACAATAGACGTGGGTGGAGTGTGAACCGGGCGATAGTTTAGTCTATCTACTCTAATTAGTCTATCTACTCCAATTAAAGAGAAGATTCACTTATAAATAGAATTTTTCCTGGATATAAACATCAATGTTATGCATATGTATGTAGGGTTTCATACATTGACACCCACACACACACACACACACACACACACACACACACACGCATGTTCACTCGTCGTTCCACGTGATGACTTGTGTTCCCGCCAAAAACGAAGCTAATAAAAACGGAAAACAGCACGTGGTACAGTTAGTTAGGATTTCGTCCCGGGACAAGAGAAAACATGTCTTCCTAACTCACACAAACACACGCGTACTAATTGCGGGTAGCAATTAGTGGCGCAAATATTTTTTATTTTCTTAATTTTCTTCTCTGACATTAACTTTCATTCAAACAGGACTTTACAACTTCCTACACATAATTCCACAATTTTTCCAACCTTCGTCAGTAGAAATCCACCGACTGCTACATTCGCATGTAAGTTTCTCTCTCTCTCTACTCAACGCACACACAGACACAGAACTTTGTCTTCTGTCTGACTTTCTTCATCAAGGATTTGAACTTTGAACTCTTTACAAAAATCTTAACAATTGTTACAAACCTTTCTTTCAGCTAGAGTAAAAACTTCATACATCTTATTTTGTTTCTATAAACAGACGAAGTGGAATGACTCTTTCCTTTTCACTTTCTCATGCATGCTCTCTCAACCCCATGTAACCTTTGTCAATACATTGTTTTTCTGGTTACTTTCGCTTATTTGTTCTTCCTTAAAACCTGCTTCACACCATGACTAAGGTTACGTCGAGTCGACACGTAAATCTAAATTAGTAATGGACCCATCGTCCACTACATGTATCATAGAATCGTTACAACAAAGAAAAAATATCTTGGAACAGAGAATTCATTGGTATCGTATAAAAGAGTTTAAATTAATTTCACAAAGCGCTAAGATATATGAAACATATTACAAGAGAAAAGATTCTACACTACAGAAATTGGTACGAATTACTACGAATATTGGAGAGAGACTTGTGTCATAGAGACTTCATCACCTTTGGGTGATATTTTTAATCATAAAAATAAACTTAGTAATGAAAGTAAAAGACTTGATTGCGTACACATAGACTTTTATCTCGACTACATCAATGTAGCAATATGTACCCTGGACTAGCACAATGTTTCGGCAGAGTGGTAACCGAAGAAAACAGAACTCATCATTCTAGAGTAGGCGAATTTAGTTAATAAATGTCGTAGAATCCCACTAATTTTAAGGTAGACCGAGCAATTTATGTCTGCCATCTTTTTAAAAAAAGTGTTTTTGAGTAAACAATTTTAAAATACACGCATTAATTTCTTCCAATTTGTCGCCAAAATTCAAATTAACTGATAAACTTTATCAGTAATACTCTTCATCAATAAAACGCTGATATGAGAATTAAGGTTCATTTTTTACATAGCCACCTAGATAAATTTCCGGATAATTTATATTCATCGCATAACAAAGATCATATTTTTCTAGATCGTTCCTTCTAAATTCAATGCATTGAAAACGCAATATTCACTGTATCAATATTCGTACTTGGTGGACGTACAGCGTTTTTTGCTTAGCTCAACGCAAACTAGAATCGAAATGCCTTTTGAGGTGAAGCTATCTAGTCTTTGAGAAACTGGTAGAGGATAGAAGATGTATGTCTACACTCTCGTTCAGTCATTTACTTTCATTCTGTCCTATAGGCAGTGGTGGCATCCAACGGGGGTGCGCAAAACGATTATAAAAATTATAAAAGCTTAGTGCAACAGTTATCCGAAAATAATTTCATTTATTAATATCCGATATATAATAGCAAAAAATTTAATTATATACCGTTGCTTGAGATTCTGCAGTGGCTTAAAAGAGTTTTCTGTGCTGAACATAGTTAATTGTGACAAAAGAAATCGTCTTGATGTTAAAGATGTGGCAAATCTTCTCGTCATAAATGTAATATGTCTTATATTGGATCTTTGGGATTGAAGCAATTCACTAGTGCAAAAATGCATCATACTTCAGAACAGAAATTTGATGAGAACAGAATTTCAATCTGGAAATATCTTAATAAATATATCTCTTTTTATTATGTTATCAAAATGGTTTCACATATACAAATCTACCATCCACCCGTGCATTGAATACTGCTGCCATATCTGGTCGGGTGCTTCTGCTATCCACCTAGGTGTCCTTGACAAAATTCAACGGAGAATCTGTAATGTGATCGAGCCCGACTTGGAAGTTCAGATACAGTCGCTTTCTCACCGGCGCAATGTGGCTTCCCTGTGTCTCTTTCTACAAATAGCTTCTGCTTCAATGAACTTAGCTCACTGGTACCAACTATATATGAATTTACTCGAGCCACAAGATTAGCAATTAGGTCCTACCCTTTTACTGTGAAACCAATAAATTGTAAAATGCAAATTCTACTCCAGTAGCTTCTTTTCTCGCACTTCCTGTCTGTGGAATTCTCTTCCGTTTACTTGCTTTCCCGACAGCTACAATCTTCAAGAATTTAAATGTAAAGTCAATAGTCATCTTCAATCTCACTAACCTGCATCCTCTCTCTTCTTCAGTCCACCCCATTTTCATTAGTATTCTCATCCTTCTCTTACCCTCTTCCTGACACCTCCTGCAAACTGTCACTCTTTCTGATAACATTCCTCCTGTGTAACCCCCTGCAAAACAGTGGCAGTAAAATGCCTTGCTTAGGGCGATATGATTATTTAAAAAAAAGATTTCTATACTATTATAATGTGGTTATAAAGTGGGTGATCTATTTTATATTACAATCAATATATAAATTGATCCCTCACTTTATGGCCACATTCATCCTTCTCTTACCTACTTCCTGACACCCCCTATAACCTGTCACTTTTTCTCATAACTTTCCTCCTATGTAACCCCCTGCAAAACAGTGGCAGTAAAATGCCTTGCTTAGGGCGATATGATTATTAAAAAAAAGAATATTTCTTTACTATTATAATGTGGTTATAAAGTAGGTGATCTATTTTATATTACAATCAATATATAAATTGATCCCTCACTTTATGGTCACAGTCATCCTTCTCTTACCCACTTCCTGACACCCCTATAATCTGTCACTCTTTCTCATAACTTTTCTCCTATGTAACCCTCTGCAAACAGTAGCAGTAAAATGCCTTGCTTGGGGCGATGTAATTATATATAAAAAAAATTTTAAAGCGATTTGTTTCCATTCCCAGATTGAAAAGAAAATAAGCAAAAGTGGTTCCAAATGAATTTTTACCTTTATAGTCTGGTTTCCTTTGTTTTACGACATCTCAACTTAAATGGGTTAATAAATACCGATAATAATTTTAAGATAGGTTCATATGAATAGAATATGTATTAATGTATCTCTCAGCTTGTAGAGGGTTTCATGTGATGAACATAATTTATTCTGATAAAGTAACTTGTCTTAAAGTTAAAAAATGCGGGAAATCTTCTTGTCCTAAATTTGATGGATCTTCCATTGGAATTTTGGGATGCCAGCCATTTAATTAAAATATGGCTCGTTCGGGTTTCAATATCACGCTTTCCATCCTCTGTTAAAACATTTAATTGTAACTTTAGTTTGAGAGATACAAACCAAATTAGATATATTAACACACAAATATGAAGAAGGACAAAATCAAGCTAAAATCGATAAATTTATGCCATTTACACTATTTAAATCATTTGGACTGTTGTCCTCATCTTTATTGGCAAATACACAGCGCTTCGGCCATTGTACGTTCCGAACTTCCCTCTGGAATTATTTTAATAGATAAATACTTTCTATTAAATTCTTTGTAAGAAATCAGTTTGTAGATTAGGTTTCATTGTCGTATTTTTATAAAGTGTTTTTTTTTTCGAGAGTACTGTATTGCTGGTATACTTTTTTCCAGAAATGTATTTACGGCAATATTTTTTAAAATATATTATTGGTAATATTTTTTAAAGTATTGCCAGTAATATACTTTTTCTTTCAAACATGTATTGCTGCCATTTTTACTATAAAAATTTTAGCCTTTCATAGTGTATTGACACCAATTTAGGGGTTAAAAATTTTCCAATATCTGGAACCCTAACAGATACTACCACTTTGGTCAGCGTGGACCTGGGAACGACAGCAGTTAAGAGGTTTTCCCACGCTCCTCAAAATCTCCCTTGCTGCCGGATGTAGTTTATCGTCATACCCAGGACGGCTTACCTGTATATAAACCGGTTCCTGTGACTCCGAAATGTCATTATTGCATATAGGTTTTAATTTCCACCTGTAAATACATTTACAATTTACAGAAATAAGTCCTGAATTAAAATTGCCCTTGAACTTTGTCTATTTAAAGATCGATAAATAAATGAACTAGCCCTGGAGAGGCATTCATAGCTTATAAACAAGCGGTCGTGTAAACAATTTGCGGCCGTAAGTCACGACGAGGCCAAGTTTATCTATAAATATTTACTTAGACGCACGAATATATTTTAAATTAATGTTCGGACGGTAGATTAAAAAAAAGGAGTCTATTTTGATTTAACGCAACAAAGTCATTTAAAAAATAAAAAGAATTTAAATCTTGAATCTTGATCAAACCAAATGATTAGTATGATTCTCAGTAGCTGAGAAATATTTTGATTTTTAGTTTTTCTCTCTTTACCAATTTCTCTCCATTTCTTTTTTCTTTTTTATGTAAATCAACTTGCCGTTACCATGGCGATACTATTACTACATAGATGTACTCGGTGTCTTGTTTTAATGGCGATGGTTCGTTTTATTTTTTGCATTATTCTCGTATTTTTTTTTTTATATTTTCGATTATTTATTTAAGAGTGGAAATAGGATGAAATAAATGAATCTAAAATTGACGTCCCGTTTAACAAACTAAGGTAAACAAATTACCTCTTTCTTTCACCTTCATACATCCACAACCGTTTTGTCTTTGTCATTTGAGAGCGCCTATCAGTATAAACCACTAATTGAGTCAAAATAAAAAAATCGAATTTTAACAAGTGTTTATTTAACAAACTCAGTTTTGCCATAAGGCCTTGAGCAAAGAGCTCTTAGTCTGAATCAAATTTACTCCTCGTGAAATGCAAGAATAATTTTCAAGCCATGACGGCAGTTTATTTAGTTCCACATTAAGCCCACACAAGAAAATATAATTTGTTTTATTCCTGACCTGTTTATCCGTAGGGGCAAACATGGCGTCATATTTTGTTACGTCATTAATCTTATTGTTTTCTTATGTAAGTCTGAAAATATATTATTAAAATTATGTTGGTAATATGCAGTAATTAATGGGGGGATCAGTTTGTGTGTTAAGTATAACTGAAAATCAATCCCCAATTTTATGTCCATCATAGTAATATACAGTACTTCATGCGGGATCAGTTTATGTCTTAAGAATAACTGAAAATCAATCCCCAAATTTATATGCCCATTTTGGTAATATACAGTACTTCATGGGGGATCAGTTTATGTCTTAAGAATAACTGAAAATCAATCCCCAATTTTATGACCATTATAGAAATATACGGTAATTTATGGAGGATCAGTTTATGTCTTAAGAATAACTGAAAATCAATCCCCAATTTTATGACCATTATAGAAATATACGGTAATTTATGGGGGATCAGTTTATGTCTTAAGCATAACTGAAAATCAATCCCAAATTTTATGCCCATAATAGTAATATGCAGTAATTCATGGGGGGATCAGTTTATGTGTTAAGAATAACTGAAAATCAATCCCCAATTTTATACCCATTATAGTAATATGCAGTAATTCATGGGGGGATCAGTTTATGTCTTAAGAATAACTGAAAATCGAACCCCAATTTTATGCCTATTGTAGTAATATACAGTAATTCATAAGGGATCAGTTTATGTCATAAGAATAACTGAAAATCAATCCCCAATTTTATGCCCATTATAGTAATATGCAGTAATTCGTGGGGGGATCAGTTTATTTCTTAAGAATAACTGAAAATCAATCCCAAATTTTATGCCTATTATAGTAATATACAGTAATTCATAAGGGATCAGTTTATGTCATAAGAATAACTGAAAATCAATCCCCAATTTTATGCCCATTATAGTAATATGCAGTAATTCGTGGGGTGATCAGTTTATTTCTTAAGAATAACTGAAAATCAATCCCAAATTTTATGCCTATTATAGTAATATACAGTAATTCATAAGGGATCAGTTTATGTCATAAGAATAACTGAAAATCAATCCCCAATTTTATGCCCATTATAGTAATATGCAGTAATTCGTGGGGGGATCAGTTTATTTCTTAAGAATAACTGAAAATCAATCCCAAATTTTATGCCTATTATAGTAATATACAGTAATTCATAAGGGATCAGTTTATGTCATAAGAATAACTGAAAATCAATCCCCAATTTTATGCCCATTATAGTAATATGCAGTAATTCGTGGGGGGATCAGTTTATTTCTTAAGAATAACTGAAAATCAATCCCAAATTTTATGCCTATTATAGTAATATACAGTAATTCATAAGGGATCAGTTTATGTCATAAGAATAACTGAAAATCAATCCCCAATTTTATGCCCATTATAGTAATATGCAGTAATTCGTGGGGGGATCAGTTTATTTCTTAAGAATAACTGAAAATCAATCCCAAATTTTATGCCTATTATAGTAATTTTCAATAATTCATAAGGGATCAGTTTATGTCTTAAGAATAACTGAAAAGCAATCCCAAATTTTATGCCCATTATAGTAATATACAGTAATTCATGGGGGATCAGTTTATTTCTGAAGAATAACTGAAAAGCAATCCCCAATTTTATGCCTATTATAGTAATATACAATAATTCATAAGGGATCAGTTTAATTCTTAAGAATAACTGAAAATCAATCCACAATTTTAAGACCATTCTAGAAATATACAGTAATTTATGGGGGATCAGTTTATGTCTTAATAATAACTGAAAATCAATCCCCAATTTTATGCCTATTATAGTAATATACAGTAATTTATGGGGGATCAATTTATGCCTTAAGAATAACTGAAAATCAATCCCAAATTTTATGCCCATTCATGGGGGTATCAGTTTATTTCTTAAGAATAACTGAAAATCAATCCCCAAATTTTATGACTATTATAGTAATATACAGTAATTCATAAAAGATCAGTTTATTTGTTAATAATAACTAAAAATCAATCCCCAATTTTATGCCTATTATAGTAATATACAGTAATTCATAAGGGATCAGGTTAATTCATAAGAATAACTGAAAATCAATCCCCAATTTTATGCCTATTATAGTAATATAGAATAATTCATAAGGGATCAGTTTATTTCTTAAGAATAACTGAAAATCAATCCCCAATTTTATGCCTATTATAGTAATATACAGCAATTCATAAGGGATCACTTTATTTCTTAAGAATAACTGAAAATCAATCCCCAATTTTATGCCTATTATAGTAATATACAGTAATTCATGGGGGATCAGTTTATTTCTGAAGAATAACTGAAAATCCATCCCCAATTTTATGCCTATTATAGTAATATACAGTAATTCATGGGGGATCAGTTTATTTCTGAAGAATAACTGAAGAGCAATCCCCAATTTTATGCCTATTATAGTAATATACAGTAATTCATGGGGGATCAGTTTATTTCTGAAGAATAACTGAAAATCCATCCCCAATTTTATGCCTATTATAGTAATATACAGTAATTCATGGGGGATCAGTTTATTTCTTAAGAATAACTGAAAATCCATCCCCAATTTTATGCCTATTATAGTAATATACAGTAATTCATGGGGGATCAGTTTATTTCTGAAGAATAACTGAAGAGCAATCCCCAATTTTATGCCTATTATAGTAATATACAGTAATTCATGGGGGATCAGTTTATTTCTTAAGAATAACTGAAAATCCATCCCCAATTTTATGCCTATTATAGTAATATACAGTAATTCATGGGGGATCAGTTTATTTCTGAAGAATAACTGAAGAGCAATCCCCAATTTTATGCCTATTATAGTAATATACAGTAATTCATGGGGGATCAGTTTATTTCTTAAGAATAACTGAAAATCCATCCCCAATTTTATGCCTATTATAGTAATATACAGTAATTCATGGGGGATCAGTTTATTTCTGAAGAATAACTGAAAATCCATCCCCAATTTTATGCCTATTATAGTAATATACAGTAATTCATGGGGGATCAGTTTATTTCTGAAGAATAACTGAAGAGCAATCCCCAATTTTATGCCTATTATAGTAATATACAGTAATTCATGGGGGATCAGTTTATTTCTTAAGAATAACTGAAAATCCATCCCCAATTTTATGCCTATTATAGTAATATACAGTAATTCATGGGGGATCAGTTTATTTCTTAAGAATAACTGAAAATCCATCCCCAATTTTATGCCTATTATAGTAATATACAGTAATTCATGGGGGATCAGTTTATTTCTTAAGAATAACTGAAAATCCATCCCCAATTTTATGCCTATTATAGTAATATACAGTAATTCATGGGGGATCAGTTTATTTCTGAAGAATAACTGAAGAGCAATCCCCAATTTTATGCCTATTATAGTAATATACAGTAATTCATGGGGGATCAGTTTATTTCTTAAGAATAACTGAAAATCCATCCCCAATTTTATGCCTATTGTAGTAATATACAGTAATTCATAAGGGATCAGTTTATGTCATAAGAATAACTGAAAATCAATCCCCAATTTTATGCCCATTATAGTAATATGCAGTAATTCGTGGGGGGATCAGTTTATTTCTTAAGAATAACTGAAAATCAATCCCAAATTTTATGCCTATTATAGTAATATACAGTAATTCATAAGGGATCAGTTTATGTCATAAGAATAACTGAAAATCAATCCCCAATTTTATGCCCATTATAGTAATATGCAGTAATTCGTGGGGTGATCAGTTTATTTCTTAAGAATAACTGAAAATCAATCCCAAATTTTATGCCTATTATAGTAATATACAGTAATTCATAAGGGATCAGTTTATGTCATAAGAATAACTGAAGAGCAATCCCCAATTTTATGCCTATTATAGTAATATACAGTAATTCATGGGGGATCAGTTTATTTCTTAAGAATAACTGAAAATCAATCCCAAATTTTATGCCTATTATAGTAATATACAGTAATTCATAAGGGATCAGTTTATTTCTTAAGAATAACTGAAAATCCATCCCCAATTTTATGCCTATTATAGTAATATACAGTAATTCATGGGGGATCAGTTTATGTCTTAAGAATAACTGAAAATCCATCCCCAATTTTATGCCTATTATAGTAATATACAGTAATTCATGGGGGATCAGTTTATTTCTTAAGAATAACTGAAAATCCATCCCCAATTTTATGCCTATTATAGTAATATACAGTAATTCATGGGGGATCAGTTTATTTCTTAAGAATAACTGAAAATCCATCCCCAATTTTATGCCTATTATAGTAATATACAGTAATTCATGGGGGATCAGTTTATTTCTGAAGAATAACTGAAAATCCATCCCCAATTTTATGCCTATTATAGTAATATACAGTAATTCATGGGGGATCAGTTTATTTCTGAAGAATAACTGAAGAGCAATCCCCAATTTTATGCCTATTATAGTAATATACAGTAATTCATGGGGGATCAGTTTATTTCTTAAGAATAACTGAAAATCCATCCCCAATTTTATGCCTATTATAGTAATATACAGTAATTCATGGGGGATCAGTTTATTTCTGAAGAATAACTGAAGAGCAATCCCCAATTTTATGCCTATTATAGTAATATACAGTAATTCATGGGGGATCAGTTTATTTCTGAAGAATAACTGAAAAGCAATCCCCAATTTTATACCCATTTTAGTAATATGCAGTAATTCATGGGGGGATCACTTTATGTCTTAAGAATAACTGAAAATCAATCCCCAATTTTATGACTATTATAGTAATATGCAGTAATTCATAAGGGATCAGTTCATTTCATAAGAATAACTGAAAATCAATCCCCAATTTTATGCATATTATAGTAATATACAGTAATTCATAAGGGATCAGTATATTTCATAAGAATAACTGAAAATCAATCCCCAATTTTATGCATATTATAGTAATATACAGTAATTCATAAGGGATCAGTATATTTCATAAGAATAACTGAAAATCAATCCCCAATTTTATGACCATTATAGTAATATACAGTAATTCATGGGGGATCAGTTTATGTCTTAAGCATAACTGAAAATCAATCCCCAAATTGATACCCATTATAGTAATATGCAGTAATTCATGGGGGGGGATCAGTTTATGTCTTAAGAACAACTGAAAGCAATCCCCAATTTTATGCCCATTATAGTAATATACAGTAATTCATGGCGGATCAGTTTATTTCTTAAGAATAACTTTAAATCAATCCCCAATTTTATGCCTATTATAGTAATATACAGTAATTCAAGGGGGATCAATTTATGCTTTAAGAATGACTGAAAATGAATCCCCAATTTTATGACCATTATGGTAATATGCAGTAATTCATGGGGGATCAGTTTGTGTCTTAAGAATAACTGAAGATCAATCCCCAATTTTATGACTATTATAATAATATACAGTACTTCATGTGGGGATCAGTTCATGTCTTAAGAATAACTGAAAATCAATCCCCAATTTTATGACCATTTTAGTAATATACAGAAATTCCTGGGGTGATCAGTTTATGTCTTAAGAATAACTGAAAATCAATCCCCAATTTTATGACAATTATAGTAATATGCAGTAATTCATGGGGGATCAGTTTATTTCTTAAGAATAACTGAAAAGCAATCCCCAATTTTATGCTTATTATAGTAATATACAGTAATTCATGGGGGATCAGTTTATGTCTGAAGAATAACTGAAAATCAATCCCCAATTTTATGCCTATTATAGTAATATACAGTAATTCATGGGGGATCAATTTATTTCTTAAGAATAACTGAAAAGCAATCCCCAATTTTATTACCATTATAGTGATATACAGTAATTCATGGGGGAACAGTTTATGTCTTAAGAATAACTGAAAAGCAATCCCCAATTTTATGCCCATTTTAGTAATATACAGTAATTCATGGGGGATCAGTTTATGTCTTAAGAATAACTGAAAATCAATCCCCAATTTTATGCCCATTATAGTAATATACAGTAATTCTTGGGGGATCAGTTTATGTCTTAAGAATGACTGAAAATCAATCCCCAATTTTATGAGCGTTATAGTAATATACAGTAATTCTTGGGGTGATCAGTTTATGTCTTAAGAATAACTGAAAATCAATCCCCAGTTTTATGACCATTATAGTAATATGCATTAATTCATGGGGGATCAGTTTATGTCTTAAGAATAACTGAAAATCAATCCCCAATTTTATGACCATTATAGTAATATGCAGTAATTCATGGGGGATCAGTTTATGTCTTAAGAATAACTGAAAATCAATCCCCAATTTTATGACCATTATAGTAATATACTGTAATTCATGGCAGATCAGTTTATGTCTTAAGAATAACTGAAAATCAATCCCCAATTTCATGACTGTTATAGTAATATACAGTAATTCATGGGGGGATCAGTTCATGTCTTAAGAATAACTGAAAATCACTCCCCAATTTTATGACCGTTATAGTTATATGCAGTAATTCATGGGGGGATCAGTTTATGTCTTAAGAATAACTGAAAATCAATCCCCAAATTGATACCCATTATAGTAATATGCAGTAATTCATGGGGGGGGATCAGTTTATGTCTTAAGAACAACTGAAAGCAATCCCCAATTTTATGCCCATTATAGTAATATACAGTAATTCATGGCGGATCAGTTTATTTCTTAAGAATAACTTTAAATCAATCCCCAATTTTATGCCTATTATAGTAATATACAGTAATTCAAGGGGGATCAATTTATGCTTTAAGAATGACTGAAAATGAATCCCCAATTTTATGACCATTATGGTAATATGCAGTAATTCATGGGGGATCAGTTTGTGTCTTAAGAATAACTGAAGATCAATCCCCAATTTTATGACTATTATAATAATATACAGTACTTCATGTGGGGATCAGTTCATGTCTTAAGAATAACTGAAAATCAATCCCCAATTTTATGACCATTTTAGTAATATACAGAAATTCCTGGGGTGATCAGTTTATGTCTTAAGAATAACTGAAAATCAATCCCCAATTTTATGACAATTATAGTAATATGCAGTAATTCATGGGGGATCAGTTTATTTCTTAAGAATAACTGAAAAGCAATCCCCAATTTTATGCTTATTATAGTAATATGCAGTAATTCATGGGGGATCAGTTTATGTCTGAAGAATAACTGAAAATCAATCCCCAATTTTATGCCTATTATAGTAATATACAGTAATTCATGGGGGATCAATTTATTTCTTAAGAATAACTGAAAAGCAATCCCCAATTTTATTACCATTATAGTGATATACAGTAATTCATGGGGGAACAGTTTATGTCTTAAGAATAACTGAAAAGCAATCCCCAATTTTATGCCCATTTTAGTAATATACAGTAATTCATGGGGGATCAGTTTATGTCTTAAGAATAACTGAAAAGCAATCCCCAATTTTATGAACATTATAGTAATATACAGTAATTCATGGTGGGATCAGTTTATGTCTTAAGAATAACTGAAAAGCAATCCCAAATTTTATGCCCATTATAGTAATATACAGTAATTCATGGGGGATCAGTTTATGTCTTAAGAATAACTGAAAATCGAATCCCCAATTTTATGACCATTATAGTAATATGCAGTAATTCATGGGGGATCAGTTTATGTCTTAAGAATAACTGAAAATCAATCCCCAATTTTATGCCCATTATAGTAATATACAGTAATTCTTGGGGGATCAGTTTATGTCTTAAGAATGACTGAAAATCAATCCCCAATTTTATGACCATTATAGTAATATGCAGTAATTCTTGGGGTGATCAGTTTATGTCTTAAGAATAACTGAAAATCAATCCCCAATTTTATGACCATTATAGTAATATGCAGTAATTCATGGGGGATCAGTTTATGTCTTAAGAATAACTGAAAATCAATCCCCAATTTTATGCCCATTATAGTAATATACAGTAATTCTTGGGGGATCAGTTTATGTCTTAAGAATAACTGAAAATCAATCCCCAATTTTATGACTGTTATAGTAATATACAGTAATTCATGGGGGGATCAGTTCATGTCTTAAGAATAACTGAAAATCACTCCCCAATTTTATGACCGTTATAGTTATATGCAGTAATTCATGGGGGGATCAGTTTATGTCTTAAGAATAACTGAAAATCAATCCCCAATTTTATGACCATTATAGTAATATGCAATAATTCATGGGGGGATCAGTTTATGTCTTAAGAATAACTGAAAATCAATCCCCAATTTTTTTGACCGTTATATTAATATACAGTAATTCATGGTGGGATCAGTTTATTTCTTAAGAATAACTGAAAATCAATCCCCTATTTTATGCCTATTATAGTAATATACAGTAATTCATGGGGGGATCAGTTTATGTCTTAAAAATAACTGAAAATCACTCCACACTTTTATGACCGTCATAGTAATATGCAGTAATCATGGTGGGATCAGTTTATGTCTTAAGAATAACTGAAAATCAATCCCCAATTTTATACCCATTAGAGTAATATGCAGTAATTCATGGGGGATCAGTTTATGTCTTAAGAATAATTGAAAATCAATCCCCAGTTTTATGACCATTTTAGTAATATGCAATTATTCATGGGGGGATCAGTTTATGTCTTAAGAATAACTGAAAAGCAATCCCCAATTTTATGCCTATTTTAGTAATATACAGTAATTCATTGGGGGATCAGTTTATGTCTGAAGAATAACTGAAAATCAATCCCCAATTTTATGCCTATTATAGTAATATACAGTAATTCATGGGGGATCAATTTATTTCTTAAGAATAACTGAAAAGCAATCCCCAATTTTATTACCATTATAGTGATATACAGTAATTCATGGGGGAACAGTTTATGTCTTAAGAATAACTGAAAAGCAATCCCCAATTTTATGCCCATTTTAGTAATATACAGTAATTCATGGGGGAACAGTTTATGTCTTGAAAACAACTGAAAATCAATACCCAATTTTATGCCTATTATAGTAATATACAGTAATTCATGGTGGGATCAGTTTATGTCTTAAGAATAACTGAAAAGCAATCCCAAATTTTATGCCCATTATAGTAATATACAGTAATTCATGGGGGATCAGTTTATGTCTTAAGAATAACTGAAAATCAATCCCCAATTTTATGAACATTATAGTAATATGCAGTAATTCATGGGGGGATCAGTTTATGTCTTAAGAATAACTGAAAATCAATCCCCAATTTTATGACCATTATAGTAATATGCAGTAATTCATGGGGGATCAGTTTGTGTCTTAAGAATAACTGAAAATCAATCCCCAATTTTATGCCTATTATAGTAATATACAGTAATTCATGGCGGATCAGTTTATGTCTTAAGAATAACTGAAAATCAATCCCCAATTTTATGACTGTTATAGTAATATACAGTAATTCATGGGGGGATCAGTTCATGTCTTAAGAATAACTGAAAATCACTCCCCAATTTTATGACCGTTATAGTTATATGCAGTAATTCATGGGGGGATCAGTTTATGTCTTAAGAATAACTGAAAATCAATCCCCAATTTTATGACCATTATAGTAATATGCAATAATTCATTGGGGGATCAGTTTATGTCTTAAGAATAACTGAAAATCAATCCCCAATTTTTTTGACCGTTATATTAATATACAGTAATTCATGGTGGGATCAGTTTATTTCTTAAGAATAACTGAAAATCAATCCCCTATTTTATGCCTATTATAGTAATATACAGTAATTCATGGGGGGATCAGTTTATGTCTTAAAAATAACTGAAAATCACTCCCCACTTTTATGACCGTCATAGTAATATGCAGTAATCATGGTGGGATCAGTTTATGTCTTAAGAATAACTGAAAATCAATCCCCAATTTTATACCCATTAGAGTAATATGCAGTAATTCATGGGGGGATCAGTTTATGTCTTAAGAATAACTGAAAATCAATCCCCAGTTTTATGACCATTTTAGTAATATGCAATTATTCATGGGGGGATCAGTTTATGTCTTAAGAATAACTGAAAAGCAATCCCCAATTTTATGCCTATTTTAGTAATATACAGTAATTCATTGGGGGATCAGTTTCTGTCTAAAGAATAATGAAAATCAATCCCCAGTTTTATGCACATCATAGTAATATGCAGTAATTCATGGGGGATCAGTTTATGTCTTAAGGATAACTGAAAATCAATCCCCAATTTTATGCCCATTATATTAATATACAGTAATTCCTAAGGGATCAGTTTATTTCTTAAGAATAACTGAAAATCAATCCCCAATTTTATGCCCTTTATAGTAATATGCAGTAATTCCTGGTGGGATCAGTTTATTTCCTAAGAATAACTGAAAATCAATCCCCAATTTTATGCCCATCATATTAATATACAGTATTTCATGGGGGATCACTTTTTATCTTAAGAATAAATGAAAATCAATCCCCAATTTTATGCTCATTATAGTAATATACAGCAATTCCTGGGGGATCAGTTTATGTCTTAAGAATGTCTGAAAAATCAATCCCCAATTTTATAGCCATTATAATCTATTCTGTGGTGTTATGTAATGAATAACGGTTCGGAATGAGAAATCGAATTTCAAATTCCAGTCAAGTTCGTTATATACACTTTTGTTCAATAATTTCACCTCAAGCAAGGCACTAAATCTACTAAAACGCAAAAAGTCACTAGGAGTTAGAGAATATGAAGAAAATGGACGGCAATAAATGTAGTGGTATTCAGTCAAGTGCGATCATGTCTCGAAAGAGACATGATTGACGAGGCAGAATAATATCTCGCAGTAGGTTGCCATTGCTTTCTGCGGTAGACTGGTTGCCAGCCAAGGCTATAGAACCCAATCTGTCCTGTTATTTAACCCATAACTGGAAGGAAGAGACGGATTAATACCTTCCTCTACGGTATTTGCGCGTAAGTGAATGCAATGAATTCAACTTGAATTTGAACTCGGCTCCCCGATTTCTCGTTCCGAGCCGATATCCACTGTACCACAATGCATATCCATTGTACTGGTATTAAGAAGACATAAATTAACAACTTACACCACATTTGAATTATCAACACTTTCACCATAACATAACCTTATGTTTGTCACACGTCATTCTGCGCATGCCTGATTATATATATATATATATATTTTTTATAATCATATCGCCCCAAACAAGGCATTTTACTGCTACTGTTTTTCAGGGCGTTATATAGGAGGAAAGTTATGAGAAAGAGTGACAGGTTATAGGGGATGCCAGGAAGTGGGTAAGAGAAGAATGAGAATACTGATGAGAATGGAGTGGATGGAGAAAGGAGCATGAAAAGAGAGGATGCAAGTCAGTGAGATATGAAATAACCCAAGCAAGGCAAGGATTGTAGCTGTCGGCGAATCAAGTAAATGGAAGGGAGTTCCACAGGCGGGAAGCGCGAGAAAAGAAATTGACGAAGTAGAGTTTGAGTTTACATTTTATTGGTTTCACAGTAAAAGGGCGGGACCTAGTTGCTAATCTTATTTCTCGAGTAAATTCATATATAGGGGTCACCAAGAAGCTAAGTTCATCGGAATATAAGACGGGAAAGTATTTGTAGCAGACGCAGGGAAGCCACATTGCGCCGGTGAGAAAGTGTCTGTATCTGAGCTACCATTTCAGGATCGATCACATTACAGATCGATTTTGTCAAGGATACCTTGGTGAATAGCAGGAGCACCTGACTAGATATGGCAGTATTCAATGCATGAGCGGATGGTAGATTTATATATGTGCAAGATTGTTTTAAACGGGAAAAATTTCCTGGCCCTACGCAGAGAACCGACCTTTTTAGCAGCGGATTTAGCTATGAATTTAGCTAGTTGATATTATTGTGGTCTCACGACCGAACTTTGAGTTTAATCGCGCCTTTTATTTTCTTTTTTTTTTTTTTGCTGCTGTTACAGTGTAAACCTAGTCGCTCCGTTAGTAGTGTGCATCAAAAAGAAACAAAGAGCAGTGATCCGATTTCTGTTGTTGGAAAGTATGCCAGAGTATAATATTCATTGAGTGGGGTGACACAATACGGCTATAATCCATTATCGTGTAGAAGAGTAATAGAGCTGGCAAGAAGTTTAAAAGTTGCAGAAGCGTGACGTACGAAGGAGCAGGTTTCCCGTCAACTTCTACTGACGAGAAGATTCAGCAAGCTCGGAAGATGGTAATGGCGAACCGAGTGGTTATTATCAATGAGGAGACAGCAAGTTCTCTGCAGATTTGGATCGTTGCTATGATGAATATTTTATCAAGAAAAAAATAGATGCCAAATATGCTAGTCATTGTATTCAAATAATTTGTGTTTGGGTTTGAGTTTTGTTTAACGACATATCGAGAGCTCTGTGGGTTATTTAATGTCAAAAACGTGAGATTTTAAGATATTATTTTTTTAATATTCGGTTGTAGTGAGAAAGTTGATTCAGTCAGATTTTAATGAAAACTTTTTGTTTTAATTCTTTTTTTATTTTAAAAAACTGAAAACGTCTTTTAGTTTTGTATTCAAAAATGTTTGGCTGAGAAAAATTTTTCCTTCAAAAATGTTTTTGGTTGTTTTGTTTTTATGGCATATCAACCTCGGCGGGTCATTTATTACCAACTAAATTTTATTTATTTATTGCTGGTAATACCTTTTTTTCTTTCAACAATTTATTGTTGTTTTTATATAAGTTTTGTGTCTAGTCATATGTTTTTCTTTTCGAGTATCAAGATTCATTGGGATTTGTTTTTAAGGGCAGTTTCCCCAAGTCCTACCCTGTTATTTAACCCATAACTGGAAGGAAGGGACGGATTAATACCTTTCCCAAGAGCACCAGTGCTTAAGTGAATGCAGGGTATTCAACTGGAATTCGAACTCGGCTCATTGATTTCTCTTTCCGAGCCGACATCCACTGCACCACAACGCACATCCGTCACTAAACGCTTACAACACCTGGTATACCGAAGCAGTCACCTTCAAAAATGTGGTATGGTAATAATTTTTTCTTGTAAAATGTATTGTTGGTAGTATTTTTCTTTCAAAAGTGTATATTTTTCTATAAAAGTCTATTTTTATATTTCCATAGTGTTTTCACTCCAGTTTGAGGTTTAACTATTTGCCCATAGCTGAGACCCTAATAGGTGCTACCACTCCAGGTCAGGGTAGACCCAAGAACAACAGCAATTAAGAGGTGGTTCCATGCTCCTCACAACCTCCCAATCAGAGGCCTTGCTGCCGGATGAAGTTTACCGTCATGCCCAGGACCATCAATTAATTTATATGCTGCTTACAGTAAAATAGTATGTACATATGACTGGAGTTAGCATTACTGTACCCTGACGTCATGGAAATACCCAGGCGTATATAAATTATTGTCTGATGAGTCAGTGTGAACACCGGCTCGGCCGATGATGGTGACGTACTATGAATGATCGGTTTTCGAACGGCACATGATCGTGGGCACCAGACGGGTGGGATATTTAATTTCTGAAATCGCGGGAAACATTTTATGTCATTCGATCTCCAATGTCGCACGTATACAAACTGGAATACATTACCGAGCACCGTAGACAGTGCAGTAGCCGCCCACGAGTTCTTAATGTGTTGTTACCCGAAGTAATTGCATAAAACTGAGCAGTGATCCGATTTTTCTGGTTGGTAGGTGTGTCAGCGGCTGAAATTAATCGAAAACTTTTAACACGATAGGACGAGAGTTCACTACTGCATAGAAATATGTATGATTGAATCGAGATGTTGAAAAGTTTTTTGTTTTTTTTATAAGCGTTTCACCCCGAGCAAGGCATTTCACTGCCACTATTGCGCAGGGGGCTACATAGAGTGGAGAAAGGATGGTTAAATATAGGAAATGTCAGAAGGAGAGTGATAAGCTGGTAAAGATACCGAGAATGAGGGTTGGGTAGATGTTGAGAGTGTTGAGAGAATAGGTGCAAGTTAGTGTGATAGGAGGTGTCTATTGACCCTACATTTAAACACCTGGAGATTGTAGATGTCGGGAAAGCAGACATGTGGAATTCCCTTCCACAGGCGGGAAGCGCGAGAAAAGAAGCTGTTGGAGTAGAAATTACGGTTACATCTTATATGTTTAACTGTAAAAGGAAGCATGACGTACGAAGAGGCAGGGCTTCCGTCGGTCAATACTACTGACGAAAAGATTCAGCGAGCTGAAGAAGTGTTAATGGCGAATCGACAAAAAATTATCGATGAGATAGCATGTTCTATACAGATTCGGATCACTAGTCTTTGTTCCTTCTTGGTGCACACTGCTAACATGCAAGCAAGCAAGCTTAAACTTCGATCCCGTGAATGCAATAGTACCAACTATAAGTACGTATGACCGTAAGGTAATATGAGAAAACTTACGATATGTTATATTGTACGTGTGGTTAGCATTTCTGTTTTGATTCAGTGTATTATTTGTGCTTTGTTTCTTATTTTATCTCATTTGTAAGTTAATTTTACTATCCTGCTGAAGCAGATAAAACCTCAAGTAGTTCTTATGCCAACTGATTTTTTTTGTTTTTTTTTTATTACAAGAAAACGGTAAATGTAAAATACAGACACAACTGTGCTCGGAATAACAAGCCGAAGTTGCACTAATCTAAGTGGATAGCATCAGGTGAAAGCCGTCCAAAGCGACCAAAGATGCAAACTTCAGCAGGCAAGGTTTTGGCCTACGTATTTTGGGATGCGAAAGATATTTTGTTCATCGATTACTTGAGAAAGGAAGAACCATCAATAGCTATTATATAGCATTATTGGTGCGTCTGATAAGAGAAATCGCACCCCCCCTCAAATGGCAACACAGTGGGTCACAAGTTGATTGCAAAGATGGCAAAACTACATGAATTGCATTTCAAATTGCTTCTGCATCCACCCTATTATCCAGATCTGGTCCTCGGCGACTACTGGCTGTTAGCAAACCCCAAAGGAATGCTCCAAAGAAAGAGATTTGACTCCAATGAAGAAGTGATAGCGGAAACTGAGACGCATTTTGAAACCAAAGACAAATCGCTTTTTTAAAAAGGCATCGAATTGTTTGTGAAGCGTTGGAATCAGTGTATCACTATAAAAGGAGACTATGTCGATAAATAAAGTCGAATTTTGCCTAGAAGTTGTTGTTAGCCCCAGGATTTATTGAGTGATGTGTTAAAAGTCATAGACATACGAAGAGTAATGATATTATGAAAACATAAAACGTTTCACGTCTACAATGTTGCCTCGCGCGCACCGAGTTTATCTGCTTGGTTCTTTCTTGCTTGCGCGGCTACCATCGGCCACAAGAATCACTTCCTCCGGCTTTACCAGAGCGACACGTCTAATCACAAAAGTCGCCTCTTTGTATCTGCTCGTAATGAATGTTAATCAGTCAGTTAAGTGCCATACGTGCTACACGCTTGGGCGATCATATCTCGAAAGAGACATGACTGACTGGGCAGAAGATTTTCCCATAGTAGGTTGCCATTGCTTTCTGCGGTAGACTGGTTGCCAGCCAAGGCAATAGAACACAATTTGTTCTATTATTTGACTCTTAGCTAGAGGGAGAAGAGATATATTATTGCGTAGTAATTAGTGGGGGGATCAGATTATTACTTCATAACAATATCAAATTGATCCCCCACTTAATGTCCAGTGGAAGCCTTAATCATGTTTTTAACTATTATATTCAGTTAAGTGCCATATGTGATACATGCTTTGGGCGATCATGTCCCGAAAGAGACATGACTGACTGGGCAGAAGATTATACCGCAGTAGGTTACCATTGCTTTCTGCGGTAGACTGGTTGCCAGCCAAGGCTATAGAACCCAAACTGTCCTGACATTTAACTCATAGCTGGAGGGAGAAGAAATAGATTATGTTACATTATTATATTGAGTAACTATCCCGCAGTAGGTTAGTTTGTTGGTAATATTTTTTCTTTAAAAAAAGTATATATTTCTTTAAAAAAAAGTCTATTCTATATATGTATATATATATATGTATATATTTCTATAAAAGTGCACTTTTATAGTTTTATAGTGTTTTGACCCCAGTTTGGGAGTTTAACTATTTGCCCATAGCTGGGACCCTAACCGTTGTTACTACTTCGGGTCAGGTTAATTAAGAGATGGTTCTAAGCACTTCACAACCTCCCAATCAAAGGCCTTGCTGCTTGATGCAGTTTACCGTCATGCCTAGGACCATGAGGCCAAAGAGGCACAGTGTATTGCTCTCTAGGAGACTAGTGTCATTGTTTTAAATGTAGCAGCATGGTTTACTTTGTTAGCCTTGTCAGATTTCTTATTGAGACGGGGGTAAATTTTATTGTCAAATGCATATAACTATATCAGGAAGATCGCTGATGAAGATCAGAAAAGGGATAGGACGCCCGCGTTGGTATAAAAAAAAAATTAGCAAGCTATCCCGTTCAAAACGACCTGCATTTCAGAATTAGATACGAAAGACTGGGTTAAGTCAAACAGTTATCTAGAAATACTGTAGCACTGGAACTTGCACAGAAGGCTAGCATGCCCAACCGTGATATCAAGATCAACAACTCGAGCTTCGCCGTTCTTATCTCGAGCCTGGTATATATGCCCAGTGATCATCGTTAGGACAACACCGGTAGACCTGGCAAAGCGGAAGCTATATTATTTGCCAGAGAAGGTTGTGAGATGTGAGGTGCTTAACTATTTTAGCATTGATAACAGCCTCGAATATCTTGCCAAAAAAGAGTAAGTATCTAATAGGGCGATAATTAGAAGGGTTTGCAGAGCTTTTAAAGACAGGAACTACAGTGGAGGACTTCGAAGGAGAGCGGGAAACAGTGAGACAATAACTATAGAGTTTGGAGAGAACAAGAGTCAGCTCAGGGACACATTTCTTTAGGACGATTACTGGAATAACACCACCTTCGCTTGTCTTATGGGTGTCAAGCTTAGAAATTGTTAGAGACCAGCGACATTACTCAAACCAGACACAGTCCTCGGCGATTTTAGATGTGTCTATTACAGATCATGGTTGCAGTGTTGAGTTGGAAGAGAATTTGCGAGCAAAGCATTCAACCTTTCTGCTGTAGATATGAGTACTTCAAACTGATTGAACAGAGGAGAAAATAAGAGTTCAATGTTGTTCAACACACTCTGCTGAGCCGCCAGTTGTCTTTGGGATCAAATTTGCAATTCTATCAGCAAATAACAACTTCGCATAATTTAGGGCACGCTCCTTGCATTCACTTACTCACAAATACCTTTCCGTCTCTTCCCTCCAGTTATGAGTTAAATAATAGGACAGATTGGGTTCTATAGCGTTGGCTGGCAACCAGTCTACCGCAGAAAGCAATGGCAACCTACTGCGGGATAGTTTTTTGCCCAGTCAGTCATGTCTCTTTCGAGACATGATCGCTCAAAGCGTGTATCACGTATGGCACTTAACTGACTGACTGAATATAATAGTTGGAAACATAATTAAAACTTCTACTGGACATACAGTGTGGGATCTGTTTTCTATTGTTATGAAGTAATAAACTGATCCCCCACAAATTTTACTTAATATAATAATTTAATATAATCTATCTCTTCTCGCTCCAGTTATGAGTTAAATGTCAGGACAGATTAGGTTCTATAGACTTGGCTGGCAACCAGGCTACCGCAGAAAGTAATGGCAACCTACTGCGGGATAATTTTCTGCTACGTCAGTCATATCTTTTTCGAGACATGATCGCTCAAGCGTGTATTGCGTATGACACTTAACTAATATTTTGACTCCCATACAAATCAAACCCATTTATATATCTGGTTTTCGTCTGAGTCATTTATATTTCTTACTGGTGGGAACTGCAGTTAGCCTATTAGCCAATGTGTTTCGAATACGGCTCATTTGGA
The DNA here is from genome assembly GCA_037127315.1 of Ascarosepion bandense. Taxonomy (NCBI): domain Eukaryota; kingdom Metazoa; phylum Mollusca; class Cephalopoda; order Sepiida; family Sepiidae; genus Ascarosepion; species Ascarosepion bandense. The sequence goes on along the minus strand of JBBBDQ010001383.1, from coordinate 3,515,071 downwards.
CTTCTTCCTGTATATGTTGCGTATTTTTTAAAGATAATCTTACATCAAAACTCTGCATTAGAATTAATAAAATAAAAATCTAAGTACATTTTCAAAAATTAGATAAGAACTTCAGGTTAAACTTTCGAAGCGATCGCCTATGTTGCTTAACTTTCATAATCAATCTAGGACCGTTCAGAAATTTATTCATTTGTTATTTTTTTGCTATAGGTTCACCCTGTACAAGGCCTGGGAGGCACTCGCGATAGAGGATTACACTGAGATAGTTTATACTGATATTCGCGAAGTATCGTATTTTCTTCATGGCTTTTTACAATCTCCTTCTTTAACTTCAAACATTCGTCAGCTCTCTCTCTCTCTCTCTCTCTCTCTCTCTCTCTCTCTCTTTAAACCAATTTACCCCAAGAAAGACAGTAAAGTCACTAAGACGCAAGAGATTACTGAGTGTGGAAGAACTAGAAAGAAAAGAGAGACATTAGGGAACAAGAAAAAAGAAGAGTAATCAAAAGAACAGCAGACAGCGAATGACATTGCATTTGAATTTTTGAAAATTAAAGGTTCCTGGAAAGAATGGAGCTGGAAGGGAGTTCCACAAGGGAGAAGCACGAAAAAAGAAATAGAATAGAAATTACCGTCAAATTTAACCAGTTCAACTGATGGGACCTAACCGCCAGTCTATTACTGCGCTTAAATTCATAAAGTCTAGGTACCATCCGAACAAATACAATGAAAGTATTTATACAAAACTCATTAAGAATCAACGTTTTCTTTTATTGAAAGTGTCTGAATCCAGTCAGGACTAATAATATCACTGATTTTTCATTGGATTTTATAGAGAACTAGCAGTATAGTCCGGCGTTGCTCGGGAGTAATGAAAGCTTTAAAACTAATCCATGGTCCTGGAGCTCAGACTCAGCCTAAAGAATATTTGTGTGAAGTTTGGTGAGAATCGGATAAAAATTGTGGATTTGTATAAAGGATAAACAGACGCACACACAAACATCTTACCTTATATATATATATATATATATTATCGATCTTCTGCACTATTGTAAGAACTGCAACCTTGAAACTTCTGAATATCGTTTCTTATGTCTTTGTCTATGAGGGCATCAAATTTGATTAAAATCGGAACCACTCCTTCTATAACCTGATTTTTTCGATTATCGATCTTCGATATTTATCTGGGGTACCTCGACACAAAATCTAGTTAAGAACACTCGCAGACGCTTATAGTACAACTGTGTAAATTTTCAATAAAATCGGTTCAGCCGTTTCAGAGTCTATAGGTAACGGACACACACATACATACACACAGAGACAAAATTTCATTAAAAATAAGTTTAGATTTTTAAATAAACAGCAGGAGAAACGGACCATATGTGGCAGCAATATTCTAAACATGGACGATGGTAGACTTATAGATATGTAAGATAGATTCTGGAGAGAAGGTTTTTTTCTTTCTTCTTTTTATTACTTGCGAAACACATTTTTATTTGCATTATTTCACTTAGAGTTGTTTTTTCATTTCTTTTTCTTTCTTTCTCTCTTTCTTTCTCTCTTTCTTTCTTTCTTTCTTTATTTCTTTCTTTCTGTATGCTTTACATAGCGTCATTCTTGTCTTCTTTGAGGCAGACCCAATTAACGCGAACGATGACGTCATTCACACTGCCACATTTTTTTTGTTCCGTTTTTGTCATTTAATTTTTCTTACCTACTCACTTTTTCCTTTCTTTCTTTCCTTCTGTTTTTCTTTCTTTCTTTCTTTCTTTCTTCTTCGTTTCTTGTCGAATAATTTCATGGCATCTTTTCTTGTCTTCCTTGCATCTGACCCAGTTAACACGAGCGATGACGTCATTCACCCTGCCGTATTTTTTCTTCCTTTTTAGTCTCTTTTAATTTTTCCTTACTTTCTTTTTCTTTTCCTTCTTTCTTTCTTTCTTTCTTTGTTTCTTTATTTCTTTCTTTCTTTCTTTATTTCTTTCTTTCTTTTTCGTTTTTTGCCGCTATTCAATTCATCTTTTCTTGTCTTCCTTGCGTCTGACCCAGTTAACACGAGCGATGACGTCATTCACCCTGCCGTATTTTTTTTCTTATGTTCCTTTCGTCTATCTCTCTGAATTCTTTTTTTTTTTTTTTACTTTCTTTTTTCGCATAGCACCAGAAGTGGAATTCCCACGGGAAAGCGTAACAGACTCTTGAGTTTTTTTCCTTTTCTTTATTTCTTTATTTCTTTCTTTTTCTTTTTATTTGTCGGAATGCGCTTCGCAGCGATCTACGTCGCAAGTATGGGCAGCTAGAGTCACAGTCAGAACACATAGCACCCCGAGGCCCTCACCCAAACCTACAATATGGCATCTTCAACTACAAAGTTTTAGCAACACTTGCAGGAGAATTCTAACCGTTTTCGAGCGATAAGAACCAGCTGTAAACATGTTCCATCCGGTCGATAACAGGAATGAACAATATATATATATATATGCAGGCATACTTGCTATTTTCAGGGGATTTATGATTACCTTAATCTCTTGAAAGTCCTGGGCATGACGATAAACTGCATCCGGCAGCAACGCCTCTGATTGGGAGGTTGTGAGGAACATGGTACCACCTCTAAATTGCTGTTGTTCCCAGGTCCACCCTGACCCAGAGTGGTAGCACCTGTTAGGATTCCAGCTACAAGCAAAAAGTTAACCCCCAAAATGGGGTCAAAACACTATGAAAGTATCAAAATACACTTTTATAGAAAAATTTACATTTTTAAGGAAAAATATTACAAACAATACATTTTTTGAAAAAATTCCTAACAAAATGTTTTTGAATACAAAACCACAAGACATTTTGGTAAATTTTTTATTTGTTCCCCGAAGACCTTTACCCCTTGAAATCTTTCCAAAACATCCTTAATTCTGTGCAAATGTAAATGCTGAACTCAAATCGATAATTGTTTATTGACGAAACCTACCTTTTTCTCGTTAACGACCAGAAAAATATTGAACTTCTTGTCGCTGTTAATCTCACCCTGTAACGACGCTTCAAAAATATTATTCACTGCAGAATGACTTCACGCGTAGTTTGCCGCTTTTTCGGCCTATTTACTTCCTTTTTGCAATTACTACACGGAAATTGAGTTCCGAAACCAAAGAAATCGCAGAGTAATTGCTCAAAGGAAGTAAATAGGCCGAAATAAGTATCCCACGCCTCAAGTCATTCAGCGGTGATCAGATAAGGGAACGGTGGTAAGGGGTGAGATACAGTCCGATTTTTTTCTGGCCGATAACATGAACAAAGGTAGGTTTCTTTAATAAACAAATATCGATTTGAGTTCAGCATATACATTTGCACGGAATTAAGGATGTTTTGGAAAGATTTGACAGGGTAAAGGCCTTCGGGGAACAAATCAAAAATTTACCGACGTTTTTAGTTTTCTAGAATAAAAAAGTATAAAAACAAAAAAATCTTATAAAAATCTGACTAAATTAACCTTCTCACTATAACCGAACAATAAGAAAGTTACCTTAACACCCAACCTTTTTGGTATTAAATAACCCACGAAATAACCCATACGCCGTTAAAAAAAAAACTCAAACTTAAACTCAAATCTCTTGAAAAACTCGGACGTTGTTTTAAATTGTTGTGAAACTATTCGCGAGCACCTGTTGAATTTGCATAGACGTCAAGTGTGCTTTCAATACTGGGAAGATGTTTCCCTTATTATGTTTAACCCTCTAGGGCCATTCGTATCATATTTGATACAGTATGAAAACAAGTATTTGAAAGAAATATTTTCCTGAAAAATTTTTAAGAGAAATATTTTATAAATTTCAAATGAAAGCAGTACTGACTGCTCAGTCAATGAATACCAAATGTTTCCTTATAGGGAAATACCAAATGTTTCCTTATAGGGAAATACTGTATCAAATATGATACGAATGGCCCTAGAGGGTTATAGAAATGATTCAGTAAAATTGAACTGTTCAGGTTGGCTCAGTTAATGATATATCAACGCCTGTCTTTAATATTGAATACAAGGCATACACGAGAAAAAAAAACACCACAAAGAATTAATAGAAAGGGACTCGCAAGTTTGGTTGATACTCAAGAAAGAAAAGGTGCCATTGATATTAAAGACGAAAAATTTAGGCATAGGCTTTGTTTGCAGTAGATTAAAAATGTTTGACACGCGTCCGGTTCATATCAGCCTGAAAAACAAACATTGTTCAAGTTTATGCTATTTGAGGGCATGTGTTATTTTGAATATAGCAGCATATTTTATATTTTCTATATTTCAAAATTATCAATCGCTGACTCTATGCTTGCACAAGAAATGAATAGACACGCTGTTATTGTGGCTATAAAACCTGAACATAGCAATTTACAAATAGCACAATTTTAAAAGTTGCTAGATCGTTCGTCTACAAAGTTCATAAAGCCATAATTCTTTAATAAAAAAAAAATTACTAATAACAAAAGATGAAAAACAAAAATAAAAAATTTTAAATCCAAATAAAATCCGCTAGCTATAACATTTTCTCATATATATATATATATATATATATATATATATATATATATATATATATATATATATATATTAATCGTATCACCCCGAGCAAGGCGCCACCGATGTGCAAGGGGGCTACATAAGAGTAAAAAAGATTAAGTAGAAGAGAGAGAAAGACGAACCAGTTAGAAAGAAGCAAGAGAAGGATGGGAATACAGGTGTGATGACAGTTGCAAAGGTGGAGAGAAAGGAAAGGATATACAGGGTGGTGAAGAAAGAACTAGAATCGAGTGAGTATTGACATTGCATTCAAATTCCTGGAGGTTGTAGCCGTCAGGAAAGCAAGAATATGGAAGCGAATTCTCCAGGCGAGAAGTACGAGAAAAGAAACTGCAGGAGTAGAATTGTCGTCTGCATTTGGTTGATCTGTGAATGGGTATATCTATCTATCTATCTATATATATATATATATATATATATATATATATATATATATATATATAGGTATGAAAGCATATTTTTATTTAAGCTTTAGGAATACTTTCAGCCAAACGCATCTTCAGAAAAACCGTTGATGTACTTTTGTCGAAGACAAAAAGATAACTGATCCCAATGAATTATAAAAATGCTAAAGGCACCAACAGTATATAAAAAGAAAAAATGCTTCTCACTGTTTTCCGAAAAGACATAGAGAACGAATGAAATTCTTTTTCTGTCTACGCAGGCCCGTTTGGTGTAACTTGATTTGTATCGTTTCAAGTAGATGGTTTGTATAGAAAGGGCCTTCTTAACAACAGCCAAGATATACTAATCAAAGGGGTTGCAGTCTGAGGAATTAGGTGCCTAGATGTAAGGGGTGATGTGGCCGTAGAAATTGTTTGACAGCTATTACTGGGTTCTCCTGCTTGTGCGGCATGGTGCAGAGTCCTCTTGACTCGGTAGTAGATTGTAAACTAGCTGTTGTTAGCTGCACTCTCTGAAAGATATTCTGATAGAATCTGGGATGGGACACACTACCTTTTCGAAAGGTTCTCCCAAAGACGAGAAATGTAAGCGGTGTTCACTTTGTTATTCGTGCTATGAGCTGCCACAGGAATTTTGGTCCTCAGAGAACTTCTGACCTTTGAACCTTTTCTTGCTCCAACTCTCACAAGTTCTAAGGAGTCTATCATGGAATTTTATCAACATCACAGGAACTGTCCTTCATTTTTGTTTTAATCGGACAGAGTAATTCTCATATGCCACAGTCGACAAGGGACCCGACATTTGGAAAGCATTTTGGAAAGCATGACATAGGAAAAATGAACAGTAATGGACTGTACTTTTTCCCGATTGACACATGATTCGAACTCTGTTTATTTTCAACTCCTGTTGCCCATAAGGCTTACTTAGATCCATCCAAGATTAACGCATGGACCTATTACTGATTACATCATTTGTCGTAAATGAGATGCTCAGGATTAGGCATTGTCAAAGTCATGCGTTGTGAGAATGGGAGACAGACCATAAGCTGATACGAGACAAGATGAAACTTCGTATCAAATGTACAATAGGATATTATCTACTTTGCTGAATTTATTTGGTTATTTCTTTCTTTGTTTTGCTTCTTATTCTCCCGACCACATTAATGGAAATGTTCTTTCTTTCTTTCTTTCTTTCTTTCCTTCTTTCTTTCTTTCTTTATTTGGGTTGTTATTTTCCTAACAGCATTAATGAAAATGTTTTTTTTTTCTTTCTTTTTTGTTTTCCTTGTTATTCTCTCAACACATTAATGGAAATGTTTTCTTTTTTTTCTTTCTTTTTTTCTCTTTCTTTCTTTCTTTCTTTTTTTCTTTCTTTACCTTGTTTTTCTCTCAACCACATTAACGAAAATGTTTTTCTTTCTTTTTCTTTCTTTCTTTCTTTTTTCTTTCTTTCTTTCTTTCTTTTTTGTTTTCCTTGTTTTTCTCACAACCATATTAACGAAAATGTCTTTCTTTCTTTTTCTTTCTTTCTTTTTTCTTTCTTTCTTTTTTGTTTTCCTTGTTTTTCTCTCAACCACATTAACGAAAATGTCTTTCTTTCTTTCTTTCTTTCTTCTTTCTTTCTTTCTTTTTTGTTATCCTTGTTTTTCTCTCAACCACATTAACGAAAATGTTTTTTTCTTTTTTCTTTCTTTCTTTTTTCTTTCTTTCTTTCTTTCTTTCTTTTTTGTTTTCCTTGTTTTTCTCTCAACCACATTAGCGAAAATGTCTTTCTTTCTTTCTTTCTTCTTTCTTTCTTTCTTTCTTTCTTTTTTGTTTTCCTTGTTATTCTCTCAACCACAATAACGAAAATGTTTTTCTTTCTTTCCTTCTTTCTTTCTTTTTTTATTTCTTTCTTTTTTGTTTTCCTTGTTATTCTCTCAACCACTTTAGCGAAAATGTTTTTCTTTCTTTCTTTCCTTCTTTCTTTCTTTCTTTCTTTTTTGTTTTCCTTGTTATTCTCTCAACCACATTAGCGAAAATGTTTTTCTTTCTTTCTTTCCTTCTTTCTTTTTTGGTTTCCTTGTCATTCTCTCAACAACATTAACGAAAATGTTTTTCTTTCTTTCTTTCTTTCCTTCTTTCTTTTTTCTTTTTTGTTTTCCTTGTTTTTCTCTCAACCACATTAACGAAAATATCCTTCTTTCTTTCTTTCTTTCTTCTTTCTTTCTTTCTTTTTTGGTTTCCTTGTTTTTCTCTCAACCACATTAACGAAAATGTCTTTCTTTCTTTCTTTTTTCTTTCTTTCTTTCTTTGTTTTTTGTTTTCCTTGTTTTTCTCTCAACCACATTAGCGAAAATGTTTTTCTTTCTTTTTTATTTTTATTTTTTCTTTCTTTCTTTCTTTCTTTCTTTTTTTTTGTTTTCCTTGTTTTTCTCTCAACCACATTAACGAAAATGTTTTTCTTTCTTATTTTTCTTTCTTTTTTCTTTCTTTCTTTCTTTCTTTCTTTTTTGTTTTCCTTGTTTTTCTCTCAACCACATTAACGAAAATGTTTTTCTTTCTTTTTTTCTTTCTTTTTTCTTTCTTTCTTTCTTTCTTTCTTTTTTGTTTTCCTTGTTTTTCTCTCAACCACATTAACGAAAATGTTTTTCTTTCTTTCTTTCTTTCCTTCTTTCTTTCTTTCTTTTTTGTTTTCCTTGTTATTCTCTCAACCACATTAACGAAAATGTTTTTCTTTCTTTCTTTCTTTCCTTCTTTCTTTCTTTCCTTCTTTCTTTCTTTCTTTTTTGTTTTCCTTGTTTTTCTCTCAACCACATTAACGAAAATGTCTTTCTTTCTTTCTTCTTTCTTTCTTTCTTTTTTGTTTTCCTTGTTTTCTCTCAACCACATTAGCGAAAATGTTTTTCGTTCTTTCTTTCTTTCTTTTTTTGTTTTCCTTGTTATTCTCTCAACCACATTAGCGAAAATGTTTTTCTTTCTTTCTTTCTTTCTTTCTTTCTTGTCCTTGCTTGTACTCACTTTTTATGATCCTTCTCCATTTTTTCTTTCCATTTCTCTTTCTTTCTTTCTTTCTTTCTACGATCATTCCTGCATTTCTTCTTTCTGCATACATCCACTTTCTTCCTTTCTCTTTCATAATGCCGTCGGTCCAGCTCGCTAACCGCTACACATTCAAAACAGGTGTGTTTTAATCGATACATTTACGTAACCAGAGTCATCACGTTGCCACGCAACAACCACAAATCCGACAGGTTCGCACAAAAATAAATGCCCTCAACACACCCTGCACTTTCCTCAGCCTTCCAACCGACTACCCTGAACCTACCCTTGCTCCTTTAACAAAGGCTCGTCAAGAAAAAAAGGCAATCACTTCGAGGCATCAGCTGGAGACAACCGAATATAAATTGCTTGATTAAGCTTCATCAGAATCTGTTCCTGCGCAACAAAGACTGTAAAAGGGTTAACAGTCCAACAGAGCATTGAGTAACACCTATGAGTCACTAATAAATACCTACGGACCTATCCGTCATAGTTAGTAAAATTACGTATTGGTGAAGAAATAATCCTTTAAACAGTTAGTCAGGAGCGGGCGGACCTGAAGCAGACTACCACCACGTTTGATTTCGTTGATTTTCATTTTTTTTTTTTTTTTTTACTTTTTTTCAGCGCAGTCCTATCGATTACCCCCTTTAGATTTACGACTGACAAAACAAATATTTGAAAAATTTCAATATTTAAACATTTTCTGGAGGGGATCAGTTTCTCATGCAACGTAATAGTAAATCGAGCCTCCATTTTGAAATCAGTCGCCGGTACGACATTACCGCCACCTGTAAATTTGTTCATTATCAAATTTTTTAGACTTTTTTCTGTACAATATTATCTGTTACACCTTAAACTTTACGAATGACAAAAAAAAATTTCAATATTTAAACAATTTTAGGGAGGGACCAGTTTCTCATACAACTTTATAGTGGGTTGAAAATGGAGGATCGATTTACTTTAACGTTGTATGAGAAACTGACCCCCCCCCATTTTTTTTAAATATTGTAATTTTTCAATTTTTTTTTATAATCGGAAAGTTTAAATAACAATCAATAGGACTGCGCTGAAAAAACTAAAAAAAAGGGGGGGGGAACCAACGAAATTAAACGTGGTAATAGTCCACTCAGTAACGTTTTTTTTTAATTTATTTTAAAAATAACATTTCCCTCATTTATTTAAACCAGTGATTCCCAACGTGGGGCGTACGCCCCACAGGTGAGCAATTTGATTTTTTAGGGGGCAAGTCGATTGTTAAGTGTTTTGCTAATAAATGTCTTTGTTCTTGTTATCTATTAGCTTTAACATTCCAATAAATAAAAATTTACCAATGTTACATATATTTCATTCATCATTTATCTTCGATTTTTAAATTACCATCGATTGCACTGCCACCTGGTGAATAACTTCCATTTTAAAATAATTTTAGAACTTCATTTTTCAAAGTTTCCAAATCCTTCGTATATTTTCTGTTCATGGCATTAAAAATACTTTTCTGAAATAAAATGAATGATATTTTGCATTTGATATCTTTACTTTACTGTACAATGTACAGTTTAAATTAAAAGTACTGTTCAAAGTATTACAGAAAAAAGCTTTCTTTGAAATTAGTTTTTGTTTATAGGTTTAAATATTTCAGTTCTCTATTACATGCCTTGAAACTTTATTTGATTGTTTCATATAAACATAAAAATAATATAAGACAATCCATAATATTTTATTTTTTGGTAATTCTTTGCTCAGAACTTTAATGGTCTTTTATTTATTTTTTGTTTTTCATGGATGCCATGTTGTTTTTAAGTTTGTTTAAGCCACCTTAAGGCTTTAAGGCAGTTTGAGCATTAAACAAACTTTAAATTTTAAGTTTAAAATAAAACCTTAAATCAAAGTATTGGTGTTTTAAGCATCACCTAAAACGGAGCTCACTTTTTACATAAGAATTATATATCAACATATAGGAGGGGGGGACATCAGGATTTTAGAGGGGATTAGGTGGGGCATGGCCAAAAATGGTTGGGAAACACCGATTTAAAAATATCTAAGTTTCATGTAAACAAGCTGTAGTAACGGATAGTGGCTCGGATTGAGAAATCGGAGAGCTGAGTTCGAATTTCAGTTGAATCCACTGCATTCACTTACGTATTATTAACCATGGAAAAGGTATCACCACCTTCCTTCTTCCCCCACCCAAACTATGCGTAAATAGCAGGAAAGACTGGGTTCTATAGCCTTAGGTAAAAACCCGTCTAGTAGATGGATAAACTCTGCATTCAAATCCAACCTGGATAGGGTTGAGCTCCATCAGGCTATCTTGCCCAGTGAAACACAACTTCTACAGAGAGGGTTAATATAAGCACTAGAAAACAACCATCCGTCTGTGCATTGAATACTGCTTCCATATGTGCTTGGGTGCTCCTGCTATCCACTTGGGGGTCCTTGACAAAATCCAACGGAGAATCTGTAATGTGATCGATCCTGACTTGGAATCTCACATACAGTCACTTTCTCACCGGCGCAATGTGGCTTCCCCTGTATCTCTTCTGCAAATACTTTCACGGCTTCTGCTTCAATGAACTTAACTCACTGGTGACCCCTATACATAAGCATCCGAATAAGAATACTGCTACCATATCTGGTCGGGTGCTCCTGCAATCCACTTAGGAGTCCTTGACAAAATCCAGCAGAGAATCTGTAATGTGATCGATCCCAACTTAGCATCCGCCCATGCACTGAATCCTGCTGCCATATCTGGTCTGGTGCTCCTGCTATCCACTTGGGGGTCCTTGACAAAATCCAACGGAGAATCTGTAATGTGATCGATCCTGACTTGGAATCTCACATACAGTCACTTTCTCACTGGCTTCCCTGTGTCTCTTCTGCAAATACTTTCACGGCTTCTGCTTCAATGAACTTAACTCACTGGTGACCCCTATACATAAATTTACTCGAGTGACATGATTAGCAACTAGGTCCCCCAAACCAATAAAATGTAAACGCAAATTCTACTCCAGCAGCTTCTTTTCTCGCACTTCCCGCCTGTGGCATTGCCTTCCGTTGACTTGCTTCCCCTTTAGCTACAATCTCCCAGAATTTAAATGTAAAGTCAATTGTCATTTCGTATCCCATTAACTTGCATCCCCACTCTCATGCTTCTTTCTCCGTTCACTCCACTCTCATCAGTATTCTCATCCTTCTATTACCCACTTCCTGACACCCCCTGTAACCTGTCACTATTTCTCATAATTTTTCTCCTATGTAATCCCATGCACAACAGTGGCAGTAAAATTGCCTTGCTTGGGGCGATATGATTATAAAAAAAATTCTATACATTTATATTCCAGAGAATGTTAATAAATCTAAGACATGCATGTGTAGCTAATCAGTATTTCACCGACTGATTGATTCGTTTGCTACGGCTTATCAACAGACAAGAAATTATTATGTAAATATAAAGTAGGGGATCAATTTTATATTACAATCAATACATAAATTGATCCCTCACTTTATGACCACAGTCATCCTTCTCTTACCCACTTCCTGACACTCCCTATAACCTGTCACTCTTTCTCATAACTTTCATCCTATGTAACCCCTGCTCAACAGTGGCAGTAAAATTGCTTTGCTTAGGGCGATGATTATAAAAAAAAAATAATAAAACACTTTTACGGGAAACAAGCGGCAAGAAATTGGTATGAAGCAGACCCAGACCCGATTACAGAGATAGAGCATGCAGCAATTTTATGGGTCTTTACAATATACACAGGCAGATCAAGCAAAGCTAATCGCTCAGACATCGTGATCAAAGACCACAATAACAGAATGTGCTCTCTGTTATTGACATGTCAGTCCCTGCAGATTGTAATATATATATATATATATATATATATATATATATTCTCCCCTTCTTATTTCAAAATTAGTCTAACAGGGAGACTGACTAGTCGTTCCAAAGCTATAGAATACATTACCCGTAAACAGAAGACTGAAATTTCTTTGAATTTTTCGACCTTCTCAAAGAGTGGACTTCTGTTTTCATTTGGATAATTCCTGTAAGAAGATCTTCCAAGCATATCAAAATACAAGGATCTCAATGGCACATGAGGACATCAATAATTCCAGTTGTAGTTGGAGCACTCGGATTGACTGGAAATTTCCTGATAGATTCATTAAAAGGATTCCTGGTAGCTTTAAAAAAGTACAAAAGTTTGTTCTCAAAAGTACAGCTCACACTTTACGAAGAAATTTAATTATGTACATTGTGTGTAATCTTAAGTTAGTTGATTTTTTTTTCTTAAGAAGCGTGAATTGAAATATTCAGTTTTACTGCTGAAAAATGTTTATTTCATTGTTATAGATGGTGACAAGCGATTAAGGATATGGGATGCGTTTATTTTATTGCCACATCTAAACTTATTTATAAATGGAACTTTGTGTGTGTGTCTGTGTGTGTGTCCGTTACCTATAGACTCAGAAACGGCTGAACCGACTTTTTTGAAAATTTACACAGTTGTACTATAAGCGTCTGCTAGTGTTCTTAGCTAGGTTTTGTGTCGAGGTACGCCCCGATAAATATCGAAAATCGATAATCGAAAAATCGGGTTATAGAAGGAGTGGTTCGATTTTAATCAAATTTGATACACTCATAGACAAAGACATAAGAAACGAAATTCAGAAGTTTCAAGGTTGCAGTTCTTACAATAGCGCAGAAAATCGATAATATATATAGATATAAAAGGCAAGATGTTTGTGTGTGTGTGTTTGTTTATCTGCCTGTATGTCTGTATTTTTTCAGCCCATTTATTTTAGTTTTTGCTTCGGGTTTGGTTCTAAGTAGGTATAATTGTAGTTCTTAGTCTCAGCCATGATACCATTTACTCAGAGGACTTATTTAGCCTTCAAAATTCAGTTTACGACGAAAATCTTATTTGATATCGATACCAGGAAATCAACATTTCATTTACATCCATTCATTTTTCTTTCTTCGCTTTAACTGGAAACAACTATTGCTTTTTAGTCTTTCGTGCCAACGTCCAAAGAGTGTGAGCTCCAGGACCATGGATTAGTTTTAAAGCTTTCATTACACCCGAGCAACGCCGGGCTATACTGCTAGTATTAAGATAGGCATAATAAGTTTTAATAAGTTTTGTATAGGTCTTTTTAGAAGGATTTTAGATGTGAGCTTAAGATATATTTTGTTTTACTAAAGACAATCACATGCCATATTGTCTTACTATTTTGGTAAGTATACGAATAGAGAAAAAGAGATTTACTTGGAGTGGACAGATTAAAATCCCACAGATCACCAACGGTTTTCATATATAACTATATTTTCCCAACAGTAAATCACACATATACCACCCATCCACACACACGCACACACATACACACACGCACACACATGCTCTGACACACTTACACAAACAAACACAGTAAAATTAATGACAGCAGCAGCAGCCAGGAATGACCATTCCTTGAAAAGCACGGACTCACTCGGACAGACAGACGCTCCTCTGCCATTCCGAAGATGAGATTTTGATCTCGAAATATTAATGTATAATAAATAGGTAATACCACAAAACCTTCTTGAACTTCCTTTATTTTACTAAACGCATTGTGACAGCCATCAAGATCTAACCATATACCTAATATACACAATGCTTCAAGCAAATTTTCATATATATATATATATATATATATATATATATATATATATCCGAGTGAGTACAGAACGAAGAAAGAATTTTTTTCACCGTCCAAAACATTAATTTAAAACAGTGCTCAATATATGACGCATAGAGCTGTGAATATTTTTAATATAGAAAAAATTATGTACATGTTCTAAAACATAATTTATAATATATATATATATATATATATATATATATATATATATATATATATATATATATATATATATATATTGACATAGAAAAACTGTAAATTAACTTTATAAGATTTAATTCTCAGGAATATCGAATGAATTTAAATTCAACTTTAATACAATGACAGTTTCCAATATGCACCTGATGATTGCATAACACAAGAAACACCGAGTTTTGCCATAAACATAGGATAATATGTATATTTACTAATATATATATGTATACATATATATATATGCGTGTACGTATATATATATATATATATATATATATACACATACATACGTACACGCACATATATAAATATTTTTCTGGTGCTAATAAAATAGTGCTCAATGTAATATAGCAGAGCTATTAATGCTGAATGTTTTAAATAACATTTCTTAAGAAAAAACAACAAACCTAAGATGTACCAGATTAAGTATATATTAATAAATATTCATATTTTATGTACTGTGCAATCATCAAGTACATATTATGAACTGGCAGTTTGTAATAGGATAATGTGTGTGTGTGTGTGTGTGTGAATGTTTGTGTGTGTGTATTTAAGCAGAAAATACTTTTTAAGGCATGTCAGATTAAATAAATTGCAAACGTTATGTCGGCTTATTTTCAATAATGCTTCGTGCATTGTAAATGTTAAAAATACCCTGTAACTTTTTCAGTTGATCTTATCCATTTCTCAATGTTCCCAAATGCTTTCAATATCCACCCAAGATCCTCTTCCGGTTGTAAGTTGTAGTAATAAAACTAACCGCAAAATGTTGTTGATTAAGATTACTGTATATTTGCTTTTTTTTGTTTTTTGTTTGTTTTTGTTTTTTGTCGGATCTACGCAATGTCAGTTCTTCAATACGGCAGTGAATGCTGGACAATATCATCGAAAATGAGGACAAAACTGGAAGCGGCCGAAATGTGGTTCTACAGAAGGATGCTACGGATATCGTGCAAGCAACGATGAGGTGTTAGAAAGAATGGCAACAAAAAGGAAATTGATGCTGAGCATCAGGAAGAGACAACTGAAGTTCCTGGGACATGCAGTGAGGAAGGAGAGCCTGGAAAACCTGATACTGACTGGTCAGATAGAAGGAAAGAGAGACAGAGGAAGGCAGCGGATAACATATTTTCAGGGTCTGATCAGGTGGATGACGGAACGGGGGTTGCCAGCCACAAGGGATAGGGAGACATGGAGAACCATGATCGCCTACGTACTGAAGGGACAGGGCACATAGAAGAATAAGACATTCTCCCAAGGGACATTTGAATTGATATATAATACATTAGTTGGTGGGGAGGAGTTATTACGGATAATTAAATTAGAAGTATTGTAATTTTTGTAATATATTTATTTTAGTTTTTTATTAGGATCCATGGGAAATATATTAGTACGAATTAGATTTTCTTATGATTTTTCATCCTGTTTTTGGTGATGGTGCATGAAAGATGCAGCAAAATATAATGCAGCAAAATATAATGCAGCAAAATATAATGCAGCAAAATATAATGCAATAAATATAAGGTTTCAATATAAGATATATTTTGGATCTTTTGCGGAAGTAATATATATATATATATATATATATATATATATATATATATATATATATATATACATATATATAGGAAAGAATATTAATAAAAAGTTTTGAATTTAAAAATGTACTTTTTTTGAACAGTATTTGTTTATTTTTATTATTGTATTTTATATTTCAGACCGCCCTCGGTCCTTCATCACAAACAGCTAGAGTTGTTTCTGATGAAGGACCGAGGGCGGTCTGAAATATAAAATATAATAAAAATAAACAAATACTGTTAAAAAAAAGTACATTTTTAAATTCAAAACTTTTTATTAATATTCTTTCCTATACATATTAAGACAGTATACGTGGATGATCATCACTATATATATATATATATATATATATAGCCTTTGAGATTTGAAAAAAGAAATCACTCAACCGGCGGTCAAGAGCGAAGGTAAATTTACTCACCACAAAATCATTTTACTCGACCGACTCCATTTCCTTTAGAGTCGACTGACATAAATATAACATGAATCGCTGACGGAAAACAAAAAATGAGATTTTAATTAAAATTTCGAACGTATTAGAAAGGATTTAAAAATTAAAAATAAAAAAAAATTCATCTCTCCTCCTAATAATAGCATAAACATTTTGATGATAAGACTTCTTTTTATTAACATTTTGATGATAAAACTTCTTTTAACATCATGATATGCTGTTTTGTTTTGATTTTTTTTTTTTTGGCAATTGAGAGGTGGTACCTAAATTCATAGTTTCTTTCTTCTGTGTGACTACAACCTCCATCTCATAGATAATAAAAAATAACAAATCTGACTTTCTCAACGATTTTCTATAAAAAAAATTACTTGTATAATTTGTTTTTCGGTGCATGTTTCAAAGAAGTGTGCGGATTTTTTTCTTTATTTCAAATGTTCATTTTTACGTTTCGTAAGCGGGGAGAAAATATAGGATAATATTTTTCCAAATGAGTTTCTAAAAATCTGTGAGCCTCTTTAATCTGGGTGACAGAGACATTTTGGTTCCACTCTGGAAGCGTTAATTCAACGAATGTTTACATTAACCGGGACGATAAAGCGAAAAGTTCAATAATGCCATTGTCGGTCCTTCTAAGTAACTTGTGAATCTTCAATTGCATACTTTTAGGTTGTAAAAGGAATCAGATTTTCTTTCTCTATATTTCAAGAGACACGTTTCATTGCAAGAATTTTAATCGACCGTGGGCGGGTAAAGTAATAAAATTTAATCGACCAATTTAGTTATTACTCGAATGAATCGATCGGGTGAGTGAAATCTCAAAGGCTATATATATATATATATATATATATATATATATATATATATATATATATATACAAAGATAATCTTAATAATAGCCCCTCGTACGGCTCATAAACTCAACAAAACCTGAAGTGGGCAAAATAAGCCATCAAATATTAAAAAATATTTATGACTTATTGAGGATTGCTACTCAAGTCGGTCAGTTAAGCGCCATACGTGATACACGCTTTGGGCGATCATGTCTCGAAAGACTGGGCAGAAGAGTATCCCACTGCATTCTGCCGTAGACTGGTTGCCAGCCAAGGCTATAGAACCCAATCTGTCCTGCCATTTAACTCATACCTGGAGGGAAGAGACGGATTAATACCTTTCCCAAGTCAACCAGTGGAAAAACACATGTGATTGTATTTCTTGTATTTGAAGATTTCAAAACAATATTATATATACTTTCATAAAAACACACACACGCACTCACTACAATTAATGACAGCAGCAACAGCCAGGAAGGACCATTTGTTGAAAGGCACGGACTCAAACACAAGCTCTCCTACCATTTTGAAGATGAGATTTTGATCTCGAAATATTAATGTATAATAAATAGGTAATGTTTTTTTTTGTTTTTTTTTAATCATTTCACCCCGAGCAAGGTGGAAATGCCACTGATGTGCAGGGGGCTACATAAATGTAAAGAGATTAATTAGAAAAGAGTGAGGAGTACAAACTAGTTAGAAAGGAACAATAGAAAGCTGAGAAAGCAGGTGCGATGACAGATACATAGGTGGAGAGAAAGTGAAGGTTATACAGGGGAGGGGAGAGAGCTAGAGGCCAGTGGTTAGTAGATGAGTATTGACTTTGCATTTAAATTTCTGGAGGTTGTAGCCGTCAGGAAAGCAAGAATATGGGAGCGAATTCCACAGGCGGGAAGTGCGAGAAAAGAAGCTGTAGGAGTAGAACAACAACTTTTTACCTTCCTTTACTTTACCAAACGCATTGTGATAGTCTTCAAAACCTAAACATAATTCTAATATACACAATGCTTCAAGCAAATTGCAAAACTTTCCCATATATATATATACATAATAAAAATAAGAACAAAAGTATAGGCACCTTTACGTGTTGGAATGATTGTCTCGCGAGAACAATTACGACTGAGTAGTGAGTTTGATCCTCACTGGGTGCCCCCTACTTTTGACCTTGTGATAATATATATAACACTTTATGGTTTCTGATCGATGCATTTGATTAGATTTATTTAATTTGTTACCCATCTTATCGTTAAAAGAGAACACTTTTCATTTATACATCATGTCATTGCAAACTGAAGAAGCAGTTAATACCCGTTGACGAAACGCGTCGAAAAAAAGCTTTCCACGTTTACCATTATATATATATATATATATATGTGTGTGTGTGTGTGTGTGTGTGTGTGTGTGTGTGTGTGTGTGTGTGTGTGTGTGTGCGATGGTTCAAAAATAGGTGGACCGTAAATGATAACATTTATTTTGAGATTCCATATACAATTATATTGACTAATACAATTACTCATTGACAATTAAATAAAATTTTATTGTGTACAAAAAGCGCTTAAATTTTATCAACACAGCTGCTCAAACTGTTGTCCATCACAATTTACACAGCTTGGAAGTCTATCCCTTACGCTTCGACAAACATTTTTCACTAGTCTCTTTGCGTATCAATTTCTTGAAATGCAACTCTCTTACGTAAATTTGAAAATCGCCAACACTTCTTGGTTTTCAACTATAAACTTTGTTCATGAAGAAAGAAGAAATCCATTGGAAATCAAGCCAATCAATTGAACCTCTTCTGCCAATCCATTTCTTAGGAAAATTTTTATCGTGATAATTGCAGACTGCTCTCAAATAATATCATGAACAAATGTCGATTTCAAATATGTCGATCGCTCAAAAATAGAGGCAAAATTCACAAATTGAAAAAATAATCTCAAACTTTTATATTCCAATAAATATAATTTTTGTTTGAAATAAATTTGTGCAAAATGTTCAGTTGTAGTTAAGAATTGATGATTATATTGCCAATCGAAAATTGAAAAGTATAATAAAAATTGTTTGGCCTTCATATTTTTAAAATGATTTAAAGTTTTTTTGTGTGTGTATTTGATGCTTTTTCTTATCGTAATAAAACCGATACAGAAATTATTCCATCTACTATCCACCTACTTTGAGATTGCCCTGTGTGTGTGTGTGTGTGTGTGTGTGTGTGTGTGTGTGTGTGTGTGTGTGTGTGTGTGTTTAAATACCAGGTTGTTACCTGCTGTAGGGCTGCTTCTGTGGCAGCGAACGGCCACTTGTCTTACTGGGAAGCTCAAGATCTATCAACTAACTTTCTTCTCATCAGTAAGCCACGAAGGAAAAGGTCAGTACCTCCATTAGCTGCTATCCTTTCTCCTGCAGTTGATATGAAAGAGCATGTCAACTGAACATGTCCAACAGATTTGCAAACCCTCACAAATCTACACACGTGAAACCAAACCATATCATTTTACTAATGTGCCGAAAGAAGCACATTAAATTAGGTACCTCTACTAAATCGGTAAAAAACACCATAGGATGAGTAAAAAGATGGCCCCAAACTTAATAAAAACGAACTTTTTTTTTCCATTAAAAATGTTTATATTATTATAAAGAGGAAAGATCAAACTAATTTTTAATTATTTTGCAATTTTTTTTATTCCTTTCTAACAGGTTCGAAATTTTGGCAGAAAATCTTGTTTTGATTTGAGTTAGCGGGTTACCAAAACGTTACGACTCTTTACAATGGAAAACGTATAATGACATAACCCTTTTTACCGTTGACAAACGCATTAATTTGAAAAATCTCACAAAAATCAAATAATTGTCGGATTTTAATGAAACTTTCAGTACTCATTCACAAATGAATTGAATTATTATTGAAACTTTTACTTTTTAAAAATCTTGGTAACAATATATTTTTTACCTCTGTTACCCATCCCCTCCAGGTAAATCCATGAAATTTTAATAAATTTTAATTGGCAGCAAACTATAATTTTATTAGTAAAACCCAGGAATCATTGGGGACAATAAATCATCTATTTTTTTTTTTTTGCCTCTGCACCCGAAAATCTGCTCTTAAGAGTAAAATAAAAAAAGGCGATAAAACTCTGATATGATTTAATTTGATAAGCTTTTAATGAGATAAATAATAAAAATTAAGGACATTATAGTCTGTAGAAAAAACATTTCGATTACTAATGTAATTTTAAAAGAATTGTTTTAATTTTTTTTAATTATGATAATTTATAAAATTTCAAAACTATTTCAAAATCATCAATGATTTGTTGCGGTTAGACTTTTTTTTAGTTAAGAATTGATTATATTGCCAATCAAAAATTGAAAAGTATAATAAAAATTGTTTGGCCTTCATATTTTAAAAATAATTTAAAGTTTTTTTTGTATGCATTTGATGCTTTTTCTTATCGTAATTTTTATGTGCAAATTAAAAGGTCAGAGTTTCCTTCCTTATCCGGAAAAGAAATTTATACAATTGTGTCACTTATAAACCCCATACACTTTTACCTCTAATCAAAAACCTGTCAACAGGTTCTTGATATAGGGCGGATAGGTAAAAAAGTTCGAATCTCTGATTAAGAAATAGTTTTATTCTAAATTTCACGCTATATATAAGTAATACTTGTGTAAATCAGGTTAATTTAACATAAAATTTGCTAATTTAAAAAAATAATGTCAAAGTTGTATATTTTATTTTTGCAAGATTGTTAAAACCGAGAATTAAATTTTGTTCACAAATATGTCGATCGCTCAAAAATAGCGGCAAAATTCACAAATTGAAAAAATAATCTCAAACTTTTATATTCCAATCAATATAATTTTTGTTTGAAATAAACCAGAGAGTATTTTACTTACTTGAAATAGTAAATTTAATCATTTAGCTTTCAGTTGAAACTGAAATAAAATTTTAAAAAACACTTTTCCTTTATAAAAATTAAGTTGAAACGTAACTATGCAGTTTTTTTCGCGATTTAGTGGATGTATCTACATTAAATTTTTCAAACTTTGAACATAGATTAGACCGCGACAGAAGTAGTTTTACCCAATAACCAATTTTGTTTTAATAATCGTTTCACCCCAAGGAAGGTAGGACCACCAGTGGTGTGCAGGAAGTTACAGCAAGAGAAAATAAAAAAGAAACAAGGTACAGGAATGTCGAAGAAAGGGTACGAGAAAGACGGGAATCGAGGAGATAGAAGATTGCAACTGACATTGCACTTTGGAATGTCGTATACTTGCATCAGGGAAGCAAGTATACAGAAGGATTTTATACAGGCGGGAAATGTGGGCAAAGAAACTTGAGTAAAATTGTCTATTTTGACGGTAAAAAGGTGGGACCTAATTGTCCATCCAGTAACATGGATAAATTCATGGTGGCGGAGTATCAGGGAATGAAGCTCGTCAAAGCAGAAGCCGTGAAAATACTTGTAGAAAAGATAGAGAAAAGCCACATCACTTCAGTGAGAAAGTGGGTGAAGGTGGTCTGCCAGGTCAGGATCGATTATATTGCAGATCCCCCTTTTGATTTTGTCTAGAACCTCAAGATGAGCACCCGACCAGATATGACAACAATATTCAATGCACGGACGAATGATAGATTTATAAATGTGGAAGATAGATTCTGATGAAAAAAACCTCCTGGCCCAGCACAGTAACCTAACATTTTTAGGAGTAGATGTAACTATTGATTCGATGTAGTCATCCCACTTGAGATCAGCTGAGGGAGTGAGACAGAGGAGACGCAGCGTATTGCTCCTAGGGAGACTCGCGTGATCCATAATGATGGAAGGGGGGAAATTTTGGTGATTAAAGGTAAGCAGCTTCGTTTTGTAAGCAGCTATATTTTTTTTTACTCCAGTTCATCACAGATTGGTGGTCCTTTCCATCAGCAGAAGCGAGATTGTTGAAAAACCAAAATATGAACTTGAGAACTTGAGTAGTGTTTTCAAACAGCCTCGTCAGATCGAGGCTTTCATACAGATGTTGCAAATGGCGCCGAATCCGTTTAGATTCAACAGTCAATTTTATGCAACAGCATTCTAAAATGTTTAAAAATGGCTTCGAGCGAGTGAAACCTGAGGGTCTTGGTAAATATCTGAATTATTTGAACATTGTAGATTGGTACTACAAAATCACAAAGAACTGTACCAAATAGCAGAAATCACGTCACTTGAGGACTACGAACAGCCGAAACAACTAAAATGGATAGTTTACTCGAAAAGGAGATAATGACATCACACCACTTCAAATAAAAGGTTAGAACGGAAAAAGCGATTCAAGGAAATTGTTTTAAGAAAAAGATTTTATAAATTTCAACCGACAAAAAAAATGGCTGCTGGGTCAATAAATGCAATTTTTTTATGAAGGAAAAGCTAATATTACCATACTGTTAACTTTTAACGAGGTGTGACATAACTGGTGAGTTCCTGTAAAATCTCTCCAACTATGGAATCATAGGAAGAGTTATCTCAGATATATCCCTTCTTAATGGACATGTCCCTAAAGGTAGTTGTTAATGACTAGTTTTTCGAGGCCCAAGTAATCAACGAAGGCATCCCTGACCTTTTGGGTCCAACTATCTACTTTATATTAATAATCTGTTCAAGAGTATACTCTGATTTTTTTGGAAATCAGTCAGTCAAGTGCCATACGTGATACACGCATTAGGCGATCATGGCTCCAAACTTTACCTTAATCTTAATACTAACCCTAACCCTAGCTCTTATCTTAACCCTCGTCCTAACCCTAGCCCTAACACTTACACTAGCCTTAACCCTTACCCTAGACTTAACCTTATCCCTAACCCTAGCTCTAAACACTAGGCCTAAACGTAACACGAGCCCTTACATTTACCGTAGACCTAAGTATATCCATAACCCTAACACTAGCCCTAATCCTAAACCTAAACCTAGCCCTAGACTTAGCCCAAGCCCTAACCCTTGCCTTAAACTTAACCCTAACACTAATTCTAGCCTTAACCCTATCACTAACCCTAAACCTAGCCCTTTCTCTAACCTTAGGCCTAGCCGTAACCCTAGCACTAAACCTAACCCTAAACCTTGACCTAGCCCTAAACCTAGCCTTAACCTTACCCTAACCCTAACACTAGCCCTTACCTTAACCCTAGCCCTAACTCTAGCTCTAACCCTAAACCAAGCCCTAACACTAACCCTTGCTTTAACCCTAGACCTAACACTAACGCTAGCCGTAACCCTAGCCCTAAACCTAGCCCTAACCCTAATCCTAACCCTTGCCTTAAACTTAACCCTGACCCTAACCCTAGTTCTTACCTTAACCCTAGCCCTAACCCTAGCACTAAACCTAGCCCTAACCCTAACCCTAGCCTTAGACCTAACCCTAACCCTAACCCTAATCCTAGCTCTAGGCTTAACCCTAGCCCTAAACCTAGTCCTAATCCTAACCCTAGTCGTAACCCTAGACCTAACCCAAGCCCTAGCCCTAACCCTAGCCCTAGCCCTAACCCTAACCGTAGCCGTAAGCCTAGCCCTAGCTCTAGCCCAAGACCCAACCCTAACCCTAACCTAGCCTAACCCTAACCCAAACCCTAACCCAAAACCTAATCATAGACGTAACCCTAGTCCTAACCCTAACACTAGCCCTATAACTGACCCAAGCCCTAAGCATAAAATTAAACCATGCCTTAACCCTAGCTTTAACCCTAACCCTATCACTAGACCTAGAATTAGACCTAACCCTAGCCATAATCCTAAACTTAGCCCTAGACCTAACCTTAACCCTAGCCTAACCCTAGCTTAACCCTAACCATAGCCCTAAACCTAGCACTAGCCTTAACCTAAGCCTTAAAATTAAACTTGACATTAACCCTAGCACTTAGCTTAAAACTTAGGCCTAACCCTATCCCTACGCCTAACACTAGCTCTAGCCTTAACCCTAGCCCTAATTTTAACCCAACCAGTAAAACTAGGCCTAACTAGCCCTAAACCTATCCCTACTCTAGCCTTAACCCTAGCTATAACCCTAACCGTAGAATTAACACTAACACTGGCCGTAGCCCTAGTCCTAACCCTAGTCCAAGCCCTAACTCTAAACCTAACACTAACCTTAACCCTAGCCCTAACCCTAAACCTAGCCGAAACACTAGCCCTAAATCCTAAACCTAAACTCTAATCCTAACCTTAACCCTAGCCCTACACATAAACCTAAACTTTACCCTAGCCCTGACCCTAACCCTAGACCTAACCCTAGCCCTAACCTAACACTAGCCCTAACCCTAACCCTAACCCTAAACGTAACCCTATCCCCAGCCCTAACACTAGCACTAAACCTAGCCATAATCTGAGCCCTAGCAATAACCCTAACATTAGACCTTAACCCTAGCCCTAACCCTAACCCTAGATTTAACACTATCCGTAACACTAGCCCTAACCCTAGCGGTAGCCCTAACCCTAGTCTTAACCTTAACCCTAGCCCTAACCCTAACCCCAACGCTAGCCTTAATGCTAGACCTATGGCTAACCCTAAACTAGCCCTAACCCTAGCCCTAACACTAGCTGTAATCCTCCCCTTAACCCTAACCCTAACTCTTACTCTAGCTCTAGCACTAACCCTTACCCTTACCCTAGTCTTAACCCTAGCCCTAGCCCTAACCCTAGCCCTAATGCAAGCCTTAACCCTAACCGTAACTCTAACCTTAGCTGTAAACCTAGCCCTAACACTAACCCTAGTGTTAACCCTAGCCTTAAACCTAACCATAACCCTAACCCTAGCAATAGCCCTAACCCTAGCCGTAACCCTAGGCCTAACCCTAACACTTTCCCTAGTTTAAACCCTAACCCTAACCCTGATGTAACCCTTGCCCTAACAATAACCCTAACCCTGCCAACCCGAAAAGTAACCCTGCCAACCCTAACCCTATCCCTAACCCAACCCTAACCCTAACCCATAGACCTAGCCCTTACCCTAACCCTTACCCTAGTCTAAACCCTAACCCTAACACTTAGCCTAACCCTAGCCTTAAACCTATCCTTAACACTAACCCTAGACGTAACCCTAGCCCTAATCCTAACCATAGACCTAACCCTAGCGGTAGCCCTAACCCCTATCCTTAACCCTATCATTACGGCTAGCCGAAACCCTAGCCCTAACCCTTGCAGTAACCCTAGCCTTAACCCTAACCCTTACCCTAGCCCTAACCCTAACTCTTACTCTAGTCTTAGCTCTAACCCTAGCCCAAACCCTAACCCTAACTAACCTTAACCTTAACCCTAGCCCTAACACTAACCCTAGTCTTAACCCTAGACCTAACCCTAGCCCTAACCCTAACCCTTACCATAACCCTAGCCCTAGCCCTAATCCTAATCCTTACCGCAGATTTAACGCTAGCCCTAACCCTAACCATAACACTAGCCGAACCGTAACCACAATTCTAACCCTAGCCTTAAACCTAGCCCTAATGCAAGCCTTAACCCTAGGGTTATGATTAGGGTTAGCCCTAACCCTAACCATAGCCCTAACCCTAGCAGTAGCCCTAACCCTAGCCTTAACCTTAACCCTAGGCGTAACCCTAGCCCTAACCATAGCCCTAACCTTAACACTACCCTAGCGTTAAACCTAGCCCTAACGCTAACGTAGACCTAACTTTAGCCTTAACCTTAACCCTAGCTGTAACCCTAGCCCTAGCCCTAACCCTAACCTTAGTTTTCACCCTAGCCGTAACCCTAACCGTAACCCTAGCGGTAGACCTAACTCTAGCCTTAACCCTAGACCTAACGCTAGCCCTAAAACTAACCCTAGTCTTAACCCTAACCCTAACCTTAACCCTAACCCTATCCATAGCAGTAAACCTAGCCCTAGCCGTAACCCTACACCTAACCCCAGCCATAGCTCTAACCCTATCCTTAACACTGACCCTAACTCTAGCCCGTTCTTAGCACTAACATTAACCCTAGTCGTAACAGTAGCCCTAACCCTAGCCGTAACCCAAGACCTAACCCTAGCTCTAGCCCTAACCCTCACCCTTACCATAGTTTTAACCCTAACCCTAACCCAGCTGTAAACCTAGCCCTAACCCTAGCCCTAGCCTTTGCCCTGGCCCTAACCCTAACCCTAAAACTAGCCCTAACCCTAGCCTTAACCTTAACCCTAGCCGTAACTCTAGCCCTAACCCTAACCGTGGCCCTAGACCTAGCTCTTACCCTAGCCTTAACCCTGACCCTAACTCTAGCCCTATCCTTAGCTCTAATCCTAACCCTAGTCGTAATCCTAGCCCTAACCCTAACCCTAACCCTAGCGATTGCCCTAAACCTAGTCTTACCCTTAACCCTAGCCCTAACCTTAGCCCTAACCTTGCCTTAATCTTAACCCTAGCCCTAACACTAGCCCTCACCCTAGCCTTAACCTTAACCCTAACTCTAACCCTAACACTAACCCTAGCCGTAACCCTAGCCGTAACCCTAACCCTAACCATAACACTAGCCCTAATTCAACCCTTACATTAACCTTACCTCTAACCCTAGCTCTAACCCTAGCCCTAACCAACCTTACAGCCAACACAAATATTTTGTTTGTCCAGACACCGTTACACATATATAAACAAATCACTATTGTCTGTGTTGGATTGTTTTTGTTTGCATTTTTCGCCGCACATCATCTCCTGATTTTTGGATAAAGACAATTTTTTACATGTTCGTCCATTTCTGTTCATTAAATTTTTTGGTCCACGGTCAGTCGAGTGTGTCAATTAGGGAATCCGGGAAACATTAGTTCAATTGAACCAACTTTTCTTTTTATAAATTTTTTATCTATTCTGCCGGTATTCATTCAATACAAGAGAAGTAACCCTGACAAGTTTAACGGCACGTTAATACCAAAAAAAAAAAAAAAAACGAATTCGTTATCTGGACTTAACTAGACGCTGTTCACCCATGCAGAGGGCAACGCTCTGGGGGGGGGGGATGCTCTATCATATTATTAATATAATAAGGGGCGTAAGACAAGAATGTGTCTTTTCACTGGATCTGTTCAACTTGTACAGCGAGAATATTTTGTGGACCCTAGAAGTTATGCCTGGATTTGTCATCAGAGGCCACAATTTCTACAACCTAAGGTACGCAGATGATACAGTGCTAATAGCAAACACAGAAAGGAAACTGCAAGACCTCCTACAGAAGATAGCTGAGAAGAGTGATAAGAAAGGACTACAAATAAACTGCAAGAAAACCGACTGCATGGTCATCAGTAAAAAGGCAGCCCAATATGCCAAATACAGGTCGGGGATGCTAGAATCAAGCAGGTACAAAAATTTAAATACCTAGGAGGATCATTCAATAAATAAGGTGAATTTTTCGGTATAAGGACGTCTACGAGGGTCATTCAATAAATAAGGTGAATGTTTCGGTATAAGGACTTCTCCGAGGGTCATTCAATGAATAAGGTGAATGTTTCGGTATAAGAACTTCAAATACAGATAGAAGTTTACTTTTTTTTAAATTTTTTTCCTTTACTACTTTTTCAGAGGAATTCAGTTTTTTTCAGATTAATAAAAAAAAATTGAGTGTTTTTGAGATTAACAACGATGGCCGACCAAGAAGCATGATCCAGGATTGAACAGAGATCAGTTTTCAAGTTTTTGGTTGCTGAAGAGTGCAAGCCACTTGAAATTCATAGGAGAATGTCAACTGTGTATGGTGCCACATGTTTCAGCCAAATTATTATCTACAAGTGGTTTAAATTGTTTAAGAAAAACGGAGCAGTGTTGAGGATGAAGACAGGCCTAGGAGGCCTACAAAAGTGAGGTCTCCTGAGGTGATCGAATCAGTCAATGACCTCATTCAGGGTGACAGTGGATGACATTGCAAGGACTTTGAGCCTATCTGTTGGGACAGCACTCAAAATTGTCTATGATGACCTTGCCTACTCGAAGGTCAAGTGTCGGTGGGTGCCAAACGGTACAGACCATCAACGAGCAGTGCTGGGAACTTCTCCCTCATCCCCACTGCAGCCCAGCCCTTGCTGCTTCAGACTTTCACTAGTTTGGTCACTTGAAAGCGTTCACGAGAGGTACCAAGTTTGAAAGTGACGATGAAGTCAAAATTGCTTTGAGCAGTTGGCTGAGACAACAGTCCAAAGATTTTTACGCTGAGGGAATACGGAGGCTTGTGCATAGATATGAAAAGTGTGTGACACTCCTGAGAGACTACGTTGAAAAATAAAAAATAAAAAATAATAAGCTTCTATCTGTATTAGAAAAATTCACCTTAGAAAAATTCACCTTATTTATTGAATGACCCTTCGTAGAAGTCCTTATACCGAAAAATTAAACTTATTTATTGAATGACTCTCGTAGAAGTTCTTATGCCGAAAAATTCATCTTATTTATTGAATGACCCTCGTAGAAGTCCTTATACCAAAAAATTAACCTTATTTATTCAATGACTCTCGTAGAAGTCCTTATACCGAAAAATTCGTCTTATTTATTGAATGACCCTCGTAGAAGTCCTTATACCGAAAAATTAACCTTATTTATTGAATGACCCTCGTAGAAGTCCTTATACCAAAAAATTAACCTTATTTATTGAATGACCCTCGTAGAAGTCCTTATACCGAAAAATTCACCTTATTTATTGTATGACCCTCATAGAAGTTCTTATGCCGAAAAATTCACCTTATTTATTGAATGACCCTCGTAGAAGTCCTTATACCAAAAAATTAACCATATTTATTGAATGACCCTCGTAGAAGTCCTTATACCGAAAAATTCACCTTATTTATTGAATGACCCTCGTAGAAGTTCTTATACCGAAAAATTCATCTTATTTATTGAATGACCCTCGTAGAAGTTCTTATACCGAAAAATTCATCTTATTTATTGAATGATCCTCGTAGAAGTCGTTATACCGAAATATTAACCTTATTTATTGAATGACCCTCGTAGAAGTTCTTATACCGAAATATTAACCTTATTTATTGAATGACCTTCGTAGAAGTCCTTATACCGAAAAATTCACCTTATTTATTGAATGACCCTCGTAGAAGTTCTTATACCGAAAAATTCATCTTATTTATTGAATGACCCTCGTAGAAGTTCTTATACCGAAAAATTCATCTTATTTATTGAATGATCCTCGTAGAAGTTGTTATACCGAAAAATTCATCTTATTTATTGAATGACCCTCGTAGAAGTCCTTATACCGAAAAATTCATCTTATTTATTGAATGACCCTTCGTAGAAGTTCTTATACCGAAAAATTCATCTTATTTATTGAATGACCCTCGTAGAAGTCCTTATTCCGAAAAATTCATCTTATTTATTGAATGATCCTCGTAGAAGTCGTTATACCGAAAAATTCATCTTATTTATTGAATGACCCTCGTAGAAGTTCTTATACCGAAAAATTCATCTTATTTATTGAATGACCCTCGTAGAAGTTCTTATACCGAAAAATTCATCTTATTTATTGAATGACCCTCGTAGAAGTCCTTATTCCGAAAAATTCATCTTATTTATTGAATGATCCTCGTAGAAGTCGTTATACCGAAAAATTCATCTTATTTATTGAATGACCCTCGTAGAAGTTCTTATACCGAAAAATTCATCTTATTTATTGAATGACCCTCGTAGAAGTTCTTATACCGAAATATTAACCTTATTTATTGAATGACCTTCGTAGAAGTCCTTATACCGAAAAATTCACCTTATTTATTGAATGACCCTCGTAGAAGTTCTTATACCGAAAAATTCATCTTATTTATTGAATGACCCTCGTAGAAGTTCTTATACCGAAAAATTCATCTTATTTATTGAATGATCCTCGTAGAAGTCGTTATACCGAAAAATTCATCTTATTTATTGAATGACCCTCGTAGAAGTCCTTATACCGAAAAATTCATCTTATTTATTGAATGACCCTCGTAGAAGTTCTTATACCGAAAAATTCATCTTATTTATTGAATGACCCTCGTAGAAGTCCTTATTCCGAAAAATTCATCTTATTTATTGAATGATCCTCGTAGAAGTCGTTATACCGAAAAATTCATCTTATGTATTGAATGACCCTCGTAGAAGTTCTTATACCGAAAAATTCATCTTATTTATTGAATGACCCTCGTAGAAGTTCTTATACCGAGAAATTCATCTTATTTATTGAATGATCCTCGTAGAAGTCGTTATACCGAAAAATTCATCTTATTTATTGAATGACCCTCGTAGAAGTCCTTATACCGAAAAATTCATCTTATTTATTGAATGACCCTCGTAGAAGTTCTTATACCGAAAAATTCATCTTATTTATTGAATGACCCTCGTAGAAGTCCTTATACCGAAAAATTCATCTTATTTATTGAATGACCCTCGTAGAAGTCCTTTTACCGAAAAATTCACCTTATTTATTGAATGAACCTCGTAGAAGTCCTTATACCGAAAAATTCATCTTATTTTTTGAATGACCCTCGTAGAAGTTCTTATACCGAAAAATTCATCTTATTTATTGAATGATCCTCGTAGATGTTCTTATACCGAAATATTAACCTTATTTATTGAATGACCCTCGTATCTATAAATATGCAATTCGTCCATGCTCTAAACATTGCTGACACATATGTTTCTGTAAAGTTGGATATTTAGAGATTCTTGATAAAATCCAAAGGAGAATCAGCAATATTGTTGGTCTTGAACTTATGAAAATATCAGTCTTCATACATTTCGCCTGAGATGATTCAAACGACCCTTCAAAATTAACCAGAAAAGACGCTGGGTTTTGATACTAGCAATTACAAGATTGTGCTCTGTTTTTTAAGAAACATTTTTCATTACTGTTCGTTCCATATGATATTACGCAAATGAGATGCTTAAATAAATAACGTTATGTATTTTTTTTTTTTGCTTATTTGATCATTTCAAAACAGAATAATTAGCTGCTATCTTGAATCTAATCAAAGTCTGTTTTCATTTTTTCCTTATGTACCAGTATTGATTATTTTTAGAACAATATCGATTATCGTTTGAAATACAAATTTAGATTTGCCGTAATTAGGCTTCTATATTTCGCTATCGCTTAAAAGACAGAATTTACTAGACTTAATATAGTTTGATACAAAGTCACGTGAATGTGACACTCAGTGACGATCGAACTCACAACCCAAGATAAATACTCAACTAGTAATTAGCCATTGCCCAACTCCTCGCGACCCCAACTTTATTAGAATTCAACAGGAAGTCGAACTTATTGCATAAAAATTATGGTTAAATAAAGTTGCTCAATGACCATTACTTCTACATGGAGGCAGAGTTGTAATTTATTAGACTTAACTTAGTTTGGCACAAGGCCACAATTATCTAGCACTAACCTCAGTTGAACTCACTTCTTTTTTTTTCTATGTGCGATATCCCTTCAGGTCGTAGGCGATCATGGCTTTCGACGTCTCTCTATCCCTGGTGGCTCTTAGCACACTTTCTCCTGTTACCCAACCCAAACCCGCTCTGCCATCCACATGCTTAGTCCCTTCAAATATGTTATTCGCTGCTCTCCCCTCTCTGACTTTGACGCTATCTGACCTATCAGATTATCCAACCCTTCCTGTGTGTATCAGATTCTCCAACCCTTCCTTCTTCATTGCATGTTCCAAGAACTTCAGCTCTCTTTTCCTGATGCTCAGTATTAATTTCCTTTTCGCTTCCATCCTTTCTGGCTTACGGCCATATCACGTTGAATAACCGGTTCTCGCTTGATCACCGAAGTTAAGCAACGTTGAGCCTGGTCATTACTTAGATGAGTGACCGCTTGGGAATACCAGGTGCTGTAAGCGTCTAGTGATAGATGTGCGTTGTGGTGAAGTGGATATCGGCTCGGAAAGAGAAATCGGTACCAGTGCTTAAGTGGTACTATTCATCCATACCTTCCCGCCAGTTGCGGGTTAAATAACAGGGTAGGACTTGGGGACCCTGCCCCTTAAAAAACAAATTTCAATGAATCTTGATACTCGAAAAGAAAAAAAAGTATTACTAGACACAAGATTTATATAAAAACAACCATAAATTGTTGAAAAAAGGTATTACTAGCAGTTAATAAATAAAAAAATTAGTTGGCAATAAATGACCCACCAAGGTTGATATGCCATAAAAACAAAACAACCAACCAACCATCCTTTCTAAAACCTCATAATTGCTCACATACTCGATCCAATGTAAAAATCGGCTGTTCAGCATAGCGCCAAGGTGCGATGGATGAATTGTCATTTCATTTTAACGGATATATGTACCAAAATTATACATAAATATTTTAAAATGCTAAAGAGTAAACTTATTCAACAAAATTGGCTTCACCCACGAACTCCAAACGGTTTCGGTATCACCTGCAACTCTTCTGAACGGCCTTTTTGTTTAAGTTGGTAAATGCCTCCTTAATCCTTATAGTAATTTCATCTTTGGTGAAAACAAAAGTGTTTTGTTGGTCCCTCACTCAACTGTGAAGGAGGTTGCAGTTTAGGGAGTTAGGTGGCAAAATATAAGCCGCAGAAATTGTGTGCTAGCCATGACTAAGTTCTCCTGCTTGTGAAGTATGGTGCAGAGACCTTTCAGAAACCACCTTCTTACCCAGGACAGCATTACTTCCTCAAGGCACTTGTTGAGTGTAAGGCCCTGTGGGAAGATAAATGAGAGCATAACGTCAATATCACTAGTGATTATTCCAAACAACTTCTTAATCACCATTATACTCATCCAATTCTTTCCGAAATTTGTGCACTATCTCCAGATTGATAACAAAACACACAGAAATGTGCGTATTGGCGCGTCCGGCACGAATGCTAAGCAGTACAGCAGGCCGTTTTCATGTTTTTGGTGGAGTGAATTGTGATATAGTGGACTTTTTCTCACAGACGGTACCTAACTGACCCTACTACACTGTACAAGCGCCAAAATTAATAACAAACAACGCGCATGCGCGAAATTCAAAATAAGAATTATTAGGCCACCTCAGTGTTTTAATAAAATGATGTATTTCATAATATTTTTAGTATTTATTGACAAGAGAATAATTGTAAATGAAAATAGAATGATTCTTTTGTTAATACTACACGATAACATGTGCGTCAAATGAATTTATAAATATTTAATAATTACCTATATTGCTGTTTCATTAATGAAAGAATGAAGAAAATTTAAGGTGGATTCAGACGAGGTCATCTTTGCGTCTTTGTCGTGTCAAATTTTGCAAAGTAATAAAAGCAAAAGAACCATTCTATTATCATTTAGAATTATTCGCTTGTCAATTAATACTAAAATTAGGATGAAATAAATAATTTCTTTTAAAAATCTGGGGTGGCCTAATAATAATGGCCAGTAATATATATATAATTAAATTTTTTTGTTAAAAATACATTGCGACACAGAAATATCTATGTTTCAAAATTTCCACCTCGTCATCAGGCAATTTTAGATCATCGTTGTGAAAATGATTTTCATTTAAATATAAGAAACAATACGTTTGTTATTTATAGATATAGGAAGACATAAATATTTATGTTTATTCAATTTAACTAAACAGAATATATATATATATATATATATATATATCAGCATGGAGTGTAGATATAGAAGAATCCAAAGAAGTATCCTATACATACAGTGGTAGGACAACTCTCTAAGAGATCTCTAAATATATATGTATATAAATACATATAGAGCAAATATAGGAAAAATAATATAATGAAGAGGCAGAAGACACAAGCATTTTAATCTGGCAACCTATTGCAATTGTAACTGCCAGTCACGATCGCGAACGGATCGTAAATTTTTATATAGAAAAAAATGAGGTATTTCTTTTCAAATATTTTTTCCTAATTAAACATTTTATTTATATATTAATTTTTCATCAACCAAATGTAAACTTCTTTAATTTGCGAATGTTATCGTTTCTACAATGTTTTTATGCATATATTTATTTTTATCAAATACTTTTCATTCTTTCATATATGTATATTTTAAATACTGACGCCAGAGAATTGAGTCGAAGCTTAAGTGAATTTGAAGCAGCAAATCAATCGTCTCAGGGTTGTTTTCATCGATTTGGAACAAATTATAAGTACGTTTTCAAGAGTTGATGGGAATAGTTGAGTTCATGCCTTCCTTATATGAATGTTTTCGGGAAAGTAAGAAGCGTGTTCTCACTCGAATTTGATGACATTATTTAATTTATTTTGATATATTTTAGTAATCAATCATTCTGGTCAACACGATTTTTGGTGCCAAAAAGCAAAAACACGTTTTTAGCTAATTTGATGTTGCTGATTCCGAAAATGACCATAGATTTTCATGGTAAGCTGCAGTTTTTTTCTGTAGTAACATAGCTCGTTTTTTAAAAAAAGGTCGATTTACGATCTTGGCTGATCGCAACATTTAGTTAATAAAGGTCGTAGAAAACCATCAATTTTCAGATAGGCCGAGTTTATGTCAACTACCTGAAATAAAAATATTTTTTATAAAATATATTTTTGGGTGAAAAATTTAAAAAATGTAGGCACCGAATTTTTCCAATTTATCGCCAAAAATTCAAATTAACTGAAAAACTTTATCAGTAATAAACTAATATGTTTTTTTTTAATCATATCACCCCAAGCAAGGCGGTGACGCCACTGATGCGCATGGGGCTACTTAAGAGTAAAATGATTGGAAAAGAGAAAGCCAGAAACCACATCCTAAACAGGAAACAAGGGATGAGCCTCTTCACCTGTTCAAAAGACGTGGGTGGAGTGTGAACCGGGCGATAGTTAAGTCTATCTACTCCAGTTTCATTTTTTGCATAGCCATCTAAATAAATTTCCGGATAATTGAAGCGATGTGATTGATGAGCAAAGAGAACGATTCCATCAGGATATCAAAGCAATCGAAGATCACTACCAGGGACGGTGGGGCAAACAAATGATGTCTGACTACTGCTGGAGTATAAAAAGCAGAAGTATGACATTGCAGAACGGTCACCCACCAAACAACAAATTACACTGATTTTTTTGTGCAAAAAACAAGACATGTTTTTAATTAATTTGACCGTACTGATTCCTAAAATGACCTTAGAATTTCATGGTTACCGTTTTTGCTGTCCTGAAATTGCTCATTTTCGAAAAAAAAAAAGATCAGTTTACAACCTTCGCTGATCGCAACATTTAGTCAATAAAGGTCGTAGAAACCCATCAATTTTCAGATAGGCCAAGCAATTTATGTCAGCCACTTGAAATAAACTATTTTTATAAAAAACGAATTTAAATGGCAGCACCGATTTTTTCCAAAATTCAAATTAACTAATAAACTTTATTAGTGATACACATTATCAGAGTTATATGAGTATTAAAGTTCATTTTTTGCATAGCCATCTAAATAAATTTATTGATAATTGCGGCGATGTGAGTGATGAGCAAGGAGAACGATTCCATCAAGGTATCAAAATAATGGAAACGTGCTACAAGGGACAATGGGACGAACCAATGATTGCTGACTACTGCTGGAGTATCAAAAGGGACTTAAATAACATTGAACATGACATACAATACAAAAAAGAAAATTCCAACCATAGTTTTTATGTCCAGAAGGTCTTATTTCTCCTGTTAGCATTTTTTTAATCACTTCACCACAACCAAGGCAGTTTTGCTACCATTGTTGCGCAGGGGTTTACATAGGGGCAAAGTGATGAGAAATTGGGGTAGGTTATAGGGGGTGTCAGGAAAATGGTAATAGAAGGATGAGAATACTGGTGTAATGGGCGTGGAGTGGATGGAAAAGGGAGCATGAGAGAGAGAGAGAGAGAGGATGCATGTTAGTGAGATAGGAGATGACTATTGTGCTTACATTTAAATTCTTAAAATAATTTTCTGTAAATACTTCTTAGACATGGTATATTCAACCGTGTTATTTTTAAGGACTTAGGGTCTGATTGTTATTGAAAAAATGATATTTCTCAATAAGCAGACCAATATTTGTTAGTTTAAATAGGTATTTGCAGGTTTCTACGATTTTACTTTGAGAAAATTTTTGAATAAAATTGTAGAATACCTAATTTTTTGTAGATTATATTACTCTGTTAAATTAATAAATAAATTTAACACTGAGTTCCTTTGAGTTCGTCTCTATCGGGATTTACCTAACTCAAATACCAAATATTCTACGTTATAATTTGCTCCTTATTTATTTTTGGAAAATTCCTTTCTTGGATATTATTACATTTCTAATATTGTGTACAGCAGAATGGATAAATTTAATCCATAATATTCCTTATCCCTCATTATATTCCTTCAGACTGGATTTCACAGAAAAAATAACTGAATTCATTAAAAGACTACGATGGAAAACTTATTTTCACTTTAATCCAATCGATCAATATCATATATACAGAAAACAAATGAAAAAATGTTATTTTTCTTTTAAATGAGCCATTTCTCTACATTAAAATTGGTAGCTAATTAAGAAAATCTAAGGTCATTTTCAGATGTAAGTGATTTCAAATTAGCTAAAATAGATGCTTTGTGTCTTAACAGCATTTCAAATTTTTATCCTTCTGTTGATTAGTGTATTGTTTACGTTATTTGTGATTTCGGTGTTTGTAGGTTGGAGACACGGAAATAGAGAATACGATCCACGTTGTACAAGAGGTTTACTGTACTTCTTGTGTGCAAGATAGTCTTGTCTTACGCACCAATATTCTGGACCATCGATATTAAACTAACTTCCAGTCCCTAGATAACCACAGAAAAAATATATATATGAAAACTTTCCTTCCCAATGCCCCTTCAAATCATATTTTTGATCGTCCTGTTTAGAAACGCGTCACTAAATACTCTTCCTCGGTGAAAACCGGCATCGAAGCTTTAGTTCCAGCACGGAAATACGAGGCGAAACCACGATAATCTCATTGGATTTCATCTGCCTGCCAAGCCGCTATAGCCCACAGGAATCACATTTTCCGGCTGTACATGCCTGACTGACGTCCATTTGTCTCTGCTCGCAAAGAATCGAAGTCCCCGTTTACTGAAAGAATGAATCGACGTATTGCCACTCAAAAATTCGGTTTTAAATATTATCGGCAGTTTTGCGAGAATGTCTTAAACAACAAAAAGTTTTCAGTTACTCCTTTCTATAACAAATTTTAAGTTTTGATATCTACGGGCGCAGTGGTCCTGGGTATGACGGTAAACTACATCCGGCAGCAAGGCCTCTGATTGGGGGGTTGTGAGGAGTATGGAACCATCTCTCAATTGCTGTTGTTCCCAGGTTCACCCTGACTCGCAGTAGTAGCACCTGTTAGGATCCCGGCTATGGGCAAATAGTTAACCCCCACACTGCAAGGAAGAAAGAAAGAAAACAATCGACTGAAAGAAAATTACACAGAAATTAGATAGAAAAATAAATAAAGAAAGAAAGAAAGAAAGAAAGAAAGAAAGAAAGAAAGAAAGAAAATATCGGAAACAGGAAGGAAACGAATACAAAGAAAGAAAAAACAAGTTGAAAAAGAAAGAAAAAAGAAAAGCAATAAAAAGAAAGAAAGAAAGAAAGAAGTAACGAAATGAGAGAAAGAAAGAGAATAGACTGCAAATAAAAAAGCAAGCAAGAAAGAAAGAATGAAAAAAAGAAATAAATGAAAAAGAAAGAATGAATGAATGAAAAAAGAAAGAAAGGTAAAGTTCGATTGAAAAATATTACATAAAAATGGGTAGAAAAATATAAAAAGAATAAAAAATGACAAAATTACATTGAAAAGAAAGCAAGAAAGAAAGATGGCACAGATACATTGAAATAAGAGAGAGAGAGAGAGACAGAGAGAAAGAGAAATAGAACAGAAAGAAAGAAACAAAGAAATAACGAAATGAGAGAATAGAAAGAAATAACCAGTGAATAAAGAAAATGCAACAAAGAAAGAAAGAAAGAAAGAAAGAAAGAAAAAATCGACTGAACAAAAATTACACCGAAATAAGATGAAAAAAAATTAAAATTAGCAAAAAAAATTGCATTGAAATGATATACAAACTAATAGAAAAGAAAGAAAGAAAGAAAGAAAGAAAAGCACCGGTGTGAAAGAGAGTAGGAATAAGAGAGAGAGAGAGAGAGAGCGAGAGAGAGAATGATAAGATAGGGGTAGAAACAAATAATCTTGCAAAGAGAGAGGGATAGAAAGAACATTACGCTGAAATGAGAGAGAGAGAGAGTGGGGAGTTAAAAAGAACTAACGAAAGAAAAATGAATGAAAGACAGACATTAATGAGCAATAAAAACTCAATCAACTATATTTGCGACAAGAAATTGTCGTGAATGTTAGTCGTCACTTATTTTTGATTAAAAAATCAGGTTATGATGACCTCATCTCAGTCACATGACTCGATGAATGTCATCGCCGCCTGCTTTCCTTGCAACAACAGCGATGTTAGCAGGAAAGCAATCCGAAATCTTTCCAGTTTTAGAGAAAAAACGTAAGGCTCAAACAAAATATAGCTCCCATTTTTTTTACCCCTGAATAAAAAAAGTGAAAACGAATAAGTTTCAGTGCCGTATTTATTTTTAAATGCCACACGTTTTTGTTAAAAGGCATTAGACAAAAATTATTGATATCAGAAGAATTCGGCATTAAATAAAAAAGAAAAAAAAGAATCAGCCTTCTAATACACATAGTAGAATATGTACACGCATAAACTATAGAAGGTACGTCGTGAAATACAGCAACCTGGTCACGTGTCGCTTCTCCCTTCATTTCAATAATTCAATATGGAGTCTACCAGAACCGTTGCGTGGGTAGACCTATCCAGCTACGTTCCATGGATGCCCATAACTCAGTTGTTTTCTGCACGAAATTCAGTCAGGTCTATAAATTGTCCCACGCATGCTCAGTGGAGTTTAAATCAATCGAATTTGGCGGTATCTGGATAATTGCCGTTCTTCCTGCAGTCAGTTTCCTGTTACCTACGCAAGATGAGGTGGTGCGTTAGAGAAATCCACAGCCCCTACACACACAAACACTGTAAATATGGTCAGCATGAACGGATACAAATGACCTACACTAAGATCTACACATGTTACACCTGTCAAGTCGAACCTCGGTTTTACTAGTTGTCCTTGAAAACTGTTGGGGCGCTCTCCACCTTTCCACGGAAATGGACTATTCGAATCACTATATAAAATAGTAGTGATTATACCTCGAGGAAGGATGTCGAGTAAGGAAGTCGAGTGAGTGAGTCAGTCGGGTATTTCCGGTATTGTACCGGAAGTGTTCTACTAGTCAATCTATCATGTCTCTACGACGATACTGTATACTAATTGCCTTATTCTGTATTCTACTAATCCTCACCTCTTGTAAATACTTCTCTTTCCTGTCAATACACCTACTTTTATACTATTACGTTGTTTTGTATTATTTCACATAATTCTGCTACCTGGCGTAACAGTCCTTTCTTTTTGTTTTATCTTGCTACCTTCTGAAGGAGATCCTGCATTCTCCTTTTCCGTGAAATAGGAGATGTTACTCTCCTTGAAATAGGAGATGTTACTCTCCACCTTTCCACGGAAATGGACTATTCGAATCACTATATAAAATAGTAGTGATTATACCTCGAGGAAGGAGTCGAGTAAGGAAGTCGAGGAAGAAAGTCAAGTGAGTGAGTCAGTCGGGTATTTCCGGTATTGCACCGGAAGTGTTCTACTAGTCAGTCTATCACGTCTCTACGACGATACTGTATACTAATTGCCTTATTCCGACGTAACAAATAAATTTACTTGTATTTTTATTGTTATGTTTTTTTCATTTTTCTTTTTCTTTTAATTTGCCAGAAATTGTTTTTACACTTATATTTTTTGTTCACGCTTTGTTTCTCACCCACATCCCTTTTATTTATAATTTATACAAGAAAATGTTTTCCTAGAAGTTATCGGACAACAGACATTTAAAATATGGTCGTCAAAAGTCGGGTTGTTAGAAAAATCTTTTCGGGTCTGGTTTAAAGCACCAGATAAAAGCAAATCAATATGGAACTCACGAGAGAAAGCAACACAAGTGAAGAATCAAAATAAAAATAATAACAGAAAAGATGATAAAATAGTAACACAAACTAAAACAGAACACAGTCAACACCTTTATAGAGCCGTTAACAGCTTGCATCATAACCTGTGAAAACAATGGACCTGTGACTTTTCGCGGTTTCCTCCACTTACGAACTCAACCGTTTGCTGGCAATAGCGATATTCTCGGCCTAGGGACCAAGAGCTTTCCTGTTCAGATTAAATATATAGACGCTATTTACAGCCGGACTATTGTTCTCGTCTTATCCAATATAAATAGTGTAAACATAATAACAGCTCATCCTAGAATTTCATTGATAGTTTATATAGAGTTCAAAACTAGGAATGGCTTTATAGGATACAAATCCTATATCATCCTAAACTAACTAAAACACAAAAAGTAAAATTGCACACCCGCAAAAATAAAACAGAACGACTGAAAACATTTTGGAAAAATCCAGACCAAGGCAAATTTTACAAGTCAATGTGGAAAGTAAAATTCTTGATCCTGATTGGATAGGAAATAGAAAATGGATCTATGACAACATTCATTTTTTTTTTTCACACCTAAAATGAAAATGCCGCTGGAGCCGGTCACATGACGATAATACACTATTCCGTGACCGGTCAAAACAGTCAGAAGGGGAGCGGTATTTGATAGCATCTCGCCGTAATGTAAGGAAGAAACCTCAAGCTGGCTCGGTCACGTCTCACCGACATAGATTCAGTCAAACTCTTCTTCCAATTTTCCGGTCTTCATTTTCACTCCACGCCGCCAAAGAAAACAACAACAACAGGACACTATAACTGTCTGCGATGAGTACAATTTCTTTATTTGTTTCACCTTCTTTCTCACCCTGTAGCCACCCTACCAAAAAAGAACATAAGACTTCCCATTCTGCTACTATCAGTATACGCCCCGGGATGCTTAGCTACTTACTACTATCAACTATGAACACTTAATTCATGTGGAACATTTTGATACTTACATTTCTCTTTGAACAATTAGCTACATGCATTTTGTCTATGAACAATTTATTTTTCTTCCTACAATTTTGTTAATCTGTGAGTAAAAAATTTACTTTAATATACAAACGAAATATTTTATCCTTCCACATTTCAACATCCAACCTTCAGCCTTCTGAGATATTGAAATTGTGGGGACTTAGGTTGTGTTTGGCACACGGCCAAGTTGGCAGGCGTCACCGAGGCCCCTACAGCTACGTCATGATATTTTCTAGAGAAACATGTCGACATCAAGATTGTAGGGCTATAGTTGCTTATGAGTAATAATAACCTACAGACACACATAAACAAAGATATAAGCAAACTCAAATGCTCACACACACGCATACACACACACACACACACACACACACACACACACACACACACACACACACACACACACACACACACATCTATGTATATATACTTGCAATATAGCCAGGCGTTGCTCGGGTGTAATGAAGGCTTTAAAACTAATCCATGGTCCTGGAGCTCAGACTCTTTGGACGTTGGTACGAAAGACTAAAAAGCAATAGTTGTTTCCAGTTAAAGCGAAACCGTAGACTGAAAGAAAAATGAATGTATGTAAGTCAAATTTTTGATTTCCTGGTATCGATATCAAATAAGTTTTTTTCGTCGTAACCTGACTTTTGAAGGCTAAATAAGTCCTCTGAGTAAATGGTATCATGGCTGAGACT
This sequence comes from Ascarosepion bandense, assembly GCA_037127315.1. Taxonomy (NCBI): domain Eukaryota; kingdom Metazoa; phylum Mollusca; class Cephalopoda; order Sepiida; family Sepiidae; genus Ascarosepion; species Ascarosepion bandense. The sequence continues at coordinate 3,473,596 of JBBBDQ010001383.1, read as the reverse complement.
AAGAACTACAATTATACCTACTTAGAGCCAAACCCGAAGTAAAACTAAAATAAAAGGGCTGAAAAAATACAGACATACAGGCAGATAAACAGACACACACAAACATCTTGCCTTATATATATATATATATATATATATATATATATATATATATATTATCGATTTTCTGCACTACTGTATGAACTGCAACCTTGAAACTTCTGAATATCGTTTCTTATGTCTTTGTCTATGAGTGTATGAAATTTTATTAAAATCGGACCACTCCTTCTATAACCCGATTTTTTCGATTATCGATTTTCGATATTTATCGGGGATACCTCGACACAAAACCTAGCTAAGAACACTCGCAGACGCTTATAGTACAACTGTGTAAATTTTCAAGAAAATTGATTCAGCCGTTTCGGAGTCTATAAGTAACGGACACACACAGACACACACAGACAAAGTTCCATTTATAAATAAGTTTAGATATACACACACAGAGACACGCACACATATATATACGATTTTTGTTAAAAATGACAGACAAGTTGTTGTGGTTAAATTTTTATTTAATTTTTCATATGATCTTCTAGATTTTTTTCAAATCAGTACATAAATTATGTAATAATTGTCCGAATATTTTTTCATTTACCAAAGCGCTTTCCGTAATACTTTTAGATATTATCAAGGACGAATCTTATTTTAATTTTAACTAAATATATAGATTGTTTTATGTATGTATGCAAACATTTTGGATAATTTTTATATAATTTAAACTTGCATAAAAGAGTAATTGGGCCTAAATACACTGACGCTCTCGCTCGCCGATTGAGCACTATGTTGAAATGGTGGACTGTAGCAACTCACCGCTATTTACGCTTCGTTCATTCAGTAATAAATTTGAACACTCTCGGCTACTGGCGTGTGTCTACATCGTGTATATAAATCTACCTTTCTACGAGCGCCCATAGCTTAGAGGTAGAATTGCCGATTGGTATCAATTCGGTCGGGTTTCAATCCTGGTTAGAAGCAATCGGATGTCTAATCATACTGATGAGCTGTGATACAGCAAAATAGGACTGTCTGCAGATGACTATCTATATATAATTAACCTTATAAAAACCAATACCTCCCAACCCTCTCCTTTACTAGAGCAAACCTCTGGGCTTGGAATTTTTCCTCATTCTTTGTATATATGGGGTGGAGAATGCATGTCTTAAAATGACATGTTGAAAATGGCTATTTCCCCTCTAAGTTTTATCTGAATTTATATATATATATATATATATATATAAGATTTTTGGTTGGTTGTTTTGTTTTTATGGCATATCAACCTCGGCGGGTCATTTATTGCTGGTAATACCTTTTTCTTTCAACAATTTATTGTTGTTTTTATATAAGTTTTTATGTCTAGTAATACATTTTTTCTTTTCGAGTATCAAGATTCATTGGGATTTGTTTTTAAGCCCAGGATCCCCAAGTCCTACCCTTGTTATTTAACCCATAACTGGCGTGAAGGGACGGATTAATCTCTTTCCCAAGGGTACCAGTGCTTAAGTGAATGCAGGGTATTCAACTGGAATTCGAACTCGGCTCACCGATTTCTCTTTTCAAGTCGATATGCACTGCACCACAACGCACAATCGTCACTAAACGCTTACAGCACCTGGTATTTTCAAGTAGTCACTCATCTTAGTACTGACCAGGCTCAACGTTGCTTAACTTCGGTGATCGAGCGAGAACCGGTGTATTCAACGTGATATGGCCGTAATCTATATATATAAGAGGCAAGCCACCCAAATCTGACATCATGAAACTGGGGAGACAGACAATCAAAAGACTACAGAGGAATGACAATAACGTCAATGACAATGGCAATTTGACTGTAGAGATTGACAAAACTAGAAGACCTCATTAGAAAAAGTAACGTGAAGAAAGATCCTACTTTGAAAACAGAACGACAACTTTCACAATTTCCAATCACGAATAAGGAATATTTCCAACCTCAGACATACATGCCATTGTCTCAACTTTACAGCAAGCACCTCACATACATGGTCTCCTCCAAATTCATGAAGACGGTATTCCACTCAGGATAATTTTTAACTGCCAATGCTCAGTGTGCTATCCTCTGAGTCGCTTTCTGGTGGATATAATTTACCCATTGATAGAAAAGTCACAATCATAAGTACGAAAGTCTGCTCACTTCGTGGAACTAATTAAAGACGCTCCCATTCAACCCAACCAGATGGTGAGCCAGTATGTCGTGACTTTGTTCACCAAAGTACCAACAGAGGGGGCACTGACGGTAATCAGGGACAGAGTGATCTCTGACTCAACCCTATGAGAACGTACCAGTATACCAATAACCTGATGGAGATACTAATTTTCTGTATGCAAACAACACACTTCAGAAAGGGATCAGACAATGGGCTCACACTTATGACTAATAATCGCTAATATATATATATATGCAATACTTCGAAGAGATGGCATTAGAATCCACATCACTAAAGCTAAGATATATCGATAAGAGCTTCATACACTAGCAACACCAGGAAGTAGTCCAGCTACTACCTCAGTAAAAACATTGATACAGTCTTTTTTTTTTTTTTTTTTTCATCATTTCACCCCAAGCAAGAAGTTAACACCACTGATGTGCAGGAGGCTGCATAAGATATTTAAAGTTTTAGACAGGTGGAGAGTGAAGACAAAGACGAAACAGCTACAGGGGTGAAAGAGAAAAGGCAAGAGAAGGATGTGAACACAGGTGTGAAGGTAATTCCGAAGGCAGAGAGAAAGAAAAAAAAAAAAACAAGATACACAGGATGATATAGAAAGGGCTAGAATTATTTGGATAAGAGATGGGAATTGACATTGCATTTAAATTCCTGGAGGTTATAGCCGTCAGAAAAGCAAGTATATGGAAGGAAGTTCCACAGTCGGGAATCGCAGGTAAAAGAAGCTGCTAGAATAGTATCGTCGGCTGCATTTAGTTGATCTAACTCTAAAAGGGGATACATTGTTGCCAGTCTCGTTGCCCGTGTAAATTCTTGTGGAGGGGCACTAGGGACCAGAGTTCATCAGAGCAGAAGCCACGGAGAAATGGAGTTCAAAATGGAGAAAAAAAAAAAGAAAAGAACCATGAACTAGCATTTCTCGAGTTACTAATATCTCGAATAAAGCATTGATTCAAGGCATCCATATTCTGCACGCAACATGCACTGAAAAACTCCAACTCCAAACAACCATTAATTATAAAGAAAAGGGATTGCCCGCTGCTTACAACATCGAGCGAAATCCCCAGAGACATATGAACAAGAAATGGTCGGTATAAGCAGTATCCTACAACGTAGCAACTACCCTGGGTACATGACAGTAGCTCCAGCAAACACGAATGGAAGCGTTTCAAAGGATAAAAACATCCAGAAAACAGCCTCGTTCTCCCTACCCTACGTGAAGTGATTATCGGGAAAAAAATACAAAAGATCTGTGGTCCATGTAAGATCAGGCCGACCTTCAAACTGGTTCAACACTTCGTAGATAACTCTCTCGAGTGTGACCTTCAATAGAGAAGAACATGACTAAGGATTGTGTGCACGCCATCTCATGCAGCTGCGTTGAGAAATATAAAGGAGAATCGGGCTGCCTCCTTAAGATGAGACTGCGTGAACACCGCAACGTAACCCGAGGGAAATAGAAAAATTAATAGCAGCTGACCACATATGGAGGGAAAAGAGAGATCATCGATCCCTGTTGGATGAAGTTGAAATAATAGATAAAGAACACTACTGGAAAATACGAAAACTCAAGGAATCAGCACATATTCTAGGTTACCAAAAATCTCCTACGCTGACCAAGCATAAAAATTAAGGGAATCAGTAAAACGTAGTACCAGAGAAAAGCAATTATAAAACTACAAGATTGTAATATGAGGTCTGGTAATAAATAGCTACTAAGACATGAGGTTTATAAGTTCCAAAAATTCATACACTGATGTCCCTAAGGACACATGTGAGTGTGTTGTGAGTTCAAAGGTGATAGTAACGGCGAACAAAAAATTAGAGACGGCAATAACTAAGACATCCGGTGGTGGCATATCTGATGAAACGAGAACAATCTACTCCTATCGAAAGAAAGGGTTCAGTTTGAAATTCCAGTTACCTGATAAAGGTCAGAGCGCAGAACAGCTGAAACGTCGTGAATATGATAATAAAGATGAGGTCATTTGAAATTATATGTTTAGAATATATATATATATATATATATATATATATATATATATATATATATATATTACATCAAACGCTATTTTAGAGGATACTTGTGTTTAAAATAGACCCTCTATTTTTTATTTTATAATAAATAATGTATATTTCGTTTATTGGCCTGCGCTCACGAGAAAACAAAATTTTGCATGATTACACGTCCTGCTTTCTTAGAGAAAAAATCGAGTATCCAACAGATATTAGTCATCACATAAAAGCCTGTTACACAGACCATCAGTGCGGCTAGACATCCACTTGCTTCTGACCGGGATCGAAACTCGACCGATCTGAGGTCAGTCAGAGTCGCTAACCCCTAAGCCACATGCGCATGGAAGCAAATTTTAGCGTGTTGTATATAAGCGGGGTATGCACACACACACACACACACACACACACACACACACACACACACACACACATATATATATCTTCAAGTAAATAAAGAACGAAACATTAATTCAAAACATTAATTTAAAACAGTGCTCAATATAGAAATAGAGCTATGAATATGGAGTACCATCAGTATTAACTACCTGATGAGACATTTTTTTCGATGTCGAAACTAAATGTATACTTTCGTAGTAAATTAAAATTTGTACATATTCTAAACTATAACTCATAATATATATATATATATATAGCCCAGAGGTAGGATCGCCGACTAACGCCAATTCGGTCGGGTTTCAATCCTGGGTTAAAAGCAATCGGATGTCTAACCGTACTGATGAGTTGTGATACAGCGAAACAGATCTGTCTGCGGATGACTATATATAGTGTGTATGTCTGTCTTTGTAAATATGCAGGTTTCATTAAAAATGACAGATAATGTATTATGGTTAAGTTTTTTTTGTAATCTTATCATTTTCGTTTTTCAGAAAATAAATTATATCAAAATTGACCAAATCTATTCTTTGTCAAAATGCTCGGTAAAACAAAGCATTTGGACAATTTGTTTATTATTTATGTTCTGAAAAAGAAAATCCCTCTGGACTCATAGGAAGAAAACGTATGCGCCCCGCCTGAAAAATACTCATCCTATTCGTTCAGAGTTTGAGTTCTTACATTTTAATTTCAAGTTTAAGTTTTGGTTCAAATTTAATTTTAAAAAATCGAAAAATAGCATACCGGTATTATAGATAGCTACCTTGACATCGCGAGAAAAAGAAATTCAAATCCCGTAACAGTCAGGTCATAATATGCACCTGATGATTGCATCGTGCATGAAACTCTAAATTTTAACATAGATGTATCATATATATATATATATATATATATATATATATATATATATATATATAAAATAAAAAGTGTGAGAAGCCGTGAACGTTTTCTTTAAAATATATATTTATTGTTTGGTATTCATACAAGTTATGGAGTATTAATTTGCCATGATTTGCGCTACACGTGTTTCGAGTCTAAAATTGACTCTCTTCAGGCGAACAAATTCGTTGTTTTACGTTTGGGTTGTTCACCTGAAGAGAGTCAATTTTAGACTCGAAACACGTGTAGCGCAAATCATGACAAATTAATACTCCATAACTTGTATGAATACCAAACAATAAATATATATTTTAAAGAAAACGTTCACGGCTTCTCACACTTTTTATTTTATACTAATTACTCTCGTTGAAACAACCCTATTCCTTTATTCGATATATATATATATATATATATATATATATATATATTGTGTGTGCATGTTTCATTAAATAATATAAACAAGGTTTGTCTATTTATTTTATGTAAATTCTTTTTACATCGTCTGATAAGCTTAATAGCATTAACATAGAAAGAAGAAAGAAAATCACAATATTGATACTATTTTTTTTATCTTATCTGAGCTTTCGTCTTACATAAGCCATTATCAAAGATGCCAATTACATTTCAATATATTAAACAATTCACAAACAAACAATAATGATAGCGTGTTTTTAAAGAGACGACAAACACGAAAGTTGAAAGCGAAAATTGCACCACAGCCCATGACGTCAAACATGACCACACGAGAGTAAAAACGAGAAGTATTAAGTATAGAAAGCCATTAAAGCTGGTATAGTTCACTCTAAAAATCAGCTCTTCTTGTACCTCAAATATAGACAATATCATAAATTCCCATAACAGACATATTCTACTGAATTTACGTAATACTGACTCTGGGTCCGGAATTTTGAATGATGGCAATTGTAGCTCTGTGGACGCCTGCCCGGTGGAGGGCAAATGTAAATCCACCCAGGTAATTTATGAAGCCCACATTTCTCCACCAAACAACAAAAATAATTACCGGACTTATATTGGTATGTCCGCGGGACCTTTTAAGCAGATTTTACAACCACAGGTATTCATTTTCGAACCCAGGTCAAAAATACCAGACAGCTCTTTCACGGAGATTCTGGAAAATGAAGGAAGAGGGGCTGGACTCTATAATTAGCTGGAAACTAATAGGTTCAGCTCGTATTCCGAGGAATTTCCCTGATAGGTGCTGTCTGTGTCTGCTAGAAAAAATTCTAATATTAAAGTACTCTCACCAGCACCTACTCCTGAATTTTAGAAAGGAATTCATTAGTAAGTGCCGTCATAAAGCGAGTTTTGTGAACACTTAAATTTTAAATTCTAAGTTTTAGTTTTTAGGATGTTATATATAATTTTAATGGTTTTTGATAAACTAATTTAACTTTAAATAGTATTTAACCCCTCTACCTTCCTCTCCCAGGCTCCTTTGTTTGTTTACTTTTAAAAAATTTACTAATTTAACCCCCGATTTCCTCTGCTAGTATATATCTTTTTCACATCATAATTTTTATAAAATAAAACTTTTTTAAAAATTAATTTTAAAAAAATTTTAATTTATAATTTTCTTTAATCTTTATTCTTATTTTTAAATTATTTTAATTTTTTTAGTTTATCGCTACCTAAAGGTATCTTCAATTAGATTAACTTTATTAAAAATTTTTAATTTTTATATCTAATTTTTCCCCTAAATAAGCTTTTTCTAAAATGTTTCTTTTTTATAATACTTTAACCCATGTATAAAGTTAGTTTTGTTTGACATGTATCGAGCGTTTCTAATATGAATTTTCTTTCTTTTTTCCTTTCTTTATTTAGGCAAAATTCAACTTTGTTCATCAAAATAGTCTCTCTCTAAGGTATTACATTGATTTCAACGCTTCCCTAACAATTTAATGCTTTTTTTTTTTTTTTTTTTTTTTTTTGTTAAACGATTTGTCTTTGGCCTCAAAATACTCCTTCGTTTCCGATATCACTTTTTCATTGAAGCCAAATTTCTTTTGCTGGAGATTTTTTTTTTGTTTTTTTTTTTTGAGGTCTGCAAACAGTCAGGAGTCACTAGGGATCAGATGTGGAGAGAATAGAGCGAACGCGGAAGCAATTCGAAGTGAAATTCATGTAGTTTTTCCATCGTTGTGTTGGTGAAAGATCCCTTTTTCTTCTTCATTTGTGGCCGTTTTAGGGCAATTTCTTTCTTCAAACGCACGAATAATGCTATATAATATTTGCTATTGATGGTTCTTACTTTCCCAAGCTAATCGATGAACAAAATACCTTGTACATCTCAATATACACAGGCTAAAATCTTGCCTGCTAATGTTTGCGTCTTTGGTCGCTTTGGACGGCTTTCACCTGCTGTTGTCCACTCGCTCTGAATCGTCGACACGTTGTTGTTTTTGATCGACTGTGAGCAAACGCGACACCCACTTTGAACACAGTTTTCTTATTGACAAATGTTCATGCAAAATGGTAAATACACTGCCGTCCTGATATGTTTAACTCCTCTGCTCTCTCACGCAAGGTCAATTTACGATCGGACAAAAAGAATTTGCGGACTTTTTTGGTGTTTTCCGGGACATCTGCTGATTTGGGGTGACTTGAGCGTTCAGCATCATTTGTGTCTGTACGGGCCTGGTAAATGCATTCGTTGATGGTTGTTAGCATATCAGCAGTAGACTTGGTAAAATGGAAGCCTTACTGTTTGTCAGAGGATCGGTTGCAGGATGTGAGATGCTGCACCAATTAAACATTATGCCTTTTCTGTATTTAAGAACTCTAGAGAACACTCTGATGCCTATAATTATCACCCTATCATCCTCCTACCAATTTTTGGCAAAGTGTTCGAGGCTATTATCACTGCTAAAATGGTACAACATCTCACATAAACAGTATGGTTTCCGCTTCACCAGGTCTACTGCTGATATGCTAACGACCATCACAGAGTATACTTACAAGGCTCGCGATAAGAACGGCGAAGCTCGAGCTTTGTGCCCTAGATATCTCCAAAGCATTTGATAGAGTCTAGCATGCTGGCCCTCTACGCAAGCTAAAGGGCTATGTTATAATTGGACAGTTGTTAGATCTAATCCAGTCGTTCCTTTCAAATCGAATAATGAAGGTAGTATTGAATAAGCATGCTTCAAGATACTATCAAACGAACGCGGGTGTCTCTCAAGGATCTATTCTAGGTCCTACGCTTTTTCTGATCTTCATCAAAGATCTGCATGATGTAATCAGAAACCAAATATGCATCTATGCTGACGACACCACCATTTACTCCCGCTTCGATAAGAAATTCGAGTCTGACAAAGCAAACCTCGCTACTGACCTTGAAGAGTACCTCCAATCTGAGGTGGCCTGGCTCGTAAATTTTAATGCTTCTAAAACAGTTATCCCTTAATCACCATAGAGAATCGCTCCTACCCCCCATCAGCATGGATCAGGTTAGTCTCCGTGAAAGTAAACCACTGTGCCTCTTCAGCCTAACTCAAGTGGAATGACTATATTGAATCTATAGCTAAATATGATGCTAGGAAGATCGGTTCACTGTGTAGGTCTAGGAACTTTTTTCTCGTCTAAATCTATCTTGCACCTATATAAATCTAACATCCACCTATGCATTGAATACTGCTGTCACATCTGGTAGGGTGACCCTGCTCTTTATCTAGGGGTTCTTGACAAAATCCAACGGAAAATCTGCAATGTAATAAATCCTGGTAGATTAACTCCAATTTCTTTCTCACCGTTGTAATGTGGCTTCCTTCTGTCTTTTCTACAAATATTTCCCGGTTTCTGCTCCGATGAGCTTAGTTCCCTGGTGACCCCCTCTGCATGAATTTACTCGAGTTACTAGACTAGCGACTAGGCCCCACCCTTTTGCAGCGTAACCGATCAAATGTAACCGCAACTTCTAATCTACCAGCTTCTTTTCTCGTATCCATAGCAAAATCTACTGCTAAGAAGGTTGGGTCACTATGTCGATCCAGGATGTTTTTTCCACCTGAATCCATCCTGCATATATACAAGTCAACCATCCGTCCGTGCATGGAGTACTGCTGTCATTTATGGTCAGGTGCCCCTACCGTTCTCCTCAGTGTTCTTGACAAGCTCCAAAGGAGAGTCTGTAATGTGATAGGTACTGATCTGGCGACTCGACTGCAGCCACTTTCCCATCGTCGAAATGTGGCCTCCCTCTGTCTCTTCTATAAATACTTTCATGGCTTCTGCTCGGATGAGCTTAAGTCACTGATGCCTCCTCAACAGGTGTTTACTCGTGCAACCAGACTGGCAACTGGGTCCCACCCATTCACAGTCAGGTTAGCCAAATGCAGACGACAATTCTACTCCTGCAGCTTCCTCTCTCGCACTACCCGCCTGTGGAACTCACTCCCGTATTCTTGCTTTCCTGACGGCTACAACCTCCAGAAATTTAAAAGCAAAGTTAATACTCATCTACTAACCACTGGCCTCTAGCTCTCTCCCCTCCCCTGTATAACCTTCCCTTTCTCTCCACCTATGTATCTGTCATCGCACCTTCTTTCTCAGCTTTCTATTGTTCCTTTCTAACTAGTTTGTACTCCTCACTCTTTTCTAATTAATCTTTTTACATTTATGTAACCCCCTGCACATCAGTGGCGTTTCCGCCTTGCTCGGGGTGAAATGATTGAAAAAAAAAAAAAAAAAAAAAACTTCTCGTACTTGTGGAATTATTTTCCGTATTCTTGCTTTTCTGACAGCTACAGTCTCCAAGAATTCAAATGCAATGTCATATTTCCTTGACTCGCATTCTTTCCCTGACAACCCTTGTATCATGTTCTTCACCCTTTCGACGCTACTCCTATACAACTCTATTCACATCAGTGTTCTCGTCCTTCTTTTATCCATTCACTGACATCCTTCGTAATCTGTTCCTCTTTCTCATCGCTCACCTCTTATGCAAACCCCGGCGCACCAGATGCACTACTGCTTGCTTGAGGTGAAATGATTTTAAAAAATACACCCTTGTTCAAATTAATTAAAACAAAAAAGGAACAATTTCTTTCTAGGATCTTTCACACTTTCCTTGATCACGTATACGTCGTCTCTTGACGTTGTTTCTTCTCTTCCGACTGCACTTTCCTTTACGTTTTAAACTGAGATAACCAGATAGCAAGCTAGATATATATCACCAGGCTGAGATAGATACATAGATCGATCCTTGTGAACATTAATTGAAAGAAAACGAAAAATATTTTTCTCGGATCTTTCACATTTTCCCTGATCACTTATACGTCGTCTCTTGGCATTGTTTTTCTTTTCCGGCAGCATTTTCTTTTACGTTTTTGACTGATGAATCCGGTTTGCTTTTTCGCCGCGATGACATCACTGACAGTCAAAAAGCTGACACCAACAATATCCGCAAGTTTATTCGTACATCGTTTCAGTTTTCGTACGCGTCCTTGGAGTAACGTCCATCGCAGAAAATGGCTGTAGGACAATCGAGACACTAGTGTCTGGGCGTGATAAAAATCTGATGCAATCACGGTTGACGCAATATTTTTTAAGGCTAAACAAAATTTAATCATACACAACGAAAATAGATTAATATTACTGCACACCACTGCAAATGACATAATTTGAGGAAAAAAATAGAAATCGATTACATCCTGTCACTCCAGTGCGTCTAAAACTGACCGTATGTTGAAAAATAGAAAACTAAAACAGCAGTTTCAATTAATTTACCCAAGGGTGTAATTTCAAGCGCTGGCGTTAAAAATTATCGATAAGTGAAGTCATCATGTTTAGTCAAACATATGAATACATTTGTAGTAATAGGCACCCAAGAACTTATGAATCATCAGAAATCAAATTAACACACGGTATTTTCACTTAAGAACATTTTATATCGACCAAAAATCAATAGACTTGGCGCCTAGATATTGAATTTGGCAGGCCTCGTATAAAGTCTCAATTTATTTTTTGTTTTTTAGGTGAGTCAAAATAGAAAAGGCTGTACTTGTTTCCGAAAATCTAGGTGAAGAGTACATCTACATTTTGTTGTTTTGATAACTGTTCACACAATAAAAGCCCAAGAGCCACTCAAGATAGAGATGTATTAAATAGGGTTGTTATTTAAACATAAGAGAATGGGTTAAGAAATCCTAATTAACCATCAACCATCCGCATGTGCATAGAATACAGCAGTCATATATGGTCAGGTGCCTCTGCTGTTCATCTCAGTGCTCTCGACAGGCTCAAAAGAAGAATCTGTATTGTGATAGGTCCCGACTTGGTGGCTCGACTTCAGCCACTTTCTCACCGGCGGGATGTGACTTCCTTCTGTCTATTCTACAAATATATTCATGGCTTCTGCTCTGACGGACTTGGGTCACTGGTGTCCTCTCCACAAAAATTTATTCGGGCAACCAGACTGGCAACAAGGTTTCACCCATTTACAGTTAGATCAATTAAATGCAGCCGACAATTCTTCTCCATCAGCTTCTTTTTCTCGCGCTTCCCGCCAGTGGAACTCCCTTCCAGATACTTGCTTTCCTGATAGCTACAACCTTCAGGAATTGAAATGCAATGTCAATTCCCATCTCTTATCCACTTGACTCGTTCTTTATACATCACCCTGTCTATCTTGTTCTTTTCCTTTCTATCTACTATCGTAACTGTCTTCACACCTGGGTTCCCATCCTTCTCTTGCCCTTTCCCTAACACCCACTGTAACTGGTTCGTCTATCTCTTCACTCTCCTCCTGCCTAAACTTTTACTCTCCTATGTTCATTACTTGACAGCATCTCTGACAATATCGACAAAGCCATTTCTTCCCAGCCCTCTGCCCTCTGTGTTTGGTGACGTTAACGCCCACCACACCAAGTGGCTGGAGAACTCTATCACCGACCCTGCTGGTGTCCACACCATGAATTTTTCAATCACCCAATCCCTCACGCAAGTGGTGGACTTCCCCACGCGTTTCTCCGACAACCCCAACGGAAGGGACTCACTACTAGACCTCTGCTTCACTTCCATCCCAGACTCTTGCACTACCAAACAACTCTGCCCACTCAGGAACTCCGACCACACCGTAGTTTCCGTCAACATTTCATTCCACTCCCACCCGACCCAAGAAACCCAGACCAGTAGAATATCCTACTGCTACCAAAGGGCAAACTGGGATTCGTTCCGAGACTTCCTCTGTGACGTCCCATGGAACAACGTTTTTAGTCTTCCCATCGAAGAATGTGCATCCGAGTTCTCCTCATGGGTTAAGGCTGGCATCGATGCCTTCATCCCTGCCAGGAAATTTCTGCTTAAGTCTCATTCGTCTCCATAGTTCTCGCCCGCTTGCTCGGCCGCCATTGCCCACCGGAGTCATTTCTTCCGACTGTACCGTAGCTACTCGTCGGACGAAAACAGGCGCCTTTTCACTTCAACTCTTAATAAGCGTAAAAAGATACTTAACGAAACTAAGACGTTGTTTGCTGCCAGAATGAAACAACGCATAGCATCCGCTAAGTTCGGCACCAAAGACTACTGGCGACTCTGTAAAAGAGTACTTAACAAGAGCAAGTCCACAATACCCCCACTAATCAATAATTTTGAGGTCCTCACCTCCTCAGCGGACAAGGCTGAATGCTTTGCACGGAGATTCTCGAACAACTCGAGTTTGGACTCGTCTGAGGTTTTTACACCCGACTTCTCACCTAGAACTGAGGCTCAACTGAATGACGTCCACATTACACCCTCGCTTGTCTCTAAGATAATCTGAAAACTTGACCCCCACAAAGCGAGCGGAGGGGACGGAATCCCAATCATAGTCTTAAAGAAATGTGCCCCTGAACTCTTCTCTGTCCTTTCTAAGCTCTACAACTTCTGCCTCTCTGCTTCCTGCTTTCCTGCCTGTTGGAAATCTTCCTCTGTAGTTCCTATATTCAAAAACTCTGGAGAACCCTCGGACCCCGCAAATTACCGCCCTATCGGCCTTCTTCTGATCTTTGGCAAAGTGTTCGAGGCCATTATCAAGGCCGAGCTCGTTCAGCACCTCACAACACACAGGCTCCTCTCGGACAAGCAGTATGGTTTCCGCTTCACCAGGTCTACTACCGATATGCTAACGACCATCACCGAGTATATATACCAGGCACTCGACAGGAATGGCGAAGCCCGAACCGTTGCCTTGGATATCTCTAAAGTATTCGACAGAGTTTGGCATGCTGGCCTTCTATGCAAACTGCGGAGCTATGGTATAGCTGGACAATTGTTTGAACTAATCCAGTCATTCCTATCTAACCGTACATTGAAAGTGGTATTAAACGGACATGCCTCCCAGAGCTACCATACGAACGCGGGTGTCCCTCAAGGCTCTATCCTAGGTCCTACGCTCTTTCTGATCTACATTAATGATCTCCCTGATACCATAATATCCCAAGTAGGTATGTACGCCGATGACACCACAGTTTACTCTCGCCTCGATCAAAAATCTGGTGTGGGTGACAAAGCTAACCTTGCAGCCTAGCTTGGAAAGGACCTCCAATCCGTAGTGGACTGGGGTAAGAAATGGCTCGTAAATGTTAATGCTTCTAAAACGAAGCTACTATCAATTAACCATCATAGACAATCGCACCTACCTCCCATTAGCAGGGACCAGGCTTGCCTCCCAGAGAGTAAAACATTACGCCTCCTTGGTTTCACACTTTCAGCGGACCTCAAATGGAAAGACTATATCGAATCCATTGCTAAATCCGCTGCTATGAAAGTCGGATCTCTGTGTAGGGCCTGGAAGTTTTTCCGTCTAAATCTATCCTGCACATTTATAAATCTACCATCCGCCCGTGCATTGAATACTGTTGCCATATCTGGTCGGGTGCCCCTGCTATTCTCCTTGGGCTTCTCGACAAGGTACAGAAGAGGGTCTGTAATGTGATCGATACTGACTTGGCAGACCGCCTGCAGTCTCTCTCTCACCGTTGCGACGTGGCTTCCCTGTGTCTCTTCTATAAATACTTTCACGGCTTCTGCTCCGATGAACTTAGATCACTGGTGACCCCTAGGTTCGAATTTGCACGAGATACTTGATTAGCAACTAGATCTCACCCTTTTACAGTGAAACCGATAAAATGCAACTGCAACTTCTACTCCAACAGTTTCTTTTCTCGCACTTCCCGGCTCTGGAATTTCCTACCACATGATTGCTTCCCCGACGGCTACAATCTCCAGGAGTTTAAATGTAAGGTCAATAGACACCTCCTAACACACTAACTCACTTCCATTCTTTCAAACACTCTTCCCATCCTCCCAACTATCTATCACCTCCCTTCTGACATTTCTTATATCTAACCACTCTTTCTATTTACCTTCCCCTATGTAGCCCCAAGCGCAATAGTGGCATTGGAATGCCTTGCATGAGGTGAAACGATTAAAAAAATATGTAGCCCCCTGCACATCAATGACGGTACCGCCTTGCTTGAGGTGAAACGATTAAAAATGTGGGATAGATCTCTGACCCTAGACTTTATGCTTTGGTTTTTGGTTTTGTAGCAACATTCAATGTTAGGCAAAACTAGCTCTTGGCGAAACCTAGTCTATGTTTAAATTCCTTTTGTCTTTTTTTTATAATCGTTTCACCCCAAGTAAGGTACCACTGCCACTAGAGCGCAGATGGTTACAGTGAGAGAGAAGAGAGAAAAAGGTATAAGGGATGTGGAAGATAGTTTAAGAGAACGATGGGAGTCAAGGAAACAGAAAATAAAAATTGACGTTAGAATTAAAATTCTAGAGATTGTAGCTATCAGGGAAGCAAGAACACGGAAAGGAGGAGAAATGGCAGTTACATTTGCTTCTTTTGACGGTACGGGGTTGGGACCTAGTTGTCAATCCAGCAGCACGAGTAAATTCATTTAACCCTAATTTCAGATGGCTGGTATTAATTTTAAGTGATTTTGAAGATGAGAAGATATTTCTCCAAAATTGGAGAATACAATTATTTTGTCGGGTAAAGTAGCTGAAATGTTAATAAATGGAAAATACAGATACAAGGTTTAACTGAGTGTAAAATTCTTTTTGTCGGAAGAAGCAAGCAAATTTATCAAAGCTAGTTAGTAAAAATATTTGTCAGTGGATTTTGACGATATGTGACCCGAGTTCAAAATACGGCCTTGAGGATTTCCTGTTTGCTGATTACCAGGACATCTGATAGAAACAGGCAGACAATAACAGAGAGGAAGTTTTCTCTCCTTCCATTGGAAGTCGAAACATTTAAATGATATTACTTAGATTTTGAGATGCTAAGACGTATACAGGGATGGGGAAATAGAAATTCCATACCTAATTTCAACACCCCGGTTTTTGACTTTTCAATAAAACTGGGGTGGAAAACGAAATTCAGTGAAACGAGAACCAGTGATGAATTGATGCTGACCAGCTGAAATAGCCTGCCTCCAGAGATACTGCAAGAGACGGTCAGTCCAAATTCAACGAGCTGCAAGTTGAATAAACCATCGTCCCGTAGAGATAATAGATCACGAATATTAACGTGCTACTAAAATACCAGCCTACTGATATTTTTCCTGTCACTTAACTTAGACTCGCTTGTAATTCTGTATCTATTCGATATCTATAAATATATATAAATTTAAATCTAGGTTTTCTGTTATATACTGGTCTTTCGTGTGTCTAGTCTAACCTAGTCGGGTGATGACAAGTGATTCTGCTTTGGACGACCCGAGATCAACGAACACAACATCAACGGAATCGACCGAAGGTCAGAAAAATTGACTGGACTCAGCCAGAGGTCGTGTTATATGTGGGGCACCAGGAAATGAAGCTCGTCAGAGTTGAAGGCGTGAAAATATTTCTAGAAAAGATGAAGGGAAACCACATTCCGTCGATGAGAATATGATTGAAGTCGAGCTGCCAAATCGGGATTGATTATATTGCTGATCCTCCTTTTAATTTTGCCGAGAACACCGAGATGAATTGCAGGAGCACTCAACCAGATATGACAACAGTATTCAATGCACGGACGAACATTTGTAGAAATGACAGAGGGAGCCATATCCCGTCGATGAGAATGTGATTGAAGTCGAGCTGCCAAATCGGGATTGATTATATTGCTGATCCTCCTTTTAATTTTGCCGAGAACACCGAGATGAATTGCAGGAGCACTCAACCAGATATGACAACAGTATTCAATGCACGGACGAACATTTGTAGAAATGACAGAGGGAGCCATATCCCGTCGATGAGAATGTGATTGAAGTCGAGCTGCCAAATCGGGATTGATTATATTGCTGATCCTCCTTTTAATTTTGCCGAGAACACCGAGATGAATTGCAGGAGCACTCAACCAGATATGACAACAGTATTCAATGCACGGACGAACATTTGTAGAAATGACAGAGGGAGCCATATCCCGTCGATGAGAATGTGATTGAAGTCGAGCTGCCAAATCGGGATTGATTATATTGCTGATCCTCCTTTTAATTTTGCCGAGAACACCGAGATGAATTGCAGGAGCACTCAACCAGATATGACAACAGTACTCAATGCACGGACGAACGATAGATTTATAAATATGAAAAATGGATTCTGATGAGAAAAAAACTTTCTGACTCAGTACAGTGACCCAACGTTCTTAGCAGTAGATGTAGCACTTGGTGCAATGTAGACATTCCACTTGACATCGGATGAGAGAGTGAGGCCGAGGAGGCGCAGTGTATTGCTTTCTGGGAGGCTATCGTGATCCATACTATTGGAACGTAGGAAAACTTCTCTATGGTGGTTAAAGAAGAGCAGCTTTGTTTTGGAAGCATCAAAATTTACAAGTCATTTCTTACCATAATCCATCACAGATTGAAGGGGTCCTTTCCAAGAGCAGAAGCGAGGTATACTTTGTCAGCTCTAGTGATATTATTTACTCTTCTCCCCCACTTGAGAGAGATGTGACACAAGGTCTTTTTTAATGTGGGGAACCTGAGCGCGTACGCCCAGGTACTGGTCAAATATTACCTATCCACCGCAGTGGATAGGTACATAACCGGTCTAAACTGGTCTTATTTTGGTCATTACGCTCCCCAGCCAAAAGGCCGAGAAGTGATCCGAGAGTGAAACTCCTGACGTCACAAAGAGAAAGTGATGAACACGGTGTCATAAAGAGATTAATGAAAACGTTAAAGGTTGGAATACGCAATTCAGAACGCACACATTGATGACATTATTTTTTATAACTGGTTTACACAACATCTCAACTGGACACAAATATGCACAAATATGCACAAATATGCACAAATATGCACATAAATACTCTAAAGACAGGAATAAAGTGGGAAGTGCAGCCATCTCTCACATCACACGCCAAAAACGCCTACCGGACAATACATCAATTTTCAGTGATGAAACTACAGCCATAAACTTAGCTTTAGACTTCATCCTTGAACTTAACCTCAACAAATATATAATATTTTCAGACTCATTATCAGTGCTAATGGCACTAAAAAACAAAAACCTAAATAACCCTCTGATCATCAATCTTCTACAAAGAATCGACCTCATCACCCAAAACAAAAATATTATTTTATGCTGGATTCCCAGCCAAACTGGAAACGAAAAAGTAGACATAGCAACTAACAAATTATTAAACATCAACATAAGGGATATAAAAGTATCCCACACAGATTACAAATCTCTAATCAACAATTTTTTTACGACCAAATAGCAAGATTTGTAGAACTCCTGCAAAAATAACAAACTCTACAAAAGTCGCGCATATTCGTAAGTCTAACAAACATTTATGTTTTTCACCCTCCCCAAAAGTAAAACAAGAATTTAATGACAAAAATGCAAGATATAAAGCAACTAGTGATATTTAGTCAAATAAAAAACAACCCCCTTCATCTGCATGTTACAGATGTGGTGGATTGAATTGGTTTAGAGATTGTTGGTTCAAATAGAAAAACTGTCTAGCGTGTGGAAAGATGGGATATAAAGCAGCTATATGCAGAAACAAAAAACAGTCTAGTAGGGTAAGATTTACTAGGGTGGACTATGAAAACAAACAAAACACGAGGAAATATGTAGAACTTGAAATATTAAATAAGAAGATCAAACTACAATTAGATTAAGGTTCGGACTTAACGATAATCAACCTACAAACATGGAAAAAACTGTGACCATGCTGCACACAAAAAAAAATCGCGAAGTCTGTTACAGGAAAATGGATCAATTTCGAATGTGAAATAATCGTGAATGTGAACTTTCATGAAAAACCCAATAAACCTAAAAATATACCTTATGAAAAACACAAAAAATCTGGTAGGAAGAGATTGGATGCAGAATTTTGATGTATGGGATTTACCAATTAGTTCTTTTTTGTAAAAAAAAAATAGAGTGCGAGCCATCAGAAGCTACGAAATTGAAAGAAGAATTATACAAACAATTTCCAGAAGTATTTTCAAGCGGGTTAGGACGATGTAACAAATTCGCAGCAAAAATCGAGTTAAAGCAGAATGCTCAAAAAAAAAACCTTTCGCAACAATAGACAAAATAGATAAAGAGCTTGATAGACTAGAACAAACTGGGATCATTTCAAAAATAGAATTCAACGAA
The DNA here is from genome assembly GCA_037127315.1 of Ascarosepion bandense. Lineage (NCBI taxonomy): Eukaryota > Metazoa > Mollusca > Cephalopoda > Sepiida > Sepiidae > Ascarosepion > Ascarosepion bandense. The sequence continues at coordinate 3,454,475 of JBBBDQ010001383.1, read as the reverse complement.
TGGGCGGCACCGGTAGTATATGTGAAGACAAAAATATGGAGAAACCCATGTGTGTGCAATTTTTTCTACTGTATTAAACAACGCGATAAAAGATTATCATTACCCCTTTCCAAGCCCGGAGGAGATATTCACAAAACTTAAGTGTGGGAAAGTATCTTCGAAAATTGATCTAAGTGAAGCGTATCTACAGATCCCAGTTACGGAAGAGAGTACAAATATTCTATGTATAAACACGCACAGAGGACTCTATAAATACAACTGATTGCCATTCGGAATAAAAGTTGCTCCGGTGTTCTTTCAACAGACAATGGACACCATGCTTCCAGGACAAAACATCGCCACTGCTTATCTAGATGGTATCCTGATCAAACGTGATTATATGGAAGAACACGCGACACATATTAAGGAGGTTTTCAAAAGAATACAAGACTTTGGGTTAAAAGAAAAAATGTGATTTTTTCTTAAAGGAAATAAAATATTTAGGCCACATTACTAACGAAAATGGCAGAAAAAAGGCTTTAAGGAAATTATAATGAAACTAGCGTCCTACCTAGCATTGATACATTTCGATCCAAAACTAAAAATTATTATTGCAAGCGACGCAAGTTCACAGGGTGTGAGAGCGTGTATTCTACATAAAATGCAGGACGGCACAAGAAAACCGGTAACCCACGCACCGAGATCGTTGCTACCGGCCGAAAGAAATTATTCACAAATGGAAAAAGAAGCGTTAGGCATAATATTTGCCATAGCTCGTTTTCATATATATATATATATATATATATATATATATATATATATATATATATATGGAAGAGAGTTTATACTGCAAACGGATCATAAACCTCTCCTTACCATATTTGGATCAAAGAAAGGATTACCGGTTTACACCGCAAATAGACTCCTGAGGTGGGGAACGATATTCTTCTTCTTCTTCTATGTGCCCTGTCCCTTCAGGACGTAGGCGATCATGGATCTCCACGTCTCCCTATCCCTTGTGGCTCTTAGTATGTTTGCTCCTGTTGCTCCTGGCAACCCCCGTTCCGTCATCCACCTGATCAGACCATGCAAATATGTTATCCGCTGCCTTCCTCTGTCTCTCCTTCCTTCTATCTGTCCAGTCAGTATCAGGTTCTCCAGGCTCTCCTTCCTCATTGCATGTCCCAGGAACTTCAGTTGTCTCTTCCTGATGCTCAGCATCAATACTAAACTATAATTTCAAATTAGAATTTATACCATCGAAACAAATTGGGCATGCGGATGGATTATCGAGAGTGATAGTTATGAAAGGTGAACCTCTAGAAGAGTCGGTAATAGCAGCTATGAGAGCCGAGGATGAAATCAGTAAAATGTTAAGTAATACGGTGAGAGATTTACCGGTAACACTGTTAGAAATAAGAAGAGAAGAAACAGATGAATTCATATAAACCATAAAGAAAAAATTGAAGATAAAGAAAGGAACTTGTAGACATTTTTTCAATTTAAGATAATGTCCTACTCCACAATGAAAAAGTGGTAATACCAAAATCGTTACAAAGAAGAATTTTGAAGGATTTTCATTTAGGACATGAAAAAAAAAAAAAGGCATGAAAGCACTAATGAGGAGTTACGTGTACTGGCCTAACATGGATGATAAAATTACGCAGATGTTGGAAAAATGTAAAAGCTGCGCGGCGGCAGTAAATTCACCATCTATCGTACAGAAACCATGGTCAAAAGTGAACAAACCTTGGTCGAGAGTCCATGCGGACTCCGCAGGACCCATTGACGGTTACTACTATTTAATAACGGCAGACAGTTTTAGTAAATGACCTAAAGTTTTCAAAATCCAACAAGAGAAAATACCATAAACTGTTTACACGAATTATTTGCAAGATTCGGAGTGGTAGATTGTTTAGTAACTGACAATGGTACGCAATTTACCGCAAGTGATTTCCAAGAATTTTGCGAGACGTATTAAGTAAAACATAAAAATAGCGCCTTAGCATCCACGGTGAAACAGCCAAGCCGAAAGGTTCGTGGATACTCTAAAGAGAGCATTAATAAAAGATGGGGATATACCAACGGAAAGAGCGTTACAAATATACCGAATTACCACGAACAGAAACACACCATCTGGAATTAGTCACCTTCTAGGGTGATACAGTGATTCCTACGCTTCTCTGACAATTCAATGTCTTTTTGTAGAACGATTTGTCTTTGGCCTCAAAATACGCCACAGTTTCCGATATGACTTCTTCATTGAAGCTAGATCTCTTTCCCTGGGGCATTCTTTCGAGGTTTGAAAACAGCCTGTAGTCGCTGGGGACCAGATCTGGAGAATATTGTGGATGCGGAATTTAAAGTATAATTCATGTAGTTTTGCCATCATTGCGATCGACTTGTGACACTATGCATTGTCTTGGTGAAAGATCCCTTTTTCTTCTTCATCTTTTCTTTTTGCGATTTCTTCCTTCAAACGCACTAATAATGCTATATAATATTCGCTATTGATGGTTGTCCCTTTCTTAAGATAATTGATGAACAAAATACCTTGCGCATCCCAAAATACGTACGCCAAAACCGTCCCTGCTGATGTTTACGTCTTTGGTCGATTTGGACGGATTTCACCTGCTCCTGTCCACTTAGCTGACTGCTGATTTGACTCCGGTGTTAAGTGGTAGATCCATGTTTCATCCATTGTCACATCGGTCGGTTAAGTGCCATACGTGATACACGCTTTGGCGATCATGTCTCGAAAGAGAGAGATGACTGATAGACAGAAGATTACCCCGCAGTAGGCTGCCATTGCAACCATAGACTGATTGCCGACCAAGGTTATAGAACCCAATCTGTCCTGTTATTTAACCCATAACTGGAAGGAAGAGACGGATTAATACCTTTCCCAAGGGTATTTGCGAGTAAGTGAATGCAAGGAATTCAACTGGAATTCGAACTCGGCTCCCCGATTTCTCGTTCCGAGCCGATATCCACTGCGCCACAACGCATTGTCACGCAAAAACTTCTTGTTGCGTTGAAACAGTTGCAAACAACGCCCTGATTCGTCGACGTGTTGTCGTTTTTGATCGACTGTGAGCAATCGCGACTCTAACTTTGAACACAGCTTTCTCATTGACAAATGTTCATGCAAAATGGGGAATACATTGCCTTCTGATATGTTCAAATCCTCTGCTGTCTTACGCAACTTCAATTTGCGTTCGGCCAAAATTAATTTTTTGGATGATTCTTTTGGCTGCCGATTGTGGGCGACCTGAGCGTTTAGCATCTTTTTTGCCTGTTTGAAGTCAGCATAACACCTCGTAACTGTTGTTTTCCATGGAGCAGAATTCGAATAAGACTTATAAACCATTGCTTTGCTTGAAAAAGTATTTTTTTTTCACATCAAAAAGCAATGCTTTTTCAACACACGAAATTAGGATCTTTCCATTGTTTGGAAAATTTGCAACAGTAGCTTCACTTAAATAACTGTAATTTGTAAACTAATAATCGATTGGGCCCAAATTTTGTTAGGTGCCATTTGAAGGTTAGTACTTCATAAACTGGCGTCATTTATATGTCAAACGTCGGTCTTATTGAGTAGTGTGTTAGTTTGTAAAAAAAGACTCCCGCGGGGAGGCTTCCATCACTACAATCTTAGCCTCTTCAAATTAGAAGCTCGCTGTTATCGATCTCATATATCCTCATAATCTTCCTCTTGCATTCATACAGTAACCACATTCAGCAAATTTCTACATTCAGTGGCTCTTCTGCGCTATAATGATTGAATTTTTAGTAAAAAAAAAAAATTAAAGTTCATAAAAGTTTCTTTAAGTGCATTCTTTCATTTTATTGTTTTCTTACTTTATTTTGAAATCTTTCCATTCCAAACAAGGTGCTAAAGCCTCTAAGATCCAAAATATTACTAGTATTAAAGCAAAGCAAGAATACTTTATTGAGTATAAAGGAGGTTAAAAACATGGTTCATGGAGACAGGTGACTGACGTTGTATTAAAAAATTTGAAGAACATGGTTGACAGGAAAGCTAGAAGCCGTAAGAAATATGAGAGAAGAAAATATTAGAATAAGACTTATGGTTATATCTCGAAGTAATAATTATAAAATGATGAGACTGAACCGCCAATCTAGTACTGGGTTTAAACTCATAAACTCTAGGTACCAAAGGTAAAATCTCATCAGAACAATGCCCATGAAAATAGAATAAAGGCGATAGTGCCACTAAGATGCAATGGGTTACTTATATTTAAATGGAGAAAAGGTTACTAAAGAGAAAGGACAATAAAAAAACAAGTTTTAGGATAACACAAGAAGCCAAAAGATGTTGCATTTCATTTTTTTAAAGACAAGCCCGAATCCATTAGAGAGTTTCACAGGCAGGAAGTGCAAGAAAGGAAACTATTAATTAACAACTAACAATTTTAACAGTAAAATGATGGGACCTATCTTCCAATCTAGTACTGCACTAAAATTCATAAAGTTTATGTAACAAACAGGGGAGCTCATCTGAACAATTGCCATGAAAATATTTATAAAAAAATAACAACAGGAAAGTAGGTTAGTGTGGTGAGAAAATCCCCGAAGATGCCAGTTGAGGGCCGATAACATTGCAGATTCTTCTTTCAATAAGAATCTCAAGAATTATATCAGAAGCAACCGGACCAGGTGTGACGGAAGAATGGTAGACTTATAAATGCGCAAGATATATTCTGGTGAGAAAGATTGTCTCGCAGTCTTCTCTTTATTTCTTCCTTCTAATTTCATTCTTTTTCTTTTTCTTTTTTCTTTTTATTCCCCCCCTCTCTCTCTCTGTGCTTTTAAGTCACTACTCTCTTGTTGATCTGTTTTTCTTTGTTTCTTGTAACTTGGCCATCAACTGATTGCTCTGAAATCGAAGCGACTCTTTAACATGTCAGATTAATGAAGATGAACAGATGCACAATTTAAGACAAGAAGAAATGAATGTACAGCAAAGACAACAAGGTGAGCAAGAGAAATGGAGAAAGAGAGAGAGAGAGAGAGAGAGAAAGGTGGGAGGGTGATCAATTTATTTTTTTGTTTTTTTTTGTTTTGTTTTGTTTTTTTCGAGTCGAATAGGAATTCATATTTCAAAGATTGATATTGCCAGTGGAAAAAAAAAATCTCAGAAATATACATGTTAAGCCATTTTTTGAAAAGTAGTTAGACGCCAGGCTTTATGGAATAGAAAAAAAATTAAAAAAGGTAAAAATATAAACAGAAAACAAAAGAAAATTGGCAGAAAAATTTAGAAGCAAAAATAGAAGGAAAGAAGGAAAGAAATAATTTAAGGAAAGAAACGTAAAAAAGGAAATTTGAAGAAAAATTTAAGAAAGAAAATAATGAAAAATGAATGAAAGAAAGGAAGAAGGAAAGTATTGAAGGAAAAAAGCTGAAAAAAGAAATTTGAAAGAAATTTGAGAAATAAAATAAAAAATGAAAGAATGTGAAAAGAAATAAAATAATGAAAAAAAAAATTAGAAAAAAAAGAAATAAATATAGACGCTGAAAAAAATAAAATTAAAAACAAAATTTGGGGAATAAAAACAGAAAAAATAAAAAAGAATGAGCATGCTTGTATGAATAACGAACGAAATAAGAAAGAAAGAAAGAAAGAAAGAAAGAAAGAAAGAAAGAAAGAAAGAATAATGTATGCAAAGTAAAGAAAGAAAAAGAGATACGGATCATGTTTACGTAAATAGGGACAAAAAGAAAAAATAATTTTTTGTTCTTTCTTTTTTCTTCCTTTCTTTCTCCAAGCTTATATGAAGAAAAAAGAAAAAAAGAAAGAAAGAAAGAAAACAAAGAATAATCAAGGGAGAAAAGGAAAAAAGAAAGAAAGAAAGAAAGAAAGAAACAAGGAATAATGTATGCAAAGTAAAGAAAGAAAAAAGAGATACGGATCATGTTTACGTAAATAGGGACAAAAAGAAAAAAATATTTTCTTGTTCTTTATTTCTTTCTTTCTTTCTTTCTTTCTTCAAGCTTATATGAAGAAAGAAAGAAAGAAAGAAAGAAAACAAAGAATACTCCAGGGAGAGAAAAGAAAAAAGGAAAGAAAGAATAAACATGCTAACATGAAGAAAGAAAGAAAGAAAGAAAGAAAGAAAGAAAGAAAGAAAGAAAGAAAAAGTGAAACAAGAAATAACCATGCTAAGTTAAATATAGCAAAAGAAAATAAAAAATAATGCAGAAGGAAAGAAAGAATAAGCAAGCTTACATAATTGGATGCAAACAAAAGAAAGAAAACAGAATAAGAATCATGTTTACAGAGAGAAAGAAAGGAACGAGATAGAGAGGAAAAGAAAAAAACAAAAAAGAAAAAGATGTAATAATCATGCTTACATGAATATAAACAGGGAAAAAAAAAAAGAAAGAAAAAGAAAAAATGTTTAGCTAAATGTAACCGTAAGTCCTATGTTAACAGTTTTTTTCTCGCGCTTCTGGCTTTTGGAACTCCATTCCGGCTCCATGCTTTCCAGTCAATTTTAATCTGCAAAAATTTAAATGCAATTTCAATTGCTATCTAGTGTCCTCTTGATTCCTTTTCTTCTGTTCTTGCTCCTTAAAAATGTTTCTGTTTCTAACTCTGCCACAACAAGTAACTCGCTGTGTCTTAGCGGCTTTACTGCCTTGTATGGGGTGAAATCGGTGAAGAATATGGTGCAGAGTAGAGTATTTTTTCTAGAATGTTCCTTTCTCGTAAGAAAAAAAGAAATGAAGAATAAGTACAGTATTTACATTATTCGGACTATTGTCCTCATCTTTGTTGTCATTTGTACGACGTTTCGGCTGATGTACGCTCCGGCCTTCTCCAGGTGTTAGGAATTTCAAACCGAACCTTTTATTTGTCTATATTTCTGAGATGAGGTAGTATTTACAGTATTTACATTATCCAGACTATTGTCCTCATCTTTGTTGCCATTTGTACAACGTTTCGGCCATTGTACGCTCCGAGTTTCTTCAGGTGCTAGGAATTTCGAATCGAACCTTTATTAAAATCTCTGGGGTATATCATCCTCCTTCCTTGCGTAAAGCTTCGATTGGAAGTCATGTCATGAGTTATCTCCCATTAACTCTGCAAGTTACTTGTTCACAACTGGGTGATATACCCCAGTGATTGTAATAAAAATTTTGGTTCGGAATTCTTAGCACCTGAATAAGGCCGAAGCGTACAACAGCCGAAACGTCGTACAAATGGCAACAAAGATTAGGACAATAGTCTGGATAATGTAAATACTGTAAATACTACCTACTCTCAGAAATATAGACAAATTGAATGATCTATTATCAAACGTCGTACAAATAGCAACAAAGATGAGGACAGTAGTCCGAATAATGTAAATACTATAAATACTACCTCATCTCAGAAATATAGACAAATAGAATGATCTATTATTAAACGTCGTACAAATAGCAACAAAGATGAGGACAGTAGTCCGAATAATGTAAATACTGTAAATACTACCTCATCTCAGAAATATAGACAAATAGAATGATCTATTATCAAACGTCGTACAAATGGCAACAAAGATGAGGACAACAGTCCAAATAATGTAAATAGTATAAATACTACCTCATCTCAGAAATATAGACAAATAGAATGATCTATTATTAAACGTCGTGCAAATAGCAACAAAGATGAGGACAGTAGTCCGAATAATGTAAATACTGTAAATACTACCTCATCTCAGAAATATAGACAAATAGAATGATCTATTATTAAACGTCGTACAAATAGCAACAAAGATGAGGACAGTAGTCCGAATAATGTAAATAATGTAAATACTACCTCATCTCAGAAATATAGACAAATAGAATGATCTATTATCAAACATCGTACAAATGGCAACAAAGATGACTACCTCATCTTAGAAATATAGACTAATACTAAAGAATACGTATTCTTGCATTAATACAGATAAAGAAAGCAAGACACTATTAATCAGGTTTTTCTACTTCGGTGTATAAAATAGCCAAAAGCATAACCACCTATTTTCATAATTAGAATAGCGAATGTCATCATATAGTAACTGTTGTAAGAAACATAATTAACCGTACAAATATATTTTCTTTTGAGCAAACACTACATGTCATCGTCGGCCTATGACAACTATTGGTTTCGAACGACAGGTCGTAAAGTGATCGGGTCGTAGGTTGGCCTGTAATTAATTATAATTCTTTTTATCATTGTTTAGGCATTATTTTGTTTGTGGTGCAGTGGATATCGTCTATGAACAACAAATCTTGAGGCCGAGTTCAAATTCCAGTTGAATTCCGTGCATCCACTTATGCACAAATACCCTTGGGAAAGGTATTAATCCGTCTCTTCCCTCCAGTTATGGGATAAATAATAAGACAGTATGGGTTCTTTAGCCTTTGCTGGCAACCAGTCTACCGCAGAAAGCAATGGCAACCTACTGCGGAATAATTTTCTGCCTAGTCAGTCATGTCTTTTTCGAGATATGATCGCTCAACGCGTGTATCACGTATGGCACTTAACTGACTGACTGAATATAATAATTGGAAACATAATTAAAACTTCTACTTGGCGTAAAGTGAGGGATTAGTTTTCTATTGTTATGAAGTAATTAACTGATCCCCCACTAATTATACTTAATCTAATAATGTAATATAATTTATCACTTCTCCCTCTATGGGTTAAAAAATAAAACAAATTGCATTCTACAGCCTTGGATGGCAACCAGTCTACCACAGAAAGCAATGGCAACCTACTGCGGTATAATCTTCTGCCCAGTGAGTCATGTCTCTTTTGAGATATGATTGCCAAAGCGTGTATCACGTATGGCACTTAACTGACTGACTGTGTTTTTTAAAACATTTTTACAGTTTCTTTACGTTTGATACGATTTGAATCATTACTTGATACAATATTTTGTTTCTTACTTTAACGTTCGAAAGGTGTGAGTGTGGTGGATAGGAAATTAAGAATTAAAATCAACCTTCTTCACTTTTACAAAAAAATCACAATAACGCGTGTTATCCAGGTTTTTCCCAAATAGAAAAAGGATTGGCCATGCACTTAAAGAAAAAGTCGAAACCAGATTTCGCAAGTGAATGTTAAATTGATTTTCTGACCAATGGAAGCGATGTGCAAAAACTAAAGGGACTTAGCGATCCAGTGCGAAAAATCTGAATGTTTAAAAAAGGCTTGGATTTGATCAGCGCCAGTCACTCAGATGGAAGCAGCAGAGACAAGTTAAAACGTAACAAGAGAAGCTTCAAGTAACCCGGACATTGTCCCCCTTCTCCTTTTTTCTTGTGTGCTGATTCCTTTTACTTCTTCTTCTCCATTCAAAGACATTCCTACCAAACAAACGCTCAAACATACATACTGACCCAGACATTTGTCCTGTTTCTCCTTCTTTCTCGCGTGCTGATTCCTTTGACTTCTTCTTCTCCATCCAAAGACATTCCTACCAAACAAACGCTCAAACATACATAGTGACCCAGACATTTGTCCTGTTTCTCCTTCTTTCTCGTGTGCTGATTCCTTTTACTTCTTCTTCTCCATCCAAAGACATTCCTACCAAACAAACACTCAAACATACATAGTGACCCAGACATTTGTCCTGTTTCTCCTTCTTTCTCGTGTGCTGATTCCTTTGACTTCTTCTTCTCCATTCAAAGACATTCCTACCAAACAAACGCTCAAACATACATAGCGACAAGGACATTTGTCCTGTTTCTTTTTCTTTCTCGTGTGCTGATTCCTTTGACTTCTTCTTCTCCATCCAAAGACATTCCTACCAAACAAACGCTCAAACATACATAGTGACCCGGACATTTGTTTTGTTTCCCCTTCTTTCTCGTGTGCTGATTCCTTTTACTTCTTCTTCTCCATTCAAAGACATACCAAACAAATGCTCAAACATACTTAGTGACCCAGACATTTGTCCTGTTTCTCCTTCTTTCTCGTGAGCTGATTCCTTTTACTTCTTCTTCTCCATCCAAAGACATTCCTACCAAACAAACGCTCAAACATACATAGTGACCCGGACATCTGTCCTGTTTCTCCTTCTTTCTCGTGTGCTGATTCCTTTGACTTCTTCGTCTCCATTCAAAGACATTCCTACCAACCAAACGCTCATACATAGTGACCCAGACATTCGTCCTGTTTTTCCTTCTTTCTCGTGTGCTGGTTCCTTTGACTTCTTCTTCTCCATTCAAAGACATTCCTACCAAACAAACGCTCAAACATACTTAGTGACCCAGACATTTGTCCTGTTTCTCCTTCTTTCTCGTGTGCTGATTCCTTTGACTTCTTCTTCTCCATTCAAAGACATTCCTACCAAACAAACGCTCAAACATACTTAGTGACCCAGACATTTGTCCTGTTTCTCCTTCTTTCTCGTGTGCTGATTCCTTTTACTTCTTCTTCTCCATTCAAAGACATTCCTACCAAACAAACGCTCAAACATACTTAGTGACACAGACATTTGTCCTGTTTCTCCTTCTTTCTCGTGTGCTGATTCCTTTGACTTCTTCTTCTCCATTCAAAGACATTCCTACCAAACAAACGCTCAAACATACAGAGTGACCGAGACATTTGTCCTGTTTCTCCTTCTTTCTCGTGTGCTGATTCCTTTGACTTCTTCTTCTCCATTCAAAGACATTCCTACCAAACAAACGCTCAAACATACTTAGTGACCCAGACATTTGTCCTGTTTCTCCTTCTTTCTCGTGTGCTGATTCCTTTGACTTCTTCTTCTCCATTCAAAGACATTCCTACCAAACAAACGCTCAAACATACAGAGTGACCGAGACATTTGTCCTGTTTCTCCTTCTTTCTCGTGTGCTGATTCCTTTGACTTCTTCTTCTCCATTCAAAGACATTCCTACCAAACAAACGCTCAAACATATTTAGTGACCCAGACATTTGTCCTGTTTCTCCTTCTTTCTCGTGTGCTGATTCCTTTGACTTCTTCTTCTCCATTCAAAGACATTCCTACCAAACAAACGCTCATACATACATAGTGACCCAGACATTTGTCCTGTTTCTCCTTCTTTCTCGCCTGCTGATTCCTTTGACTTCTTCTTCTTCCCCATTCAGAGACATTCCTACCAACAAACGCTCAAACATACATAGTGACCCAGACATTTGTCCTGTTTCGCCTTTTTCTCGTGTGCTAATCCCTTTTACTTCTTCTTCTCCATCCAAAGACATTCCTACCAAACAAACGCTCAAACATACTTAGTGACCCAGACATTTGTCATGTTTCTCCTTCTTTCTCGTGTGCTGATTCCTTTGACTTCTTCTTCTCCATTCAAAGACAAACGCTCATCCATACATACGTACGTACGCATTAACTCTTTCCAACTAATTACTACTACGAATATTTCTACAGAACATTTTTAAAACTCTTGATACCTTTAACTTTCTCATTGAACATTAACTGCTACAATTCATGTTATCCTTCTCTATCAATAAATTTCTATTTTAAAATGCAAAATGTATATTTTATTCTTCCACACTAATCCGCACATTCCAACGTGCTGACAACCAACCTTCTGATGAAAACCTTCTTATGATGATAACGAAATTAACCTTCTCATAATTCTGGATAAAACTTGTAAGCTGTAGGGAGTTTGCTCATGTCTGACACAAGGACGAATTAATAAACATTAACCATCTCCCCGCGGCTTCTTAAGCGAAACACTGAATACTGAAGTACAGTTGGTTTGATATTTGCTAAAAATTATTAAAAATTAAGAATAAAGGTGCAGAATATCAAAAAACGTTTTAACTGCAAAACAACAACAAATACAAAACATTCATTAATCATCGGTATTCGTTGTCGATGTCATCAGCTGGGATAACCGCTGGATTTTTTTCCCTACAAATATGATGAGGTTTGTCTAAATTGTTTGTTTCTTTTTCTCCTTATACATTTCAGGTTATTTTTTTTTAATAATCTTATCGCTTCAAGCAAGGCATATATACTGCAACTGTTGTGCAAGGGGTTACATAGGAGGAAAGATATGAGAAAGAGTGACAGGTTACAGGGGGTGTCAGGAAGTGGGTAAGAGAAGGATGAGAATACTGATGAGAGTGGAGTGAACGGAGAAAGGAGTATGAGAGAGAGAGGATGCAGGTTAGTGAGATAGGAGATGACTATTGACTTTACATTTAAATTCTTGGACATTCTAGCTGTCGGGGAAGCAAGTAAATGGAATGGAATTCCAAAGGAGGGAAGTACGAGAAAAGAAGCTGAGGAGTAGAATTTGCATTTACAATTTATTGGCTTCACAGTAAATGGGTGAGACCTAGTTGCTAATTTTGTGGCTCGAGTAAATTTATATATAGGGGGCACCAGTGAGCTAAGTTCATAGGAGCAGAAGCCGTGAAAGTATTTGTAGAAGAGACACAGGGAAACCACATTACGCCGGTGAGAAAGTGACTGTATCCGAGCTGCCAAGTCGGAATTGATCACATTACAGATTCTCTGTTGGATTTTGTCAAGGACCCCTAGGTGGATAGCAGGAGCACCCGACCAGATATGGCAGCAGTATTCAATGCACGGGAGGATGGTAGATTTGTATATGTGCAGGATTGTTTCAGACGGGAAAAACTTCCTGGCCCTGCACAGAGAACTGACCTTCTTAGCAGCGGATTTAGCTATGTATTCTATGTAAACATTCCACTTGTGAGAGTTAACCCGAGGAGGTACAGTGTTTTATTTTCAGGGAAAATAGCCTAATCCATGCTAATGGGGGAGGTAGAAGCGATTTTCTGTGATGGTTATATACAAAGGACATGAATGTTTGGAGAGCTATAATCGCTTACCTTCTGAGGGACACGGCACATAAAGAAAAGAACTTCCCAAGTCCACTGTTGTCACAATTTCTAGTATTGATAGGAGTTTCCTTCCTGACCTTTTGCTTGAAGTAGTGTGGAAAGTCAACATTTTGATTGTGTCATTATTTTATATTCTTAAGCCTTTTAGCTATCATCACACTTTCTATTATTAACGAGGGTTTCCTTCCTATCCTTTTGTTTGAAGTGGTGTGGACGATCAAGAACATAAATATGTTTTTAGCTTCTTGTTGAGTTACATGTGACAACCATTCCAGGTGCTGCTGCTCTTTAATGTTCTAAAGTGATGTGGTTTCTGTTATTTAATACAGTTCTTTGTGATTCTGTAGCACCAAGAGTATTTCTGTATTTTAAACACGATAATTTTTCCTCAGAAATTCGCAGCTACGATTTAAACACTTTATTTCTTTTCATTCTTTCAAATTTTTAACGGTTGTGTAATACCAGTCGGCCTAAGCCAGTCGATTGTCATAGCCCTGCCTAAGAAGCCAGGTGCAAACGAGTGCGAATAAGCCTCATTACAAAACTGATCGTAAGAATCCTGATGAAAAGAGAGAAGCAGAATCATGCCAGAGATAGAACAAGAAAAGTGCGGGTTCGTCAAAGCCACCGGAACAAGGAACGCCATATTCATTATTAGGATGCTCTCCGAAAGGGCAGTACAAATGAAGAAGGATTTGTACCTATGTTTTATCGATTATGCAAAGACGTTCGACAAAATACGTTACAAAGAATTGATGGAGATGCTCAGCAACCTCGACATGTTTGGGAAAAACGTAAGAGTAATCAAGAATCTCTACTGGCAGCAAACCGCCTGCATACGGACAGGTAACGAATTCAGCAGTTATACAAAGGTCGAAAGAGACTTAAGACAACGAATCTATCACCGGATCTATTCAACTTGTACAGCGAGACTATTCTGAGGACCTTAAAAGTTATGCCAGGTTTCGTCATCGGGGACGACAATTTAAACAACATAAGGTACGCAGATGATACAGTGCTGATAGCAGACACAGAAAAGAAAGTACAAGACCTCCTACAGAAGGTAGCTGAAGTGAGTGACAAGAAAGGACTACAAATAAACTGCAAGAAAACCGAATGCATGGTCATCAGCAAAGGGGGCATCCCAATATGCCAAATACAGGTCGGAGATACTAGAATCAAGTAGGTACAAAAACTTAAATACCTGGGAAGTGTTCTAACAGAAGACGGAAAGTACGACACAGTGATTAGAAGGCGATTAGGCATGGCGAAAGAGGCATTCCAGAAGTTGATTGAAGTGTTAAGAAACAGGAAAATTTTGATAGAAACAAAGAAGAGAGTACTGGATTGCTATGTGATGTCCGTTCTTCAATATGGCAGTGAATGTTGGACAATATAATCGAAGATGAAGAAAAAACTTGAGGCAACTGAAATGTGGTTCTACAGAAGGATGCTGCGGATATCATGGATCGAGCCTATGAGGTTTTGGAAAGGATGGAAACGAAAAGTAAATTAATACTGAGCATCAGGAAGAGACAGCTGCAATGTCCGGGACATGCAATGAGGAAGGAGGGCTTGGAGAACCTGATACTAACAGGCCAGATAGAGAAAAAAAGAGACAGGGGAAAGAAGCGTTTAACGTACTTGACTGGCCTGTGTGGGTGGATGGTGGAACGGGGGTTGCGCTCTGTAACAAGGAAAAGCGTGCTGAGAGCCACCAGGAATAGACAGATGTGGAAAGCCATGATCGCCTTCGTCCTGAAGGGACAAGGCACATAGAAAAAGAAAGGAATTATATACATAGTCATCCGCAAACAAATCTGTTTCGCTGCATCACAGCTTATCAGAACAATTAAATATACGATTTTTTTTTTTTACCCAGGATTGAAACCTGACCGAATCGGTGTTAGTCGACGATTCTACCTCTGGGCAATGGGCGCTCGGTAGAAGGGAAAAGACGTTTAACGTGTGATATATCATGCCTTCATCCGCTAGTAGTGAAACTGTTCTAATTCATGGCTGAATGAATGATGCGTAGATGCTAGAGTAGCTACTGTTTTTCAAAGTCTACCATTCTTCCAGAATGCTCAATCAGGGTGTGAGAGCGTATATTCTCTATCATCTACGCATCGTACATTCAGTAATTAATTAGAACACTCACTACTAGCGGTTAAAGGCATGATATATATATATCTGTTATGCGAAGCTACTTTGGCCAAGTTATCAGCAGCCATTACAGCTCCATGCCACGTGTTCTTCGAATAGGAATTTACCTAGCAGGCTGACTCGCTGTTAATTTTTGGGAAAAGCAAGAATTGAAGAATGAATCCTTAATTCAAATTTCCTGTGTTAAAGTGTGAGGTATTTTCCGTTTTTTTTTTTTTTTTTTTTTTTTTTTTTTGTTTTAATATATATCTGTGTTTTTGTTCCCCCCCCCCTTTTGGAGTTCATGCTTCAATTGGGAGGGAAAAAAAAAAAAGTTTGAAATTTATAATTATTCTGTTATGCGAAGCTACTTTGGCCAAGTTATCAGCAGCCATTACAGCTCCATGCCACGTGTTCTTCGAATAGGAATTTACCTAGCAGGCTGACTCGCTGTTAATTTTTGGGAAAAGCAAGAATTGAAGAATGAATCCTTAATTCAAATTTCCTGTGTTAAAGTGTGAGGTATTTTCCGTTTTTTTTTTTTTTTTTTTTTTTTTTTTTTTTTTTTAATATATATCTGTGTTTTTGTTCCCCCCCCCTTTTGGAGTTCATTTGGACTTTAACTAAGTTAAAACTTAAACTCCACTTTTGTACTTTGTGTTCTCTTTTTTTTCAAAGGATTGTTCGTTTGTTTGTTTTTTGTTTTTTTTTTTTTTGTTTTTTTTTTTTAATAGGAGTAGATAGGTCACACTATCGCCCGGTCTATACTCCTCCCACGTCTATTGAACTGGAGTAGAGGCTCGTTCCTTGTTTCCTGTTTAGGATGTGGTTTCCGGTTTTCACTTCTCTCTCTTCAGACCTTGGTACTGGTGCTTCCGTGAGTTTCCTGCGATCTGGCCGGTTGGTGGCAATGGCTCATCACTGTGAGGGTACCGGGTTGGCAGTTTCCTGGTTGCTGCTTCCGACTGGTAGTTAGGAGCCCTAACTCTTGCGTAGCGTCAAGAGCGGCTGCTCTGATCAACAGTTGTATAATATCGGGGTTCTTGTAGTGCCATGTCGCGCATGGATAGGTGTCCCTGCAAGCGCTTTCGGTGGGCAACCCCGAGGCCACACCTTGTTGCAGCCCTAGCCAGTCTCCCTCCCAGCACAGATCGTGGGTAATGACCGCCTGTATCCTCTACCCTAGGTCCCTTTCTATAAACAAAAATCATGACAAAACAAAACAGAAATGACTCTAAACCAGTTAAATCCAAACCACCTAAGCCCATTAACCTCTCCTTCACTAATATCCGAGGCATTCGTACTAACTTTGCTAGTGTAGAAGCGTTCCTGCATGAAAAGTCCCCTGACATCCTCGCGCTCTGCGAAACTAACCTCAACTCAGCTATTCCCTCCTCTGACCTCTTCATCCCTGGTTATCTTCCCCTTTTAAGGAAGGATTCTACTGTCCACATGCATGGGCTGGGTGTTTATGTCAGCGAACACCTCCCCATAACTAGGGTGACTTCACTCGAATCTACTGACCACCAATACATATGTCTCCGCTTGTCTCTCCTCAGTTCGGTTAGCTACCTATTCTTCCTTTACCGTTCTCCCTCCTCTCCTGACTGCTCCCTACTAGATAGCATTGCCGACGACATAGATAAGGCTATTTCCTATCACCCATTTGCCCACATATTTGTATTTGGAGACCTCAATGCACATCACTCTGAGTGGCTTGAAAACGCTGTTACTGATTCGGCGGGCATTCACGCCATGAACTTTGCTATTTCCCAATCCCTTACGCAAGTGGTGGACTTCCCCACTCGCTTCCCAAGCACACCCTCGGGTCATTCCTCTCTGCTAGATATATGTTTCACCTCTGCGCCCGACGCCTGTCAAGTCTCGCAGCTTTGCCCTCTCGGCAACTCCGACCACGCTGTAGTCTCCCTCAGTATTTCTTTCCAATCTCACTCCCCCCAGGATCCCCCTACTTATAGAACCTCCTACCTCTACCAAAAAGCTGACTGGGATGCCTTTCGCGATTTCCTCTGCGACGTCCCTTGGGGAAAAGTGTTTGACCTATCAGTTGATGACTGTGCCTCTGAGGTCTCGTCATGGGTGAAAGCTGGCATTGATGCCTTCATACCCACCAGGAAGTATAGCTTAAAACTTCATTCCTCTCCGTGGTTCTCTCCGGCCTGCTCAGCCGCCATTGCCCACAGGAACCATTTCTTCCATCTATTCCGGAGACAGCCAACTGATCACAATAGGCGCCTGTTCACATCCGCTCTCAGTGAGTGCAAGAGAACCCTAAATGACGCCAAACAGTTGTTTGCGGAGAGAATGCGACAGCGCATAGCTGACCGCAAGTTCGGCTCCAAGGACTATTGGAGGATTTGTAAACGAGTGCTCAACAATAGGAAATCCTCAATACCTCCTTTAATCTATGGATTTGATGTTCTCACGTCATCTGCTGAGAAAGCTGAGTGCTTTGCCCGCAGATTCTCATCCAAC
Organism: Ascarosepion bandense; assembly: GCA_037127315.1. Classification (NCBI taxonomy): domain Eukaryota; kingdom Metazoa; phylum Mollusca; class Cephalopoda; order Sepiida; family Sepiidae; genus Ascarosepion; species Ascarosepion bandense. The sequence goes on along the minus strand of JBBBDQ010001383.1, from coordinate 3,437,002 downwards.
TCCACACTCGACTCGTCCGGAGTGCACCCACCCGACTTCCCTATTAGAACTGAGGCCAAACTGCATGACGTATATATTACCCCGACAATAGTATCCAGAGTAATTTCAAAACTCGACCCCCATAAGGCGTGTGGAGACGATGGAATCCCGGTGATAGTCCTTAAGAGGTGTGCCCCTGAACTTTCCCCTGTCCTCTCTAAACTGTTTAACTACTGCCTTTCTGCTTCCTGCTTTCCTGCATGCTGGAAATTCTCCTCAGTCGTTCCTGTCTTTAAGAACTGTGGTGAACCCTCGGACCCATCCAACTATCGCCCTATCAGTCTTCTACCAATATTCGGGAAAGTGTTCGAGGCTATAATAAATGCTGAAATAGTTCATCATCTCACCGCCCACAAACTGTTCTCCGACAGGCAATATGGATTCCGATTTGACAGGTCCACAGCCGACCTGCTAACTACTGTAACGGAGTACATGCTACAGGCCCTTGATGAGTCTGACGAGGCTCACGCGGTTGCTCTGGATATCTCCAAGGCTTTCGACAGGGTTTGGCACCCTGGCCTCCTATGCAAACTACGCGGTTATGGTATTACCGGTCGCCTGCTTGACCTAATCCAATCTTTCTTAAATAACCGCAAAATGAAGGTCGTTCTGAATGGGCGTGCCTCTTCGTCCTACAGCACGAATGCTGGTGTCCCACAAGGCTCTATCCTGGGCCCAACGCTCTTCCTTATTTTCATCAACGACCTCCCAGATGAGATCAGGTCCCAAGTAGGCATCTACGCAGATGACACTACAATATACTCCCGCTCCAGTAAGAAACCTGTCGTGGCGGACAGACATAATCTCGCTGCTGACCTTGAGCGGGATCTACACTCTGTGGTGAACTGGGGCAAGAAGTGGCTTGTCAACTTCAATTCCTCTAAGACCAAGCTGTTGTCTGTCAACCATTACAGGCAACCTCTTCTGCCTCCCATAAGCATGGACCAGATGATTCTCCCGGAGAGTAATACACTACGCCTCCTCGGACTTACCCTGTCCTCAGACCTCAAATGGAAGCACTATATTGAATCCATAGCAAAATCTACTGCTAAGAAGATTGGGTCACTATGTCGATCCAGGATGTTTTTTCCACCTGAATCCATCCTGCATATATACAAGTCAACCATCCGTCCGTGCATGGAGTACTGCTGCCATTTATGGTCAGGTGCCCCTGCCGTTCTCCTCAGTGTTCTTGACAAGCTCCAAAGGAGAGTCTGTAATGTGATAGGTACTGATCTGGCGACTCGTCTGCAGCCACTTTCCCATCGTCGAAATGTGGCCTCCCTCTGTCTCTTCTATAAATACTTTCATGGCTTCTGCTCGGATGAGCTTAAGTCACTGATGCCTCCTCAACAGGTGTTTACCCGTTCAACCAGACTGGCAACTGGGTCCCACCCATTCACAGTCAGGTTAGCCAAACGCAGACGACAATTCTACTCCTGCAGCTTCCTCTCTCGCACTTCCCGCCTGTGAAACTCACTCCCGTATTCTTGCTTTCCTGACGGCTACGACCTCCAGAAATTTAAAAGCAAAGTTAATACTCACCTACTAACCACTGGCCTCTAGCTCTCTCCCCTCCCCTGTATAACCTTCCCTTCCTCTCCGCCCATGTACCTGTCATTGCACCTGCTTTCTCAGTTTTCTATTGTTCCTTTCTAACTAGCTTGTACTCCTCACTCTTTTCTAATTAATCTTTCTACATTTATGTAACCTCCTGCACATCAGTGGCGTTTCTGCCTTGCTCGGGGTGAAATGATTTAAAAAAAAAAAAAAAAAAAAAAAGGCATAAAGGCATGATATATATATATATATATATATATATATATATATACCCAATGAAAATATAAAGCCGAAAATCATGAATTACAGATAAAGGTTCGTTTTACATAAATCGGATTTCAGTTAATCTCTGTTAGTAGAATCTAACATCCGTTCTGTTATCGAAGTGCGTGGGTTTTCCGCCATTTAGTCCTACTTGTAAACTTTGTAACTAAATCCGCTTCCAAAAGCCCTGGAGTAAACATTAGTCTTTCTTAAGAATGAAGATTTTAAGTATAATTTGTTAACGAAAAACATATTGTTCGTCTTATACCCTTATTTGTCGGTTAGTCATGATACTGAAAAGTGTTCTTTTCGCAAATCAAGTGATCCTGGGAATGACGGTAAAGTGCATCCGGCAGCAAGGCCTCTGATTTAGAGGTTGTGAGGAGCATGAAAGCACCTCTTAATTGCTGTTGTTCTCAGCTCCACCGTGACCCGGAGTAGTAACACCTGTTAGGGTCCCAGCTATGGGCAAATAGTTAACCCCCAAACTGGGGTCAAAACACTATGAAAGTATAAAAATACACTTTTATAGAAATAGATACATAAAAATAGGTACCTCCACTCATTTTTCTATACCTAAATTTAAATTGAATTTTTTAAAATAAATAAGTTATCTTCAAGCTTTAAAATTAGCTTTAATTAAAAGGAAACGGATTAAATTTACCAATTTCAGTAAACATAATACCCTGGTGTATTTTAAAAGGAAATTATATTGATCGGAATAAAAAATTTCATAAATTTTTTTAAAAAATTTTAAAATTTCAAAATTTCCGCCATTTTTCATCGATTGTAAACAGAAGCCAATTCTCGGTTTTAAAAAATCTTACAAAAATAAAATACACCTCGCTGACACATTATTTTCTTCAAATTACCAATTTAAACTTACTTTAGGTTGACTTCAAACAAGAATTACTTGCTTACTGGTTGAAAAATGTTTCAAAAAGCATTCCTCAATTACTGTAGCCTTGTTATCACAGCTGTCAACACTTATCAGGAGGCGATAATGAATGATTTACAGTAGCTGTCCAAAAGTATTGAAGACGAATTTGGTATAAAAAGGTTTATATACGGATTTTTTTCACGTAAGGGAGGAAAATCCTTGAATCACGTGACCTTTTAATAATAAAGATAGCGTATGGCCACCCGTACAAACAAAAAACTGGAAAATCAATATGCAGAAAATTAAAATGTTTCAATTATTTTACAAAAAAAGGAGCACCCCTTTTCAGAGTAAGTGTTTAAATTTTTCGATTAATAATAAAAATTTTTGATTAATAAATATATTTGCCACATTAAGTAAAAAAATATCTGAGAGACCTATGAGGAGGAAATTTTAAAAGACTTATGAAACTTTTTAGAAATTACTTAATAAAAAATAAAATAAAATAATAAATTACTAACGGAAATTTTGTTTTCTTTTCCGACTATGATATAATTTTAATTTATGTTTATAAAAGCAATTAAGTTTATCCAAATAAAAAATGGCATATTTTTATTGCATTTTTGTTTTTCTAATTCGGAGCAGATTTTCTATAAAGTGGCAGGTTTTGACGAAAAAAAGATAGATGATTTGCATTCCCCAATGACTCCTGAATTTAATTAAAACTATCTATATGTTGAGACCTAGTCGCTTGGGCGTGGGGTGGGGGTAACCTATTTAAAATAAAATGTTTTTACCAATATTTTCTAAAAATAATTATTTCAAAACTGATTTCAGTCAATTGTGAATAAGTCCTGAAATTTTCATAAAAATCAGACGATTGTTTGATTTTTGCAAGAATTTCCAAATTAATGTGTCTTTCACAGTCAAAAAATGCCTTCGGCGTAATATTACGTTTTGACGTAATAAAATCTAGCGTCAATTTATCGCTTTTACTGACGCGAGAAAAAAAAAAGAATTTTCTACCAGTAAATGAACCTGTTACTTTATGCCCAGTAGAAGTTTTAATTATATTTCCAACTATTAATTATATTCAGTCAGTAAGTTAAGTGCCATACGTGATACACGCTTTAGACGATCATGTCTCGAAAGAGACATGACTTACTGGGCAGAAGATTATCCCGCAGTAGGTTGCCATTGCTTTCTGCTGGAGACTGGTTGCCAGCAAAGGCTATAGAACCCAATCTGTTCTATTATTTAACCCATAACTGGGGGGAAGAGACGGATTAGTACCTTTCCCAAGGGTATTTGTGCATAAGTGAATGCAATGAATTCAACTGGAATTCGAACTCGGCACCCCGATTTCTCGTTCCGAGTCGATATCTACTGCACCACAACGCATATCCTAACGATAAAGTACGAGTAAAAAATAAAAAATACATTTTTTATACAAGTTATCAACAATACAATTTGAAAGAAAAAATATACAGTAATATATTAATAACTGTCAATTTCTTTGGCAACAGTCGTTTTCAGATTTGACTGGTGTGTACAATAACGGATATAGGTATGAGGTCAAGTATTTGCCCATTCGATGGTCAAGTGTAAGTCAAGGACAACCCTGCACTTGGTTTCCTTTGATAGTCTTGTGTGAAATTTGAGTACGCCCTCTATTTCGGCCTAATATCACGAATTACGAGGGGAAAGCGTTCGTGTGTTCGTTTTGTTATTCAGATATTAATGTTCAAATATCTTTTTTTTTTAGGATTTTATTTGACAGGGAGATAATATTCTTTTTTAGATATACTAAAAATTCACTGAGTTACGCAGAACAGACTGAGGTAGATAGATAGATAGATAGATAGATAGAGAGAGAGAGAGAGAGAGAGACAGACAGACAGACAGACAGACAGAGAAAGAGACAGAGATAAAGACAGAGAAAGATAAAGAGCAGACTAAGATAGATAGATAGATAGATAGATAGATAGATAGATATGAACAGACTTAGATAGATAGATATGAACAGACTTAGATAGATAGATAGATAGATAGATAGATAGATAGATAGATAGATAGATAATGAGCAGACATAGATAGATAGATAGATAGATAGATAGATAGATAGATAGATAGATAGATAAACAAACGCACACAAATAAATAAAGAACAGACTGATATATATATATATATATAATGAAATAAGTAAAGAACAGGGAGAAAAACGTGTTTTTCATCTAAAAGGTTTCATTTTAACAAGCTTCTTCACAGATTTTTTTTTAAAGAGGAATGATCTAAAAATTTTTTTAACAAACCACAGACAGTATGTTGATTGTGGTTTGATTTCATTTGTCAGATACGTGTCACGTGTAATACAGCAATGAATGAATATTTTAAATGTAGAGAAAAAGTTTGTTTAAGTGTGTGTACCACTAGATGTTTATTATGAATGTAAGTTCTATAAATACTTTCATAGCTTCTGCTTCTAAAAATACTTTCATAGCTTCTGATTCTATAAATACTTTCATGGCTCCTGCTCCAACGAAGCCTCTGCAACAGGTGTTTACTCGTGCAACCAGATTGGCAACTGGGTCCCACCCATTCACAGTTAGATTAACCAAATGCAGATGACAATTCTACTCCTGCAGCTTCTTCTCTCGCACTTCCCGCCTGTGGAACTCGCTTCCATATTCTCGCTTTCCTGACGGCTACAACCTCCAGGAATTTGAATGCAATGTCAATACTCATCTCTTGACGCTAGTTCTTTCTTCACCACCCCGTATATCCTTTCCTTTCTTTGCAACTGTCATCACACCTGTATTCCCATCCTTCTCTTGCTCCTTTCTAACTGATTCGTCTTTCTCTTCACCTCTCTTCTAATTAATCTTTTTACTCTTGTGTAGCCCCCTGTACATCAGTGGCGTTACCGCCTTGCTCGGGGTGATACGATTAAAAATGTATATTCATGCGAAAATAATGCGTGTCAAGCGTATTTAAAGAAGGGACAAATTAAGTGTGTTTGTATGTCTGTAAAGTTAGTAGGTGTGTAAATGTCAAAACGAAATACATTTTCGTTCAAAATTGTAGCGAAATAATGTATACACATGTCAAGCGATGAAACGATTTTCTTTCTTAACCAAATTGAAAGAATCATATCTGAATGTCTTTGTATGAGAGAAATCATGAATGAATGTGTGCGTTTATGAGTAGATAAAGTTAGAGTGTGAGATAATACCCGTGTCACATATATATATTACGACGTAAAAGTTAAAACATAGAAAAATAACAGCACAACATTCATTCCATTCTTGAAAATGGCCATAGAAGTTGCCGAAAAAATTTGGGACACTAAAAATTATGGACAGTTTTTGTACTTCTTTGCCCCTAAAAACGAAAAAACTTATGGGTGCTGGAAAAAAATTAATTACAAAAATACGGTTTTTTGTTTTCTAGGAGTAAAGAAGTACAAAGGTTTTCCATAATTTTTAATGTCTCAAGTTTTTTAACAACTTCTATAGCCATTTTCAAAGGTGTTTTGTCTCTGGTGTAGTTAATTTTCCCTCGAGTTTTAACTTTTAATAGAAAAAATTAAAAAAAAACTGTACAAAATTGGCTAGCCACGTGTGGAAATTAAAATCAAAATATGAAAAATACCCAGACATAACATGGAGTATAGTAAAAACAGCCAAACCTTACAACGCTGGCAAAATATGTAGACTATGCCAAGAAGAAAAGTTAGAGATTATGCTATTCCCAAACAAATACGAACTGTTGAATGAAAGAACGGAAATTATGACTAAGTATAACCATACTAAGTAATACTTCTTAGGTACATACAACCATGCATGAAAATGCCATAATTCGTTTTAATTTTAAAAATTGTGCGTCCGAAAATTCCCTGCCACGTGAGCGTTCAAAAAAAATAAAAGACAAAAAACAAAAAACAAAAAATTACCGTTACGTGAGTGTTCTTAAAAAAAAACGTAAACGGTAAAATCAGTTATTAAAAATCGCCTGAAGATTCCACTCACGGTAGAAACCTAGGTCGCGTAATAACTCGTTTACAAATGGAATATATATATCGCTCATTCCGTAATGAATTAGAGCACTTTGGCTATTGTATAATGATAATGTATGCGCTAAAAAGTCTGCCTTCTTCTACCAAGCGACCATAGGCCAGACGTAGAATCGCCGACTGACGCCAATTCGGTCAGGTTTCAATCCTGGATTAAAAAGCAATCGGAGTCTAACCGTACTGATGAGCTGTGATACAGCGAAACAGATCTGTTTGCGGATGACTATATATATATATATATATATATATATATATATATAATATTAATAATAATACATTTCTTTAGTATTAGTATATTTAGTATTAAAAAAAGGGTTATTGGACATTGGGTTTAGAAATCCCACAAATTCAGTTGTTCTTGTTCTTAAGAACAGTCAGTCAGTTAAGTGCCATGCGCGATACACGCTTTGGGCGATCATGTCTCGAAAGAGACATGACTGACTGGGCAGAAGATTATCCCGCAGTAGGTTGCCATTGCTTTCTGCGGTAGACTGGTTGCCGACCAAGGCTATAGAACCCAATCTGTCCTATTATTTAACCCATAACTGGAGGGAAAGAGGCGGATTAATACCTTTCCCAAGGGTATTTGCGCGTAAGTGAATGCAAGGAATTCAACTGGAATTCGAACTCGGTTCCCCGATTTCTCGTTCCGAGCCGATATCCACTGCGCCACAACGCACATCCGGTTTCTTAAGAACACATGTCTTTAAATACATTTTTTTTCAAAATTTAGCTAAGATAGTGTCCTATCTAACTCTGTAAATTGTTTGAGAACTAAATTTGTGATGAAGCTTGAAAGCTGCCTAGATTCGCTCAATGTCGGACTGAAGATGCCGTAGTTGAATTACACACACACACATACACACACACACATATTTTTATTATTATTATTATTAATTCTATTTTTGGTGTGTATGTATATATGTCTGGGTTGACAACCGCGTTATTTTTAAATGATGAAATTCATGTCAACTGGCCTTAACACTGAAAATTCTTACTAAAGAAAAAGTTGTACTCCAACAGCAATTGAACCTGTAATTGCTTTTTCTATTAGGGAAACCATCCTTAAATTCAAAGTGTCCCCTACCAATTAGGCCATGGAAAACCATCACGAAAAAGTAAATTGCAATTCAAAAAGCTCATTTCTTGTTGAAACCTTTTAAAGTCTATATTCATTACCTTTATTTTCATAACCAAAAATTTTTTCTTATTACTAAATATCTCAGAAGTAGCGAATAGTTTAATATTTTAACAGAATTTATTACTTCATACGTTAATTTTAGTGGAAATTCATATTTGAACAGACACTGTTTATCTATTAAACAGTATATTCATTTATTTTTGTGTACCATCCTGAACCTTCGAGAAATATTATTAAGAAAATGTTCCCTCCAGTAGGATTTGAACCTGTGTCCTCTTTTACAGGGGAAATCATACTTTTGACTGACTCAGCGACAGAGCGTACTGCTAGTCAAGTAAATCCAGCTCATGCCTTATATACGCAATCCCTTCAGATCCTCAAAAGTTCATAACAGTTTCATATCCGAATGTAAGAACAATTTTCTAAAGAATGGACTTTTTATTTATTAATCCAACAGATTTTATCACTTTAAACTTGATTCTTAGTGGATATTCGTATTTGGGTAGACGCTCCGTTTATTTATTAAACGGCATATTTTTATTTTATTCTATGACCGAGTTGGTTAATGCACGTCGGATCTAACGACGGTTTTTTTTCTACCCAATGTGACGTAGGTTCGAATCCAGCTGGGAAGCGCATTCTTCTTCTTTAATAAAACTTTTCAAATATTCAGTCCGGTAGACGAAAATAAATAAATATACCGTTTAATAAATGAACAGAGGTTCTACTCAAATACGAATATCCAATAAAAATGACGTTTTAAGTAATAAAAAACAGAAAATAATGGTTGATACGTCTTCATCCATGTCTTTATCCATTAAGGATAACTGTTAAAACAACATCAATAATTATAATGGTGATTGTAAGCCCTTTCGGTTCCACTCGGGAATGCTGGGATAAGTTTACCATCAGTTGTATCCTCTTTGTGTTGCTCCGACTTTTCAGTGACCAATGTCACAGAACTTAACTTTTAAACCTAAGCCAAGTAGAACATTAACATTACATTGTTTTAATATCGCTCAAATATGGTTAAAAGTTTAATGTGTTCGTCAAGAAAATGCCAGTCATTATAGATAATTAGAAAAACCCTGGACACGAGCTTTACGCCTTGTTTTAAAAATTAAAAAACGTAATACATCCCTCAATAAGACTTGGGCTTAACATATAAATGGCGCCACTAATAAAAACTGTATACGATTTTTATGGGTTACTAATCTGCAAATGGCACGTGACAAAGTTTGAGCCCAAGCGGATTATTTGTTTACAAATTACAGTTATTTAAGTAAAGCTATTGTTGCAAATTTTCAAAACAATGGAAAAATTTGAATTTCGTGTTGATTAAGCATTGCTTTCTGATGAAAAAAAAAATACTGTTCAAGCAAATCAATAGCTCGGTAAGTGTTATTTGGACTCTGCTTATTTGGAAACAACGGTTGAGAGGTGGTATATTAATTTTAAACGCGGTCGTACAGACACAAATGATGCTGAATGTTCGGGTCGCCCAAAATCGGCATTTTTTTTTCTGGAAAGCACCAAAAAAGTCCACAAACTCGTTTTGGCCGATCATAAATTGAAGTTGCGTGAGATAGCAGAGGAGTTGAAAACATCAGAAGGCAGTGTATTCCCCATTTTTGTAAGAACATTTGTCAATGAGAAAGCTGTGTTCAAAGTGGGTGCTGCGTTTGCTCACAGTCGATCAACAACGCGTCGACTATTCAGAGCGTTGTTTGCTTCTGTTTTTCGTAAATATATGACAATGGATGAAACATGGATCCACCATTTCACTCCAGAGTTAAATCGGCTGATTTGACAGCAGCAGGTGAAAGCCGTTCAAAGCGACCAAAGACGCAAACATCAGCAGGTAAGCCTTTGAAGTCCGTATTTTGGATGCGCAAGGTAGTTTGTTCATCGATTACCTTGAGAAAAGAAGGCCCATCAAGAGCAAATATTATATAAAATTATTAGTGCGTTTGAAGGAAGAAATCGCAAAAAAAATAAAACAGCCACAAATGAACAAGAAAAAAGGGATTTTTCACCAAGACAAGGCGCCGAGTCGCAAGTTGATCGTAGCGATGGCAGAATTACATGACTTTCAATTCAAATTGCTTCTGCTTCCACCCTTTTCTCCAGACCTGGCCCGCAGCGATTATTAGTTGTTTGCAGGCTTCACAAGAATGCTTCAGGGAAAGAGATTTGGCTTCAATGAAGAAGTGATATCGGAAACTGAGGCGTATTTTGAGGCCCAAAACAAATCGTTCTACAAAAAAGGCATCGAATCACCGTTAGAATCAGCGTATCACCGTAGAAGAAGACTATGTTGATGAATAAAGTCGAATTTTGCCTAAAAGTTGTTGCTTTATTGGTTAGGGTCGGGATATGTCGAGTGATGTGTTATCATCTTGACGGATTCAGATCCATATATTCAACTTCCATATATATATATATATATATATATATATATATAAGGGGGTGCTGATGAGTTTGACCAGGAGTGGTAGCACCTGTTAGGATCCCAGGTATGGGCAAATCGTAACCCCCAAATTGGGGTTAAAACACTTTGAAAGTATAAAAATAGGCTTTTATAGAAATATATACATAAAGATAGACTTTTTTGGTTGTTGGTTGGTTGGTTGGTTGGTTGGTTGGTTGGTTGGTTCATTTAACCAGCATATCAACCTTCATTAGGTCATTTAATGCTGAAAATCGTTTTTGATTTGTTTTATTATTTTTGTTTGTTCATATTTTTTTTCAAAAAAGTTTTTGTTGGTAAGATTTTTCATTCAAAAAAGGTTTTGTTGGTAAGATTTTTGTTTTTTGCTATCTATCCTAAAACTTGTCATCCATCAATGGCGAATATTATACAGCATTATTAGTGCGTTTGAAGTAAGAAATTGCCCAATACGGCCACAGATGAACAAGAAAAAGTGATTTTTCACCAAGACAACGCGCCGTGTCGCAAGTTGATCGTAGCGATGGCAGAACTACATGACTTTCAATTCAAACTGCTTCTGCCTCCACCCATTTCTCCAGATCTGGCCCGCAACGATTACTAGTTGCTTGCAGACCTCAAAAGAATGCTCCAGGGAAAGAGATTTGGCTTCAATGAAGAATTGATATCGCAAACTGAGGCGTATTTTAAGGCCAAAGACAAATCGTTCTACAAAAAAGGCACCGAATTGTTAGAGAAGCGTTAGAATGAGTGTATCACCCTAGAAGGAGACTATGTTGATGAATAAAGTCGAATGTTGCCTAAAAGTTGTTGTTTTATTAGTTAGGCCCGGGATTTATTGGCTGATGTGTTAAGGTTTGTTATTTGTCAATGAGCAGTCGGTATAATACTTCAAATGAAGCCTATTACGAGTTTTATGAATGAGGCAAGATAATTTCTATATTTTATAGTGGAGAGGTCCGTTCTAGTAAAGGGTAGTTGTATATTGTTGCAGAAAACGGAATTTGGCCTCGTTGTAGATAACCCACTATAAGCCATAAAATGATTATAAATCAAGAAAAGCAAATTGAGTTGAAAAATAACATTTTATATATACACATCTCAATTAAGGTTTTTACAATTAAAGTCATCCTTTGAATATGGGTCCAACGGACGTTAAAATGTTCATGGCAATAAAATGCTGAAAAGAGAATTAATACTGAGGTATGAGGGAGCGTTGTAAGTAAGTATCCACTTCTTTGGTCAGTAAGTAGTTTTGAGACAGCGAAGAAGGAAAAGAGAGGTGAAGGGAGGCGAGCATAGTAAGCCACTTGACTTGGTCAAGAGAGATACTAATTACTCTCGTCTCTCTCGAGTCTGTTTATCTGGGTCCGTCTGTCTTTCTGTCTGGCGTTGCTTTCTGTATCGGCTTTTTATTTCGACTTTTTAGATCGCAGGTGATCTTTTGAGAATTCACATCCGTATTTGATTCTGGGTTTCCCATTGGCCGATAAATAAAATTTGCGTAGGCTCGCGAACTGGAAATTTAATATTTAATTAATTTTTAGTTTTCAACCGGAACATCTGCGCGAAGCCGGTTGGGCACCGACGAGTTTTGGTCATTTGCTTTCTGGTCGTGAGAGTGCGAATATCCGGCCCCTCGCTTTTGCTCGGTCGGTATCATCACAATATCATTATTACCGACAACATACAGAATTTCTATTTATCTTTGTTGGCAATAACATAAAATAAGAAGACGTTATGCGCGACATAAGATCCGAAGAGAGAGAGAGAGAGAGAGATACAGACAGAGACAGAGCCAGAGAGAGAGAGAGAGAGAGACAGACGCAGAGCCAGAGACAGAGACAGAGAGAGAGGGCGAGAGAGAGAGAGAGAGAGAGACAGAGCCAGAGAAAGACAGACAGACAGAGACAGAGCCAGAGAGAGAGAGAGACAGAGAGAGACAGAGCCAGAGAGAGAGAGAGAGACAGACAGAAACAGAGCCAGAGAGAGAGAGAGAGACAGACAGAGACAGAGCCAGAGAGAGAGAGAGAGAGAGACAGAGAGGGAGAGGGAGAGAGACAGAGCCACAGAGAGACAGAGTCAGAGAGAGAGAGACAGAGACATAGAGAGAGAGAGAGACAGACAGAGCCAGAGAGAGAGAGAGGGAGCCGAAGGGACTTGGTTAGAAACAAAGAAAAGAGTACTGGATTGTTATTTGAAACCTGTCGTCCTATATGCCAGCGAATGCTGGATAATCTCCTCAAAGATGAACGAAAGACGCATGCCATACTTGATGGGCTTAAGCAAATGTATGGCAGAGCAGGGTTTGGAAGGGGTAACAAGATAAAGGTTGTTAAGAGATACAAGTGATAGGAAGATGTGGAAGTCTATGATCGCCTACATCATGAAAGGACGGCACGTAGAAGGATGTACTCCCAAAAGCTACGACATTGGTTGAATGAGTGTATGTCTAAATGAATGACAGTACGGACCTTGCTGTGTAGATTTAAGAGAAGATCGAATTATGACGAGAAGTCATTTAATGGCATTCTTCACCGGCTTATTCCCTTATGGTTTTCATTTAATCAGATTAGGGTGACACGCGAAAACCATTTGATAAATTTCCGAAAGAAATCAATTAAATGATATCGAAATTCTGAAAATCCAGTGTAATTATGGTGAACTCTGTAATGGTAAAATAAAAAGGGCCGTTTCAAACTACCATTTTTCCATTGCTATTTAAGAAGTATCTCTTTTTATAAAAACAAAAACAAAAATAGAATTTTGTTTGAATTAAAATTGTCTAATTCTGCCCAAATTAAATGCGACATTAACTTTTAGGCACCCAAACACAAATTCCAAATGAATTCCTTGCATTCACTTACACACAAATACGCTTGGGAAACGTATTAATCCATCTCTTCCCTCCAGTTATGGGTTAAATAACAGGACAGATTGGGTACTATAGCCTTGGTTAGCACCCAGTCTACCACAGAAAGTAATGGCAACCTACTGCTGGATCGTCTGCACAGTCAGTCATGTCTCTTTCGAGACATGATCGCCCAGTCGTGTATCACGTATGGCACTGACTGAATATAATAGTTGGAAATATAATTAAAACTTCTAGTGGACATAAAGTGGGAGATTTTTTTTTTGTTATGAAATAATAAACTGATCCCCCACTAATTTTACTTAATATAATAATGTAATATAATCTATCTCTTCACCATCCAGCTATGAGTTAAATGGCAAGACGAATTGGGTTCTATAGGCTTGGCTGGCAACCAGTCTACCGCAGAAAGTAATGGCAACCCACTGCAGTATAAACTTCTGCCCAGTCAGTCATGTCTCTTTCGAGACATGATCGCCCAAAGCGTGTATCATGTATGGTACTTAACTGACTGAATACAAACACAGCTGGTATGCTTATTCTTTCTTTCTTTCTTTCTTTATCTATCTATCTATCTATCTATCTATCTATCTATCTATCTATCTATCTATCTATCTTTGTACCTTGAATAAGTTATAGCTGTTTCCCAACAGATGTTGTTCCTAGAACTGCTGTGTGTAGTTTCAGATGGTAACGAATCTAAAAGGAAGTACTATACACAATCTTGAAATTCAGTGTATATCATTTCACCGACGTGTAAACAACTTTGTTTTTTATAGCGTTAAACATGTCGGATTTTGTTACAAAGAAAGCGTATTTGCGATGAATTTTACTGCACTACTTTATTCAAGAGAACTCTGCAGCTGAAGCACACAGAATTATTGTTGAGACTTACGATCACCATTCTCTGTCGGAAAAAAAATGCAGTGATTGCTTTAGACGTTTAACAAATAATGATTTTGATGTTGAAGATAAAGAACGCTCTTTAGCACCGAAAAAGTTTGAAAGCGAATAATCTGAAGTACTACTTCATGAAGACTCATGTCAGGTGTAAGCTGTACTTGTAAAATCATTACGAGCTGATCACACAACAGTTTTGAAACGTTAGGAAGCATGATTCAAATTCAAGAACATTGGGTGCCGTAAGAGTTGAAGACTAGAGACGTTGAACGGCGTCTTATGACGTGTGAACAGTTGCTTCAATGGCAAAAAAAAAAAGGTTTTATAGTATAATCAACACTGATATATATAACCGTACTGATGAGCTGTGATACACCGAAACAGATCTCAGTGCGCTGCTGACTATGTGGGGAGAACCACCTTACATTTGCAGACCCGTATCAACCAACACATCCCTTCACAGATTAGACTGGGTAAAATAAGTCGCCTTCGCTCCACTTCCGTGGAATCGGCCATCGGCCAGCACCTATTGGATAATCCAGCTTGGGCCAAGACCTATAAAGGTGATTGGTTCAGGGCGCTACACACAGCCGACTCCATTAACCATTAAAGGATTCTGGAGTCGGTCTCGATTCTTTGGCGTAACACTCTCTCTGTCGCCAGAAAGACTTCGTTAAGTCGTGGAACTTATTTGGGGATATTTTTTAACCCTCACCTCACCTTTTCACCTATTTATTTTGCTTTTGTACATATTTTTATACATATTTTATCCAATTGTATATATTTAGTCCTTGCCCCTCCCTCGATTTTATCCCTCTCGCTAATTGTTTATACGCCTCTATTCCCCTTCTTTTTTGCTCACGCGAATATTTTTTTGTTTTTCTTTGATCATTACCAACGGTTCTCTCCTGATGTGTTGTTGGCGAAAGGGATCCCTTGAGAGGGGATTCCGTTTGTGATTTTTAAAGCTATTTACAAGTTTTGTACCGTCAAACAGTTATATATATACTAGCAGTATAGTCCGGCGTTGCTCGGGTGTAATGAAAGCATTAAAACTAATCCATGGTCCTGGAGCTCAGACTCTTTGGACTTTGGTACGAAAGACTAAAATGCAATAGTTGTTTCCAGTTAAAGCGAAACCGTAGACTGAAAGAAAAATGAATGGGTGTAAGTCAAATTTTGATTTCCTGTTATCGATATCAAATAGGTGTTTTCGTCGTAAACTGAATTTTGAAGGCTAAATAAGTCCTCTGAGTAAATGGTATCATGGCTGAGACTAAGAACTACAGTTATACCGACTTAGAACCAAACCCGAAGCAAAAACTAAAATAAAAGGGCTGAAAAAAATACAGGCAAATAAACAGACATACACACAAACATCTTGCCTTTTATATATATATATATATATATATATATATATATATATATATATATATTATCGATTTTCTGCACTATTGTAAGAACTGCAACCTTGAATATCAACCTTGAATATCGTTTCTTATGTCTTTGTCTATGAGTGTATCAAATTTGACAAAAATCGGACCACTCCTTCTATAACCCGTTTTTTTCGATTATCGATTTTCGTTCGATATTTATCGGGTGTACCTCAACACAAAACCTAGCTAAGAACACTCGCAGACGCTTATAGTAGAACTGTGTAAATTTTCAAGAAAATCGGTTCAGCCGTTTCGGTGTCTATAGGTAACGGACACACACATACACACACAGACACACACACACAGACAAAGTTCCATTTATAAATAAGTTTAGATGAGTGTGATAGAGTTGCCATTAACGATGACTATTAACAACATGGATAGATGCAAATGAACTTTACATTCCTCTGCTGAGACAGAAATAACAGACTGATGACAAACAATCTTTTTTCAGACATTTTGTTTGAGTCTGATGCTTTATGAAAGGTGGTGTGGTATAAAAGCAACCATCTGCTATCCAGACCAACGATTGCAAAGACAAAGTCTTGTGGCAGACTATCAAGAATAGCTTCGAGGAATAAAATACAGAAACTTTGAGTGGGCCAAGCATAAGCCCATACGTCCTGAAGAAGTATACAAATTTGAGAAAATGTATGGTAAAACAACGAATGCTTAGAAAAAAAAGGAATCGTAAAAGAACAAGAATTATAAAAGAAATTGTGGAGAGTCATAATCCCTTGCGTCTTGAAGATAAATTGCATTAAAAAACAAATTAATGAGTTTGAGTAAATATATGGTAAATCGAGCTCCAAAAATAAAGAAAAATAATTACTTTGAACCCAGAAATCAGAGGAAGTTGTGGAGGGCTATAATTGCTTACGTACCAAAGAGAACTTGTGGAGAACTATAAACGCTTTCGTCCTCCAGAGAAATTGCATACTAAATAAGTTTCAGTTAACAATGATCCCATACAGAGGAATTGTGAAATAAGAAGAATTCCTTCAATATGCAAAACAGAGGAAGTTGTGGAGAACCATAATCACTTACGCCTTGAAATTAAATTGCATAAAAATATTTATTTAATTAGCTTGAGTAAATATATGAAAAAATAAGGAACCCAAAGACAGAAAAGAGAAGTTGTGGAGAGACATAATTGCTTACGTCTTGAAGCGATATCGTATAAAAAGTCTACTTGACAAGCAAAAAAGGAGAGGATGCTGTTGGGCTGCCACAAACACCGTCTTTCTATATGATGATGACACAAAAATCATATCTAAATCAGATTATGAACACACATGAATTGATCTTGTGGCAGACTTGGTTGTTCTTCCATAATCAACACTTCCTACTCTGCTCGAGAGATACGTCAATTTGTTTGGCAGCTCATGATTTTTGTTTTCGGTGAAAAGCAAACTAAATGATGATTATTTTCATTAGTGGTAATCATAAATCGGTTGGCGCAACACGGTCTTCATTAGATTTATGTGCCCGTAAAATCTCTGTTGTCTACGTGATTGAAACATACAACTATATTTTTAGTCTTCTCCTCTGTCGGCCATTTTGTTTCTTAATCTCTTCACCAATCTCTCGCGTTGCCTTCTTAACTTCCTCTTTGTCCGTCACCGCCAACCACTTCTGCAATGGCTTCCTGTCCGCTGCCAGTTCCATGCCTTTTCTCGCTTTCTTTCGCTTACTCTTCGCCGACATTACAAAGTCACTTATGAAACTACTTTAGTTGAGCTATTTCGAATTCCCAACTTAAGACGAACATAATCAATCTCAACTTTCCCCAAATAACGAAAACTGGCGTCAAGAAAAGAAATTTCCATATTTAAACCACCTACAGCCATATTTTGGCGAAAGAAGTGAAAGCGAAGACAGGAGCTGGCGAGTGCAGTGAACTGACGATGTGGAGACGGCAAGCCAGTGTTTAAGGGAACGTCGCAGTTCAGATCCTATTGCTTTATAAATCCGAAGCGGACAACGCAGACGACAGCCGTTGAGAAAAACAAACTTAGTAACCTGCTGAAAATGTGATGGATAAATTGTCGTGATGGATAAACAAAACAAAAACAGAAAAACAAAATACTGATATCTCATTTTAACAGATATCAGTCAGTCAGTTAAGTGCCGTACGTGATACACGCTTTGGGCGATCATGTCTCGAAAGAGACATGACTGATTGGGCAGAAGGTGAACCCGCAGTAGGTTGCCATTGGTTATCTATTGTGATGAAGTAATAAACTGATCCCCCTCTTATTTTACATAATATAATAATGTAATATAATCTGTCTCTTCTCCCTCAAGCTATGAGTTAAATGGCAGGACTGATTGGGTTCTGTATCCTTGGCTGGCAACCAGTCTACTGCAGAAAGCAATGGCAACCGACTGCGGGATAATCTTCTGCCATGTCACTTAAATGACTAACTGAATATAATAGTTGAAAACATAATTAAAACTTCTACTGGACATAAAATGGGAGATCAGTTATCTATTGTTATGAAGTAATAAACTGATCCTCAGTTATATACATAATATAATACTGTAATATAATCTATCTCTTCTCCCTCAAGCTATGAGTTAAATGGCAAGACTGATTGGGTTCTATAGCCTTGGTTGGCAACCAGTCTTCCACAGAGAGCAATGGTAACCTACTGCGCGATAATCTTTTACCTAAACAATCATGTCTCTTTCGAGACATGATCGCCCAAAGCGTGTATCACGTATGGCACTTAAATGACTAACTGAATATAATAGCTGAAAACATAATTAAAACTTCTACTGGACGTAAAATAGGGGATCAGTTATCTATTGTTATGAAGTAATAAACTGATCCTCAGTTATATACATAATATAATACTGTAATATAATGGTACTTAACTTACTGACATTCCTGTTTAGAGTGCAATTTAAACTAATTCTAGAGAAATACGGTTTAAAATTACTTAATTCACATCAGTTTTGAATTCTTATAAAAATGGAAGATTATAAAGTGCATTTTAGAGACTTGATGTTTTTATTGCCATAAAGGCAAAAATACCTCGCAAGCAACAAAAAAGATATGTGCTATGTACGGTAAAAAAACAGTACAGAAATGGTTTGCTAAACTTAGATTTGGTGATTGTAGCCTTATTGATGAAGAATGCTGAAGTAGACACCCCACTACATCTGACGACCAAATCAAGATATTGATTGAGAATCGTTTGCATTAAACAATGCGAGTATTGGCAGAGGGTGACTTCACTCGAATCCACTGACCACCAATACATATGTCTCCGCTTGTCTCTCCTCAGTTCGGTTAGCTACCTATTCTTCCTTTACCGTTCTCCCTCCTCTCCTGACTGCTCCCTGCTAGATAGCATTGCCGACGACATAGATAAGGCTATTTCCTATCACCCATTTGCCCGCATATTTGTATTTGGAGACCTCAATGCCCATCACTCTGAGTGGCTTGAAAACGCCGTTACTGATTCGGCGGGCACTCACGCCATGAACTTTGCTATTTCCCAATCCCTTACGCAAGTGGTGGACTTCCCCACTCGCTTCCCAAGCACACCCTCGGGTCATTCCTCACTGCTAGATATATGTTTCATCTCTGCGCCCGACGCCTGCCAAGTCTCGCAGCTTTGTCCTCTCGGCAACTCCGACCACGCTGTAGTCTCCCTCAGTATTTCTTTCCAATCTCACTCCCCCCAGGAGCCCCCTACTTATAGAACCTCCTACCTCTACCAAAAAGCTGACTGGGATGCCTTTCGCGATTTCCTCTGCGACGTCCCTTGGGGAAAAGTGTTTGACCTATCAGTTGATGACTGTGCCTCTGAGGTCTCGTCATGGGTGAAAGCTGGCATTGATGCCTTCATACCCACCAGGAAGTATTGCTTAAAACCTCATTCCTCTCCGTGGTTCTCTCCGGCCTGCTCAGCCGCCATTGCCCACAGGAACCATTACTTCCGTCTATTCCGGAGACAGCAAACTGATCACAATAGGCGCCTGTTCACATCTGCTCGAAGTGAGTGCAAGAGAACCCTAAATGACGCCAAACAGTTGTTTGCTGAGAGAATGTGACAGCACATAGCTGACCGCAAGTTCGGCTCCAAGGACTATTGGAGGATTTGTAAACGAGTGCTCAACAATAGGAAATCCTCAATACCTCCTTTAATCCATGGATTTGATGTTCTCACATCATCTGCGGACAAAGCTGAGTGCTTTGCCCGCAGATTCTCATCCAACTCCACATTCGACTCGTCCGGAGTGCACTCACCCGACTTCCCTATTAGAACTGAGGCCAAACTGCACGACGTATATATTACTCCGACAGTAGTATCCCGAGTAATTTCAAAACTCGACCCCCATAAGGCGTGTGGAGACGATGGAATCCCGGTGATAGTCCTTAAGAGGTGTGCCCCTGAACTTTCCCCTGTCCTCTCTAAACTGTTTAACTACTGCCTTTCTGCTTCCAGCTTTCCTGCATGCTGGAAATTCTCCTCAGTCGTTCCTGTCTTTAAGAACTGTGGTAAACCCTCGGACCTATCCAACTATCGCCCTATCAGTCTTCTACCGATATTCGGGAAAGTATTCGAGGCTATAATCAATGCTGAAATAGTTCATCATCTCACCGCCCACAAACTGTTCTCCGACAGGCAATATGGATTCCGATTTGACAGGTCCACAGCCGACCTGCTAACAACTGTAACGGAGTACATGCTACAGGCCCTTGATGAGTCTGACGAGGCTCGCGCGGTTGCTCTGGACATCTCCAAGGCTTTCGACCGGGTTTGGCACCCTGGCCTCCTATGCAAACTACGCGGTTATGGTATTAACGGTCGCCTGCTTGACCTAATCCAATCTTTCTTAAATAACCGCAAAATGAAGGTCGTTCTGAATGGGCGTGCCTCTTCGTCCTACAGCACGAATGCTGGTGTCCCACAAGGCTCTATCCTGGGCCCGACGCTCTTCCTTATTTTCATCAACGACCTCCCAGATGAGATCAAGTCCCAAGTAGGCATCTACGCAGATGACACTACAATATACTCCCGCTCCAGTAAGAAACCTGTCGTGGCGGACAGACATAATCTCGCTGATGACCTTGAGCGGGATCTACACTCTGTGGTGAACTGGGGAAAGAAGTGGCTTGTCAACTTCAATTCCTCTAAGACCAAGCTGTTGTCTGTCAACCATTACAGGCAACCTCTTCTGCCTCCCATAAGCATGGACCAGATGATTCTCCCGGAGAGTAATACACTACGCCTCCTTGGACTTACCCTGTCCTCAGACCTCAAATGGAAGCACTATATTGAATCCATAGCAAAATCTACTGCTAAGAAGATTGGGTCACTATGTCGATCCAGGATGTTTTTCCACCTGAATCCATCCTGCATATATACAAGTCAACCATCCGTCCGTGCATGGAGTACTGCTGTCATTTATGGTCAGGTGCCCCTGCCGTTCTCCTCAGTGTTCTTGACAAGCTCCAAAGGAGAGTCTGTAATGTGATAGGTACTGATCTGGCGACTCGACTGCAGCCACTTTCCCATCGTCGAAATGTGGCCTCCCTCTGTCTCTTCTATAAATACTTTCATGGCTTCTGCTCGGATGAGCTTAAGTCACTGATGCCTCCTCAACAGGTGTTTACCCGTGCAACCAGACTGGCAACTGGGTCCCACCCATTCACAGTCAGGTTAGCCAAATGCAGACGACAATTCTACTCCTGCAGCTTCCTCTCTCGCACTTCCCGCCTGTGGAACTCACTCCCGTATTCTTGCTTTCCTGACGGCTACGACCTCCAGAAATTTAAAAGCAAAGTTAATACTCACCTACTAACCACTGGTCTCTAGCTCTCTCCCCTCCCCTGTATAATCTTCACTTTCTCTCCGCCCAGGTATCTGTCATTGCACCTGCTTTCTCAGCTTTCTATTGTTCCTTTCTAACTAGCTTGTACTCCTCACTCTTTTCTAATTAATCTTTCTACATTTATGTAACCCCCTGCACATCAGTAGCGTTTCTGCCTTGCTCGGGGTGAAATGATTAAAAAAAAAAAATACTTAATTTTTCAAAATCCACCATGTCTGAACGCTTGGTGAAATTTGGGTACTCAAATAGTCAAAATGTTTGGGTACCGCATGATTTGAATCCAAAGAATCTTTTGGATTGTATTTCTATCTGGGATTTGCGGTATAAATGCAATGAAAATGCACACGATTTGAAATAATTTGCGACAAGTGATGAGAAATGGATTGTTTACAACAATGTTCAGCGAAAAATGGTTATCGGCATGAGCTAATTTGGCCACACTACAAGCAGATTTTCATGAGCTAATTTGGCCACACGACAAGCAGATTTTCATGAGCTAATTTGGCCACACGACAAGCAGATTTTCATCCTTAGGAAGTCATGATGTTTACATGGTTGAATTGGAAAGGAACCCTGTGTTATGATTTTCTGCCAAGTAACCAGTCAATTGACTCTAAGAAGTAATGA
Source organism: Ascarosepion bandense (assembly GCA_037127315.1). Taxonomy (NCBI): domain Eukaryota; kingdom Metazoa; phylum Mollusca; class Cephalopoda; order Sepiida; family Sepiidae; genus Ascarosepion; species Ascarosepion bandense. The sequence goes on along the minus strand of JBBBDQ010001383.1, from coordinate 3,414,912 downwards.
TCGCAACTGGAAGAATTAAAGGCAGAAATTCAAGAAAAACGTCCAGAATTGGCGGATCAGAAAGGTGTTTTTTTTTTGTTTTGTTTTTTTCCATCAGTATAATGCCAGACATCACGATTCTTTGGAGATCCCGCAAAAATTGTTGCAGCTTGGCTAGGATGTGTTATTCCGCCCACCATATTCACCAGACATTGCTCTTTCGGATTTCCGTTTCTTTTAGGTCCTTGCAAAATAACTTCATTTGTAAAATTTTAATTCTTTGGATGACATAAAAAAAAAAATCACCTTAATTAGTTCTTTGCTGAGAAACCACCAAAATTCTGGGAAGACGGAATCTTCAAGTTGAAATAAAAATGAACAAAGGTTGTGCAACAAAATCGTTCATATTTAGTTGAATAAATATTTAATGACATAATTGTATTCTAATTCTATGAAGACTGAATCTTTAAGTTGATTTTCAACTTAAAGATTCAACAAATGAACAAAAACTAAACATCATGACTTCCATAGGATGAAAATCGTCATTGCTCACATGCTCGGTCCATGATATCCGCAGCATCCTTCTGTAGAACCACATTTCAGTTGCTTCAAGTTTTTCCTTCATCTTCGAAGATATTGTCCAACATTCACTGCCATATTGAAGAACTGACATCACATAGCAATCCAGTACTCTCCTCTTTGTTTCTAGTGAAATTGTCTTGTTTCTTAATACTTTACTCAACTTCTGGAATGCTTCCTTCGCCATGCCAATTCGCTTTCGGATCTCAGTGTCTCACTTTCCGTCTTCTATTAGAACACTTCCTAGGTGTTTAAATTTCTGTACCTGCTTGATTTTAGAGTCCCTCACCTGTAATTGGCATTTTTCTCTGCCTGAAGTCCCTTCTCCATCTGTGATGAAATTTTTCAACATCCACGGCCAAATAAATCGACCTGTATTTACATAAGAGTTTAGCACTCTTTTCTTTGTTTCTTATTAAAGTTTCTTGCTTATTAATACTTTGCTTAACTTTTGAAGGGAGACTTTTTTTATTCCAATCCGCCTTTCGGATTTCAGTGCCGCCATTTTCAGTACTCTGATAAACGGTATCCTCAATCTTTAAATGTTTATACTTGCTATATTCTGGTTCTCATCTTAAGACGTTCCTTTTGCTGATAGTCGTATATTTTGTCTTCTTTCAATTAATAGTTCTTTCTCCCTACTTGCTGTCACAATCTTCTGTAGAAGTTCCTATAGTTTTAGGTAATGATTTAACCTTCCTATTGAATCAAACTAATTTTGTTTGCATCCTGTGTAAGACAAATTTCCGTTCCAAGAACAAGCGTAGACAAACTCATAAGGTTTCTATTATTGCACAAAAATGGAATCCCCGAAGAACATTCACCAATCCATTTTCGGAGAAATTTAGAAAAATTCAAAATAGAATCCGAAATAAAAACGAAAAATGAGAAATGGAACAAAAATGCCAAAAGAAAACAAAAATGTAGGCAAAAAAATTTAAAAGGTTTATTTTATCGTAAAAATATTATTGCTTACCATATTATTTCCCTTCACGCACATCCGCCGGGAATTTAACTGAAAACTTTGCTCAAGTGGGCGACTAAAATATATATCTTGTCTGGATTTTTATTCCTTTTATGGCGCCAGTCAAAGACAGATATATCAGTTTCCTTACAAGGGAGAAGGAAAAATCAAAAATCAAAACCATTATTCTTTGCATTTTTATGAGACATATTGATGGCAATGTTTTGCGAAAACACCTACGCATATATTCTGTCTGAATTCATTAGGCAAATCATATAAGTTTCAATAATTTAAATTTGATTTGAAAAAAAAAAATTGTCGAATTTTAAATAATCAATTAAAATGTTAAAGCAAAGCCTGAGTCTTTACGTAGTATCAATATGATTTATTGATTTATTTGATGTGTTCTGAAAAACCAAATAATCATATTTTACTACAATAGATAGATAATGAAATCATTAAAATTGATCAGCATCTATAATAGAAAAAATAACAAACACATACGATAAGACTTTGAATCATTTGCATTTTAATATCGGTCATTCTGTTAAGTGCTATATATGATTCACTCGAAAGAAACATGGCTGACTAGGCAGAATATTTTTCCGTAGTAGCTTGCCAATATTTTCTAAGATAGACTGATTGCAAACCAAGGCTATAAAACCCAATCTGTCCTGCCATTTAAAAAAAAACCCATAGCTATTATTCAATACTTTTTATCCAGATCAGCCAGGTTAGTTCCATACGTGATACAAGATTGGACGATCATGTCTTGAAAGAGACATGACTGACTAGGCAGAAGATTCTCCTGCAGTCGGTTGCCATTTCTTTTTTATACATATATTTGCTTACCACTATTCATTCAATTTTCTTCCAAATAATGTTTAATTCTTTTCTCTTCCTTTCAATGACGACAATGTCTAAGAGTTCTTTCAGTTTTCTTTCTAAGTAAAGAAAACACAGCGTCATCTGTGTATTCAGAGTCTGAAAGAAACTAATGTCTTCTTTTAATTTTAACCCGATAGAAACAAGAAGCGACATATATTAAAAGTTTAATAATTTACGGAGAGTGCTGCAAATAGATTTTGCCAGTACATAAATCTGCGTCCCAGACGTTTTTTCCCTTTCCTAAAAGGATCTACTCCTTTCCTGAGAAAATATCAGTCAGTCGGTTAAGAGTCATACGTGATACACAGTTGGGCGATCATGTCTTGAGAGAGACATGACTGACTCCTGCAGTAGGTTGCCATTTCTTTGTGCGGTAGACTGGTTTCCAACCAAGGCTATAGAACCCAATCTTTCTTGTTATTTACCCCATAACTGGAGGGAAGAGACGGATTAATACCTTTCCTAAGGTTATTTACGCGTAAGTGAATACAACGAACTCAACTGGAATTCGATCTCGGCTCTCAGATTTCTCATTCTGCGCCAATATCCACTGCATCACAAGGCACCGCTACATTTTAATATAGTGACCCGTCTCAATAACAGCCATTGATATTGTTAATCTTTTTAATTCAGCAGATTCAATTTTCATCATATTACTTTAAATTGCTTCCTATAGGTTTGCTCTGTTGTATTGTTTGCTACTTACATGTAATTTCATCTTCAAAATTGTGCATAAATTTTTGATCGGATTCAGAGCAGAACATGATGGTAGACATTCAACTATCTTTCCTCCTGTAAATATTTTATGCCCAAAGAATTCACGGGTACTTCTAGATACATGAGAAGGAGCATTGTCGCGCATAAATACAAAATTAGCTTTGAAACAGCGAGACTGAGACATGTACTCCGCAAAAAAACCTTGTTCATAAAATCGCATTAGTTAACACTGTTCAGTTTAACTACTTCGTCGACTTTGAATGGTTCAATAATAGTTTGGTCAACAATTCCAACCTATATTATAACACGGCCTCCTACACGTTGCTTTCTTTTTAATTACAGGCACGTCTGAATTGGATAAAACTCATCCTTTGGCCCATCCATCAGATCCATCATATGTCACTTGTGGTTTGTTCGTAACTAGGTGCCCTTGACAAAATCCAACGGAGAATCTGTAATGTGATCGATCCCGACTTAGCATCCGCCCGTGCATTGAATACTGCTGCTATATCTGGTCTGGTGCTCTTGCTATCCACCTAGGGGTCCTTGACAAAATCGAACGGAGAATCTGTAATGTGATCGATCCCGACTTAGCATCCGCCCGTGCATTGAATACTGCTGCCATATTTGGCCGGGTGCTCTTGCTATCCACCTAGGGGTCCTTGACAAAATCCAACGGAGAATCTGTAATGTGATCGATCGCGACTTAGCAGCTCGGATACAGTCACTTTCTCATCGGCGCAATGTGGCTTCTCTGTGTCTTTTCTACAAATACTTTCACGGCTTCTGCTCCGATGAACTTTGGTGCCCCTATTTATGAATTCTACTCCAACAGCTTCTTTTCTCGCACTTCCCGCCTGTGGAATTCCCTTCTGTTTACTTGCTTCCCCGACGGCTACAATCTCCAAGAATTTAAATGTAAATTCAATAGTCATCTCCTATCTCACTAGCTTGCATCCCCTCTCTCTCTCACGCTCCTTTCAACGTCCACTCCACTCTTATCAGTATTCTCATTTTTCTCTTACCCACTTCCTGACACCCCCTGTAACCTGTCACTCTTTCTCATAACTTTCCTTCTATGTAACCCCCTGCACAACAGTGGCAATACAATGTCTTGCTTGGGGTGATATGATGATAAAAAAAAGATAGATAGATAGCCCGATAGCTACAATCTTCAAGCATTTAAATGTAAAGTCAATAGTCATCTCCTATCTCACTAACCTGCACCCACTCTCTCATGCTCCTTTCTCCATCCATACCATTCTCATTTTTTTCTTACCCACTTCCTGACACCCCCTATAACCTGTCCTTCTATCTCATAACTTTCCTCCTATGTAACCCCCTGGGCACCAGTGGCAGTAGACTGCCTTGCTGGGGCGATATGATTAAAAATATATATATTAATTTAGAATAGTCAATTTTCATGTAATTCTTGGTCTAAGTTTGAATCTTTACAATATTTACTTCAAGGAGAGAATGTAAAAAACTTTTACAGATCTCAATTGACAAAGTATTTTTGCAATTTTTTCCTTCTTGACTTCCTCATCTTTTCAAAGATCTGAGCGCTAACCAAAAGAACTTGTTTCGTTATAACCCGCTTCAATTTAGGTTCATCTAGAGAAAGCAAGCTCTTAATGCCGTTTCCAATGCTTCGAGTTCTCAACTTACTTATATTTTCAACAGCCTTTTTTTATCGTTCAATAATTTCTTGAACAGCTTCTTTGATATCTCCAATGAGGAAATTACTTCACTTAAAAACTTTATTATTTTCTGTTTTCAACATTTTTTAGATCCTTCCATTTATATATGTTTCAACAGTTACTATGGACAAATAGGAAATTTTTTTATTACATCTCAGAGGTCTTACGCTAATATTAGTTTAATCTACATCAGTCCGTTCATGTTCGTAAATTCCAGATATTTCAATAACTAACCATTAAAAATGGCAAAAATTTTAGTCAAATGTTTTGCTGCGGCTGGAAAGTATAAAGTTTAAATTTGACAAGTATTAGTTCAGAACCTTTTGGGTTAATGAGGTTTATTTATTTGCAATATAAACTTAGACAGAGATTATATATATATATATATATATATATATATATATATATATATATATATATATATATATATATACTAGCAGTATAGCCCGACGTTGCTCGGGTGTAATGAAAGCTTTAAAACTAATCCATGGTCCTGGACTTTAGACTCTTTCGACGTTGGCACGAAAGACTAAAAAGCAGTCGTTGTTTCCGGTTAAAGCGAAATCTTAAATTGAAAGAAAAATGAATGGATGTAAGTCAAACTTTGATTTCCTCGTATAGATATCAAATGAGCTTTTTTCGTCTGAAACTGAATTTTGAAGGCTAAATAAGTCCTCTCAGTAAATGGTATCATGGCTGAGACTAAGAACTACAATTATACTTACTTAAAGACAAACCCGAAGCAAACCGAAAATAAAAGGGCTGAAAAAATACATACAGCCATATAAACAGACATACACACAAGCATTTTTTCCTTTTATATATATATATTATCGATTTTCTGCACTATTGTAAGAACTGCAACCTTGAAACTTCTGAATATAGTTTCTTATGTCTTTGTCTATGAGTGTATCACATTTAATTAAACTCGGACCACTCCTTCTATCACCCGATTTTTTCGATTATCACTTTTCGATATTGATCGGGAGTACCTCGACACAAAATCTAGCTAAGAACACTCGCAGACACTTATATTACAACTGTGTTCATTTCCAAGAAAATCGGTTCAGCCGTTTCGGAGTCTATAGGTAACGGACACACACACACACACAAACACACAAAATTCCATTCATAAATAAGTTTATATATATATATATATATATATATATATATATATATATATATATATATATATATATAGTGTATCGATGTAGCAGATAATTTTCTAAACATATACTGTTAAATAGGAGAGATAATGAATGTCTATTATGTTGAACCATGAGCCGCTCTAAACATCGTATTTTCGCTTTAAGTTTAGGTGAAATTAAAGACAAAAATTTTCCAACATTTGGATACCTTTTTCATGATGTTGGCTGTAAGCATTCGGTTCACATTAGCCATCTTCAGAGAAGTTACAGATGTTAACATAAATACATCCACCATCAAAGATGATTTTATCTTGTGTTGACATAAAACATTGCTAAGCAACGACAACATTCACCGAATAGCAAACGCAGTTCGTTAATTTGTAATGCACCGCTTGAGAGCTCGAAATGTTAACAGAACCATATATTTAAATGCAATGTAATGTGTTATGACCAGATTTAAACGTGATTTTATTGAGTGTGGGTTTTTTTAATTTAATGTAGATGGCCTCCAGCATCGGAAGGTTCTTTCCCCTGCGTGCAAGAGTGAGTATTATTGTGTTATTCACTAAAAACTAACATTACCAACATGACTATGTTTTTAGGAAATGCTGTTTAATTGAACCCTGATCAGAAAAGTGACAGGTAAGTCTACTACATTATATTATTTGTCTATATTTCTGAGATGAGGTAGTATTTACACTATTTACACTATTCGGAATATTGTTGTGAGTTCAATACCAGACTACAACAGTGGTGAACAAGTAACTTAAAGGGTTGGAGGGAGATAACTTATGACTACCAAAAGAAGCTCTACGCAAGCAATGAGAATGATATACCCCAGTGATTGTAATAAAGGGTTAGATCGAAATTCCTAGCACCTGAAGAAATTCGGAGTGTATAATGGCGGAAACGTCGTACAAATGGCAACAAAGATGAGTACAATAGTCCGAATAATGTAAATAGTGTGAATACTACTTCATCTCCAAAATATAGACAAATAGAATGATCTATTATTAAACGTCGTACAAATGGTAACAAAGAAGAGGACAATAGTCCGAATAATGTAAATACTGTAAATACTACATAATCTCAGAAATATAGACAAATAGAATGATCTATTATTAAACGTCGTACAAATAGCAACAAAGAAGAGGACAATAGTCCGAATAATGTAAATACTGTAAATACTACCTCAACTCAGAAATATAGACAAATAGAATGATCTATTATATAAACGTTGTACAAATGGCAACAAAGATGAGGACAATAGTCCGAATAATGTAAATAGTGATTATATTCTTTCTACATCTTTGTATATTACGACTACATCAGGTTGAAATGCAAGTTGAAATGCAGGTTGTCGTAAGATCACTGAAGTTAAGTAATCTCAAGCCTGGTCAGGACCTACATGGATGATCACTTGGGAATACCAGGGTCTGTAAGCCTAGATTTGTATGTGATGTAATGGATAACGTTAGGAATTGGAAAACTGAGAACAGATTTCAGTCGGGTTCGTTGTATTTACTGACACGCAAATACTCTTGGGAAAGATATTAATTCATCTTTTCTCCCTTTAGCGATGGGTTAAATAGAAAGACAGATTAGGTTCTATAGTCTTGATTGGCAACCAGTCTACTGCATAAAGTAATGGCAACCTACTGTGGGAAAATATTCTACCCGTTCAGTCATGTCCCTTCCGACTCTCCAGCTATGGGTTAATTAGTAAGACTTCAATCAGTAAATCATTATTATCTCTATAAAATTATTACAATGTAAAAATGTTTTATGACTTTAAATGACCTACAAATGATTGATAAGCTGTAAATAATCAGTTATTCACTTTTCAAGGCGTTTTATTGTATACCATCAGTTTCAACAACGAAGTCTCCTTTATCCCAATGGCCGCTGTGTGGAAGTTGAGAAAAAATTATAAACTTTAGTCTTCTCACCTTTTGCTTCTTTATTACAGCAAATTGTGACACTGAGACCCGAAATCTTTTTGGCATTACCAAGAATGCATTCCAGAAGCTGAGTAGAGTATTAGAGACAGTGAAATTTCCTTGGAAGCAAAGAAGAGAATGCTGGATCGTTATTTGATCCCTGTCCTTCAATATGACAGTGAATGCTGGACAATTTCATTAAAGATAAAGGAAAGACTTGAAACAACACAAATATGGTTCTACAGAAGGATGCTGAGAATATTTGATGTAACTTGACCTTCTCAGATCAGGAAACGCCTTGGTTAGGAGAAGGAATCCGTCATAGCCACTGGATAAAGGAAATTAAACTTTTGCTAAGTTATACTGAATTCGATAACAGCCCATTTCTAATGTTATTCGATCCCGAAAAGTTTGATTCCCTTCATCCAGTGGCTATGACGGATTCCTTCCTCTAACCAAGGCGTCTTCCTGATCCTTTCGTAACATTTCGTGTTCTTCTGAAATGGATAGATATCCGGATAATTGTGGCGGTTAGAATTAGCTTCAGCTCTCTGCACCTACAAATGAATCGGAGATAGTTCATCGTTCACGTGAAGTTTCTCTTCCACAATCATCTCAGTGGTGAATTATGTCGGGTCCGTACAATGCGTTAATTATTATGACGTGCGTCAGTAAATCATCATTATCGCTAGAAGATTTCTTACAATGTAAAACTATTTCTGGTTTTAAATAACTGTAGGTTTTTATAAGCAAAATGAACTCACGAAATCAATTCCGTCAGTTGTTGATGATGTTCCCCCTTTAACTTCGTCGTCGTGTCTAATTCAATCTCTGCTACTGCCTCTCAGATATCTGGAAACTGCACTCTCTCTGTGCTTTCAGACTTGTTTATTTATTGACACCAGAAACCACGCAGTTTTTTTTTCATCATCCGGACTAGTGTATTAAACCAAACATCCTGGCACCTGAATTAAACTAAGCGTCCGCATTACACTTAATTCGCGTTCCTTGCATTCAGAAAGACGCGGATTCGATCTTAAACCAAAAACCTACATGCCAAACAAAGTCTAAATCTCTTTCTTCGAGAATACGGTAAGTCCTGTTCATTTCTGTCATTCGACTCGTGTTCTCTGTCACAATAACATTCAAAAGGTTGATAAGACGTAAAAAAAAACCTTGCCGTATTTCTGCTCTGATTCTGCTCAAGCTTGTAGGATACTCGGCTATGATTGTCAAATTGGCCTTGTGCCAAACACGACCGAAGTCCTCACAATTTAAATATCAGAAGGTTGAAGCTTAGATGTTGAAATGTGGATGGATAAAATATTTCGTCTGTACATTAAAGTAAAATTTGATTAACAGAATAGCATAACTGTAAGAAGAAAAATATTTATGAAACTTTGTTAACTGAAGACTACAACATATTTGGGAGAAGAAAAAATTTAATAGAGAAAATGCATGTAGTCTTGTAGTTAAAATCGTTCAAAGAGAAATGTAACTATCTAAATTGTCCCACAGAAGTTTAGAGTTCATGGTTGATAGTAGCAGAGTGTAAAGTATTATGTTCCTTCCCCATTTTGGTAGTTTGGCGACAGGGGTGAGGAAGAAGGTAAAACAAATAAAGAAATGGTACTTAGAGTGTCCTGTTGTTGTTGTTGTTGCTTTATTTTGCTGTGTGAAGTAAAAACGAAGAAAAGAAAATTTGGAAGAAGAGACAGAATGAATATATGTCGACACGACATGACCTCGGCTTGAAGTTTCTTCCTTACATTGCGACGAGATACCGATCCCATTCTGACTGCTTTTGACCGGTCACGGAACGTGGTTTAAGTAGTGAAATTTATCATGTGACCGGTTTCAGCAGGCACTTTCATTATTTAGGTGTGAAAAAAAGTTGACTGGCGTCATATATCAATTTTCAATTTACTATCCAATACTTTTCACACTGACTTGTGACATTTGGCTTGGTCTGGGTTTTTTCCAAAATGCTTTTGTCGTTTGGATCCGATTTTGCTGGTGGGCAATTTTACTTTGTGTGTTTTAGTTAACTGTTGGATTATATAGGATTTGTATCCTAGAAGTTCCATTCATTAGACTTCTATTCATAATACGTTATCCAATTCGTCTGAAGGATCTCGCATCTACTTGAACTTGACTAATTTTTCTTCTTTTTCGTTTTTTGTAAGTTTTTTTTTTTCACTAACTTTGGGTAAGATGCTAATGCGCCAATTTTTAGCATTAAACTATCAATTCTTGCCAATCGATGGGTAGATTGATAAATTCCTCATTGATTTTCGGAAAAGAAGCGACAAAGAAGAACTGCGACAAAACAAGAAAAACCTTTTTCATGTGTTTGAGAGATCACCTTGAAAGGATTACGGGACATTCACTTAGAAGCAAGTCAACTTTCTTTTGACAGCATCGAACACTCCCTAGAAAACTAACGACACCTTTTCTGTCTGTGAAAAACACTCCTTGTGGATTTCTCAACGTTTCGCTAAATATTAACGTTCTGTTTACTTAAATATCATTTAATATTTTATCATCATCAGCGAACGGGAAGCGAATGACAATTATCGAGAAACTGTAAATATAATTTTTATTTTTAATTAGAAAAACCATGTTTAGCTGAGGCATTTGCTTTGAGCCTCTGAATTGTTTGACGATAGCAATACGAGATTATTCACGGGACAAAGTAATTTCGAGTTATTTATAAAATGAAAAAAAACGAAACAAATTGGTGCTTAGGGAGTAAGAAGAATAAGAGGATTTGTAGTCATATTAAAAGGGGAGAACTCAATAGAGAAAGGTGAAAATTTAGATAGATAGATAGATAGATAGATAGATAGATAGATAGATAGATAGATATGAGATAGATAGATATAAACAGGTTGATAGATAGATAGATAGATAGATAGATAGATAGATAGATAGATATTAACAAAATGATAGATAGATAGATAGATAGATAGATAGATAGATAGATAGATAGATAATGGACAATCATAGATAGATAGATAGATAGATAGATAGATAGATAGATAGATAGATAGATAGATAGATATTAATAAAATGATAGATAGATAGATAGATAGATAGATAGATAGATCTTTTTCTTTTTATTCTTCTATGTGCTCTGTCCCCTCAGGACGTAGGCGATCATGGCTTTCCACATCTTCCTATCCCTGGTGGTTCTTAGTACGTTTTCTCCTTTTACACCTCGCAACCCCCGTTCCGTCATCCACCTGATCAGGTCCTGCAAATATATTATCCGCTGCTTTCCTCTGTCTCTTTTTCCTTCTATCTGGCCTGTCAGTATCAGGTTCTCCAAGCTCTCCTTCCTTATTGCATGTCCCAGGAACTTCAATTGTCTCTTTCTGATGCTCAGTATTAATTTCTTTTTTGTTGCCATTCTTTCCAACACTTCATCGTTGCTTGTATGCTTAGTCCAAGATATCCGCAGCATCCTTCTGTTGAATCACATTTCCGCTGCTTCCAGTTTTGTCCTCATTTTCGATTATATTGTCCAGCATTCACTGCTGTTTTTGAAGAACTGATATCACATAGCAATCCAGCACTCTTTTGTTTGTTTCTAGTGAAATCTTTCTGTGTTAGTAATTTACTCAGCTTCTGGAACGCGTCATTTGCCATGCCAATTCGCCTTCGGATCTCTGTGTCGCACTTTCCATCTGCTGTTAGAACACTTCCTAGGTATTTAAATTTTTGTACTTGCTTGATTCTGGTATCCCCCACCTGTATTTGGCATTTTGGGTTGCACCTTTTGCTGATGTCCATGCATTCAGTTTTCTTAAAGTTTATTTGTAGTCCTTTTTTTGTCACTCTCCAACGATACCTTCTGTAGGAGGTCTTGTAGTTTCCTTTCCGTGTCTGCAATCAGCACTGTATCATCTGCATATCTTATGTTGTTCAAATTGTGACCTCCAATAACAAATCCTGGCGTGTCATCTAGGGTTCTCAAAATATTCTTACTGTAAAAGTTGAACAGATCCGGTGAAAAGACGCATCCTTGTCTTACGCCTCTTTCTATCTTTGTAAATCTGCTGAAATCGTTACCTGTCCGTATGCAGGCAGTTTGCTGCCAGGAGATATTCTTGATTACTCTGATATCTTTCCTAAAAATGTCGAGGCTACTGAGCATCTCCATCAATTCTTTGTGTCGCATCTTGTCGAATGCCTTCGCATAATCAATAAAACATAGGTACAAGTCTTTCTTCATTTGTATTGCCCTTTCGGAGAGCATCCTAATCATAAATATGGCGTTCCTTGGTCCAGTGTCTTTGACGAACCCGCACTGTTCCTGTCCTATCTTTGGCCTGATTTTGCTTCTCGCTCTATTCATCAGGATTCTGACAATCAGTTTTGTAATGTGACTCATTAAGCTGATAGTTCTGTGTAGTTCGCACTCGTTTACGCTTGGTTTCTTCGGCAGTGATATAAATATCGACTTGCATAAGTCGTCTGGTATTATTCCACTATTATAAATTTCGTTTATTATGTCGGTAACTATTTCCATTCTTCCAAGGCTGTCAGCAGCTCTATTACGACGCCGTCTGGACCAGGTGCTTTGTTTCTGTTCAGTTTGGCTATTGCAGCTTCCACTTCGGATTTTAATATTTCCGGTCCATCCTCCTCCTTGTGTATTCTCGGTTGTTCTCTCCTGTCCCAAAAAAGATCCTTTATATACTCTCCCCATCGCTGGAGTATTTCCTCTTTTCCAATATGATTGTTCCATTCTTGGATTTTATGCATCCTGTTGAGAAGCAGGCTTTTTGTCCTGTCAGTTCTCTTATCTCTTTATGCATCTCTGCTTTGTTGGTCCTGCTCAGTCTCTTTACTTCTGCGCATTTGTTGTTGAGCCATTCCTCATTAGCCTGTCTTCATTTGTTCCTTATCACCCTGTGTAGTTTCCTGTACTCTCCTCCATGTCTTGGCGTTATTTTTTGTCTCCTTTGCATCGTGTAGAGGATCTCTTCGGTCATCCACTCGTTTTTTCTTCTGCGTCTGATTTCCTTTGGGGCTATGTTGTTCGCTGAGGTCACCATCGCTTCCTTTATTGAGTCCCATTTTGAGTGTCCTTTTCCAACTTGTTCTTCATGTTTCTTTTTTCACGCTGTTAGTGTATTCTTTCTGCAGGGTGTGGTCATTCACAAGCGTGTTGTATTGCAGCCTTGGTGATGTGCTGGGCTTCTTCATTCTCCGGAGTTTATCCTTAGTTTGCAAATGACTGGGGCATGGTCACTTCCGCAGTCGGCACCTGGATATGTTTTGCATTGAACCACTGCTTTCCTGGATCTCTTGTTTATAGTCATGTAGTCTATTTGGTTCTTCGTGTTGCCTCCTAGGCTTCTCCATGTCCATAGGCGTCGTGGGTGTTCTTGAAACCAGGTTTTAGTAATTACCTGGTCATTTGCTGTGCACCATTGGACCCATTTTCTCCTCGTTCGTTGCGATCCCCTAGTCCAAAGTTGCCGGTCATGTCTCCTTCCCTCTCTTTACCTACCTTGGCATTCAAGTCACTCATTATGATCCTAATTTCTTGGCTTTTGCACTGAGCCTTGGCACTGTCCAGAATGGAATAGAATGATTCTATTTCGTCCTCAGTGCTTTGAGCTGTCGGCGCATAAACTACTATGACAGCTATGTTGAAGGGCCTTCACCGTAGTTTAACCAAGAGGACTCTTTCTGAAAGCTGACAGTATCCAAGAACGCATTTCTTCACTACTTTGTATAGTGTTAAGTCGACCCCTTTTTCGTTGTTTTTGCCTCCTGCATAAATTATCCTGTGATTGTCGCTACTGAGGTCTCTATTATTAGGCCATCTGGTTTCGATTATGCCTAGGATATTGATTTTCAGTCTGTCCATCTCCTGCTTGACATTCTCTAGTTGTCAACAGTTGTTAAGTGTCCTGGCGTTCCACCTACCAAAAGTAATTCTTTCTTTGTTGCGCACACTCGCAGGTTAACGGTCCAGAGACACCTGTTGCTCATGTCGTTCCTTTCCCGGGCGAGGGACAAATTTTGGAGTAAAATGTCCCCTTTACGCCGTTGGTGCTAACAGTCGCCGGATGACGGTCAGATGGCACCTGTTGCCTATGCCGGCCCTTACCGAGCGAGGAGTTGTTTCCTTGGGAAGCAACTCCCTTCACGCTGTTGTTTTTCATATATTTGTTGTGAATAACCATGATTAAGCGGGGGTAAATAATGGAGTGGTATCCAGTTGCCTTCTCCACGGTGATTTATTGAGACACCACCTCTAGTTAGCTGGCCGTTGACTCATTAAGAGTTCTTCCGCCCTTTGTAGGTTCAAATTTTCTTCTTTCTTTTTTCATCTACAGGGTTGCTAACGTAAAAAATTAACTATGTACTTAGTATAAGTACAATAGACTCGTCCTGCAGAGGAAGATAAATTTCCGTCCGCCAGAGGGGCTAATATATGTTTTATATTATTATTATTTTTATAGAATATGCTAAGAAATAACAACTCACTAGATATGAAAGGAAAATATTAAAACAGAACATGGAATACAGGAAAGAAATTTTTTTTTGTCCCTCCTTGTCTAAAACATAAAAAAATGTTTTCAAAGCAGAAAAAAATACAAAACATGAACATGGATTAATCGAAGATTTTTTTAACTAGTCTAAATTATAAGAACCTGTTAGCAATGGCATTCGTTACCAGTAGTCAAAAGAATGAAATTTCTTTGCATTTTCAACATTTTTCAAAGACAAATCTTTTGAGTTGTTTTGACTAACTCCAGAAAATCTTTAATATACTGACAGGGAACTAGGGATGGCAGCACGTGATTTGTTTTTTTTCTTTTTTCTTTTTTTTTTTTTTGTAATGGAACCGGGAGGACAGACAAGAACGTTATAAACATTTTTATATTAAAGAAGGAAGAGAAAAAAAATTACATTTTAAATTCAATGTAAACCAATACTTTTAGAAACTTCAGACAAAGAAAACTATATGTAAAAAAAAAAAAAATACAAAACATGAACATGAATAAATCAAAGATTTTTTTAACTAGTCTAAAATATAAGAACCCGTCAGCAATGGTTAAGATTAGCATTCGTTACCAGTAATCAAAAGAATGAAATTTCTTTGCATTTTAGACATTTTCAAAGACAAATCTGAACAAAATATAATAGATAGATAGATAGATAGATAGATAGATAGATAGATAGATAGATATGAACAAAATGAGATAGATAGATAGATAGATAGATAGATAGATAGATAGATAGATATGAACAAAATGAGATAGATAGATAGATAGATAGATAGATAGATAGATAGATAGATAGATAGATAGATAGATAGATAGATAGATACCCGCGCACAAAAACAGACCAACATTTAAAGACTGCGAACTGCGAAAATTAAAATTAGCAATAATGTATGCATTGAATCTCTCCCTCAGTATCTATCTATCTATCTATGGACACGCCTATCTATCTATCTATCTATCTATCTATCTATCTATCTATCTATCTATCTATCTATCTATCTAATTATATAATTATATTCACCTTTATCTATCTATCTATCTATCTATCTATCTATCTATCTATCTATCTATCTTCATAAATCTGTTCATATCTATCTATCAATCTGTTTACATATCTATCTATCTATCTATCTATCTATCTATCTCATTTTGTTCATATCTATCTATCTATCTATCTATCTATCTATCTATCTATCTCATTTTGTTCATATCTATCTATCTATCTATCTATCTATCTATCTATCTATCTATCTATCTATCTATGTGTAATATTTCCTCTTTCCAATCGTTGTTGAATATCTCCCCACATCTTTATTTTTTTTTTTTAATTTGCCGTTTTTTCGAATGCCAAATGCCAAAAATACAAATAACAAAATGTTATAAACCCCAAAATACTACAACACCTGAAAATGCTACCAAACCCCACAATTCTACAAAACAGAAACATGCTAGAAAACAAAAAATGCCACAAACTCCAAAATTCTACCAGACCACAAAATGCCACACAATTGTCAAATCTGTTCTAAAAGAGTCTAGTTAAATCGATACTTTCATATGAATATCAGGCATGACGCCGAAACCATTCAGAAATATATTAGGCTGTCCCACATTTCATAAACACTTGCGAAATGGCTCTGTCTGGTCCAGCACAATCGAGACAAGCGATGGGTTCAGAAAGGGCAAGAGACACCGTCGGTTCCAAAGCAAGACCGATTCGGCATGAAAGTCATGTTGTGCGTTTGGTGGAACTTTGAAGGAATCGTGCATTTTGAGTTGGTTCCGAATGGTCGTGCCATCAGTGCCGAACTTTACTGTCAGCAACTTGAGCGGGTCTACGAAAAGTTGAAGCAAAAGTCCTCGGCTCTGATCAACCGAAAGCGCGCTTTAATGCAGCAGGACAATGCTAAACCACACTCCGCCAGGAAGACCAAAGACAAGTTTGAAGAGCTGGACAGCGTTGTGGTTCTGCCACATCCAGCCTACAGTCCTGACTGTGCTCCATCAGATTACGGCCTTTTCCGCTCAATGCAACACTTTTTGAAGGGTCGCCGATTCGACTCGTTTAATGAAGTCGAGGAAGCATGTCAAGAATTCTTTGATTCGAAGCCGGCTGAATGGTACTTTGACCAGATCTGAAAGCTTGCAGATCGATGGCAGAAAGTCTTGGAAAATGATGGTCTTTATTTTGAGCAATAATTTTTGTTGTTTTTGCGAGTAAAATTTCAATTTTTTGCAAGTGTTTACGAACTTTTGGAACAACCTAATAAAAACTAATAGCTACACATAACATTTTCCCAGATCAATGAATAAAAATAGCTTCGAGTGAATTAAATTTGTTGGTCTTAGCGAGGACTTTCTTCTAATCTCCTGTGCTGGCGTTACATAATCACAGACAAGGAAATTTGCGAAATAATATATGTCAAATAACTTTAGGTCAATCAACAATATCAAAAGCTTCGACAGGCGGCACCGGACACTTGAAGACTTAATGATGTTGGCATTGTTTACATTGTTCGAATTGTTGTCCTCTCTTAATGGACATGTTTACCACGTTTCGGCCGTTGTACGCTCTGGTCTTCTTCAAGTGCTAGTAAATTTGAACCGTACCCTTTATTTCTTTGAACTGAATCCTGAAACAGACATAAGCGTTGATTATTTCCACTGACTTGATCTAAGGAGTTGTGGGTTCAATACCTAGCTATAGCAGTGGTGAACTTAGCGAGTTGAGTTAAAGGGAGATAAATACATGGTATCCGGAATTGACATCGCACATGGAATAAGAATGATATACCCCAGTCCTCGAAATAAAGGGTTCGGTTAAAAATTCCTAGCACCTGAAGAAGACCGGAGCGTACAACATCCGAAATGTCGCGAACATCGCAATAAAGATGAGGACAACAGTCCGAACAATGTAAATACTGTTAATACTATCTTATCTCAGAAGTATAGACAAATAAGCAACCTTAAAAGAAAAAAATGTGAGGAAGACCTCTCGCAATAATTCAGGGTACATAAAACTTTTTTTATTTTCAACAGAAATGCTAGATAACTGAGAGAATGACGAGTGCGGGTGGATAACCATTTTGTTTAATACAGTACACTCTGCAACCCATTTTCATAAGCCCATAAATCTAGAATATAAATAGATAGAAAGTAGCATGACCACAAAGTGAGGGATCCCTTTATATATTGATTAAAATAGAGAATTTATCCCCCACTTTATATCCACATTATAATTTCTGTTTTATTTATCAAATTCTGACTAGGCATGAATCCACACTGATTAGCTACACTGGAATGCCTTTAGTTTTATTTCTTCTTCTTCTTCTTCTTCTTCTTCATGTGCCGTGTCCCTTCAGGACGTAGGCGATCATAGACTTCCTCTTGGCTCTGTCTCTTGTCGCTCTCAATATTTTTTTCATGGTATCTCTTCCAAGCCCCGCTCTGAAATCCACTGTCTCAAGCCCATAAATCTAGAATATAAATGGACAGAAAGTAGCATGACCACAAAGTGAGGGATCATTTTACATATTTATTATAATAGAGAATTGATCCCCCACTTTATATCCACATTATAATTTGTTTTATTTATCAAATTCTGATTAGGCATGAATCCACACTGATTAGCTACACAAAAATGCCTTTAGTTTTATTTCTTCTTGTTCTTCATGTGCCGTGTCCCTTAAGGACGTAGGCGACCATGGACCATGGACCTCTACTTATCCTGATCCCTTGTCGCTTTTAACACTTTCTCTTTTGGTATATATCCCAAATCCTGCTTCGCCATCCAGTTGCTCAAGTATCTCCCACGCTGCTTTCCCTTGTCTCGCTTACCCTCTATCCGTCCAGTGAGCATTAGATTCTCCAAGCCTTCCTTCCTCATTACGTGTCCCAGAAACTTCAACCCTCTCTTTCTGATTTTAAATATACGTTTCCTGTTCGTTTGCACTCTTTTCAAAAACCTCGTCGTTGTTCATGTATTCTGTCAAAGGTATCTTCAGCATCCTTTTCTAGAAACACATTCCTGTTGCTTCTAGTCACTCCTTCATCTTTTAGAAGATCTTCCAGAATTTGATGTCCTATAGTCCAGGACTCTGATTTGTTCCCAATGAAATTTTCCTGTCTCTTAATATTCTGCTTAGCTTTTGAAATGCCTCTTTGGCCATGTTAATATGCCTTCAGATCTCACTGTTACACTTTCCAGCCGTTGTCAAACACTTCTTCTTCTTCTTCTTCTTCTTCTTCTTCTTCTTCTTCTTCTTCTTCTTCTTCTTCTTCCTCCTCCTCCTCCTCCTCCTTCCTTCTTCTTCTTCTTCTTCTTCTTCTTCCTCCTCCTCCTCCATCCTTCTTCTTCTTCTTCTTCTTCTTCTATGTTCGATGATTGTTCGGTGGAGTTCACATTCGGTTGCGTCTCGCTACTTATGTAGTGCTATCAAAATTGATCTGCTTAAATCTTCCGGTATATTGCCCCTTTTGTAGATTTCATTTAATATTTCTGTAATCCTGTCTACGCTGAAATCATTTAAGGCTGTCAGCATTTCCATTTCAACACCGTCTGGTCATGCTGCTTTGTTACACAAAAAATAAGCAATATATTATTTACTAAATTTTATCAAAGATGGCGACATTAGCAATAAAATATTTATATCACACCCAGAGCGCACATCTCTGAATCTCATAAACTAAGCAACAAAAACGTTTACCTTTTAAGATATAATCAATATTTGCTTTGGAATTGCTGTATCTAAGCAAAAGAATGGCTGTCAAATGTTTCATCAGTCAATCTCGTTCAACGCGCTGACTTTCCATAATTCTTTTTTGAAAAGGTTTTTTCACAGACATAAATTGTTTCTGAACACTGATGTCAAACCAGAGACCAGTTTCTTCAAATTTGAAAACACATTATTAGGGTTTCTTACTGATACTCCCGCATCAGTAAGAAACCCGTCGTGGAGGACAAACATAATCTCGCTGCTGACCTTGAACGGGATCTACACTCTGTGGTGAATTGGAGCAAGAAGTGGCTTGTCAATTTCAATGCGTCTAAGACCAAGCTGTTGTCTGTCAACCATCACAGGCAACCTCTCCTGCCTCCCATAAGCATGGACCAAGCGATTCTCCCTGAGAGCAATACACTGCGCCTCCTCGACCTTACCCTCTCTTCTGATCTCAAATGGAACCGCTACATCGAATCCATAGCTAAATCCACTGCTAAGAAGGTTGGGTTACTGTGTCGATCCAGGATGTTTTTCCGCCTGAATTCCATCCTGCATATTACCATTCGACCGTACATGGAGTACTGCTGCCATATATGGTCAGGCGCCCCTGCCGTTCACCTCAGTGTTCTCGACAGGCTCCAAAGGAGAATCAGTAATGTGATAGGTACTGACTTGGCGGCTCGACTACAGCCACTTCCCCACCGACGATATGTGGCCTCCCTTTGTCTATTCTATAAATACTTCCATAGCTTCTGCTCGGACGAACTTAAGTCACTGGTGCCTCCTCAACAGGTGTTTACACGTGCAACCAGATTGGCAACTGGGTCCTACCCATTCACAGTTAGGTTAGCCAAATGCAGACGACAATTCTACTCCTGCAGCTTCTTCTCTCGCACTTCCCGCCTGTGGAACTCGCTCCCATATTCTTGCTTTCCTGACGGCTACAACCTCCAGGAATGTAAATGCAATGTCAATACTCATCTATTAACCACTTGACTCTAGTTCTTTCCCCACCCAGTATATCCTTTCCTTTCTCTCCATTTTTGAAACTGTCATCACACCTGCATTCTCATCTTTCTATTGCTCCTTTTTAACTGGTTCGTCTTCCTCTTCACTCTCTTCTAATTAATCTTTTTACACTTATGTAGCCCCCTGCATATCAGTGGCATTACCGCCTTGCTCGGGGTGAAACGATTAAAAAAAAATGTTTCATCAGCCAATCTCGTTCAATGAGCTGACTTTACATAATTCTTTTTTTGAAAAGGTTTTTTCATAGTGATAAATTGTTTCTGAACACTGATGCCAGACCAGAGACCAGTTTCTTCAAATTTGAAAACTCATTTATTACGTAAGCAGTGATAAAATACAAGATTTCCTTCTCTCTGCTTCCCGTTCAGTAAGTCACTTGCTTTCAAATCAATGAGTTCCAATTATTCAATTGGCATATCATCAAGGTTACAATCAAACGGATTCTGGAACAAAAGAATGTCACTCAATTCTCTTGAGAACTGAAAATCTCTCCAAAATTCTCATTGAAGTCAGGAATAATCTTCTTCGGAAAACCGGCGTTAGCATCTTCTGCGATTCCAGTGGAAAATTATTTGAAACACTGACAATGGAAGAAATTACTTCCTTCCAGTTTTGATTCAAACAACGATAGCTTTCTCCAAAACCCCTTTGCGGATTCTGTACAGATCATAGATAAGGTTATCCTTTCCCTGAAGTTTCAAGTTCGAATCCCTTCACGTAGAATGTGACGTCAGCCAAAAATGACAACTTCGACAGCCAGGTAGAATCTGACGGAAGTGGATAATCCTTATCTTTTCCAGTGAGAAAAATATCTCTTCAGAGCTTTATAAAAACAATGCAGGAATTACCGCAGCTGAGTCATCTCAATGCTGTACGATAAGACAAGTCACAGAATTCTGGAACAGTTTCTTCATGAAAAACCTAGAACTTGCGGTGATTAATTGCGTGATCCCGAATGAAAATAACCGCAGAAATTACTGGTTTCATTGCGCAGGAAATATATTTCTCATAGGGTTCTTTTTTATGTTTAATATTGAGCACGTGCAACGCGCAGTGGAGTTGAAGATCTTCCACCTTAGTCCTGATCTGCCTCCACCCAGACCCATTCTCACTCCGGCCATGTTTTTCCTCCATCAACTGTAACACATTGAGGCTGATTTCACTGAAGGTTTTAACCGTCTTAAAGTTTTCTGCACTTCTATAAAAATATCTTTTACGGTTATTGTTTTGTACAGGCTGCAAACGGATGCCAAGTCTTACGTGATCTAAAAGTTTTCACGAAGAGATCAGTAACTCATCCAGCGCCGGAAAATACCACCAAATGTTCTGAAACATTATGCCATTTTTAAGTTCTTTTATTCTCGGCAACTCACCATCAATATCGATGATGCTAGTCTCCGAGGGAGCCTCCTCGGTTTCAGTCTCTCAACCGATCTCTAGTGAAACCACTACATCGGATCTATAATTACATCTATTTCTGTTCTCGCTCGATCACCGAAGGTAAGCAACGTTGAGCCTGGTCAGTACTTAGATGAATGACCGCTTGGGAATACCAGGTGCTATAAGCATTTAGTGACGGATGTGCGTGCTTATGACCATATCATGTTGAATACACCGGTTCTCACTCGATCACCTAAGTTAAGCAACGTTGAGCCTGGTCAATACTTAGATGGGTGACTGCTTGGGAATACCAGGTGCTGTAAGCGTTTAGTGACGGATGTGCGTGCTTACAGCCATATCACGTTGAATTCACTGGTTCTCACTCGATCACCGAAGTTAAGCAATGTTGAGCCTGGTCAGTACTTAAATGGGTGACCGCTTGGGAATACCAGGTGCTGTAAGCGTTTAGTGACGGATGAGCTTTGTGGTGCAGTGGATATCGGCTCGGAAAGAGAAATCGGTGAGCCGAGTTCGAATTCCAGTTGAATACCTTGCATTCACTTAAGCACTGGTACCCTTTGGAAAGGTATTAATCCGTCCCTTCTCTCCAGTTATGGGTTAAATAACAAAGGCAGGACTTAAAAACAAATCCTAATGAATCTTGATACTCGAAAAAAAAATATTACTAGACACAAAACTTATATAAAAAAACAACAATAAATTGTTGAAAGAAAAAGGTATTACCAGCAATAAATAAATAAAAATTTAGTTGGCAATAAATGACCCGCCGAGGTTGATATGCCATAAAAACAAAACAACCAACCAACCAACATCTACTTCTAAGAAAGTTTGGTCACTGTGCCATATCAAGAGGTTTTTTCCTCAGAATCTATTTTGAACATTTATAAATCTACCATTCATTGTTCATTGAATAATGTTGCTATATCACATTATACCATATAATTTAACAATTTCAACGGTAAAAGAGTGGGACCTTGATGCCAAACTAGTAGCAAGCTTATATCCACGTGGTCGGGAGATCAAAGAGATAAGCTCATCAGATCAGAAAATGAAAATATCAGTAGAAAAGACAGAGGGAGGTCACGTAACGTCGGTGAGAAAGTGACTGAAGTCGAGATGCCAAGTCAAGATCGATTATATTGCAGATCCTTCTTTGGATTTTGTTGAGAATCTCTAGATGAATAAAAGGAGCATTCGACAAGATATGGCAACAGTATTCAATGCACGATGAACGGTAGATTTATAAATGTGCAAGACCGATTCTAAGGAGAAAAACTTCCTGGTCCAACACAGTGACACCACTTTCCTATCAGTAGATGCAAGTAAAGATCCAATGTAGTAGTTCCATTTTAAACCGGTTAAAATGTTAGGCCAAGGAGAAGCAGGGTTCGGCTCTCGATGAGACTAGCGTCATCCATCCTGATTGCTGACAGCAAAGTTTCCATTACATATCAAGCAACTAGCTTTTGTTGCTTTCACTAAGGACTTTACTCCTCATTCTTATTGTAAAGGCAACACTCTGCATATACTTTTCATTTATTAGTAACCATTTTATTTTATTTGTCACCGGTTCTCGCTCGATCACCGAAGTTAAGCAACGTTGAGCCTGGTCAGTACTTAAATGGGTGACCGCTTGGGAATACCAGGTGCTGTAAGCGTTTAGTGACGGATGTGCGTTGTGGTGCAGTGGATATCGGCTCGGAAAGAGAAATCGGTGAGCCGAGTTCGAATTCCAGTTGAATACCCAGCATTCACTTAAGCACTGGTACCCTTGGGTAAGGTATTAATCCGTCCCTTCCAGTTATGAGTTAAATAACAAGGGTAGGACTTGGGGACCCTGCTCTTAAAAATAAATCCTAATGAATCTTGATACTCGAAAAGAAAAAAGTATTACTAGACACAAAAACTTATATATACAAAAACAAACAACAATAAACTGTTGGAAGAAAAAGGTATTACCAGCAATAAATAAATAAAATTTAGTTGGCAATAAATGACCCGCCGAGGTTGATATGCCATAAAACAAAACAACCAACCAACCATTTTATTTGTAGGTCTGGTCTTATAAGTTTAGGATAATAATGTTAACGGAATGATGTGCTAATGAAGAAAAAATATGAGGTTACATTTTATACAAACAAAATCCATTTTTTTTTTTTCAATATTTTACAGGTTGAATTTCATTCAGAAGAAAAAATGTCCACTATTCTTCAGAATCGGAGTATTTTCAAATATAGAAGTAAAGTTCAATTGTTGACACAAAATAATGTCCAAAACAAAACTCGTTTTTACTTGAATTGGTGTGTGATCCGTATTAGAAAGATGATAGAAAAAGTCACCGTTGAAAAATTATTACTTACTCAGGTTGAGAAAAAGTAGTTCGTTTAAGTATTTATCTAAACTTATTTATAAATGGAACTTTGTCTGTGTGTGTAAACGTTTGTGCGTATGTATGTGTGTCTGTGTGTGTGTCAGTTACCTATAGACTCCGAAACAGCTGAACCGATTTTCCTGAAAATTTACACAGTTGTACTATAAGCGTCTGCGAGTGTTTTTAGCTATGTTTGTGTCGAGGTACCCCTGATAAATACCGATAATCGAAAAAATCGGGTTATAGAAGGAGTGGTCCGATTTTAATCAAATTTGATACACTCACAGACAAAGACATAAGAAAAGATATTCAGAAGTTTCAAGGTTGAAGTTCTGACAATAATGCAGAAAGTCAATAATATATATATAAAAGGCAAGATGTTTGTGTGTGTGTCTGTTTATCTACCTGTATGTCTGTATTTTTTTCAGCCCTTTTATTTTAGTTTTTGCTTCAGGTTTGGCTCTAAGTAGGTATATTTGTAGTTCTTAGTCTCAGCCATGATGGCATTTACTCAGAGGAAAAATTATTTGATATCGATACCAGGAAATCAAAATTTGACTTACAACCATTCATTTTTCTTTCAGTCTACGGTTTCGCTTTAACTGGAAACAACTATTGCTTTTTAGTCTTTTGTGCCAACGTCCAAAGAGTCTGAGCTCCAGGACCATGGATTAGTTTCAAAGCTTTCATTACACCCGAGCAACGCCGGGCTATACTGATAGTTATATATATATCAGTTAACAAAATTTCACTAATATTTTCCTCCTTACACTTTTGTCATTCTGTAAATAAATATTTGCTTTAATGTACACACGAAATATTTTATCCTTTCCCATTTCAACAACCAACTTTCAACTTTCTGAAATTTAAATTGTGGGGACCAAGTATTGCCGAGGCCCCTACACTACAGGGATTGAATAAATTCATCAAACTTTGTCATATTTTTTCAAGTCATCTTTTTAAACGAAGTTTTAAAGGTCGCCATATACGCGGAAATATATGGAAATTATATTTTAACTTATTTGTGGCACAGTGCGGTTTCGAGCCGAATGAACTGACATCGCTGGCAGTCGTTTAGTGACCCCTGCACTAGAAGAATCGATGACAGTGGGTGACCTTGAGAAACATATTTTCCTGAAAAGCTATTTTAATAGTAATATTTTTGTAAATTTCAAGTTACAGTAACACTGACTGTTCGATCAATGATTGTCGAATATTTCCTTACGTTTAATATAACAATTATAATGTTCGTTCGCAATGTCAGCGATCATGACTATTCACAGCTTCGTTTTATTTTCTTATTTGTAAATTAATATATATTTTTTTGAAAAATAATGGATTGGTTTCCCGTTACATTTTCCTCAGTTTAATAGTTATTGCGACCTTTCTTTTAGATAGGTCTCTACCCAAGACCAGTCTTACTATTTAAATTTTAGAACTAAACAGAACCAACAAGAAAAATAAATGCAATTGACGTTGCACTTAAACCTTTGAAGATCGTAGCTATAAGGGAAGTAAGCATGTGGAAAGTGCGAGAAAAGTAGCTAATAAAGAAGAATTAGAGGTTACATTTTTTATGATCATATTGCCCCAAGCAAGGCATTTTACTGCCACTGTTTTGCCGGGGGGTTACATAGGAGAAAAGTTATGAGAAAGAGTGACAGTTTACAGGGGGTGTCAGGAAGAGGGTAAGAGAAGGATGAGAATACTGATAACAGTTGAGTGGACGGAGAAAGAAGCATGAGAGAGAGGATGCAGATTAGTGAGATAAGAGATGACTATTGACTTTACATTTAAATGCTTGGACATTGTAGCTGTCAGGAAAGCAAGTAAACGGAAGGGAATTCCACAGGCAGGAAGTGCGAGAAAAGAAGCTGAGGGAGTAGAATTTGCGTTTACATTTTATTGGTTTCACAGTAAAAGTGTGGGACCTAGTTGCTAATCCTGTGGCTCGAGTAAATTCATATATAGGGGTCACCAGTAAGCTAAGTTTAGCGGGGCAGAAGCCGTGAAAGTATTTGTAGAAGAGACACAGGGAAGCCACATTGCGCCAGTAAAAAGTGATTGTATCTGAGCTGCCAAGTCGGGATCGATCACATTACAGATTCGCCGTTGGATTTTTGTCAAGGACCCCTAGATGGATAGCAGGAGCACCAGACCAGATATGGCAGCAGTATTTAATACATGGGCGGATGCTAAGTCGGGATCGATCATATTACAGATTCTCCGTTGGATTTTGTCAAGGACCCCTAGGTGGATAGCAGGAGCACCAGACCAAATATGGCAGCAGTATTTAATACATGGGCAGATGTTAAGTCGGGATCGATCACATTACAGATTCTCCGTTGGATTTTGTCAAGGACCCCTAGGTGGATAGCAGGAGCACCAGACCAAATATGGCAGCAGTATTTAATACATGGGCAGATGCTAAGTCGGGATCGAACACATTACAGATTCTCCGTTGGATTTTGTCAAGGACCCCTAGGTGGATAGCAGGAGCACCAGACCAAATATGGCAGCAGTATTTAATACATGGGCAGATGCTAAGTCGGGATCGATCACATTACAGATTCTCCGTTGGATTTTGTCAAGGACCCCTAGGTGGATAGCAGGAGCACCAGACCAAATATGGCAGCAGTATTTAATACATGGGCGGATGCTAAGTCGGGATCGATCACATTACAGATTCGCCGTTGGATTTTTGTCAAGGACCCCTAGGTGGATAGCAGGAGCACCAGACCAGATATGGCAGCAGTATTTAATACATGGGCGGATGCTAAGTCGGGATCGATCATATTACAGATTCTCCGTTGGATTTTTTTCAAGGACCCCTAGGTGGATAGCAGGAGCACCAGACCAGATATGGCAGCAGTATTCAATACATGGGCGGATGCTAAGTCGGGATCGATCACATTACAGATTCTCCGTTGGATTTTGTCAAGGACCCCTAGGTGGATAGCAGGAGCACCCGATCAGATCTGGAAGCAGTATTCATTGCACGGGCGGATGGTAGATTTGCCTATTTTGAAGGTAAAAGGGTTGGACTTAGTTGCCAATCTAGTTGCACGAGTAAATTTGTGAGGACGAAGCACCAGGGAATGAAGCTCGTCAAAGCAGAAGCCATGAAAATACTTGTGGAAAAGATAGAAGAAGGGTACATCCCGTCGGTGATAGTGTGACTAAAGACGACCTGCCAAACAGGAACCGATTACACTGCAGATACATCTCTGGATTTTATTGAGAACTCTTTTTAAAATCATTCCACCCAAGCAAGGCGTTAACACTACTGATGTGCAGGGAGTTACATAAGAGTGCTGAAGTATTAGGCAGGAGGAGGGTGAAGACAAAAACGAATCAGCAACAGAGGGTGAAAGAGAAAGGGCAAGAGAAGGATGTGAACACAGGAGTAAAGACAGTTGCGAAGGTAGAGAGAAAGGAAAAGAACAAGATACACGGGGTGATGAAGAAAGAGTGAAGAGGAAGACGAACCAGTTACAGGGGGTGAAAGAGCAAGGGCAAGAGAAGGATGTGAAAACAGGAGTAAAGACAGTTGCGAAGGTAGAGAGAAAGGAAAAGAACAAGATACACGGGGTGATGTAGAAAGAGTGAAGAGGAAGACGAACCAGTTACAGGGGGTGAAAGAGAAAGGGAAAGAGAAGGATGTGAACACAGGAGTAAAGACAGTTGCGAAGGTAGAGAGAAAGGAAAAGAACAAGATACACGGGGTGATGTAGAAAGAGTGAAGAGGAAGACGAACCAGTTACAGGAGGTGAAAGAGAAAGAGCAAAAGAAGGATGTGAACACAGGAGTGAAGACAGTTACGAAGGTGGAGAGAAAGGAAAAGAACAAGATACACGGGGTGATGTAGAAAGAGTGAAGAGGAAGACGAACCAGTTACAGGGGGTGAAAGAGGAAGGGCAAGAGAAGGATGTGAACACAGGAGTGAAGACAGTTACGAAGGTAGAGAGAAAGGAAAGAACAAGATACACGGGGTGATGTAGAAAGAGTGAAGAGGAAGACGAACCAGTTACAGGGGGTGAAAGAGAAAGAGCAAGAGAAGGATGTGAAAACAGGAGTAAAGACAGTTGCGAAGGTAGAGAGAAAGGAAAAGAACAAGATACACGGGGTGATGAAGAAAGAGTGAAGAGGAAGACGAACCAGTTACAGGGGGTGAAAGAGGAAGGGCAAGAGAAGGATATGAAAACAGGAGTAAAGACAGTTGCGAAGGTAGAGAGAAAGGAAAAGAACAAGATACACGGGGTGATGTAGAAAGAGAAGAGGAAGACGAACCAGTTACAGGGGGTGAAAGAGAAAGAGCAAGAGAAGGATGTGAAAACAGGAGTAAAGACAGTTGCGAAGGTAGAGAGAAAGGAAAAGAACAAGATACACGGGGTGATGTAGAAAGAGTGAAGAGGAAGACGAACCAGTTACAGGGGGTGAAAGAGGAAGGGCAAGAGAAGGATATGAAAACAGGAGTAAAGACAGTTGCGAAGGTAGAGAGAAAGGAAAAGAACAAGATACACGGGGTGATGTAGAAAGAGTGAAGAGGAAGACGAACCAGTTACAGGGTGTGAAAGAGGAAGGGCAAGAGAAGGATATGAAAACAGGAGTAAAGACAGTTGCGAAGGTAGAGAGAAAGGAAAAGAACAAGATACACGGGGTGATGTAGAAAGAGTGAAGAGGAAGACGAACCAGTTACAGGGGGTGAAAGAGGAAGGGCAAGAGAAGGATATGAAAACAGGAGTAAAGACAGTTGCGAAGGTAGAGAGAAAGGAAAAGAACAAGATACACGGGGTGATGTAGAAAGAGTGAAGAGGAAGACGAACCAGTTACAGGGGGTGAAAGAGGAAGGGCAAGAGAAGGATATGAAAACAGGAGTAAAGACAGTTGCGAAGGTAGAGAGAAAGGAAAAGAACAAGATACACGGGGTGATGTAGAAAGAGTGAAGAGGAAGACGAACCAGTTACAGGGGGTGAAAGAGAAAGAGCAAGAGAAGGATGTGAAAACAGGAGTAAAGACAGTTGCGAAGGTAGAGAGAAAGGAAAAGAACAAGATACACGGGGTGATGTAGAAAGAGTGAAGAGGAAGACGAACCAGTTACAGGGGGTGAAAGAGGAAGGGCAAGAGAAGGATATGAAAACAGGAGTAAAGACAGTTGCGAAGGTAGAGAGAAAGGAAAAGAACAAGATACACGTGGTTATGTAGAAAGGGCTTGAGTTAAGTGGATAAGAGATGGGAATTGACTTTGCATTTAAATTCTTATAGGTTATAGCCGTCAGGAAACAAGCATTTGGAAGGGAGTTCCATAGGCGGGAAGCGCAAGAAAAGAAGCTGATGAAGTAGAATTGTCGCCTGCATTTGGTTGATCTAAATGTAAAAAGGTGGAACCTTGTTGCTAGTCTGGATGCTCGAGTAACTTCTTGTAGAGAGGGCACCAGTGACCCAAGTTCGTCAGAGCCAAAGCCTTGAAAATATTTATAGAAGAAACAGAGGGAAACCACATCCCGAGGAGGAGAAAGTGGCTGGAATCGAGCTGCAGGGTTGAGACCAATCAAACTACAGATTCTACTCTGGAGCCTATCGAGAATATTGAGATGAAGAGCAGGGGCGCCTGGCCAGATATGACAACAGTATTCCATGCACGGTCGCATGGTTGATTTATAAATGTGCAAAATGGATTTTGATGAGAAAAACTTTCTGGCTCAATACAGCGATCCAACCTTCTCAGCAGTAGATGCAGCTGTTGATTTGATGTATGCATTCCACTTGAGATCGGCTGAGAGAGTGAGGCCGAGGAGGCGTCGTGTATTACATTAAGGAGGGCTAGCGTGATCGATACTGATGGACGGAAGGAAAGCTTCCCTATGGTGGTTAAAAGAAAGCTGATTTTTTTTTTTTGGAAGTATTAAAATTCACAAGCCATTTCTTACCCCGATCCTTCACAGATTGAAGATCGTTTCCAAGAGCAGAATTGAGGTTTACTTTGTCAGCCCTGTCAGATTTCGTATTGAGACGGGAGTAAATGCATAGATGCCTACTTGGGAACTGTTTTTTTTTAATCGTGTGGCCTCAAGCAAGGCATTTTACTGCCACTGTTAGGCAGGGGGTTACATAGGAGGAATGTTATGAGAAAGAGTGACAGGTTACAGGGGGTGTAAGGAAGAGAGCATGAGAAGGACGAGAATACTGATGAGAGTGGGATGGACGGAGAAAAAAGCATGAGAGAGAGAGAGGATGTAAGTTAGTGAGACGAAAGGTGACTATTGACTTTACATTTAAATTCTTGGAGATTATAGGTGTCGGGAAAGCAAGTATGCGGAAGGGAATTCCACAGGCTTGAAGTGCGAGAAAAGAACATCAGTAAGATCATTGATGAATAACATGAAAAGCGTAGAACCTAGGATAAGGACTTGACGGACACATGTGTTCACGTAAAAGGATTTGGAAGCATGCCTATTCAGAACAACCGACATTTTACGATTTGATAGGAGCGATTGGATTAAATCGAACAACCGTCGAATTACACCGTAGTCCTGTAGCTTGTGTAGAAGGCAAGCATGTTAAGCGTTTTCGAGATATCTAGGGTAACAGTCCGAGCTACAACATTCTTTTCAAACGTACTGGGAAGCGTAATAACAAATGACATTAAATGCGACACTGAGATCCGACAGCCTATTGGTATGGCCAAGGATGCATTTCAAAGGCTGAGTAGAATATTAAGACAGGAAGATTTCATTTAAAACAAAGAAACAAATACTGGGCTGTTATGTGATATCTATATGGAAGCAGAAGCTGGACGATATTTTCAAGGATGAAGGAAAGACTCGAAGCAACAGAAAAGTGATTCTACAGAAGGATATTGAGGAAAACATGTGAGTAACGACAAGGTTTTGGAGAGGATGCAAACGAAAAGGAAACTTTTCATCTGCTCCGATGAACTTAGATCACTGGTGCCCCCTAAATACGAATTTGCACGAGATACTAGATTAGCAACTAGATCCCACCCTTTTACAGTGAAACCGATAAAATGAAGCCGTAACTTCTACTCCAACAGTTTCTTTCCTCGCACTTCCAGACTGTGGAATTCTCTTCCAAACGATTGCTTCCCCGACGGCTACAATCTCCAGGAGTTTAAATGTAAGGTCAATAGACACCTCCTAACACACTAACCTGCTCCCATTCTATCAAGCACTCTTCCCATCTGCCTAACCCTCATCCTCGCTATCCTTACTCATCTGTCACCTTCCTCCTGTCATTCTCTATGTCTAACCACTCCTTCTCTTTACCTTCCCCTATGTAGCCCCATGTGCAATAGTGGCAGTGGAATGCCTTGCTTGGGGTGAGATGATTAAAAAAAAAAGCTTATACTTAACCTCAAGAAGAAATTGTGGCTTCTGGGACATGTAGTGAGGAAGGAAGTTTTAGGGAATCATATAATCATAGGACTGATAAAGGGAACAGAAACAGGGGAAAACATCACTTGATAGGCCTGAGCATGTGGATGGCGGAACTGGGTTTGGGAGCGGAATCAAGAAGAGAAATGTAAAGAACGACAAGGGATATGGGCAAGTGGAAGTTCATGGTCACCTACGTCCTGAAGGGACACGGCACACAAAGAAAAAGTCGTATACCAGATAAAATCATTTTCAACGACCGTGCCGCAACAAATTGAACAGAGACAAATTGCGTCAATGAATGAATGAATAATACATACATACATACATACATACATACATACATACATACATATATACAAATGCACAAATAAATAAAAATATAATTCCACATACACGGACACAAATTCATACACACAAAATAGCAACATATAATCTGCCTCAGTTTTTAGAAAATGCCATGTTTTTTCAAGAAATACAGAACAATTCATTAAGAACGGTTTCACAGTCTTCTTCTTCTATATACCCTATCCTTTCAGGACGTAGGCGATCATGGCTTTCCACATCTTCCTATCCCTGGTGGTTCTTAGTACGTTTTCTCCTGTTACACCACGCAACCCCCGTTTCGTCATCCACCTGATCAGACCCTTCAAATATGTTATCCACTGCCTTCCTCTGTCTCTTTTTCCTTCTATCTGGCCTGTCAGTATCAGGTTCTCCAAGCCCTCCTTCCTCATTGCATGGTCCAGGAACTTCAGTTGTCACTTCCTGATGCTCACTATTAGTTTTCTTTTCGTTGTTATTCTTTCCAACACCTCATCGTTGCTCACATGTTCGGTCCATGATATCCGCAGCATCCTTCTGTAAAATCACATTTACGCTGCTTCAAGGTTTTTCCTCATCTTCGATGATATTGTCCAGCATTCACAGTAGACAGTATTATAAAGTTATATATTGGAAATTTTCACACATCTGCGTAAAATGTGAACGAAAGAAATTAAATCATTTCAACGGTGAAAGAATATCGGGGAATTTAGGTAGGTACATAAATTACAAATATACAAAGAAAAACAACGCGTAAAACGCTGAAATCGCAGTTAATGTCGTACGCGTGCGCAGTTAAAGCAATAAAGATGGCGCCGGAAAGAAAACGAATGTTGTACGAATTAACGCAAATACGTCGGAGGAACAGAAATCAAGGAATGGGGAATCGGGTGGGAACCTCAATTCATTTCTTCATGATGAAGACGAAATGCAATGACAGATTTAGATTTTATTTACGACAGGAAGAATTTCGATTTGTTTTTCTATTGTGCTTGTTTTTCAACTGAATTGTATTGTGAAATTTTATTGCGTTTTATATCATTAAATTGTATTATTGTATTATGTTTTGTATATTGTTCCAGTAGATCGGGTTATTATGTTATATTTTTAATGTTTTCGATAGACTTGTTCATATTGTATTTGGTGTGTTTTTTTTTCTTTTTTTTTTTGTTATTTCATTTGACTTAACTGATAATAACTTGATTGTTTTTCAACTTTTCCTGAACACTATACTTTGTTAATGAACTTATTTTTAATAGTTTTGATTTAAAACCGAATCTCGGTCATGTCAGTTTTTCCCTTTTCTCTCGATTTCTTTCTTTTTTTTCTTTTTTTTTCTATTTTTCTTTTATACTTTCTTTGTCTTGATCACTTTTTTCTTTCTTTTTCCATATTTTATTTTTATTTTTCTTTCTTTTGTATTTCCTTCTTAAATTTTTTCTACTTTCTGTCACCACTCATTCTTTTCTTTTTCTTACTTTTATTAGCAATTTCTTTTTCTTCTTTCCTTTCTTTGCTTTTATCTTTCTTTTTCTTTCTTTCTTTTTATCTTTTAAATTCTTTTTACTTTCCTTCTTTATTTTTGTTTCTATTTTTTTATTCCTTTTTTTTTTGATCGCTTTTTTCTTTCTTTTTTAGTTTTTTCTTTTTCTTTCTTTTGTATTTCATTCTTGATTTATCTTCTTTCTGTCGCTACTTATTCTTTTCTTTTTCTTTCTTTTATTAACAATTTCTTTTTCTTCTTTCTTTCTTTCTTTCTTTCTTTTTATCTTTTACATTCCTCTCTTTATTTACATTTTACGTTCCTTTCTTTATTTTCGTTTCTATTTTTCTTGTTTTTCCTTTGTCTTGATCGCTTTTTCTTTCTTTTTCCATCTTTTCTTTTTCTTTTCTTTCTTTCGTATTTCTTTCTTGATTTTTTCTTTTCTCTGTCGCTACTCATTCTTTGTTTTTTATTTCTTTTATTAAAAATTTCTTTTTTGCTTTCCTTTCTTTGCTTCTTTCTTTCTTTTTCTTTTTCTTCTTTTTTCTTCTTTTCTTTCTTTCTTTTCTTTCTTTTCTTTTTCTTTACTTCTGTCTTTCTTTTTCTTTTTCTTCCTTTCATTTTATCTTTTACATTATTTTACGTTCCTTCTTTATTTTTGTTTCTATTTTTTCTTCTTTCTTTGTCTTGATCGCTTTTTTCTTTCTTTTTTCGTCTTTTCTTTTTCTTTTTTTTTGTATTTCCTTCTTGATTTTTTTTTGTTGCTACTCATTCTTTTCTTTTTCTTTTCTTTTATTAGCAATTTCTTTTTCTGCTTTCCTTTCTTTGCTTCTTTCTTTCTTTTTCTTTCTTTCTTTTTATCTTTTAAATTCTTTTACGTTTCCTTCTTTCTTTTTGTTTCTTTTTTTTGGGGGGTCTTTTTTAAAGCTTTTTTCTTTCTTTTTCAATCTTTTCTTTTTCTTTATTTTGTATTTCTTTCTCTATTTTTCATTCTTTCTGTCGATACTCATTCTTTTCTTTTTCATATTTTAATAGCAATTTCTTTTTCTTCTTTTCTTTCTTTCTTTTTCTTCTTTCCTTTCTTTACTTCTGTCTTTCTTTTTCTTTTTCTTTTTTTCCCTTTCTTTTTATCTTTTACATTCTTTTACGTTCTCGCCTTTATTTTTGTTTCTTTTTTTTTCCCCTGTTCGCTAATTTTAATCTCTTTCATATTATTTTATTCTTCTATATATTTCTTTTCATTATTTTTCTTTTTTATATCTTTTTTTTTTCTTTTCTCCGACAACCTCAAGCTGAGATTCTTTTGAGTTCCTGCAGAGGTGGTGTTAAAGTACGGCTCCACTCAGTCAGTTAAGTGCCATACGTGAGACACGTTTGGGCGATCATGTCTCGAAAGAGACATGACTGACTGGGCAGAAGATTATCCCGCAGTAGGTTGCCATTGCTTTCTGCGGTAGACTGGTTGCCGACCAAGGCTATAGAACCCAATCTGTCCTGCTATTTAACTTAATTTTCTGTAACTGGAACTTGGTGATGTTCATAACAGTATTTGTTTACAGATTTTCCATTATTATTATTATTATTATTATTATTATAGGGTGGTTCAAAAGTAGGTGGACAGTAAATGATAACATTTATTTTGAGATTCCATATACAATTATATTTACCAATACAATTATTACATTAACAATTAAATATATAATCAGGATTGTCCAAAAGTAGGTGGACAGTAAATGATAACATTTGTTTTGAGATTACATATACAATTATATTTACCAATACAATTATTACATTAACAATTAAATATATAATCAGGATTGTCCAAAAGTAGGTGGACAGTAAATGATAACATTTGTTTTGAGATTACATATACAATTATATTTACCAATACAATTATTACATTAACAATTAAATATATAATCAGGATTGTCCAAAAGTAGGTGGACAGTAAATGATAACATCTATTTTGAGATTCCATATACAATTATATTTACCAATACAATTATTACATTAACAATTAAATATATAATCAGGATTGTCCAAAAGTAGGTGGGCAGTAAATGATAACATCTATTTTGAGATTCCATATACAATTATATTTACCAATACAATTATTACATTAACAATTAAATATATATCTGGGGTGGTCCAAAAGTAGGCGGACAGTAAATGATAACATTTATTTTGAGATTACATAAACAATTATATTTCATAATAAAATTATTACATTGACTATTAAATGTTATTGCGTACAATAATACAAAAGCGTTTAAATTTTATCAACGCAGGTACTGAAACTGTTTTCCATCACAATTTATACAACTTTGAAGTCTATCCCTTACGCTTCAACACACATTTTTGCACAAGTCTCTTTCCGTATTAATTTCTCCAATGCATTTCTTAGGTAATTTTTCAAATCACCTAAATTTTTGATTTCACTAAAAACTTAGTCCTTGAGTACTCCCCAAAAGACGAAATCTATTGGGGGTCAAATCAGTTGAATGTACTGGCCAAACGATGTTGGACAATTTTTGTCTTTATTTTCACCTGATATTAAAGCCAAAATACGACGTTTAGAACGGCTCATGATTAAACATAACAGACATTAATTGTCTGTTATATTTAACAGCATATGTTTAGAAAATTATCTGCTGCCTCGATACACAAACACACACACATACACACACACATACACTAACACACACGCACATACTGTCTCTCTCCCTCTCTATATATTATATATATTTATTAACACACACACACACACACACACACACACACACACACACACACACACACACACACACACACACACACAGTGTTGAATACTCCGGTTCTCGTCCGATCACCGAAGTTAAGCAACATCGAGCCTGGTCAGTACTTAAATGGGTGAGCGTTTGGGAATAACAGGTGCTGTAAACGTAAGGACCAAAAATGCTCCACTGGTCCTCCAGGTTTGAGGTTTGAGGGTTGCGCGCAGGGCTAACAACCCTGCCCCCTAAAAAACAATTTGTTACGGAAACAGTAACAAAAAGATGCTGCCCTACACACCATTGGGTGTAACAGATGAGATGACGATGATGATATATATATATATATACGATAATCAAAAAGTCGGGGCACAGTAAATGATAACATATATTTTGAGATTCCATCTATGATTATACTTACTAATACAATTATTTCATTTGTAATTAAATTTGATTGAATACAATATTACAAAAAACGCTTAAATTTCATCAACACCAATGCTCAAAACTGTTGTCCATCATAATTTACACAGCTTTGAAGTCTACCCTTTCGCGTTTTGACAAACATTTTTGCACAAGTCTCTCTGTGTATTAATTTCTTGAAATGCATCTCTTTCGTAATTTTCTAAACCACTAACACTTCTTGGTTTTCGGCTGTAAGCAAACGTTATTGAAATAATAATGAACGATACACAAACCACTTCCACCTACTATTGGCGACCCTGTGTATATTCTCCATCTAGCTGTATGAATATTTGCAGTGCCAAGCAACGCAATATTCTGGAATGATCGGAATAGAACCTAATTTATTTCCGTTTTTCCGATTTCCTTTAAAAGATTCTTTAATTTCACTCCGTACTTTAGGAATTTCTCTTTGATGTATCTTCTTCTTCATGTGCCGTCTCCCTTCAGGACGTAGGCGATCATGGACTTCCACTTGGCTCTGTCTCTTGTCGCTCTCAGTAAATTTTCACTTGGTATATCTTCCAAGCCCCACTATGTCAACCATTTGCTCAAGCCCATAAATCTAGAATATAAATGGATAGAAAGTAACATGGTCACAAATTGAGGGTTTACTTTATATATTGATTATAATAGAGAATTGATCCCCCACTTTATACCCACATTATAATTTCTGTTTTATTTATCAAATTCTGATTAGGTATGAATCCACCTCTTCTTATTACTGATAAGCTACAC
This sequence comes from Ascarosepion bandense, assembly GCA_037127315.1. Taxonomy (NCBI): domain Eukaryota; kingdom Metazoa; phylum Mollusca; class Cephalopoda; order Sepiida; family Sepiidae; genus Ascarosepion; species Ascarosepion bandense. The sequence goes on along the minus strand of JBBBDQ010001383.1, from coordinate 3,377,797 downwards.
AGAAATATCTTTAGTTTTATTTCTTATTCTTCTACATGTGCCGTGTCCCTTCAGGACGTAGGCGATCATGGACTTACACTTGGCTCTGTCTCTTGTCGCTCTCAGTAATTTTTCTCTTGGTATCTCTTCCAAGCCCCACTCTGTCAACCATTTGCTCAAGCCCATAAATCTAGAATATAAATGTATAGAAAGTAGCAAGGCCACAAAGTGAGGGATCACTTTATATATTGATTATAATAGAGAATTGATCCCCTACTTTATATCCACATTATAATTTCTGTTTTATTTATCAAATTCTGATTAGGTATGAATCACCCTCTTCCCATTACTGATTAGCTACACAGGAATACCTTTAGTTTTATTTCTTCTTAGGTTCCATCAAGCTTAGACTCAAAAGTTTTAGTTAATGTCCAAGCAGTGGGGCAGGATGTGCGTTGTGGAGCATTGGATATGGAACGAGAAATCGGGGAGCCGAGTTCGTATTCCACCGGAGTTCATTGCATTCACTTACGAGCAAATGCCCTTGGGAAAGGTATTAATCCGTCTATTCCTTCCAGTTATGGGTTAAATAACAGGACAGATTGGGTTCTTTAGCCTTGGACGGCAACCAGTCTCCCGCAGAAAGCAATGGCAACCTACTGCGGGATAATCTTCTGCCCAGTCAGTCATGTCTCGAAAGAGACATGATCGCCCAAACGTGTATCACGTATGGCACTTAACTGACTGAATATGAAAGTTGAAAACATAATTAAGACTTCTACTAAACATAAAGTGGGGGATCAGTTCTATATTGCTATGAAGTAATAAACTGATCCCCCACTAATGACTACATAAAAATATAATGCAGCTCTTCCTCCTCCAGTTATGGGTTAAATAGCAGGACAGATTGGGTTCTATAGCCTTGGTCGGCAACCAGTCTACCGCAGAAAGCAATGGCAACCTACTGCGGGATAATCTTCTGCCCAGTCAGTCATGTCTCTTTCGAGACATGATCGCCCAAACGTGTATCACGTATGGCACTTACAGAAATAGAAGATGTCACCCTTCCATGGGATTACAGCATCTACACAGACAGAAAAATTGAAGCAAATAGGCCGGACATTATTGTTAAAAACCAAAAAGAAAACAGTTACCTATTAATTGATATGGCTTGTCGAGCGGACTGTAACATAGCAACCAAGGAATTCGAAAAACTGCCAAAATATAAAAACCTGGAAATTGAAATAGAAAAAAATATGGAAATTGTAAACAAGAATCGTGCCAGTGATAATATGTGCACTTAGAATGATAAAAAACATTGAAAGAATCCCTAGAAACCCCAGATTAAGAGATATACAAAAAATTGTCTTGTTAAGTACAGCCCACACACTAAGGAGAACTTTGTCTATGTAACGCTAGGGATGATAGGGGAGATAGAAAAACATGAAATGGAACCATACCAACACATCACGACCTGCCTTAAGTCTTCCCGCAGACTTGGTAGGTAGTGCGACCATAGCAGAAATCGATTTATAATGAAAAGTGAAATAATAATAATAATAATAATAATAATAATAATAAGAAGAAGAAGAAGAAGAAGAAGAAGAAGGTGAAAAGAAGAAGAATCTAAAATAGAAAGAATAAACAGGAAAATATGACCAAATATAATGTTAGGCAAGTTCGAGCAAAATCCCAAAAAAAAAGAAAACCACAGGAAATTACAAGGAACCTAAATTTCTGCTGTCATCTATCATATAACCCATAAAAATCTTGCACAAAATTTATCAATGCGAATAGATGAAATAGATCACTGAACGTATTACATATTTCCAAACAAAAGAAAGTATTACATATCTCCGACCAAAAGAAAGTATTACATATCTCCGACCAAAAGAAAGTATTACATATCTCCGACTAAAAGAAAGTATTACATATCTCCGAAGAAGGTGAAACAAATGCTCCAAAATCTTATAGGCCAATAACATGTCTTCCCTCCATATATAAATTCATTATGTCTGCCCTGACGAATTGTACTTACTCAGCAGGGATAGATCAACATAAAGCTCTTGATACTGTGCTGCAGTCTTGGATCTTTAAGGCTTTGGAAATTTACAAAGTGTTCTTGGTCATATGTTTTACCACACCAAAAGCAGTGCCATTTCCAATTGTTTGAATATCTGACGAGGAATCCTCCAAGGAGACTCCCTGTCGCCCCTTCTATTCTGTCTGTCCTTAATCGTCTTTTCGCATGAACTAAACAGTATTAACTATGGATGTAAAGTGTTTAATCACCCATTCTACATCGATAACAGCAAACTCATTGCCAAAGACGACAATAAGTTTAAATTTCTTGTTATTATCTCGTTATATTCTCGTTATTTCTCGTTATCAACGCGTCAATACTGTGAATTGTTTTAGTGATGACATCATTATAGATTTCGGAGTAGATAAATGTGCAAAAGTAAAATTTTAAGAAAGAGATAATTACAGAAACCCACTCAACAGATCTAAATTTTGTTACAAAGATTAAGGAACTTGAACAAGAACAAACCTATAAATGCCTCGGAGTCAGCGAAAGAAATGGAATACAGTCAGTCAGTTTAGTGCCATACGTGATACATGCTATGGATAATCATGTCTCGAAAGAGACATGACTGACTAGGAAGATTATCCCGCAGTAGGTTGCCATTGCTTTCTGCGTTAGACTGGTTGCCGACCAAGGCTATAGAACCTAATCTGTCCTGTTATTTGACTTATAGCTAAAGGGGGGAGAGATGTATTATATTATTAAGTAGTAATAAGTAGGGGATCAGTTTAATATAGTTATGAAGTAATAAACTGATCCCCCACTTTACTCACAGAAGCCTTAATCATTTTTCCAACTATTATATTCAGTCAGTTAAGTAATATACGTGATACACGCTTGGGCGATCATGTCTCGAAAGGGATATGACTGACTGGGAAGATTATCCCGCAGTAAGTTGCATTGCTTTCTGCGGTAGACTGGTTGCTAGCCAAGGCTATAGAAACCAATCCCTCCTGTTGTTTGACTAATAAGTAGAGGGGGATAAGATGTATTATATTATTAAGTAGTAATTAGTCAGGGATCAGTTTATTACTTCATAACAATATAAAACCGATCCCCAACTTTATGTTCAGTTGAAGTTTTAATTATATTTCCAACTATTATATTCAGTCAGTCGGTTTAGCGTCATACGTGATACACGCTTTGGGTAATCATGTCTCGAAAGATACATGACTGACTGGGAAGATTATCTCGCAGTAGGTTACCATTGCTTTCTGCGGTAGACTGCTTGTCAGCCAAGGCTATAGAACCCATTCTCTCCTGTTGTTTGACTAATAGCTAGAAGGGGAAGAGATGTATTATATTATTAAGTAGTAATTAGTCGGGGATTAGTTTATTACTTCATAACAATATAAAACCGATCCCCAACTTTATGTTCAGTAGAAGATTTAATTATGTTTCCAACTATTATATTCAATCAGTCAGTTCAATGCCAAACGTGATACAAGCTTTGGGCGATCATGTCTCGAAAGAGACATGACTGACTGGGCAGAAGATTATTCCGCAGTAGGTTGCCACTGCTGTAGACTGGCTGCCAGCCAAGGCTATAGAACCTAATCTATCCTATTATTTAACCCATAACTGGAGGGAAGAGACGGATTAATAGCTTTCCCAAGGGTATTTGTGCGAAAGTGAATTCAAGGTATTCAACTGGCATTCGAACTTGGCACCCCGATCTCTCGTTCCGAGTCGATATCCACTGCACAACAACGCACATCCTTCCCCAAATAACGAAGAAAGTAAGAAAAGAATACAACAGGCGTGTCCATCTGGCGTTAAGTACCGAGTTGAATTTACAAAGCAATTGTATTGTACCCCAGAGACAGCCAAAGAGTTTATGGCCATAAACTCTTTGGCTGTCTCTGGGGTACAATACAATTTCAACATCCATAACTGACATTAATAGATCTCAAAACGAAAAAGCTTCTCACTTGCCACCGCATGTATCATTCTAAGGCCGATGTTGATGGTCTGTGTGCGTCCAGATCCGAAGGAGGAAGAGGATTAGTTCAACTAGAACTGTCTTACAAATCTACAGCATTCGGTCTTCAAAGATATCTGGAAACTACAAAAGACTGAATGACAATTTGTGTCAAAGAACACGAAAGAAATAAGAAATTTTATGCAGTAATAAAGGAAATAAACAAATACAAAAGGGGATTTCAAATGAATGAAAAAGTGAAAGTAAACCATACAACGCATATTGCAGCGGCAAGGAACCTAAAAGAGAAAGCAAATGCAATGTAACAAATGCAGAAACAACGGAAAAATAAGCCTCTTCATATTCAATACTCAACCTGTACTAGACAAGCTGATGTATCAATGTACCAATAGGTGGTTACTTAGTGCTGGGTTAAAAGCTGAAAACAAAGATTTTATCCGTGATTGATAGGACCAATGCTTGCTAACTAGGAATTACCAAGCACATACTGAAAAATTGTGTTGACCTCATATGTGGATTGTGACGGCCGTCAAGCATCGATAGTGGTGTGTTTGGCATAGCGAATGACGCGTTCCAGAAGCTGAGTAAAGTACTAAGAAACAGGAAAATTTCACTAGAAACAAGTGCTAGATTGTTATGTCAGTTCTTCAATACGGCAGTGAATGCTGGACAATATCATCGAAAATGAAGGAAAAACTTGAAGCAGCGGAAATGTGGTTCTACAGGAGGATGCTGTGGATATCATGGGCCGAACATGTGAGCAATGATGAGGTTTTGGAAAGAATGGCATTGAAAAGAAAACTAATAGTGAGCATCAGGAAGATACAACTGAAGTTCCTGGGACATGCAATGATGAAGGAGGGCTTAGAGAAGCTGATACTGACAGACCAGATAGAAGGAAAAAGAGACAGAGGAAGGCAGTGGATAACATATTTGAAGGGCCTGATCAGGTGGATGACGGAACGGGGGTTGCGTGGTGTAACAGGAGAAAACGTTTCTAAGAGCCGCCAGGGATAGGGAAATGTGGAAAGACATGATCGCCTACGTCCTGAAAGGACAGGGTAGATAGAAGAAGATATATGCAAACTGTTTATAAGAAATTATAATGTGGATAAAAAGTGGGGGATCAAATCTATATTATAATCAATACATAAACTGATCCCTCATTTTGTGGCCACGCTAATTTCTATACATTTATATTCTAGATTTATGGGCTTCAGGTAGTGGATGGCAGAGCGGGGCTTGGGTGGAGTAACAGGAGAAAGCGTGCTAAGAGCCACCAGTGATAGGGAGACGTGGAAAGCCATGATCGCTTACGTCCTGAAAGGACAGGGCACATAGGCGAAGAAGATCATTGGAAGAGATCGAAATATTCCTTGAGGAAGGGAGCATGGATAATAATTTGTGACTGACTCTGAATTAAATCTTTTCTTGGCGAGAATATTTGTATTTGTGACTGACGTTCGTAGAGGCATAAACAATTTGCACTATCTATGTTTTTGTTTTTTTATTTAAGAATAAAAAGACAAACCGAAGTGCAATTGGGAATAAAATCCTATAATTTCCAGATTGCTTCTTGCATCCCTAAGATAAATACAGCTGCTTTGTTAATGGCATTCCTTACGATTTTATATTTATTTATTTTACCAGGTATTTTTATTGATTTTGTTTAAGTTCCTTGCCTCATCAGGCATTAAAAAACTTTTCTGTTACTTTAGATTCGTTGTTATTGACGTTGTCGTTAATATTAATACATCCGTTCGTGCATTAGTTGCCCATGATTTTATAAAACGAAACAAAAAAAAAACAAAACAAAACGAAACGAAACGAAACAAAACAAAACAAAACGAAACGAAACGAAACAAAACAAAACAAAACGAAACGAAACGAAACGAAACGAAACAAAACAAAACAAAACAAAACAAAACAAAACAAAACAAAAACAAAAACAAAACAAAAACAAAAACAAAACAAAAACACGGCTTACGGCCTATCATGTTGATCCCCGAAGTTAAGCAACGTTGAGCCTGGTCAGTACTTAGATGGGTGACCGCTTGGGAATACAAGGTGCTATAAGCGTATAGAGACGGATGTGCGTTGCGGTGCAGTGGATATCGGCTCGGAAAGAGAAGTCGATGAGCCGAGTTCGAATTCCAGTTGAATACGCTGCATTCACTTAAGCACTGGTACTCTTGAGAAATCCGTCCGTTCTCTCCAGCTATGGGTTAAATAACAAGAGTAGGACTTGGGGACCCTGCCCTTAAAAACAAATCCCAATGAATCTTCAAAACAAATAAACTAAATGAAACAAATCAAAAACGATTTTCAGCATTAAAATGAATTAATGAAGGTCGATATACTGCTTAAATAAACTAAGCAACCAACCAAAATAAAAGCATTATTGACGTTGACAACCGCCATTTTGTTTGTTTCTTCTTTCTCATTGTGTTCTCCTGTTTTTGTTGGTGGTGGTAGTTTCCGGTGGTCATTTTTATCTTTTTCTTTTCTATTTCCATTTGCAAATATGGGCCAGTTTGATTTATACTACCACAGCAATTTTAAGCTGACTGTTCAGTCAGTAAAGTGCCATATGTGATAAACGCTTAGGTGATCATGTCTCTGACTGGCAGAAGGCATTACCGCAGTAGGTTGCCATTACTTTCTATCGTTGAGCGGTTGCCAACCAAAGCTATAGAACCCAATCTGTTCTGCTATTTAACCCGTAGCTGGAGGGTGAAGCAACGGACTGATACCTTTCGCAGGGGTATTTGCGCGTAAGCAAACGCAACAAATTCTGCTGGGATTCGAACTCGGCTCTCTGATTTATCGTTCCGAGCTGATATCCACCGGTCAAGAATTACGATGCCAAATTACGTTCTTTTGTTACACCCACTTGGGTAGCAATCTCTCTTTTATGCAGGTTTCATTAAAAATGACAGACAAGGTGTGATGGTAAAGTTGTTTATGTAATATACATATATAAATCATAAAAAGAGAAGCCCCATACAGTATTAACAGTAAAAATTGTAAATGGCAAACTACTGCGGGATAATCAACTGCCCAGCCTGTCATGTCTCTTTCGAGACATGATCGCCCAAAGTGTGTATCACGTATGCCACTTAACTGACTGGCTGAATATAATAGTTGGAAACATAATCTACCGGACATAAAGTGAGGGGTCGGTTTTCTATTGTTAGAAAGTAATAAATTGATCCACCACTTATTTTACTTAATATAATAATGTAATATAATATATATCTTCTCACTCTAGCTATGACTTAAATGGCAGGTTAGATTGGGTTCTATAGCCTTGGCTGGCAACAAGTCTACCGCAGAAAGCAATGGCAACCTACTGCGGGATAATCAATTGCCCAGTCAGTCATGTCTCTTTCGAGACATGATCGCCCAAGCGTGTATCGCGTATGGCACTTAACTGACTGAAGGGACTGCACTGGAAGCCCTGCATGATCTGAAAAATGTTATTTCTTTTTTTTTTTTTTTTTTTTTTTCATTAAAGATCGTCTTGTCTAGAAATTTCACTCAGATGTTCAGTTCTTCCTGTAAAAACTTGATTGCGTTTATAAATCCGGTAGAAAATTTTCACAAATTGTTGTTCACAAAATGTTAACAAAATGAGTTCCTTTCAGCTCACAGGACAGGTATTGTAGCGGATAAAAAGATTAATTAAAATTAAAATTCTTCACTTTTACAAAAATTCACAACGACGTGTGAAATCCCGGTTTTTCCCAAATAGAAAAAGGATTGACCATCTGCTTAAAGAAAAAGTCGAAACCAGATTTCGCATGTAGATGTTAAAATGATTTTGGTTGCCGACCAAGGCTATAGAACCCAATCTGTCCTGTTATTTAACCCATAACTGGAAGGAATAGACGGATTAATAACTTTCCCAAGGGTATTTGCGCGTAAGTGAATGCAAGGAATTCAACTGGAATTCGAACTCGGCTCCCCGATTTCTCGTTCCGAGTAGATATCCAATGCACCACAACGTGCGATAAATCTAAAAGATCCCCCAAAATTATGCCTAGAAACAGCTCGTTGAAAACGTCATAATAAAGGAAAACTAGATCACATTTTATGCTACCAAAATCTTTTGAATGATTTTTTTTTTAATCATTTCACCTCAAGCAATGCATTCCACTGCCACTATAGCGCAGGGGGTTACATAGGAGAAGTTGATGAGAGAGTGATTAGATATAGGAAATGTCAGAAGGAGGGTGATAGACGAGTAAGGATGTACATGTACATGAGAGAATGGGTGCGAGTTAGTGTGTTAGGAGGTGTCTATTGATCTTACATTTAAACTCCTGGAGATTGTAGCTGTTGATGAGAGAGTGATTAGATATAGGAAATGTCAGAAGGAGGGTGATAGACGAGTAAGGATGTACATGTACATGAGAGAATGGGTGCGAGTTAGTGTGTTAGGAGGTGTCTATTGATCTTACATTTAAACTCCTGGAGATTGTAGCTGTTGGGGAAGCAAGAATGTGGAAGGGAATTCCACAGGCGGGAAGAGCGAGAAAAGAAGATGTTGGAGTAGAAATTGCGGTTACATTTTATCGGTTTCACTGTAAAAGAGTGGGACCTAGTTGTTAATCTTGTATCTCGTGCAAATTCGCACCTAGGGGGCACCAGCGATCTAAGTTCATCGGAGCAGAAACCGTGAAAGTACTGATAGAAAAGGCACGGTGAAGCCACGTGACTGCAGCCGGTCTGCCAAGTCGGTATCGATCACATTACAGATTCTCCGTTGTATTTTGTCAAGGACCCCGAGGAGAATAGCAGGGGCACCCGACCAGATGTGGCAGCAGTATTCAATACACGGGCGGATGGTAGATTTATATATGTGCAGGATAGATTCAGACGGAAGAAACTTCCGGGCCCTGCACAGAGAACCGACTTTCAAACTAACGGATTTATCAATGGATTCGATATAGTCATTCCACTTGAGGTCAGCTAAGATTCTGAGGCCAAGCAGGCGTAGTGTTTAACTCTCTGGGAGGCAAGCCTGTTCCATGCTAATGGGAGGTAGGTGCGAATGTCTATGATGGTTAATTGATAGCAGCTTCGTTTTGGAAGAATTGAAATTTATGAGCCATTTCTTACGGGTTGGAGGTCCTTTTCAAGCTCGGCAGCGAGGTTCGCTTTGTCGTTCACACCAGATTTTTGATCGAGGCGAGAGTAAACTGTGGTGTCATCGGCATACATGCCTACTTGGGATCTTATGGCATCGGGGAGATCATTACTCTGCTTCAATAAACGACACACTTTGATTTACCAAAAAATATGCCGTTTCCATTGGGTTAAATAAAGCCTAATTAGGAAATTATTCAATCAACCCTCGAACCCCTCTCTCTATTACTATCTCTCTCTCTATTACTCTCTCTCTCTCTATTACTCTCTCTCTCTCTCTCTCTCTCGCTCCCTTATACGCACACCCACGCGCGCGCACACCCACATGTACGCTCTCTCTCACACACATACACAAACAAACACACACACACACACACACACACATATATATATATATATATATATATATATATATATATAAAGTTTTTTGTATGCTGTCGTCAGGCCTGAAATGAGCAAACTGAAGATCACTATCATAAATAAACAATGCACTAAAAACCTATATACAGAGCCAGCTTAATGCGTAGCAGCAATTTTTCTACTGTATTTAGATAGATAGATAGATAGATAGATAGATAGATAGATAGATAGATAGATAGATAGATATGGATAGGTGAAGATAGATAGATAGATAGATAGATAGATAGATAGATAGATAGATAGATAGATATGGATAGGTGAAAATAGATAGATAGATAAGAAATGGTTTAAGATAGATAGATAGATAGATAGATAGATAGATAGATAGATCGTGAAGTACCTGAGATAGATAGATAGATAGATAGATAGATAGATAGATAGATAGATAGATAGATAGATGTGAAGAGACAGGCATAGATAGATAGATAGATAGATAGATAGATAGATAGATAGATAGATAGATAGATAGATAGATGTGAAGAGACAGGCATAGATAGATAGATAGATAGATAGATAGATAGATAGATAGATAGATAGATAGATGTGAAGAGACAGATAGATAGATAGATAGATAGATAGATAGATAGATAGATAGATAGATAGATGTGAAGAGACAGGCATAGATAGATAGATAGATAGATAGATAGATAGATAGATAGATAGATGTGAAGAGACAGGCATAGATAGATAGATAGATAGATAGATAGATAGATAGATAGATAGATAGATGAAGAGACAGGCATAGATAGATAGATAGATAGATAGATAGATAGATAGATAGATAGATAGATAGATAGATGTGAAGAGACAGGGAGAGATAGATAGATAGATAGATAGATAGATAGATAGATAGATAGATAGATAGATAGATAGATAGATGTGAAGAGACAGGGAGAGATAGATAGATAGATAGATAGATAGATAGATAGATAGATAGATAGATAGATAGATAGATAGATAGATAGATGTGAAGAGACAGGGAGAGATAGATAGATAGATAGATAGATAGATAGATAGATAGATAGATAGATAGATAGATAGATGTGAAGAGAGACAGGCATAGATAGATAGATAGATAGATAGATAGATAGATAGATAGATAGATAGATAGATAGATAGATGAAGAGACAGGCATAGATAGATAGATAGATAGATAGATAGATAGATAGATAGATAGATAGATAGATGTGAAGAGACAGGCATAGATAGATAGATAGATAGATAGATAGATAGATAGATAGATAGATAGATAGATGAAGAGACAGGGAGAGATAGATAGATAGATAGATAGATAGATAGATAGATAGATATATGTGAAGAGACAGGCGATAGATAGATAGATAGATAGATAGATAGATAGATAGATAGATGATGAAGAGACAGGGAGAGATAGATAGATAGATAGATAGATAGATAGATAGATAGATAGATAGATAGATAGATAGATAGATAGATGATGTGAAGAGACAGGGAGAGATAGATAGATAGATAGATAGATAGATAGATAGATAGATAGATGTGAGACAGGCATAGATAGATAGATAGATAGATAGATAGATAGATAGATAGATAGATAGATAGATAGATGAAGAGACAGGGATAGATAGATAGATAGATAGATAGATAGATAGATAGATGAAGAGACAGGCATAGATAGATAGATAGATAGATAGATAGATAGATAGATAGATAGATAGATAGATGTGAAGAGACAGGCATAGATAGATAGATAGATAGATAGATAGATAGATAGATAGATAGATGTGAAGAGACAGGGAGAGATAGATAGATAGATAGATAGATAGATAGATAGATAGATAGATAGATGTGAAGAGACAGGGAGAGATAGATAGATAGATAGATAGATAGATAGATAGATAGATAGATAGATGTGAAGAGACAGGCATAGATAGATAGATAGATAGATAGATAGATAGATAGATAGATAGATAGATAGATAGATGAAGAGACAGGGATAGATAGATAGATAGATAGATAGATAGATAGATAGATAGATAGATAGATGTGAAGAGACAGGGAGAGATAGATAGATAGATAGATAGATAGATAGATAGATAGATAGATAGATAGATAGATAGATGATGAAGAGACAGGCATAGATAGATAGATAGATAGATAGATAGATAGATAGATAGATAGATAGATAGATAGATAGATAGAAGGTAGGTGAGACAGAAAATGCAAAAAATCATCCAAGAAGGGAAATTATATTCAACTCTCCTTTTAAAAAATGAATTATCAAATGATTAATATCGAGAAGGATTGAAAAATTCAAAAAAATGATCTTTAAATTTGTCTTTGTGTTTATTGACAATTTTGTTACACAGAAAGTGATTTGTCCTGAAATTCGTATCTCAAGAACGCGTATTTTATCCTTCTCAGAGATAAGGAAAAAAGAAAGAAAAGAGAGGCAACAAGATAGAGTCTGAGTCGGAGTTTTGTTTAACGGCATATCAACAACTCTGTGGGTTATGTCATGCCAAAAAGGTTGGGTCTTAAGGTATTTTTTCATGTTCGGTAATAGTGAGAAGTGTGATTTAGTCAAAATTTAATGATTTTTTTTTTGTTTTTATTCTTTTTGATTTTAGGAAACTGAAAATGTCTTCTAGTTTTGTATTCAAAGATATTTTGCTGAGAATAATTTTTTTCCTTCAAAAATTTGTTATGGTGATCATTTTTTCTTCAAAAATGTTTTATTGGTAATATTTTTTCCTTCGAAAATGTATATTCTTCTATTTTTATGCATATATTTCTATAAAAATGTATTTTTATACTTTCATAGTGTTTTGACCCTAGTTTTGGGATTAACTATTTGCCCATAGCTGGGAACCTAACAGGTGCTACCACTCCTGAGAACAACGGCAATTAAGAGGTGGTTCCATTTTCCTCACAACCTCCGAATTAGAGGCCTTGCTGCCTGATGCACTTTACTCTCATACCCAGGACCAGCAACAAGAAAGAAAAACCTCAACAGAGTAAATAGCTTGTCATCTTTACGTAAAAAAGCTAATTATCTAAATAACGCTTTGTTAACTGTTTGCCAATTGGAATTCAGTTTAATTAAAGAACAAATTTAAGAACACGATAAATATTTTGGGGCTGGTAATGTGAAAACTGCTGAACTGTATTTATTTCTTCATAGAAGGGGGTCAGTTTACGAGGTGTTTATTGAAATGAAAAATTCACGTGAGAGCAGAGTGATACAGAAGTAGAGAGCAATTAACAGTCAAATTGCACCATTAATTTCTGGGTAATTTTGAATTAGGTTTCAAATGACGAAAAAAAAAAAATACGCCTAAGGGAGATAAATCTAGGAGAGAATGAACTTATAATTACCCGGCTGCTTCTCATTTTCTGTTTAATAAATGGTATGAATAAACAGAGAATAATCCTGGACGAAACTTTAATAACTAAGTAAAGATAATAATTATGCTTCAGGGTATGCTGGGATATTATGGCCACCCATATTAAAAGATGGTTTTATCAAGTGTATTTGTTTGATGGGCCAGAAAACGGTTCCTTTTGAAGTTCGGCCTCTTAAGCGGTATCTACTTTGACCAAAGGGGGAACGGAAATTAAAGGCGTGGGTTGAGGATTTGGAGGCATCAAGTGACAACAAAATCGGAAATAGGGTATATCCAACACAGGTGAGGACAACAGACTGAATGTAATTAAAAAAAGGTGATAACGTTTCATCTCCGTAATTTAGACAGAAATTAACATATTTTTGCTTACCTATTTTTTTTTTAAGAAAACGAATTGTGCACTTTATGGAAAAAATTCTGAGTTTGATAAGAGAATCAAAAGTGGTTTGCTAAAATTTTTACTGAACAGTTTGGTAGACTATTTAAGGATGATACAACTTTATTTGACAATAATTTATATATATATATATATATATATATATATATATATATATATATATATATATATATATATATATACGCTCTCACACATTGATTGAGCACTCTGGAAGAATGGTAAACTTTAAAAAACAGTAGCTACTCTAGCATCTACGCATCATTCATTCAGGAATGAATTAGAACACTCTCAGCTATTGGGCGTGTATAATGATAATATACACGCTAAAAAGTCTGCCTCCTTCTACCGAGCGCCCGTAGCTCAGAGGTAGAATCGCCGACTGACGCTAATTCGGTCGGGTTTCAATCCTTGGTTAAAAGCAATCAGAGTCTAACCGTACTGATTAGCTGTGATACAGCGAAACAGATCTGTCTGCAAATGACTATATATTAGAAAATTTTTTAGATATTCTACAATTTCATGGGTAATACGTATTTGGCCGCTGGAAAAAAGCTGCTCGTCAGACCCCCAAAAAAAAGTTTTTCTAAATTGTATTACTCTGTTAGAGTAAATAAATAAATTTAACATTGACTTCTTTCTATTAGATTTACATACCAAATATTCTACGTTATATATATATATATATATATATATATTTTTTAACATTATTTTTACCGATACTCGTATTAAAGGAGATATTCTGTTTTTTTATTAAACAGTATTTTTATATTTATATCTACCGTCCTGATTATTCACGATAAATTTTTATTACGAAAATGTATGCTTTCCAGCAGGATTCGAACCTGCGACCCCTATTACATAGGGGAAGCATACCATTTGATCTGGTATCGTCTTGACCACTTGACCATGAATAGCCTCATGATCAGGCGATGTTTTTATCATGCTTATATAACACACTTTTCGATTTTACCGGAAACAAGCTAAAGTGATAAAAGCCTCATCTGATCAAGAGGCTATCCATGGTCGAGTGGTCAAGACGGTACCAGATCAAATGGTATGCTTCCCCTATGTAATAGGGGTCGCAGGTTCGAATCCTGCTGGATAGTACACATTTTCGTAATAAAAATTTATCGTAAATAATCAGGCCGGTAGATATAAATATAAAAATACTGTTTAATTAAAAAACAGAATATCTACTTAAATACGAGTATCGGTAAAAATAATTCATTACAAATTGTCGGTTGCTTATAACCAAGTTTCGTTAATTTCCGTAACATGTTTATGTGTGTGTGTGTGTGTAATAGTATCTCCAAAGCAATAAAAAGAACTAGATAACTCGTAGAATAAAATTTTAAATTCCTCAGAGATAAAGAAGGCGCTGGAAGAAATTTAACGTGCGAGGGGAAAAAAACCGAACCCCACACACACATGAACCCTCTGACTTATTTATCTATACACGATACCTTGGCCATCAGAAAAGCAAACGGATCCCTACACGTGAAGTCAGACATTTATTCGCCTGAAGAGAGTCAACTTTAGACTCGAAATACGTGCAGCGTCACAAATACCATTATGTACACTTAACATATCATACAAAAAGCAAGTAATATAAATAATAATAATAACAAATCTACAATTAAAAAAATTCGTTCACGGTTTCTCGCACTTTTATTCTATATCAATTTTTCTAGTTGGAACAACCCTATTTCTGTTTTTAATATACATATATATATATATATATAGCATAATGATAATCCACGTATACTGTCTTAATATGTATAGGAAAAACTACTAAAAAATTGTAAGTTAAAAATGTATTTTTTGACAGTGTTTATTTATTTCTATTTTATATATATATATATATATATATATATATATATATATATATATATAATATTTCAGACCTGCCTCGGCCTTTCATAAGAAACGAATGATTTTAAAATTTAAATTAGAAGCGTCCGTCGCGAGAAGCGTCCGTCGCGTGGTGTAGAAAGCAATAGAGTTTGAATATTTTTAAACTTAAACCTAGCAGCCTGGATGTGCGTTGTGGTGCATTGGATATCGGCTCGGAACGAGAAATCGGGGAGCCGAGTTCGAATTCCAGTCGATTCACTGCATTTACTTCCCTTTCCCATGGGTATTTGCGTTATTCCAGTTATGGGTTAAATAACAGGACAGATTGGGTTCTATAGCCTTGGTCGGCAACCAGTCTACCGCAGAAAGCTAATGGCAACCTACTGCGGGATAATCTTCTGCCTAGTCAGTCATGTCTCTGTCGAGACATGATCACCCAAGCGTGTATCACGTATGGCACTTAACTGACTGATTGAAGCCTAACAGTAATAATACTTTTAAATGTTGTTTTAAAGAAATTTTCTTAAGTGAATCTAAAAAATGTTTAACTATTGAAATATTTATAAAGATTCAAAATACCTAAGCCCCTATTTAACCCTAGCCTATATGTATGTCCATTATTTTTTCTTTTCTTTTTTTTTTCTGCGTGAGTATGTGGAACTAAAATCGGAATCTATCAGGAAACATTTGCAATTTTCTAATGTGTGTACTGGTTGATTGAAGTGTTCAGCTATGGGGGAATAAGGGTTGTTTTGGCGTATGCTTTGTGATTGAGTGCTCGGCAGAAAGGCGTCGAGTACCATTTTCAAAGTCTTTGATATGACCCGGCTGGGGATCGAAACCAGTAACAGATTTTTATTTATTAATCCGACAGATTTTTTTTTTAACTGTAAACATTTTTTTCGTATAAACGGTTTGTGTATTCATTAATCACTCTGTTTATTTATTTATTTCCACCTTCTTGGCTGAATATTCGAGAAATCTTATTTTAAAAAAAAGCGTGAGTCGTCTCCTAAGGTTCGAACGGAAGCAGCGTTGACAGCTATTAACTCGGGTGCGCACTATACCAACTGAGCTATGAATCACCTCGACGGGTATGCGTTTTTTAATGAAGACTTTGTAAGTGAATTGTTTCTTGTCATAGACCCAAGGAATTTTCGCATCTGTCCATTTTCGTATCTAAACCTCAATGAAACAATTTTCTAAAGCAATAGCGTCTAATCAAAGACAAATATCCACTTAAGATATCTATCTATCTATCTATCTATCTATCTATCTATCTATCTATCTATCTATCTATCTATCTATCTCAGCCTGTTAATATCTATCTATCTATCTATCTATCTATCTATCTATCTATCTAAGTTTACAAAAACTAATAACCGCCTAAAAAGTCCTACATTGTTTTCTTCCGAACACCCGCTCCCCATTTCCTACACTTGCTCTATTTTTGTCCGTGGGTAAGCCGACCTGACATTGATAATACCCTGCTGAGCATGCCATCCACCCAAGCATCTACGCCACCTCTTACGACAACGTTCATCAACTCTACGCCACCTCTAACATACTCTCTAACTGGCTAACTTCCATTTTCGATAAAATAATCCAAGGTTTTTTGATGTCTGAAATACGATAGCTGCATTCAACCTCGCTCTTCTGGAAAAAAAAAAAAAAGCTCATGGGCGTTCAAAACGTCTGGTAACACACAGCCTGTATACTTATTCTCATATGAGCATCAATGGAGTATTAGAAAGAATGTTCAAGATATTTGAGTTTTGATAAACCTTTAAAGCAAAACAGAATGTGAATCTGGTGAATAAGCATTTTTTGTTTTGACACGAATAATTATTCAATTACTTTTTTATTGCTATGACTTTAATGAATACAACAAAAAGAGTGTTATTCTTAACAAACGGGTTTCGTTCTCCCCCACCTATATATATATATATATATACTAGCAGTATAGCCCGGCGTTGCTCGGGTGTAATGAAAGCTTTAAAACTAATCCATGGTCCTGGAGCTCAGACTCTTTGGACGTTGGCACAAAAAGACTAAAAAAAGCAATAGTTGTTTCCAGTTAAAGCGAAACCGTAGACTGAAAGAAAAATGAATTGATGTAAGTCAAATTTTGATTTCCTGGTATCGATATCAAATAAGTTAATTTTCGTCGTAAACTGAAGTAAAATGTATCATGGCTGAGGCTAAGAACTACAATTATACCTACTTAGAGCCAAACCCGAAGCAAAAACTAAAATAAAATGGCTGAAAAACTGATTTTGATCAGACCCGGTATCTTGCCTTTTATATATATATTATCGATTTTCTGCACTATTGTAAGAACTTCAACCTTGAAACTTCAGAATATCGTTTCTTATGTCTTTGTCTATGAATGTATCAAATTTGATTAAAATCGGACCACTCCTTCTATAACCCGATTTTTTCGGTTATCGATTTTCGATATTTATCGGGGATATCTCAACACAAAACCTAGCTAAGAACACTCGCAGACGCTTATAGTACAACTGTGTACATTTTCAAGAAAATCGGTTCAGCCGTTTCGTAGTCTATAGGTAACGGACACACACACGCACACAGACAAAGTTCCATTTATAAATAATTTTAGATAGATCTATATATATTCACTACCGGCTATAATTATTAGGTCACCCCATTTTTAAAAAAGTGATGTATTTCGTACTATTTTTAGTATTTATTGCCAAGTGAATTATTCTAAATAAAAATAGAATGGTTCTTTTGTTATTTACTTTGCAAAATTTTACAAGGCAAGGAAGCAAAGATTAACTCGTCCGAATCGCCCTAAATTTTCTTCATTCTTCTGTATGCGATCAGATTAGGAGGTGCTCTTGCTTGGGGGTTTCACACTGTAGTTTTTTTGTTTGTTTTTTGGGGGGTATTTTAATTAAGCCATGCCTCAAGAGTTATCTGTAGAGATAAGAACTCAAATTCAAAATTTTAATGATGATGGTTATTTCCAAAGGAGGATAGCTAAGAGACTGAGTGTGTCCAGGTGTGCAGTTCAGTATGCACTGCATAGGAGAGACAAAACTGGAAGCCATGCGAATAGAAAAAGAACAGGGAGAAAACGGAAAACATCAGTAAGAGAGGACCGCAGAATGGTATTGAAGAGTGTAAGAGACAGGAGGAAAACTGTCCCTCAAATACAAGCAGAAGTGAATACCGACAGGTTGATCCAGTCTGTAAATACAGGGAAGCGAAGGCTTCGAGAGGTGGGTCTCTTTGGGCGAGTGATAGCCAAAAAGCCTTTGTTTCGTTCAGTCAATAAGAAGAGACTAGCATGGGAAAGCGAGCACAAAAACTGGACGCCAGAACAGTGGTCAAAAGTGTTGTGGACTGATGAGCCTAAGTTCGAACTGTTTGGGAGTAAAAGGAGGGTGTACATGCGGAGGAGTTTTGGGAAGAGAGTTTAAGGTGAGTGTGTACAGTCATCGATGAAACATCGTGGTGGATCCTGCGTGGTTTTGGGTTGTTTTGCCGGCACGAATTCAGGTGACTTGGTTGAAGTAAAGGGGACTATGAAGAAAGAACAGTACCATTCAATCTTGTTGAAATCTGCAATTCCATCTGGATTGCGTATTGTGGGTCAAAATTTCATCCTCCAGTAGGATAACGACCCAAATCATACTTCTAAATTGTGCCAAAATTATTTAAAATTAAAAGAAACTGCTGGTTATGTGTTGGCCACCCCAGTCACCAGATCTCTCACCAATCGAAGTTGCATGAGATGAGTTGAACAGGAGAAGTAAGAAGAGCCTAGTAATGTTCGGGATTTAGTTAGGTGTCTAAAGGATACCTGGTGCGAGCTGTCGGAGGATTTTTTAAAAAAGAACTTGAGGAAAGAATGCTTAGAGTGTGTGCAGCCGTTGTGAAGGTAAAAGGAGGTTATTTTCATGAAACTGTAATATAGATAATTATTAAATATTTATAAATTCATTTGATGAACATGTTATTGTGCAGTATTAACAAAAGAACCATTCTATTTTCATTTACAATTATTCACTTGGCTATAAATACTAAAAAATAGTATGAAATACATCATTATTTTAAACACTCGCGTTGCCTAATAATAATGGCCGGTAATGTATATATATATATATATATATATATATATTAGTCATCCACATACAAGCCTGTTTCGCTGTATCACAGCTCATCAGTGCGACAAGACACATCCACTTGCTTCTGGCCGGGATCGAAACTCAAACGATTTGGTGTCAGTCGGATTCCCTACTCGCAAGCCATAGGTGCATAGAACTAGAGAACGAAAATTTTAATGTGTTGTATATAAGCGGGGTATACACGCGCCAGTCACCAAAAGAACTCAATTCATTGCTGAAGTGTAATGCATATATTGCAGAAGTGGAAACTGTTTTAAAAAATTTTTTATCGAGAGAGCTGAATTGTAATGAGAGCATAATATATTAGTCATCCGCATACAAGCCTGTTTTGCTGTATCACAGCTCATCAGTGTGTCTAGACACATCCAACTGCTTCTGGCCGGGCTCCAACCTAGAAAAATAATTCCACTAAAAGCAAAGCAGAAATACCTCTCGTGCGCAGGGGGTTAGAGTGAGAGAATAAAAAATGGCACAGGGGATATCGAAGGAAAGATCAGAGATGGATAGGAATCAAGTAGATAAAAGATGGGAATTGACATTGCATTTAAATTTTTTGGAGATTGTTGCTATCAGGGAAGCAAGCAAATGGAAGTGAATTTCACAAACAGAAAGTACGAGAAAAGAAACTATCAGATTAGAAATGGTGGTACATGTAACTAATTCGACGGTCAAAGTGGAAAACGTTAATCCCAATCTAGTAACACGACTAAATACGTATGGTCGAGATACCAGCAAAAAAAGCTTATCAAAGCGGTATTTACCTTAATCGGACTACTGTCCTCATTTTTGTTACCATTTGTACGACGTTTCGACCGTTGTACGCTCCGGCTTTCTTCAGGTGCTAGGAATTTCGAACCGAACCCTTTATTACAATCACTGTTGTATATCATTCTCACCCCTTGCGTAGTAATGCATCGATTAGAAATCATTAGTTATCTCCCACTAACCATGCAAGTTACTTGTTCACCACTGCTGTAGCCTGGTATTGAACTCACAACTCTTTGGGTCAAGTCACAGGAACTAACCAACGTCTATAACTATATAGTAAATACTACCTCATCTCAGAAATATGGACAAATACTTATCAGAGCATTTGACATGAAAATGGACAGACGGAAGTCGTTTCATATAAATTTTTCGTTAAAAACAAAAAAGGAAAATGTCTTTCTTTGGCAGCTTAGATGCAGTCACTTTCTCACCGGCGCAATGTGGCTTCACTGTATCTCTTCTACAAATACTTTCACGACTTCTGCTCCGATGAACTTCACTCACTGGTGCCCCATATATATAAATTTACTCGAGCCACAAGATTAGCAACTGGGTCCCACGCTTTTACTGTGAAACCAATAAATTGTAAACACAAATTCTACTCCATCAGCTTCTTTTCTCGCACTTCTTGCCTGTGGAATTTCCTTCCATTTACTTGCTTTCTCGACAGCTACTATGTCCAAGAATTTAAATGTAAAGTCAATAGTCATCTCCTATCTCACTAACCTGCATCCTCTCTCTCATGCTTCTTTGTCCATCAACTCCACTTTCATCAGTATTCTCATCCTTCTCTTACTTACTTCCTGACACCCCCTATAACCTATCACTCTTTCTCATAACTTTCCTCCTATATAACCCTCTGCACAACAGTGGCAGTAAAATGTCTTGCTTGGGGCGATATGATTATAATAAAAAATCTATTTAAATCACAATATCATAGGCATTTCGCGAAAAGAGAGGCACTATATATCAAACAATATTTTCTAACTATCAACAACACGTTATTTAATGGCGGAAATGGAGTTTTGAAAGTTGCTTTTTTTTTTAGGGAAAAACGCTCACGCGTTGCCCAACAGCGCGCAGCACGTGATAGCTTTTAAAGAACGCTCGTTTTCAAAAACACAAAATGAATTACGTCACAGTCAAAACATGAAGATGAAAATAACGTCCTTGAAAATGGCCAGTGTAGTGGCTGAAAGCGGTTGGAAAGTAAAAAGTTATAAAATATTTTTACATTCTTTATCTTCAACAACAAGAAAACAGGTAAGAATACTGGAAAAATTCAATCAAAAATTAATAGAACCCCCACTTCTTTTTGGTCGTTTTTAACGAAACATGTTTAAAAGAAGATTGCTGCCCAAACATATATATATATGTGTGTGTGTGTGTGTGTGTGTGTGTGTGTTACGGAAATTAACGAAGATTAACGAAATTGGTTATTAGTTTTATAACCAATTTCGTTAGTCTTCGTTAATTTCCGTAACATGTTTATATTTGTTGACATAACGATACATTTCAGAGCAGATATGGTTATTACGATGAATCAAAAATTGTGTTATATAGGCTTGATTTGACTTCTTTTAGACTGTTGTTCATTCATGGTCGAGACGCGCCAGATCAATTGGTGGCTTCCCCTATGTCGATAGGGGTTGCAGTTTCGAATCCTGCCGAATGACACATTTTCGGAACAAAAATTTATCGTAAATACTCAAGCCGGTTTGATGATAAACAGAAAATCTACTTAAATACGTGTTTCGATTAAAAATAATGTTCAAACAAATCATTTCATATATATATATATATATATATATATATATATATATATATATATATATTATATGTGTGTGTGTGTGTGTGTGTGTGTGTGTGTGTGTGTGAACAGCAACCTTTCTCTTAAGTTTGCTTCGTTGAAAACGACCAACAAGGAAGATTTTTTCAGTATTCTAACATATTTCCTTTTTGCTGGAGATAAAGAATGTAAAAATGTTCTGTAATTATTTTTCCAAGAGCTTTCAACTACCACTCTGGCCATTATCAAGAGTGTTATATTTATGCTTTTGTTATTTTATCCTCATGTTTTCATTGTAATGTAATTTATTTTGTTTTTTTGTTTTTTTGTTGTTTTTTTTATAGAAAAAATTCCAGTCGCACGCGGCACGCGAGAATTTGAAAAAGCACTGCTTTTCAAAAACATGTGTGTGTAAAAAAATTCGATTATAACTGAAAGGTATACAGTGGAACCTGGTGTATGCGACCCCGTCGTCAGCGACCACCTGCTATTAACGACCTTTTTTTTTCTATGCATGGACGATTTGCTAATGTTAATTGACCCTCAGTGAACGATCTCTTCCAAAACGCGACCACCGACCAGCATGAAAGAATAAAAATCACTCGTCAAGCGACCACTTTAACAAAAATTAATTTTGGCAGTACAGTCTTAACTTCTAAACTAGGAGAATTTAAGTTAGTATTCTATTTCATTTTCCTTTAATTTAAGCCAGAAACACTTTCTCGTTGTTTTGTTATTGTAGTGAAGACGCGTTCCAGAAGATGAGCAAAATACTAACACACAGGAAGATCTCAATAGAAACGAAGAAAAGAGTGCTAGACTGCTACGTGATGTCAGTTCTTCAATACGGCTGTGAATGCTGGACAATATCATCGAAAATGAGGACAAAACTGGAAGCGGCCGAAATGTGGTTCTACAGAAGGATGCTACGGATATCGTGGACTGAGCATACAAGCAACGACGAAGTGTTAGAAAGAATGGCAACAAAAAGGAAATTGATGCTGAGCATCAGGAAGAGACAACTGAAGTTCCTGGGACATGCAATGAGGAAGGAGAGCCTGGAGAACCTGATACTGACTGGACAGATAGAAGGAAGGAGAGACAGAGGAAGGCAGCGGATAACATATTTGCAGGGTCTGATCAGGTGGATGACGGAATGGGGGTTGCCAGGAGCAACAGGAGCAAACATACTAAGAGCCACAAGGGATAGGGAGACGTGGAGATCCATGATCGCCTACGTCCTGAAGGGACAGGGCACATAGAAGAAGAAGAAGAAGAAGTGAAGTATCAAATTTTTATTATTTGTTGAAATGGCGGTGGTCAAACGGCGGCTGTCTTGTATTAACATGTACTTATTACATTTGACAAGTTCAAGAGATCTGTCGGTTTCTGTACCAACTTCGATAAATTCGGGCGTAGACGAAAATATCACATGTGAATTTTAAATTTTTAATATTTATCTTTTTCATTATCTTTATTTTTTCTCAATCGCTTTACTCTCTCTCTCTCTCATTCTCTCTCTCACTCTCTCTTTCTCTCTCTCTCTCTCATTCTCTCTCTCTATTTCTCTCTTTCTCTCTCTCTCTATTTCTCTCTCTCACTCTCTCTCTCTCTATTTCTCTCTCTCTCACTCTCTCTTTCTCTCTTTCCATTTCTCTCTCTCTCTCTCTCTTTCTCTCTCTCTCTATTTCTCTCTCTCACTCTCTCTTTCTCTCTCTCTCTCTCTCTCTCTCCCTCTCTCTCTCATTCTCTCTCTCTCTCTCTCTCTCTCTCTCTCTCTACACTGATTGGTGTCATTGTTTTTCTTGTTTGTTTGTTTCTATATATTATCGCAGATTCTCTTACTATCACTCACTTCTAAGAAAAAATTGAAAGCTTTAGTTCATGAAGACCAAGAAATGATGAACCAAATAAATTAGTGCCAACATCAATTAGAATCGAAATGGTGACATTACCAAAAAAAAAAAAAAAACACCACACAGACTGCAATAACTGATTTTTAAGCTTACATTAGTGTTAATAAATAATTTTTATTTCCTTTGTTAACCGTTGTAGATACGTTTTTAATGTTAAAAAAAAATTATGCTGAATATTATTTTTTAAGTGAGACCATCTTATGTCGTCATTTATTAATTAGCAGATTACATGGCAAAATACTAAAATATGTACATTCTGGAGAGTGAAATATACGATCGTAAGAATGATAGGTCACGAGTTTTTAGTGAGCGACCACCCGCCATATGCGACCAGTTTTTGATGGCAATAAGAGTGGTGGTATACAACAGGTTCCACTGTATCTGTAAAACTACAATATGAATGAAGACAAATAGAAAACCTTATCTTATCCGGCGCGTTTCGTCTTCTGAGAGATTTTATCAATGCAAATGTTATATTTTATTTTTCTAAAAAAATATTTATAAACAGAAATTTTTAAATTTAAGAACAATCATAACTATTTTTCAGCTTATAAGTTAATGCCAAGATGAGCTATGGAACGTGCAAAGTCATGAAAAATTAGTGTTTAATAAACAAAAGTGAGAAAATGATGTTGTAGTTGCTGTTAATTTCTTTTAATTATTTGTTCATATAGGGTATACCATTAAGACGGATCGAAATTCTTCTTCTTCTTCTATGTGCCCTGTCCCTTCAGGACGTAGGCGATCATGGCTTTACAGGTCTCCCTATCCCTGGTGGCTCTTAGCACGCCTTCTCCTGTTACACCATAAAACCCTCGTTCTGTCATCAACAAGCTCAAGCCCATAAATCTAGAATATAAATGTATAGAAACTAGCATGGCCACAAAATGAGGGATCAGTTTATATATTTCTTATAATATATATTTGATCCCCCATTTTATACCCATATTATAATTTCTCATAAACAGTTGGCATATATATTCCTCTATGTGCCCTGTCCTTTCAGGACGTAGGCGATCGTGGCTTTTCACGTCTCTCTGTCCCTGGTGGCTCTTAGCACGCCTTCTCCTGCTGCACCATAAAACCCTCGTTCCATCATCCACCTGATTAGGTCCTTCAAATATGTTATCCGTTGCTTTCCCCTGTCTCTTTTTCCCTCTATCTGGCCTGTTAGTATCAAGTTCTCCAAGCCCTCCTTCCTCATTGCATGTCCCAGGAACTTCAGCTGTCTTTTCCTGATGCTCAGTATTAATTTCCTTTTTGTTTCCATCATTTCCAAAACCTCATCATTGCTCACATGCTCGATCCATGATATCCGTAACATCCTTCTGTAGAACCACATTTCAGTTGCTTCAAGGTCTTTCCTTCATCTTTGATGATATTGTCCAACATTCACTGCCATATTGAAGAACTGACATCACATAGCAATCTAGTACTCTCTTCTTTGTTTTTAGCGAAATTTTTCTGTTTCTCAATACTTTACTCAACTTCTGGAATGCTTCCTTCGCCATGCCAATTCGCCTTCGGATCTCTGTGTCGCACTTTCCGTCTTCTGTCATAACGCTTCCCAGATATTTAAATTGTTGTACCTGCTTAATTCTAGTATCTCCGACCTGTATTTGACATATTGGGCTGCTCTTGTTACTGATGACTATGCATTCAGTTTTCTTGCAGTTTATTTGTAGTTCTTTCTTGTCACTCACTTCAATTACCTTCTGTAGGAGGTCTTGTAGTTTCCTTTCTGTGTCTGCTATCAGCACTATCATCTGTGTACCTTAGGTTGTTTAAATTGTAGCCTCCGATGACAAATCCAGGCATAACTTCTAGGGTCTTCAAAATATTCTCGCTGTACAAGTTGAACAGATCCGGTGAAAAAACACATCCTTGTCTTACGCCCCTTTCTATCTTTGTATATCTGCAGAATTCGTTTCCTGTCCGTATGCAGGCGGTTGGCTGCCAGTAAAGATGCTTGTTTACTCTTCAGTTTTTCCCAAATATGTCAAGGCTGCCGAGCATCTCCATCAATTCTTTGTGACGTATTTTATCAAACGCCTTCGCATAATCAATAAAGCACACGTATAAGTCCTTCATTTGTATTGTCCTTTCAGTGAGCATCTTAATCATAAATATGGCGTTCCTTGTTCCAGTGTCTTTGACGAAACCGCACTGTTCTTGTCCTATCTCTGGCCTGATTCTGTTTCTCGCTCTATTCATCAGGATTCGGACGATCAGTTTTGCTATATGGCACTGTTTTTGTCCTATCTCTGGCCTGATTCTCTTTCTCGCTCTATTCATCAGGATTCGGACGATCAATTTTGCTATATGGCCTTGTTTTTGTCCTATCTCTGGCCTGATTCTGTTTCTCGCTCTATTCATCAGGATTCGGACGATCAGTTTTGCTATATGGCACTGTTTTTGTCCTATCTATGGCCTGATTCTGTTTCTCGCTCTATTCATCAGGATTCGGACGATCAGTTTTGCTATATGGCACTGTTTTTGTCCTATCTCTGGCCTGATTCTGTTTCTCACTCTATTCATCAGGATTCGGACGATCAGTTTTGCTATATGGCACTGTTTTTGTCCTATCTCTGGCCTGATTCTCTTTCTCGCTCTATTCATCAGGATTTGGACGATCAATTTTGCTATATGGCACTGTTTTTGTCCTATCTCTGGCCTGATTCTGTTTCTCACTCTATTCATCAGGATTCGGACGATCAGTTTTGCTATATGGCACTGTTTTTGTCCTATCTATGGCCTGATTCTGTTTCTCGCTCTATTCATCAGGATTCGGACGATCGGTTTTGCTATATGGCACTGTTTTTGTCCTATCTATGGCCTGATTCTGTTTCTCGCTCTATTCATCAGGATTCGGACGATCAGTTTTGCTATATGGCACTGTTTTTGTCCTATCTCTGGCCTGATTCTGTTTCTCGCTCTATTCATCAGGATTCGGACGATCAATTTTGCTATATGGCCCTGTTCTTGTCCTATCTATGGCCTGATTCTGTTTCTCGCTCTATTCATCAGGATTCGGACGATCAATTTTGCTATATGGCACTGTTTTTGTCCTATCTCTGGCCTGATTCTGTTTCTCGCTCTATTCATCAGGATTCGGACGATCAATTTTGCTATATGGCACTGTTTTTGTCCTATCTCTGGCCTGATTCTGTTTCTCGCTCTATTCATCAGGATTCGGACGATCAGTTTTGCTATATGGCACTGTTTTTGTCCTATCTCTGGCCTGATTCTCTTTCTCGCTCTATTCATCAGGATTCGGACGATCAGTTTTGCTATATGGCCCTGTTTTTGTCCTATCTCTGGCCTGATTCTGTTTCTCGCTCTATTCATCAGGATTCGGACGATCAGTTTTGCTATATGGCCCTGTTTTTGTCCTATCTCTGGCCTGATTCTGTTTCTCGCTCTATTCATCAGGATTCGGACGATCAGTTTTGCTATATGGCACTGTTTTTGTCCTATCTCTGGCCTGATTCTGTTTCTCGCTCTATTCATCAGGATTCGGACGATCAGTTTTGCTATATGGCACTGTTTTTGTCCTATCTCTGGCCTGATTCTGTTTCTCGCTCTATTCATCAGGATTCGGACGATCAGTTTTGCTATATGGCACTGTTTTTGTCCTATCTCTGGCCTGATTCTGTTTCTCGCTCTATTCATCAGGATTCGGACGATCAGTTTTGCTATATGGCACTGTTTTTGTCCTATCTCTGGCCTGATTCTGTTTCTCGCTCTATTCATCAGGATTCGGACGATCAGTTTTGCTATATGGCACTGTTTTTGTCCTATCTCTGCTGGAAGTAAGCAGTAAATAAACAGTGTTGTTGGTGAAATATGTTATTTGAGTGTTGGTAATTATGGCCTGAATAGAATGCGATAGATGTCGAAGACTTTTGTCTCCAACAGGACACGCGCCATATCCCACACATCCAATGCAACAATGGCTTTATTGAATAAGAAATTCCCAGGTCGCACCATCTCTCGAAATGGTGGTCAATTAGCCATCACGAACGTGCGACTTGACACTTTTAGATTTCTTCCTTTGGGGTCCTTTCAAAAGTAAGGTCTACACTAACAAGCCAACAACAATTTAACAGCTGAAGGATGAGATAATAAGGCATGTTGGTGGGATTGAGGAGCAACTATGCAGAGACGTCATCAAAAATCTTGACCATCGAGTAAAGGTGTAGCGCTGAAGATCATCTTAAGGTCAATGCCAACAAGCCAACGACAACAGTTCAACAGATGAATGATGAGATAATAAGGTATATTGGTGAGATCGAGGAGCAACTATGCAGAGATGTCATCAAAAATTTGGCCATCTAGTGAAGGTGTACCGCTGAAGATCATCTTTGTCGATAATAAAACAAATAGTATCGCAAATAGAAAATAAAAACCCATGACAAATATTAGAAGCCTTAAGTATAGTAAAGAATATTAACAAAGATCTATTCAGTTTAAAATCACACACATTAAATATATTGCGTGTTCCATTAAGACGGATTGAAGTTAACAGTAAATAAAACAGTGTTATTGGCAAAATTTTATTAATTTCACGATTGGATCCATGTTATTTGAGTCATGACGATTACGACCTGAATTAAATGCTATGGATGTCGGAGATTTGTGGTTCTAACAGGACGGCACCACATACCACATAGTTAATAATGGCTTTATTGAATGAGAAGTTCCGAGGTCGCATCATCTCTCAAAACAGTGATGTCAATTGGCCACCACGATTGTGCAACTTCACGGTTTTAGATTTCTTCCTTTGGGGTCCTTTCAAAAGTAAGGTCTACACTAACAAGCCAACAACAATTTAACAGCTGAAGGATGAGACAATAAGTCATATTGGTGGGATTGAGGAGCAACTATGCAGAGACGTCATCAAAAATCTTGACCATCGAGTAAAGGTGTGCCACCAAAGCCTGGGCGGTTATTTGAGCAATATTATTTTGCACTTATAATTGCCATGGCTCAAATAATATGATCCAATTGTGAAATTAATAAAATTTTACCAAAAACACTGTTTTATTTACTGCTAAATTAAATCCTTTTTAATGGAACATTATATATTTACTTACTTTTTTCATTATTATTAATGTTATATAATTATTATATACTTTCAATCTGATTAATTATTATTTGAAATAAAAGATGGCTTGATTTAACGCATATTTTGTTTTGTTTTTTTGTTTTTATTTTAAGGTCATGTAAATGATCAGCGTTGTGGTGGAATAGATAACAGCTGAGATATGAGAAATCGGATAGCCGAGATCAAATCCCAATAGAATTCTTTTCATTCACTAACGTACAAATACCATTGAGAAAGATATTGATATATGTCTTTTTCCCTCCAGGTTGTGTTCTATACTGACAACCAGTCTACTGCAGGAAAATCTTCTGCCTAGTCAATCATATCTCTTTCAAGACATGATCGCCTAATCTTGTATTCTGTACGGAACTAA
Source organism: Ascarosepion bandense (assembly GCA_037127315.1). NCBI lineage: Eukaryota > Metazoa > Mollusca > Cephalopoda > Sepiida > Sepiidae > Ascarosepion > Ascarosepion bandense. The sequence continues at coordinate 3,348,472 of JBBBDQ010001383.1, read as the reverse complement.
CCTAAATTATCTGGATAGAAGTTTTTAACAACTGGACAGAGTGGTTCTATAGCCTTGATTGGAAACCAGTCCACCGCAGAAAGAAATAGCAACCTACTGCAGGAGAATATTCGGTCTAGTCAGTCATGTCTTTTTCAAGACATGGGTTCTGTAGCCTTTGTTGTCAACCAATCTACCACAAAAACAAATGGAAACCTATTGGAAGGAAAATCTTCTGCCTAGTTAGTCATGGATCAAAAGAGACATGATCATCCAAGCATGTATCATGAATGGTATATAACTGACTGATCTGGATAAAAGAATTGAAAAGCAGGATAGATTGGGTTCTGTAGCTTTTGTTTTCAACCATTCTACCACAAAAAGAAATGGAAACCTACTGGAAAGAAAATCTACTGCCTAGTTAGTCATGGATCAAAAGAGACATGATCATCCAAGCATGTATCATGAATGGCATATAACTGACTGATCTGGATAAAAGAATTGAAAAGCAGGATAGATTGGGTTCTGTATCTTTTGTTGTCAACCAGTCTACCACAAAAAGAAATGGAAACCTACTTGAAGGAAATCTTCTGCCTAGTTAGTCATGGATCAAAAGAGACATGATCATCCAAGCATGAATCATGAATGGTATATAACTGAGTGATCTGGATAAAAGAATTGAAAAGCAGGATAGATTGGGTTCTGTAGTTTTTGGTTTCAACCGGTCTACCACAAAAAGAAATGGAAACATACTGGAAGGAAAATCTTCTGCCTACTTAGTCATGGATCAAAAGAGACATGATCATCCAAGCATGTATCATGAATAGTATATAACTGACTGATCTGGATAAAAGAATTGAAAAGCAGGATAGATTGGGTTCTGTAGCCTTTGTTGTCAACCAGTCTACCACAAAAAGAAATGGAAACCTACAGGAAGGAAAATCTTCTGCCTAGTTAGTCATGGATCAAAAGAGACATGACCATCCAAGCATGTATCATGAATGGTATATAACTGACTGATCTGGATGAAAGAACTGAAAAGCAGGATAGATTGGGTTCTGTAGCCTTTGTTGTCAACCAGTCTACCACAAAAAGAAATGGAAACCTACTGGAAGGAAAATCTTCTGCCTAGTTATGCATGGATCAAAAGAGACGTGATCATCCAAGCATGTATCATGAATGGTATATAACTGACTGGTCTGGATAAAAGAATTGAAAAGCAGGATAGATTGGGTTCAGTAGCCTTTGTTGTCAACCAGTCTACCACAAAATAAATGGAAACCTACTGGAAGGAAAATCTTCTGCCTAGTTAGTCATGGATCAAAAGAGACATGATCATCCAAGCATGTATCATGAATGGTATATAACTGACTGATCTGGATAAAAGAATTGAAAAGCAGGATAGATTGGGTTCTGTAGCTTTTGTTGTCAACCAGTCTACCACAAAAAGAAATGTAAACCAACTGGGAGGAAAATCTTCTGCCTAGTTAGTCATGGACCAAAAGAGACATGATCATCCAAGCATGTATCATGAATGGCATATAAATGACTGATCTGGATAAAAAAATTGAAAAGCAGGATACATTGAGTTCTGTAGCTTTTGGTTTCAACCGGTCAACCACAAAAAGAAATGGAAACCTACTGGAAGGAAAATCTTCTGTCTACTTAGTCATGGATCAAAAGAGACATGATCATCCAAGCATGTATCATGAATAGTATATAACTGACTGATCTGGATAAAAGAATTGAAAAGCAGGATAGATTGGGTTCTGTAGCCTTTGTTGTCAACCAGTCTACCACAAAAAGAAATGGAAACCTACTGGAAGGAAAATCTTCTGCCTAGTTAGTCATGGATCAAAAGAGACATGATCATCCAAGCATGTATCATGAATGGTATATAACTGACTGATCTGGATAAAAGAACTGAAAAGCAGGATAGATTGGGTTCTGTAGACTTTATTGTCAACCAGTCTACCACAAAAAGAAATGGAAACCTACGGAAGGAAAATCTTCTGCCTAGTTAGTCATGGATCAAAAGAGACATGATCATCCAAAGCATGTATCATGAATGGTATATAACTGACTGATCTGGATAAAAGAACTGAAAAGCAGGATAGATTGGGTTCAGTAGCCATTGTTGTCAACCAGTCTACCACAAAAAGAAATGGAAACCTACTGGAAGGAAAATCTTCTGCCTACTTAGTCATGGATCAAAAGAGACATGATCATCCAAGCATGTATCATGAATGGTATATAACTGACTGATCTGGATGAAAGAATTGAAAAGCAGGATAGATTGGGTTCTGTAGATTTTGTTGTCAACCAGTTTACCACAAAAAGAAATGTAAACCAACTGGAAGGAAAATCTTCTGCCTAGTTAGTCATGGATCAAAAGAGACATGATCATCCAAGCATGTATCATGAATGGTATATAACTGACTGATCTGGATAAAAGAATTGAAAAGCAGGATAGATTGGGTTCTGTAGTTTTTGGTTTCAACCGGTCTACCACAAAAAGAAATGGAAACCTACTGGAAGGAAAATCTTCTGCCTACTTAGTCATGAATCAAAAGAGACATGATCATCCAAGCATGTATCATGAATAGTATATAACTGGCTGATCTGGATGAAAGAATTGAAAAGCAGGATAGATTGGGTTCTGTAGCCTTTGTTGTCAACCAGTCTACCACAAAAAGAAATGGAAACCTACTGGAAGGAAAATCTTCTGCCTAGTTAGTCATGGATCAAAAGAGACATGATCATCCAAGCATGTATCATGAATGGTATATAACTGACTGATCTGGATAAAAGAATTGAAAAGCAGGATAGATTGGGTTCAGTAGCCTTTGTTGTCAACAAGTCTACCACAAAAAGAAATGGAAACCTACTGGAAGGAAAATCTTCTGCCTAGTTAGTCATGGATCAAAAGAGACATGATCATCCAAGCATGTATCATGAATGGTATATAACTGACTGATCTGGATAAAAGAATTGAAAAACAGGATAGATTGGGTTCTGTAGCTTTTGTTGTCAACCAGTCTACCACAAAAAGAAATGTAAACCAACTGGAAGGAAAATCTTCTGCCTAGTTAGTCATGGATCAAAAGAGACATGATCATCCAAGCATGTATCATAAATGGCATATAACTGACTCATCTGGATAAAAGAATTGAAAAGCAGGATACATTGGGTTCTGTAGCTTTTGGTATCAACCGGTCTACCAGAAAAAGAAATGGAAACCTACTGGAAGGAAAATCTTCTGCCTACTTAGTCATGGATCAAAAGAGACATGATCATCCAAGCATGTATCAGGAATAGTATATAACTGACTGATCTGGATAAAAGAATTGAAAAGCAGGATAGATTGGGTTCTGTAGACTTTGTTGTCAACCAGTCTACCACAAAAAGAAATGGAAACCTACTGGAAGGAAAATCTTCTGCCTAGTTAGTCATGGATCAAAAGAGACATGATCATCCAAGCATGTATCATGAATGGTATATAACTGACTGATCTGGATAAAAGAACTGAAAAGCAGGATATATTGGGTTCTGTAGCCTTTGTTGTCAACCAGTCTACCACAAAAAGAAATGGAAACCTACTGGAAGGAAAATCTTCTGCCTACTTAGTCATGGATCAAAAGAGACATGATCATCCAAGCATGTATCATGAATGGTATATAACTGACTGATCTGGATAAAAGAATTGAAAAGCAGGATAGATTGGGTTCAGTAGCCTTTGTTGTCAACCAGTCTACCACAAAAAGAAATGGAAACCTACTGGAAGGAAAATCTTCTGCCTAGTTAGTCATGGATCAAAAAAGACATGATCATCCAAGCATGTGTCATGAATGGTATATAACTGACTGATCTGGATAAAAGAATTGAAAAGCAGGATAGATTGGGTTCAGTAGCTTTTGTTGTCAACCAGTCTATCAAAAAAAGAAATGGAAACCAACTGGAAGGAAAATCTTCTGCCTAGTTAGTCATGGATCAAAAGAGACATGATCATCCAAGCATGTATCATGAATAGTATATAACTGACTGATCTAGATAAAAGAATTGAAAAGCAGGATAGATTGGGTTCTGTAGCCTTTGTTGTCAACCAGTCTACCACAAAAAGAAATAGAAACCTACTGGAAGGAAAAACTTCTGCCTAGTTAGTCATGGATCAAAAGAGACATGATCATCCAAGCATCTATCATGAATGGTATATAACTGACTGATCTGGATAAAAGAATTGAAAAGCAGGATAGATTGGGTTCTGTAGCCTTTGTTGTGAACCAGTCTACCACAAAAAGAAATGGAAAACTACTGGAAGGAAAATCTTCTGCCTAGGTAGTCATGGATCAAAAGAGACATGATCATCCAAGCATGTATCATGAATGGCATATAACTGACTGATCTGGATAAAAGAATTGAAAAGCAGGATACATTGGGTTCTGTAGCTTTTGTTTTAAACCAGTCTGCCACAAAAAGAAATGGAAACCTACTGGAAGGAAAATCTTCTGCCTAGTTAGTCATGGATCAAAAGAGACATGATCATCCAAGCATGTATCATGAATGGTATATAACTGACTGATCTGGATAAAAGAACTGAAAAGCAGGATCGATTGGGTTCGGTAGCATTTGTTGTCAACCAGTCTACCACAAAAAGAAATGGAAACCTACTGGAAGGAAAATCTTCTGCCTAGTTAGTCATGGATCAAAAGAGACATGATCATCCAAGCATGTATCATGAATGGTATATAACTGACTGATCTGGATAAAAGAATTGAAAAGCAGGATAGATTGGGTTCTGTAGCTTTTGTTGTCAACCAGTCTACCACAAAAAGAAATGTAAACCAACTGGAAGGAAAATCTTCTGCCTAGTTAGTCATGGATCAAAAGAGACATGATCATCCAAGCATGTATCATGAATGGCATATAACTGACTCATCTGGATAAAAGAATTGAAAAGCAGGATACATTGGGTTCTGTAGCTTTTGGTATCAACCGGTCTACCAGAAAAAGAAATGGAAACCTACTGGAAGGAAAATCTTCTGCCTACTTAGTCATGGATCAAAAGAGACATGATCATCCAAGCATGTATCATGAATAGTATATAACTGACTGATCTGGATAAAAGAATTGAAAAACAGGATAGATTGGGTTCTGTAGACTATGTTGTCAACCAGTCTACCACAAAAAGAAATGGAAACCTACTGGAAGGAAAATCTTCTGCCTAGTTAGTCATGGATCAAAAGAGACATGATCATCCAAGCATGTATCATGAATGGTATATAACTGACTGATCTGGATAAAAGAACTGAAAAGCAGGATATATTGGGTTCTGTAGCCTTTGTTGTCAACCAGTCTACCACAAAAAGAAATGGAAACCTACTGGAAGGAAAATCTTCTGCCTACTTAGTCATGGATCAAAAGAGACATGATCATCCAAGCATGTATCATGAATGGTACATAACTGACTGATCTGGATAAAAGAATTGAAAAGCAGGATAGATTGGGTTCAGTAGCCTTTGTTGTCAACCAGTCTACCACAAAAAGAAATGGAAACCTACTGGAAGGAAAATCTTCTGCCTAGTTAGTCATGGATCAAAAAAGACATGATCATCCAAGCATGTGTCATGAATGGTATATAACTGACTGATCTGGATAAAAGAATTGAAAAGCAGGATAGATTGGGTTCAGTAGCTTTTGTTGTCAACCAGTCTATCAAAAAAAGAAATGGAAACCAACTGGAAGGAAAATCTTCTGCCTAGTTAGTCATGGATCAAAAGAGACATGATCATCCAAGCATGTATCATGAATAGTATATAACTGACTGATCTAGATAAAAGAATTGAAAAGCAGGATAGATTGGGTTCTGTAGCCTTTGTTGTCAACCAGTCTACCACAAAAAGAAATAGAAACCTACTGGAAGGAAAAACTTCTGCCTAGTTAGTCATGGATCAAAAGAGACATGATCATCCAAGCATCTATCATGAATGGTATATAACTGACTGATCTGGATAAAAGAATTGAAAAGCAGGATAGATTGGGTTCTGTAGCCTTTGTTGTGAACCAGTCTACCACAAAAAGAAATGGAAAACTACTGGAAGGAAAATCTTCTGCCTAGGTAGTCATGGATCAAAAGAGACATGATCATCCAAGCATGTATCATGAATGGCATATAACTGACTGATCTGGATAAAAGAATTGAAAAGCAGGATACATTGGGTTCTGTAGCTTTTGTTTTAAACCAGTCTGCCACAAAAAGAAATGGAAACCTACTGGAAGGAAAATCTTCTGCCTAGTTAGTCATGGATCAAAAGAGACATGATCATCCAAGCATGTATCATGAATGGTATATAACTGACTGATCTGGATAAAAGAACTGAAAAGCAGGATCGATTGGGTTCGGTAGCATTTGTTGTCAACCAGTCTACCACAAAAAGAAATGGAAACCTACTGGAAGGAAAATCTTCTGCCTAGTTAGTCATGGATCAAAAGAGACATGATCATCCAAGCATGTATCATGAATGGTATATAACTGACTGATCTGGATAAAAGAATTGAAAAGCAGGATAGATTGGGTTCTGTAGCTTTTGTTGTCAACCAGTCTACCACAAAAAGAAATGTAAACCAACTGGAAGGAAAATCTTCTGCCTAGTTAGTCATGGATCAAAAGAGACATGATCATCCAAGCATGTATCATGAATGGCATATAACTGACTCATCTGGATAAAAGAATTGAAAAGCAGGATACATTGGGTTCTGTAGCTTTTGGTATCAACCGGTCTACCAGAAAAAGAAATGGAAACCTACTGGAAGGAAAATCTTCTGCCTACTTAGTCATGGATCAAAAGAGACATGATCATCCAAGCATGTATCATGAATAGTATATAACTGACTGATCTGGATAAAAGAATTGAAAAACAGGATAGATTGGGTTCTGTAGACTATGTTGTCAACCAGTCTACCACAAAAAGAAATGGAAACCTACTGGAAGGAAAATCTTCTGCCTAGTTAGTCATGGATCAAAAGAGACATGATCATCCAAGCATGTATCATGAATGGTATATAACTGACTGATCTGGATAAAAGAACTGAAAAGCAGGATATATTGGGTTCTGTAGCCTTTGTTGTCAACCAGTCTACCACAAAAAGAAATGGAAACCTACTGGAAGGAAAATCTTCTGCCTACTTAGTCATGGATCAAAAGAGACATGATCATCCAAGCATGTATCATGAATGGTATATAACTGACTGATCTGGATAAAAGAATTGAAAAGCAGGATAGATTGGGTTCAGTAGCCTTTGTTGTCAACCAGTCTACCACAAAAAGAAATGGAAACCTACTGGAAGGAAAATCTTCTGCCTAGTTAGTCATGGATCAAAAAAGACATGATCATCCAAGCATGTGTCATGAATGGTATATAACTGACTGATCTGGATAAAAGAATTGAAAAGCAGGATAGATTGGGTTCAGTAGCTTTTGTTGTCAACCAGTCTACCACAAAAAGAAATGGAAACCAACTGGAAGGAAAATCTTCTGCCTAGTTAGTCATGGATCAAAAGAGACATGATCATCCAAGCATGTATCATGAATAGTATATAACTGACTCATCTGGATAAAAGAATTGAAAAGCAGGATACATTGGGTTCTGTAGCTTTTGGTATCAACCGGTCTACCAGAAAAAGAAATGGAAACCTACTGGAAGGAAAATCTTCTGCCTACTTAGTCATGGATCAAAAGAGACATGATCATCCAAGCATGTATCATGAATAGTATATAACTGACTGATCTGGATAAAAGAATTGAAAAACAGGATAGATTGGGTTCTGTAGACTATGTTGTCAACCAGTCTACCACAAAAAGAAATGGAAACCTACTGGAAGGAAAATCTTCTGCCTAGTTAGTCATGGATCAAAAGAGACATGATCATCCAAGCATGTATCATGAATGGTATATAACTGACTGATCTGGATAAAAGAACTGAAAAGCAGGATATATTGGGTTCTGTAGCCTTTGTTGTCAACCAGTCTACCACAAAAAGAAATGGAAACCTACTGGAAGGAAAATCTTCTGCCTACTTAGTCATGGATCAAAAGAGACATGATCATCCAAGCATGTATCATGAATGGTATATAACTGACTGATCTGGATAAAAGAATTGAAAAGCAGGATAGATTGGGTTCAGTAGCCTTTGTTGTCAACCAGTCTACCACAAAAAGAAATGGAAACCTACTGGAAGGAAAATCTTCTGCCTAGTTAGTCATGGATCAAAAAAGACATGATCATCCAAGCATGTGTCATGAATGGTATATAACTGACTGATCTGGATAAAAGAATTGAAAAGCAGGATAGATTGGGTTCAGTAGCTTTTGTTGTCAACCAGTCTACCACAAAAAGAAATGGAAACCAACTGGAAGGAAAATCTTCTGCCTAGTTAGTCATGGATCAAAAGAGACATGATCATCCAAGCATGTATCATGAATAGTATATAACTGACTGATCTAGATAAAAGAATTGAAAAGCAGGATAGATTGGGTTCTGTAGCCTTTGTTGTCAACCAGTCTACCACAAAAAGAAATGGAAACCTACTGGAAGGAAAAACTTCTGCCTAGTTAGTCATGGATCAAAAGAGACATGATCATCCAAGCATCTATCATGAATGGTATATAACTGACTGATCTGGATAAAAGAATTGAAAAGCAGGATAGATTGGGTTCTGTAGCCTTTGTTGTCAACCAGTCTACCACAAAAAGAAATGGAAAACTACTGGAAGGAAAATCTTCTGCCTAGGTAGTCATGGATCAAAAGAGACATGATCATCCAAGCATGTATCATGAATGGCATATAACTGACTGATCTGGATAAAAGAATTGAAAAGCAGGATACATTGGGTTCTGTAGCTTTTGTTTTAAACCAGTCTGCCACAAAAAGAAATGGAAACCTACTGGAAGGAAAATCTTCTGCCTAGTTAGTCATGGATCAAAAGAGACATGATCATCCAAGCATGTATCATGAATGGTATATAACTGACTGATCTGGATAAAAGAACTGAAAAGCAGGATCGATTGGGTTCGGTAGCATTTGTTGTCAACCAGTCTACCAAAAAAGAAATGGAAACCTACTGGAAGGAAAATCTTCTGCCTAGTTTGTCATAGATCAAAAGAGACATGATCATCCAAGCATGTATCATGAATGGTATATAACTGACTGATCTGGATAAAAGGATTGAAAAGCAGGATAGATTGGGTTCAGTAGTCTTTGTTGTCAACCAGTCTACCACAAAAAGAAATGGAAACCTGCTGGAAGGAAAATCTTCTGCCTAGTTAGTCATGGATCAAAAGAGACATGATCATCCAAGCATGTGTCATGAATGGCATATAACTGACTGATCTGGATAAAAGAATTGAAAAGCAGGATAGATTGGGTTCAGTAGTCTTTGTTGTCAACCAGTCTACCACAAAAAGAAATGGAAACCTGCTGGAAGGAAAATCTTCTGCCTAGTTAGTCATGGATCAAAAGAGACATGATCATCCAAGCATGTGTCATGAATGGCATATAACTGACTGATCTGGATAAAAGAATTGAAAAGCAGGATACATTGGGTTCTGTAGCTTTTGTTTTCAACTAGTCTACCACAAAAAGAAATGTAAACCTACTGGAAGGAAAATCTTCTGCCTAGTTAGTCATGGATCAAAAGAGATATGATCATCCAAGCATCTATCATGAATGGTATATAACTGACTGATCTGGATAAAAGAATTGAAAAGCAGGATAGATTGGGTTCTGTAGCCAGTGTTGTCAACCAGTCTACCACAAAAAGAAATGGAAACATACTGGAAGGAATATCTTCTGCCTAGTTAGTCATGGATCAAAAGAGACATGATCATCCAAGCATGTATCATGAATTGTATATAACTGACTGATCTGGATAAAAGAATTGAAAAGCAGGATAGATTGGATTCTGTTGTCTTTGTTGTCAACCAGTCTACCACAAAAAGAAATGGAAACCTACTTAAAAGAAATCTTCTGCCGAGTTAGTCATGGATCAAAAGACACATGATCATCCAAGCATGTATCATGAATGGTATATAACTGACTCATCTGGATAAAAGAATTGAAAATCAGTATAGATTGGGTTCTGTAGTCTTTTTGTCAACCAATCTACCACAAAAAAAATGGAAACCTACTTGAAGGAAATCTTCTGCCTAGTTAGTCATGGATCAAAAGAGACATGATCATCCAAGCATATATCATGAATAGTATATAACTGACTGATCTGCATAAAAGAATTGAAAAGCAGGATAGAATCGGTTCTGTAGCCTTTGTTGTCAACCAGTCTACCACAAAAAGAAATGGAAACCTACTGGAAGGAAAATCTTCTGCCTAGTTAGTCATGGACCAAAAGAGACATGATCATCCAAGCATGTATCATGAATAGTATATAACTGACTGACCTGGATAAAAGAATTGAAAAGCAGGATAGATTGGGTTCTGTAGACTTTGTTGTCAACCAGTCTACCACAAAAAGAAATGGAAACCTGCTGGAAGGAAAATCTTCTGCCTAGTTAGTCATGGATCAAAAGAGACATGATCATCCAAGCATGTATCATGAATGGTATATAACTGACTGATCTGGATAAAAGAACTGAAAAGCAGGATAGATTGGGTTCTGTAGCCTTTATTGTCAACCAGTCTACCACAAAAAGAAATGGAAACCTACTGGAAGGAAAATCTTCTGCCTAGTTAGTCATGGATCAAAAGAGACGTGATCATCCAAGCATGTATCATGAATGGTATATAACTGACTGATCTGGATAAAAGAATTGAAAAGCAGGAAGGATAGATTGGGTTCTGTAGCCTTTGTTGTCAACCAGTCTACCACAAAAAGAAATGGAAACCTGCTGGAAGGAAAATCTTCTGCCTAGTTAGTCATGGATCAAAAGAGACATGATCATCCAAGCATGTATCATGAATGGTATATAACTGACTGATCTGGATAAAAGAACTGAAAAGCAGCATGGATTTGGGTTCTGTAGCCTTTGTTGTCAACCAGTCTACCACAAAAAGAAATGGAAACCTACTGGAAGGAAAATCTTCTGCCTAGTTAGTCATGGATCAAAAGAGACATGATCATCCAAGCATGTATCATGAATGGTATATAACTGACTGATCTGGATAAAAGAATTGAAAAGCAGGATAGATTGGGTTCAGTAGCCTTTGTTGTCAACCAGTCTTCCACAAAAAGAAATGGAAACCTGCTGGAATGAAAATCCTCTGCCTAGTTAGTCATGGATCAAAAGAGACATGATCATCCAAGCATGTATCATGAATGGTATATAACTGACTGATCTGGATAAAAGAATTGAAAAGCAGGAAGGATAGATTGGGTTCTGTAGCCTTTGTTGTCAACCAGTCTACCACAAAAAGAAATGGAAACCTGCTGGAAGTAAAATCTTCTGCCTAGTTAGTCATGGATCAAAAGAGACATGATCATCCAAGCATGTATCATGAATGGTATATAACTGACTGATCTGGATAAAAGAACTGAAAAGCAGCATGGATTTGGGTTCTGTAGCCTTTGTTGTCAACCAGTCTACCACAAAAAGAAATGGAAACCTACTGGAAGGAAAATCTTCTGCCTAGTTAGTCATGGATTAAAAGAGACATGATCATCGAAGCATGTATCATGAATGGTATATAACTGACTGATCTGGATAAAAGAATTGAAAAGCAGGATAGATTGGGTTCAGTAGCCTTTGTTGTCAACCAGTCTTCCACAAAAAGAAATGGAAACCTGCTGGAATGGAAATCCTCTGCCTAGTTAGTCATGGATCAAAAGAGACATGATCATCCAAGCATGTGTCATGAATGGTATATAACTGACTGATCTGGATAAAAGAATTGAAAAGCAGTATAGATTGGGTTCAGTAGCCTTTGTTGTCAACCAGTCTACCACAAAAAGAAATGGAAACCTACTGGAAGGAAATCTTCTGCCTAGTTAGTCATGGATCAAAAGAGACATGATCATCCAAGCATGTATCATGAATGGTATATAACTGACTGATCTGGATAAAAGAATTGAAAAGCAGGAAGGATAGATTGGGTTCTGTAGCCTTTGTTGTCAACCAGTCTACCACAAAAAGAAATGGAAACCTGCTGGAAGTAAAATCTTCTGCCTAGTTAGTCATGGATCAAAAGAGACATGATCATCCAAGCATGTATCATGAATGGTATATAACTGACTGATCTGGATAAAAGAACTGAAAAGCAGCATGGATTTGGGTTCTGTAGCCTTTGTTGTCAACCAGTCTACCACAAAAAGAAATGGAAACCTACTGGAAGGAAAATCTTCTGCCTAGTTAGTCATGGATCAAAAGAGACATGATCATCGAAGCATGTATCATGAATGGTATATAACTGACTGATCTGGATAAAAGAATTGAAAAGCAGGATAGATTGGGTTCAGTAGCCTTTGTTGTCAACCAGTCTTCCACAAAAAGAAATGGAAACCTGCTGGAATGGAAATCCTCTGCCTAGTTAGTCATGGATCAAAAGAGACATGATCATCCAAGCATGTGTCATGAATGCTATATAACTGACTGATCTGGATAAAAATATTTAAAAGCAGGATAGATTGGGTTCAGTAGCCTTTGTTGTCAACCAGTCTACCACAAAAAGAAATGGAAACCTACTGGAAGGAAAATCTTCTGCCTAGTTAGTCATGGATCAAAAGAGACATGATCATCCAAGCATGTATCATGAATGGTATATAACTGACTGATCTGGATAAAAGAATTGAAAAGCAGGATAGATTGGGTTCTGTAGCTTTTGTTGTCAACCAGTCTACCACAAAAAGAAATGGAAACCAACTGGAAGGAAAATCTTCTGCCTACTTAGTCATGGATCAAAAGAGACATGATCATCCAAGCATGTATCATGAATGGCATATAACTGACTGATCTGGATAAAAGAATTGAAAAGCAGGATAGATTGGGTTCTGTAGCTTTTGTTTTCAACCAGTCTACCACAAAAAGAAATGGAAACCTACTTGAAAGAAATCTTCTGCCTAGTTAGTCATGGATCAAAAGACACATGATCATCCAAGCATGTATCATGAATGGTATATAACTGACTGATCTGGATAAAAGAATTGAAAATCAGGATAGATTGGGTTCTGTAGTCTTTGTTGTCAACCAGTCTACCACAAAAAGAAATGGAAACCTACTTGAAGGAAATCTTCTGCCTAGTTAGTCATGGATCAAAAGAGACATGATCATCCAAGCATGTATCATGAATGGTATATAACTGACTGATCTGGATAAAAGAATTGAAAAGCAGGATAGATTGGGTTCAGTAGCCTTTGTTGTCAACCAGTCTACCACAAAAAGAAATGGAAACCTACTGGAAGGAAAATCTTCTGCCTAGGTAGTCATGGATCAAAAGAGACATGATCATCCAAGCATGTATCATGAATGGCATATAACTGACTGATCTGGATAAAAGAATTGAAAAGCAGGATACATTGGGTTCTGTAGCTTTTGTTTTCAACCAGTCTACCACAAAAAGAAATGGAAACCTACTGGAAGGAAAATCTTCTGCCTAGTTAGTCATGGATCAAAAGAGACATGATCATCCAAGCATGTATCAGGAATAGTATATAACTGACTGATCTGGATAAAAGAATTGAAAAGCAGGATAGATTCGGTTCTATAGCCTTTGTTGTCAACCAGTCTACCACAAAAAGAAATGGAAACCTGCTGGAAGGAAAATCTTCTGCCTAGTTAGTCATGGATCAAAAGAGACATGATCATCCAAGCATGTATCATGAATGGTATATAACTGACTGATCTGGATAAAAGAACTGAAAAGCAGCATGGATTTGGGTTCTGTAGCCTTTGTTGTCAACCAGTCTACCACAAAAAGAAATGGAAACCTACTGGAAGGAAAATCTTCTGCCTAGTTAGTCATGGATCAAAAGAGACATGATCATCCAAGCATGTATCATGAATGGTATATAACTGACTGATCTGGATAAAAGAATTGAAAAGCAGGATAGATTGGGTTCAGTAGCCTTTGTTGTCAACCAGTCTTCCACAAAAAGAAATGGAAACCTGCTGGAATGAAAATCCTCTGCCTAGTTAGTCATGGATCAAAAGAGACATGATCATCCAAGCATGTATCATGAATGGTATATAACTGACTGATCTGGATAAAAGAATTGAAAAGCAGGAAGGATAGATTGGGTTCTGTAGCCTTTGTTGTCAACCAGTCTACCACAAAAAGAAATGGAAACCTGCTGGAAGTAAAATCTTCTGCCTAGTTAGTCATGGATCAAAAGAGACATGATCATCCAAGCATGTATCATGAATGGTATATAACTGACTGATCTGGATAAAAGAACTGAAAAGCAGCATGGATTTGGGTTCTGTAGCCTTTGTTGTCAACCAGTCTACCACAAAAAGAAATGGAAACCTACTGGAAGGAAAATCTTCTGCCTAGTTAGTCATGGATTAAAAGAGACATGATCATCGAAGCATGTATCATGAATGGTATATAACTGACTGATCTGGATAAAAGAATTGAAAAGCAGGATAGATTGGGTTCAGTAGCCTTTGTTGTCAACCAGTCTTCCACAAAAAGAAATGGAAACCTGCTGGAATGGAAATCCTCTGCCTAGTTATTCATGGATCAAAAGAGACATGATCATCCAAGCATGTGTCATGAATGGTATATAACTGACTGATCTGGATAAAAGAATTGAAAAGCAGTATAGATTGGGTTCAGTAGCCTTTGTTGTCAACCAGTCTACCACAAAAAGAAATGGAAACCTACTGGAAGGAAATCTTCTGCCTAGTTAGTCATGGATCAAAAGAGACATGATCATCCAAGCATGTATCATGAATGGTATATAACTGACTGATCTGGATAAAAGAATTGAAAAGCAGGAAGGATAGATTGGGTTCTGTAGCCTTTGTTGTCAACCAGTCTACCACAAAAAGAAATGGAAACCTGCTGGAAGTAAAATCTTCTGCCTAGTTAGTCATGGATCAAAAGAGACATGATCATCCAAGCATGTATCATGAATGGTATATAACTGACTGATCTGGATAAAAGAACTGAAAAGCAGCATGGATTTGGGTTCTGTAGCCTTTGTTGTCAACCAGTCTACCACAAAAAGAAATGGAAACCTACTGGAAGGAAAATCTTCTGCCTAGTTAGTCATGGATCAAAAGAGACATGATCATCGAAGCATGTATCATGAATGGTATATAACTGACTGATCTGGATAAAAGAATTGAAAAGCAGGATAGATTGGGTTCAGTAGCCTTTGTTGTCAACCAGTCTTCCACAAAAAGAAATGGAAACCTGCTGGAATGGAAATCCTCTGCCTAGTTAGTCATGGATCAAAAGAGACATGATCATCCAAGCATGTGTCATGAATGCTATATAACTGACTGATCTGGATAAAAATATTTAAAAGCAGGATAGATTGGGTTCAGTAGCCTTTGTTGTCAACCAGTCTACCACAAAAAGAAATGGAAACCTACTGGAAGGAAAATCTTCTGCCTAGTTAGTCATGGATCAAAAGAGACATGATCATCCAAGCATGTATCATGAATGGTATATAACTGACTGATCTGGATAAAAGAATTGAAAAGCAGGATAGATTGGGTTCTGTAGCTTTTGTTGTCAACCAGTCTACCACAAAAAGAAATGGAAACCAACTGGAAGGAAAATCTTCTGCCTACTTAGTCATGGATCAAAAGAGACATGATCATCCAAGCATGTATCATGAATGGCATATAACTGACTGATCTGGATAAAAGAATTGAAAATCAGGATAGATTGGGTTCTGTAGTCTTTGTTGTCAACCAGTCTACCACAAAAAGAAATGGAAACCTACTTGAAGGAAATCTTCTGCCTAGTTAGTCATGGATCAAAAGAGACATGATCATCCAAGCATGTATCATGAATGGTATATAACTGACTGATCTGGATAAAAGAATTGAAAAGCAGGATAGATTGGGTTCAGTAGCCTTTGTTGTCAACCAGTCTACCACAAAAAGAAATGGAAACCTACTGGAAGGAAAATCTTCTGCCTAGGTAGTCATGGATCAAAAGAGACATGATCATCCAAGCATGTATCATGAATGGCATATAACTGACTGATCTGGATAAAAGAATTGAAAAGCAGGATACATTGGGTTCTGTAGCTTTTGTTTTCAACCAGTCTACCACAAAAAGAAATGGAAACCTACTGGAAGGAAAATCTTCTGCCTAGTTAGTCATGGATCAAAAGAGACATGATCATCCAAGCATGTATCAGGAATAGTATATAACTGACTGATCTGGATAAAAGAATTGAAAAGCAGGATAGATTCGGTTCTATAGCCTTTGTTGTCAACCAGTCTACCACAAAAAGAAATGGAAACCTACTGGAAGGAAAATCTTCTGCCTAGTTAGTCATGGATCAAAAGAGACATGATCATCCAAGCATGTATCATGAATGGTATATAACTGACTGATCTGGATATAAGAATTGAAAAGCAGGATAGATTGGGTTCAGTAGCCTTTGTTGTCAACCAGTCTACCACAAAAAAAAACAAACCTACTGGAAGGAAAATCTTCTGCCTAGTTAGTCATGGATCAAAAGAGACATGATCATCCAAGCATGTGTCATGAATGGTATATAACTGACTGATCTGGATAAAAGAATTGAAAAGCAGCATAGATTGGGTTCTGTAGCCTTTGTTGTCAACCAGTCTACCACAAAAAGAAATGGAAACCTACTTGAAAGAAATCTTCTGCCTAGTTAGTCATGGATCAAAAGACACATGATCATCCAAGCATGTATCATGAATGGTATATAACTGACTGATCTGGATAAAAGAATTGAAAAGCAGGATAGATTGGGTTCAGTAGCCTTTGTTGTCAACCAGTCTACCACAAAAAGAAATGGAAACCTACTGGAAGGAAAATCTTCTGCCTAGTTAGTCATGGATCAAAAGAGACATGATCATCCAAGCATGTATCATGAATGGCATATAACTGACTGATCTGGATAAAAGAATTGAAAAGCATGATAGATTGGTTTCTGTAGCCTTTGTTGTCAACCAGTCTACCACAAAAAGAAATGAAAACCTACTGGAAGGAAAATCTTCTGCCTAGTTAGTCATGGATCAAAAGAGACGTGATCATCCAAGCATGTATCATGAATGGCATATAACTGACTGATCTGAATAAAAGATTTGAAAATCAGGATAGATTGGGTTCTGTAGCCTTTGTTGTCAACCAGTCTACCACAAAAAGAAATGGAAACCTACTGGAAGGAAAATCTTCTGCCTAGTTATTCATGGATCAAAAGAGACGTGATCATCCAAGCATGTATCATGAATAGTATATAACTGACTGATCTGGATAAAAGAATTGAAAAGCAGGATAGAATCGGTTCTGTAGCCTTTGTTGTCAACCAGTCTACCACAAAAAGAAATGGAAACCTACTGGAAGGAAAATCTTCTGCCTAGTTAGTCATGGATCAAAAGAGACATGATCATCCAAGCATGTATCATGAATGGTATATAACTGACTGATCTGGATAAAAGAATTTAAAAGCAGGATAGATTCGGTTCAGTAGCCTTTGTTGTCAACCAGTCTACCACAAAAAAAAAAAGAAACCTACTGGAAGGAAAATCTTCTGCCTAGTTAGTCATGGATCAAAAGAGACATGATCATCCAAGCATGTGTCATGAATGGTATATAACTGACTGATCTGGATAAAAGAATTGAAAAGCAGGATAGATTGGGTTCTGTAGCCTTTGTTGTCAACCAGTCTACGACAAAAAGAAATGGAAACCTACTGGAAGGAAAATCTTCTGCCTAGGTAGTCATGGATCAAAGAGACATGATCATCCAAGCATGTATCATGAATGGCATATAACTGACTGATCTGGATAAAAGAATTGAAAAGCAGGATACATTGTGTTCTGTAGCTTTTGTTTTCAACCAGTCTACCGCAAAAAGAAATGGAAACCTACTGGAAGGAAAATCTTCTGCCTAGTTAGTCATGGATCAAAAAGACATGATCATCCAAGCATGTATCATGAATGGTATATAACTGACTGATCTGGATAAAAGAATTGAAAAGCAGGATAGATTGGGTTCAGTAGCCTTTATTGTCAACCAGTCTACCACAAAAAAATAAGAAACCTACTGGAAGGAAAATCTTCTGCCTAGTTAGTCATGGATTAAAAGAGACATGATCATCCAAGCATGTGTCATGAATGGTATATAACTGACTGATCTGGATAAAAGAATTGAAAAGCAGGATAGATTGGGTTCAGTAGCCTTTGTTGTCAACCAGTCTACCACAAAAAGAAATGGAAACCTACTGGAAGGAAAATCTTCTGCCTAGTTAGTCATGGATCAAAAGAGACATGATCATCCAAGCATATATCATGAATGGTATATAACTGACTGATCTGGATAAAAAAATTGAAAAGCAGGATAGATTGCGTTCTGTAGTCTTTGTTGTCAACCAGTCTACCACAAAAAGAAATGGAAACCTACTTGAAAGAAATCTTCTGCCTAGTTAGTCATGGATCAAAAGACACATGATCATCCAAGCATGTATCATGAATGGTATATAACTGACTCATCTGGATAAAAGAATTGAAAATCAGGATAGATTGGGTTCTGTAGTCTTTGTTGTCAACCAGTCTGCCACAAAAAGAAATGGAAACCTACTTGAAGGAAATCTTCTGCCTAGTTAGTCATGGATCAAAAGAGACATGATCATCCAAGCATGTATCATGAATAGTATATAACTGACTGATCTGGATAAAAGAATTGAAAAGCAGGATAGAATCGGTTCTGTAGCCTTTGTTGTCAACCAGTCTACCACAAAAAGAAATGGAAACCTACTGGAAGGAAAATCTTCTGCCTAGTTAGTCATGGATCAAAAGAGACATGATCATCCAAGCATGTATCATGAATGGTATATAACTGACTGATCTGGATAAAAGAATTGAAAAGCATGATAGAGTGGGTTCTGTAGCCTTTGTTGTCAACCAGTCTACCACAAAAAGTAATGTAAACCTACTGGAAGGAAAATCTTCTGCCTAGTTATTCATGGATCAAAAGAGACGTGATCATCCAAGCATGTATCATGAATGGCATATAACTGACTGATCTGGATAAAAGAATTGAAAAGCAGGATAGATTGGGTTCAGTAGCCTTTGTTGTCAACCAGTCTACCACAAAAAGAAATGGAAACCGACTGGAAGGAAAATCTTCTGCCTAGTTAGTCATGGATCAAAGAGACATGATCATCCAAGTATGTATCATGAATGGCATATAACTGTCTGATCTGGATAAAAGAATTGAAAAGCAGGATAGATTGGGTTCTGTAGCCTTTGTTTCCAACTAGTCTGCCACAAAAAGAAATGGAAACCTACTGGAAGGAAAATCTTCTGCCTAGTTAGTCATGGATCAAAAGAGACATGATCATCCAAGTATGTATCATGAATGGCATATAACTGACTGATCTGGATAAAAGAATTGAAAAGCATGATAGATTGGGTTCAGTAGCCTTTGTTGTCAACCAGTCTACCACAAAAAGAAATGGAAACCGACTGGAAGGAAAATCTTCTGCCTAGTTAGTCATGGATCAAAAGAGACATGGTCATCCAAGCATGTATCATGAATGGCATATAACTGACTGATCTGGATAAAAGAATTGAAAAGCAGGATAGATTGGGTTCAGTAGCCTTTGTTGTCAACCAGTCTACCACAAAAAGAAATGGAAACCGACTGGAAGGAAAATCTTCTGCCTAGTTAGTCATGGATCAAAAGAGACATGATCATCCAAGCATGTATCATGAATGGCATATAACTGACTGATCTGGATAAAAGAATTGAAAAGCAGGATAGATTGGGTTCAGTAGCCTTTGTTGTCAACCAGTCTACCACAAAAAGAAATGGAAACCTACTGGAAGGAAAATCTTCTGCCTAGTTAGTCATGGATCAAAAGAGACATGATCATCCAAGCATGTATCATGAATGGCATATAACTGACTGATCTGGATAAAAGAATTGAAAAGCAGGATAGATTGGGTTCAGTAGCTTTTGTTGTCAACCAGTCTACCACAAAAAGAAATGGAAACCGA
The DNA here is from genome assembly GCA_037127315.1 of Ascarosepion bandense. Taxonomy (NCBI): domain Eukaryota; kingdom Metazoa; phylum Mollusca; class Cephalopoda; order Sepiida; family Sepiidae; genus Ascarosepion; species Ascarosepion bandense. The sequence goes on along the minus strand of JBBBDQ010001383.1, from coordinate 3,328,333 downwards.
CTGGAAGGAAAATCTTCTGCCTAGTTAGTCATGGATCAAAAGAGACATGATCATCCAAGCATTTATCATGAATGGCATATAACTGACTGATCTGGATAAAAGAATTGAAAAGCAGGATAGATTGGGTTCAGTAGCCTTTGTTGTCAACCAGTCTACCACAAAAAGAAATGGAAACCTACTAGAAGGAAAATCTTCTGCCTAGTTAGTCATGGATCAAAAGAGACATGATCATCCAAGCATGTATCATGAATGGCATATAACTGACTGATCTGGATAAAAGAATTGAAAAGCAGGATAGATTGGGTTCAGTAGCCTTTGTTGTCAACCAGTCTACCACAAAAGAAATGGAAACCGACTGGAAGGAAAATCTTCTGCCTAGTTAGTCATGGATCAAAAGAGACATGATCATCCAAGCATGTATCATGAATGGCATATAACTGACTGATCTGGAAAAAAGTATTGAAAAGCAGGATAGATTGGGTTCAGTAGCCTTTGTTGTCAACCAGTCTACCACAAAAAGAAATGGAAACCGACTGGAAGGAAAATCTTCTGCCTAGTTAGTCATGGATCAAAAGAGACATGATCATCCAAGTATGTATCATGAATGGCATATAACTGACTGATCTGGATAAAAGAATTGAAAAGCATGATAGATTGGGTTCAGTAGCCTTTGTTGTCAACCAGTCTACCACAAAAAGAAATGGAAACCTACTGGAAGGAAAATCTTCTGCCTAGTCAGTCATCGATCGAAAGAGACATGATCATCCAAGCATGTATCATGAATGGCATATAACTGACTGATCTGGATAAAAGAATTGAAAAGCAGGATAGATTGGGTTCAGTAGCCTTTGTTGTCAACCAGTCTACCACAAAAAGAAATGGAAACCTACTGGAAGGAAAATCTTCTGCCTAGTTAGTCATGGATCAAAAGAGACATGATCATCCAAGTATGTATCATGAATGGCATATAACTGACTGATCTGGATAAAAGAATTGAAAAGCATGATAGATTGGGTTCAGTAGCCTTTGTTGTCAACCAGTCTACCACAAAAAGAAATGGAAACCTACTGGAAGGAAAATCTTCTGCCTAGTCAGTCATCGATCGAAAGAGACATGATCATCCAAGCATGTATCATGAATGGCATATAACTGACTGATCTGGATAAAAGAATTGAAAAGCAGGATAGATTGGGTTCAGTAGCCTTTGTTGTCAACCAGTCTACCACAAAAAGAAATGGAAACCTACTGGAAGGAAAATCTTCTGCCTAGTTAGTCATGGATCAAAAGAGACATGATCATCCAAGTATGTATCATGAATGGCATATAACTGACTGATCTGGATAAAAGAATTGAAAAGCATGATAGATTGGGTTCAGTAGCCTTTGTTGTCAACCAGTCTACCACAAAAAGAAATGGAAACCTACTGGAAGGAAAATCTTCTGCCTAGTCAGTCATCGATCGAAAGAGACATGATCATCCAAGCATGTATCATGAATGGCATATAACTGACTGATCTGGATAAAAGAATTGAAAAGCAGGATAGATTGAGTTCAGTAGCCTTTGTTGTCAACCAGTCTACCACAAAAAGAAATGGAAACCTACTGGAAGGAAAATCTTCTGCCTAGTTAGTCATGGATCAAAAGAGACATGATCATCCAAGTATGTATCATGAATGGCATATAACTGACTGATCTGGATAAAAGAATTGAAAAGCATGATAGATTGGGTTCAGTAGCCTTTGTTGTCAACCAGTCTACCACAAAAAGAAATGGAAACCTACTGGAAGGAAAATCTTCTGCCTAGTTAGTCATGGATCAAAAGAGACATGATCATCCAAGTATGTATCATGAATGGCATATAACTGACTGATCTGGATAAAAGAATTGAAAAGCATGATAGATTGGGTTCAGTAGCCTTTGTTGTCAACCAGTCTACCACAAAAAGAAATGGAAACCTACTGGAAGGAAAATCTTCTGCCTAGTTAGTCATGGATCAAAAGAGACATGATCATCCAAGTATGTATCATGAATGGCATATAACTGACTGATCTGGATAAAAGAATTGAAAAGCATGATAGATTGGGTTCAGTAGCCTTTGTTGTCAACCAGTCTACCACAAAAAGAAATGGAAACCTACTGGAAGGAAAATCTTCTGCCTAGTTAGTCATGGATCAAAAGAGACATGATCATCCAAGTATGTATCATGAATGGCATATAACTGACTGATCTGGATAAAAGAATTGAAAAGCATGATAGATTGGGTTCAGTAGCCTTTGTTGTCAACCAGTCTACCACAAAAAGAAATGGAAACCTACTGGAAGGAAAATCTTCTGCCTAGTTAGTCATGGATCAAAAGAGACATGATCATCCAAGTATGTATCATGAATGGCATATAACTGACTGATCTGGATAAAAGAATTGAAAAGCATGATAGATTGGGTTCAGTAGCCTTTGTTGTCAACCAGTCTACCACAAAAAGAAATGGAAACCTACTGGAAGGAAAATCTTCTGCCTAGTTAGTCATCGATCGAAAGAGACATGATCATCCAAGCATGTATCATGAATGGCATATAACTGACTGATCTGGATAAAAGAACTGAAAAGCAGGATAGATTGGGTTCTGTAGCCTTTGTTGTCAACCAGTCTACCACAAAAAGAAATGGAAACCGACTGGAAGGAAAATCTTCTGCCTAGTTCGTCATGGATCAAAACAGACATGATCATCCAAGCATGTGTCATGAATGGCATATAACTGACTGATCTGGATAAAAGAATTGAAAAGCATGATAGATTGGGTTCAGTAGCCTTTGTTGTCAACCAGTCTGCCACAAAAAGAAATGGAAACCTACTGGAAGGAAAATCTTCTGCCTAGTTCGTCATGGATCAAAACAGACATGATCATCCAAGCATGTGTCATGAATGGCATATAACTGACTGATCTGGATAAAAGAATTGAAAAGCATGATAGTTTGGGTTCTGTAGCCTTTGTTGTCAACCAGTCTACCACAAAAAGAAATGTAAACCTACTGGAAGGAAAATCTTCTGCCTAGTTATTCATGGATCAAAAGAGACATGATCATCCAAGCATGTATCATGAATGGCATATAACTTTATGATCTGGATAAAAGAATTGAAAAGCAGGATAGATTGGGTTCAGTAGCCTTTGTTGTCAACCAGTCTACCACAAAAAGAAATGGAAACCGACTGGAAGGAAAATCTTCTGCCTAGTTAGTCATGGATCAAAAGAGACATGATCATCCAAGCATGTATCATGAATGGCATATAACTGACTGATCTGGATAAAAGAATTGAAAAGCAGGATAGATTGGGTTCAGTAGCCTTTGTTTCCAACCAGTCTGCCACAAAAAGAAATGGAAACCTACTGGAAGGAAAATCTTCTGCCTAGTTAGTCATGGATCAAAAGAGACATGATCATCCAAGTATGTATCATGAATGGCATATAACTGACTGATCTGGATAAAAGAATTGAAAAGCATGATAGATTGGGTTCAGTAGCCTTTGTTGTCAACCAGTCTACCACAAAAAGAAATGGAAACCTACTGGATGGAAAATCTTCTGCCTAGTCAGTCATCGATCGAAAGAGACATGATCACCCAACTGTGTATCACGTATGGCACTTAACTGACGAACTTTTTAAAATATTGAATAGCAGGACAGATTGGATTCTTTAGCCTTGTTTGGCAACCAATTAACCACAGAAAAAATGGCAACCTGCTGCGAGAAAATCTTCTACCTAGTCAGTCATGGCTCGAAAGAGACATGATCACCCAGTCGTGTGGCACGAAACTGACTTTTTTTTATTATTTTAAAACTTGTTCAATCTGATCCCAATATTTTGCTATAGATTGTATAAGACAGTAATTGATTTGTTTTTACGGTTTAGCAACCCTTTATGAGTTATTTAAAGCTGAAAAATATGTCGTTTTCTAGGAAATTCCTTTAATGTACTCGGTTTTTCTAACCGAAGTACTGATCAAGCTCGACACTACATAACTTTATTGATCGAAACGCAATCTGTGTTTACAGCGGTTAATTTGTCTGCAGACCTAAGACAATGTTCGACATTCCGACTTGGTGTAATAGTTAACATCATGGAAAGGAAGAGAAATTGATTAAACATTATTTGGAAGAAAATTGAATGAGTAGTGGTAAGCAAAAAGTATATATATATATATATATATATATATATATATATATATATATATATATATGGTATTGTAATAACAGATGACAAACAAGGTGACAGAGAAATTCGAAGAAACTAAGCAAATTATTAAGAAATATAAAAGTTCCGTTGGAAACAAAACAGTAATAAATATTTATGTAATAACTGATCTCTAATCTCATGCTACTGCGAGAAAATCTTCTGTCCAGTCAGCCATGTCTCTTTCGAGAGTGTTTCACGTATGAGCGATCATGTTTCGAAAGAGACATGACTGACTAGGCAGAAGATTGACATTGCTTTCTGCGGTAGACTAGTTGCCAGCCAAGGCTATAGAACCCAATCTGTCCTGCTATTTAACTCATAGCTGGAGGGAGAAGAGATAGATTATATTACAATTTTATATTAAGTAAAATTAGTGGTGGATCAGTTTATTACTTCATAAAAATAGAAAACCATTTCCCAACTTTATACCCAGTAGAAGTTTTAATTATGTTTCCAACTATTATATTCAGTCAGTCAGTTAAGTGCCATACGTGATACAGGCTTTGGGTGATCATGTCTCGCAAGAGACATAACTGACTGAGTAGAAGATTTGCCCGCAGTAGGTTGCCATTACTTTCTGCAGTAGACTGGTTGCCGACCAAGGCTACAGAACCCAATCTGTCTTGTTATTTAACCCATAACTAGAGGGAAGAGACGGATTAATACATTTCCCAAGGTTATTTGCGCGTAAGTGAATGCAAGGAATTTGACTTTAATTCGAACTCGGCTCCTCGATTCCTCGTTCCGAGCCGATATCCACTGCACCACAACGCACATACAACTACGCTCTAATTCAAGGGATAAGTCACAACACTTAAAACGCGAAAAAAACTATTGGGAGACACTATGATTAGATACTGTTTCATTTATTTCCACTTACAAAATTCTGAGAGTAACTTTCGTGAGCTCAAGTTTGAAATTCTTTTGTTTTTATGTGCAATGTCCCTTCAGGACGTGGGTAATCATGGCTCTACACTAATTCCAGTCCTTTGTAGCTGTTACGTCGGGTAACAGAATTATGTGAAATAATACAAAACAACGTAATAGTATAAAAGTAGGTGTATTGACAGGAAAGAGAAGTATTTACAAGAGGTGAGGATTAGTAGAATACAGAACAAGGTAATTAGTATACAGTATCGTCGTTGAGACGTGATAGATTGACTAGTAGAACACTTCCGGTGCAATACCGGAAATACCCGACTGACTCGCTCACTCGACTTTCTTCCTCGAGGTATCGGCTTTCTGTTTTCCAATCCTTTCACTCTTTTCTTTTTCATTTTTTTTTTCTTCAATTGGAGTAGATAGACTAAACTATCGCCCGGTTCACACTCCACCCACGTCTATTGAACAGGTGAAGAGGCTCATCCCTTGTTCCCTGTTTAGGATGCGGTTTCCGGTTTTCTCTTTTCCAATCTTTTCACTCTTTTCTTTATTTTTTTTTCCAATTGGAGTAGATAGACTAAACTATCGCCAGGTTCACACTCCACCCACGTCTATTGAACAGGTGAAGAGGCTCATCCCTTGTTCCCTGTTTAGGATGCGGTTTCCGGTTTTCGCTTTTCAAATCTTTTCACTCTTTTCTTTATTTTTTTTTCCAATTGGAGTAGATAGACTAAACTATCGCCAGGTTCACACTCCACCCACGTCTATTGAACAGTTGAAGAGGCTCATCCCTTGTTCCCTGTTTAGGATGTGGTTTCCGGTTTTCTCTCTTTCTTACGAAGCCCCCTGCACATCAGTGGCTATACCGCCTTGCTCGGGGTGATATGATTAAAAAAAAAACTATTTTATATAGTGATTCGAATAATCCATTTCCGTGGAAAGGTGAAGAGCGCCCCAACAGTAGCCCTTACTAAGTTTTGTCTTTTTCCCTGATCTGCCATCCAGAGTTTCAGTGTTTGTTTTTATTATAATGAAGTTCGTTAATGACAACAAAATCTGCTTCACCAAATGAGAAAAATGCGAATCGATGAAAACATTTGTTGACGTCGAGGGATCCGAAGGCAAGTGTCGTTCAATTGTTATAATTGCTCTTTAATGGATTTTTGTTTATCTCCCGGTCATCTTTCAACACTGCCATTTTCATTAAAAAGACACTGCCACCTGCCGTCGCCGGTAAAAAGAAAATAAATAATAATAAATAAACAGTGGCGTAAATTTTAGCAGAATTACGAGATAAATGTGTCATGCAATGAAGGCAAGAAAGAAAATTAAGTTAAATTAATCCGAATTGATTTTGATTATCAAAACAATCATTTAAGTGCTTCAGGGATTATTGGAAAGTCAGAAATCAATACCAGATTATTTCAGAAATTTATTTATTTATTTATTTCTATCAATCATTTTCTTATTCAATGTTGGACTCGTATTTTCCCATGCCTTTCAGACATGGAGAGTAACCAGCCCTATCCTTTCACGGTGGCCAATGGTATTTTTTTTCAAAGGATTGTTCAATTTTTTTATTGTTAATCGAAATCACCCAAGCAAAGTAGTAAAGCCACTAAGTTTCAAGTGGTATTAAGTTGTGAAAGATTTAGAAAACAGACTCGTTACTAAGGAACAACAATAGAAGAGTAATGAAGAAACGATAGATGAGCTCTTCGCTCGGGTACGTAGACTTCATGAATTTAAGCACAATGCTAGACTAGCGTCGAGATTTCATCATTTTAAATTTGAGCTGGCTCGATGTAGCCATGAATTCTATACTAACAGTTTCTTTTCTCGCACTTTTCGCTTGTGGAACTCCCTTCTGGTTCCATGTTTTGAAGACAACTTTAGTGCAAAAAAAAGTAAATGCAATTACTCTTTCATCTTCCCGCTCATTTCTGATGTTTTTGCTCTAGATTTTTAGTAACCCTGTCTTAGCGGCTATGCTGTTTTGCTTGGATTAAAATTGAATATATATATATATATATATATATATATATATATATATATATATAAACTTGTTTTTATAATCATATCGCCTCAAGCAAGGCATTTTACTGCCACTGTTTTACAGGGGGTTACATAGAAGGAAAGTTATGTGAAAGAATAGGGGGTGTCAGTGGGTAAAAGAAGGATGAGAATACTGATGAGAGTGAAGTGGATGAAGAAACGAGCATAAGAGGGAGGGGGCAGGTTAGCGAGATAGGAGATGACTATTGACTTTACATTTAAATTCTTGGAGATTGTAGCTGTCGAGAAAGCAAGTAAATGGAAGGGAATTCCACAGGCGGGAAGTGCGAGAAAATAAACTGATGAAGTAGAATTTGCGTTTACAAATTATTTTTTTACAGTAAAAGGGTATGACCGAGTTGCTAATCTTATAAATTTATACATAGGGGGCACCAGTGAGTTAAGTTCATTGGAGCAGAAACCGTGAAAGTATTTTTAGAAGATCCACAGGGATGCCACCTTCCGACCGTGAGAAGGTGACTGTATCTGAGCTGCCAAGTCCTGATCGATCACATTACAGATTCTACGTTGGATTTTGTCAAGGACACCTAGATGGATAGCAGAAGCACCCGACCAGATTTGGCAGCAGTATTCAATACACGGGCGGATGGTAGATTTATATATATGCAGGATTGTTTCAGGTGGAAAAAAATCTTTCTGGACTACATAGACAACGTACTTTCTTAGCAGCGGATTTAGTTATGGATTCTATATAGTCATTCCACTTGAGGTCTGTTGTGAGAGTTAACCCGAGAAGGCGCAGTGTTTTGCTTTCAGGGAGACTAGACAGATCCATGCTAATGGGGGATAGGAGCGATGGTCTTTGATGGTTAATAGGTAGCAGCTTCGTTTTGGAAGCATTGAAATTCACGAGCCATTTCTTACCCCAGTCCGCCACGGATTGGAGGTTCTATCAAGCTCTGCAGCGACATTTGCTTTGTCAGCCTCAGCAGATTTTTGATCGTTGCGAGAGTAAACTGTAGTGTCGTCAGCGTATATGCCTACTTGGGATCTTATTACATTTGGGAGCTCGTTTATGTAGATAAGGAATAGCATAGGACCTAGAATAGAGCTTTGAGGGACACCCGCGTTCGTATGAAAGTTATTGGGGACATGTCCCGTTCAATACTACCTTCATTGTTTGATTTGAAAGGAATGACTGGATAATGTCAAACAATTGTCCAATTATACCATAACCTCGCAGCTTGCAAAGAAGGCCAGACTCTGTCAAACGCTTTGGAGATATCTAGGGCAACAGTTCGGGCTTCGCCGTTCTTGTCAAGAGCCTGGTGTATATACTCAGTGATGGTCGTGAGTATATCAGCAGTAGACCTGGTGAAGCAGAAACCATACTGTTTGTCAGAGAATAGTCTGTTGGCTGTGAGATGTTGAACCACCTCGGCGTTGATGATGGCTTCGAACACTTTGCCAAAATCGGTAGGAGGCTGATAGGGCGATAATTAGAGAGGTCAGAGGGTTCACCAGTGTTTTTATATATTGGAACCACAGAGGAGGACTTCCAGCAGGCAGGAAAGCAAGAAGCAGAGAGGCAGTAGTTATAGAGTTTGTAGAGAACAGAGGGGAGTTCAGGGGAATATTTCTTTAGGACAATGATTGGGATTCCGTCGCCGCCGCCGCTCCCTTTATGGTGGTCACACTTTGAAATAATTATGTTAGAGACCACTAAGTGGGTAATATAAGTCTCAGTTCGAGGTAGGAAGTTGGGTACAGATATTCCAGATGAGTCCAGTGTCGAGTTGGTGGAGAATCTGCGAGCGAATCACTCAGCCTTGTATGTTGTAGAGGTAAGGACCTCATATTCGTTGATATATATATATATATATATATATATAAAGTAAGTCAATAAATTCCAAAATTTAATTACGTTGGATAGCCATTTCAGCGCGAAAATGCCCGCTTCATCAGCAACGATCGAAAACGAAATTTCAAATATGTTACAAAATTTCTATACCGGAAGAAGCCCAAAAACATATCCATACGCAGGAAGTTAAAAAATGTGCATGGAGATTAAGAAAGAAAAACAATTTAAATTGTCCGCGCGACTTAAGAAAGGGGAAACGCAGACACAGAGATTCATGACACATATATTAGAAAACTTACCATATGTTTCTATGAAGGAATCAGAAGTTACGTTGAATATATATATATATATATATATATATATATATATATATATATATATATTCATCGTAATTTTTTATTCCTAATATTTTCTTCGTTCCTTATTCACCTATATATATATATATATATATATATATATATATATATATATATATTAGGACTGTGAATGAGTTCTCACTGGTTTTTTATGAAAAGTAATGTTTTATTTACAAGATTTTATGTGAAATATGCCACTGAAAGTATTGTCCATAGCTAGCCACTACTTTTCTTCACCTTTCTAGCATCATTAGGAAAAATGACACATCGTTTGCTGCTAATCACGAGTTGACCCATTTTTGGGCATCTTTATAAGAATGAAAGTGCTGCTCAGCCAGGCTATATACCCTCCATCGGAACAAGTAATAATCGTATGCGGCAATGTATGGTGAATTCAACGGGTTGTGTAGGATTTCCCAATTAAACGTTTCCAAGTAGGTTTTCATCCGTTTTGGCAACATCTGCCCGAGCGTTGTCATGTTGCAAATCACTTAACTGCTCGTTAAACGGTCGTTTTGTCTTCAATGCTCGGCCCAAACGCTTCAACAGTAGTCGATAGAGATCTCCTGTGAAGAAGCTACGAATCGTAGATATTCAGATTTGCCGCCGACGTTGATGCATGGCCGAGTTTGTATTAAATTTTCATCACCTGCACGATACGATGCAAAAAAAACTCTTCTTTTCCTGCCGTTGAAGTAGCTGTTTGCACGTGACAAGACGTCGTTCGACGTCTTTCGGCTTCAATTCGTACTCCCCCACCCAATATCCTTGCTTTTGAATAATTCCTAACGCTTTTTAACTGTTGGCTTAGAGAGTGGGGACTCCGATTGATACCAAATCGGTTTAGTTTCCGTTATAGAGAAACACATCTATTCCTCAGATAATGAACTCTCCCTCCTATATTAATAAGAGTTAACAGGAAGTTAACAGAGGAAGTACTTGGGGAGTTCATAAGAATTCTTTAAACTTCTATTGGAGTTCAGTAGAATTACTAAGCAGTTGATATTAGTCAGCAGTTAGTCGAATACTAAGGAATTAAAGAAGATTAACGAGAATGGTTATAAACAACCAACAATTTGAAATGATTTGTTTGAAAATTATTTTTTAACGATACTCGTATTTAAGTAGATATTCTGTTTATAATCAAACAGTATTATATATTTATTTCTACCGGCTTGATTATTTACGATAAAGTTTTGTTACGAACATGTGTGTCATTCGGCAGGATTCGAACCTGTGACCCCTGTCAACATAGGGGAGGCCACCAATTGATTTGGCTCGTCTTAGACCTCTCGACCACAAATGACGATTAGTCTAAAAGAAGTCATATTAAACTTATAATACAATTTTCGATCCATCTTTATAACCATATCTGCTCTGAAATGTATTGTAATGTCAACAAATGTAAATCATGTTACGGAAATTACCGAAGACATATATATATATATATATATATATATATATATATATATATATATATTAACGAAATTAACGAAGATTAACGAATGATAAATATATATATATATATATATATATATATATATATATATAAAGAAAGAAAGAAAGAAAGAAAGAAAGACAAGCTAAAAATTAATCCGGTGGTTGCTGAGATGTGACACTTTTGATTGGATGGTCCTGTATCGTAAAGATTGAAGACCTAGTTGCTTCAATAACATCAAAATCTTTGAAATTAACCGTTTTCAATGGTTGAAGAAGACAACAAAACCGTCACGACAGCCTAACTTTTGCAAAATTCAATGACCTTACCTGCAAAATACTGCAAGGCCTTCAAATGTCATCCCTGAACCGGTTTATTTGTTGAGTACAATAGCCACGGAAAAAGAGAACATCTTGCTTTCACACAACTACCCTTCGCTTCTCTTCTTTTTGTTAAATAGCAACGTAGAACGAATATGGTCATTAATTCACTTTTTTGTTTTAAACAAAAGTAGTGAGTTAATAACCACATGCAGACATAGAAATAAATATCTGCTTCACTAATTAAACTCTTAGTAAACTATATAGCCCCAACTTTATTTTTTACTTACTTATTCATTTACAAAGACAAATTGAAAGACAACTTGAAACGTGCCAACTGTGATCTAAAAACTTGACAAGTTCAAGCATCAAACCAAAATAAGTGGCCTAAGACTCGTCTCATTGAACTGAAGAGTCGTGAAGACAGTAGACTAAAGCACCGTGATCAGTTTCGTCTAGTACTGAAGCAGAGACTACATCAAACTCCTGTTTCAACAAATGTCATTTGTCAGTGTGGCTTTGATGTCTACAGTAAGACTGGGTTAGTATTGCACTAAAAAAGAAAAGAACCAATGAAATATCTTCCCCTTTCCAGATTTTATTTACAATTACACAAAGCAAGCATGCATAAGTGTATAATAAAAGGCACTATCCACTACTGACCTTCATTTACGATGAGAGAATTCACTATATTAGAATAAATATATTTTAAAGGTGTTTTATATTTATGGATTAAAGTGTCTAATGATATGGACAGAGCGTTAGTAAAAATAAATATAAACTTTAAACGTGGACACTGAAGTCAAAATGTACAGGATATATATATATATATATATGTATATATATATATATATATATACACACACACACACACACACACACACACACACACACACACACACATATATATATATATATAGACACACACACAGACATACACATATATATATATAGGCACACACACACATATATAGAGAGAGAGAGAGAAAGAGAGAGAGACACACACACACATATATATATAGACACACACACACATATATATATATGCGCACACGTAATGGGTTTTATACATGTTTATACGTTCATTTTTCACTAATAATTCCTTTGCTGATTATGTAAATATATGCTGTTGTATTATTAATGCATTTCAAAATGGCGATGCTCATTTAAAATGCTATTCGTTGAAAATCCGAATTTATGTCGTCCATGATTGTCGGCCATGTTTTGAATCGAATTACAATTGGCATTTCAGCTTTTGGCAAATCAGATTTACATAACGGAAGCAAAATCTATTCATAGGAAGGAAGAGATAAGCTGTTGTACAATGGCAAATCTTACTTGGATACTAAAATGCATAGCAATTAATAAAATAGAGTGTGAAGTTCTTTTAGAACTCATTTAGGATTTTCATCACAATTCAGGAACCAAACTTTCAGTGATTGACTTTTTTTTCATTTAATTTTTTTTCCTTTTATTCTGTGTAAATACGACATGTACACCATTATCATCTGTATACATTGGTCATACGTATGTATCAGAGAGATATAAACAGAGAAAGATATGAGCAGCATATGATAGATAGATAGATAGATAGATAGATAGATAGATAGATAGATAGATAGAAACAGACTGAAATAGATATAAACAGGCTGAGATAGATAGATAGATAGATAGATAGATAGATAGATAGATAGATAGATAGATAGATAGATAGATATAAACAAGCTGAAATAGATATAAACAGGCTGAGATATATATATATATATATATATATATATATATAGATAGATAGATAGATAGATAGATAGATAGATAGATAGATAGATAGAAACAGGCTGAGATAAATAGATATAAATAAACAAGCTGAGATAGATAGATAGATAGATAGATAGATAGATAGATAGATAGATAGATAGATAGATAGAAAGCAAGAAAGAAAAATATCGGGAAATCGAATGTATAAATAAAAAATTGTATAGGTTACCCACTTATTCCCTCTTGTCCATCTTGACTCCAATATGTCTCGTCAGTGAAGAAATTCTTAAAACTCTATTCCTCATTACGTGCCCTAAAAATTCATTACTTTTCTGATTTTAAGCATATGTATCCGCTTTGTTTCCCTTTTATTCGTCGTCGCTCACATTTTCGTTTCATACTATTCTCAGCAGCCTTCTGTAGAACCATATGCCCCAAACCTCATAATTATTTGTGAGAAGATTGACTGTCATTTACTTCAATATCGGAGGAACACGATGGCATATCAGTTCAGTGTTCTCTTCTTTTCTAGCCAACAAAATTTCTTAATACTTCACTTAGCTTTTGTGAGGTACCATTTGATATTTGTGAGGTACCATTTGATATTTGTGAGGTACCATTTGATATTCCTCTGCTCCTTTGGATTTAGGTATCGCGTGTTCCATTCTCTCTCAGACATTGTACTTACTTGATTTGATGAACATCAAACATTGAAAAACTTTAAAACAAAATCAACAGGTAAACGTTTTTACTAGTTTCCACCTTCATTCTAATATATTTTTGGGGGGTAAATTTCTGTTTTGTTCCCCGAAGGCCTTTACCCCTTCCCCGAATCTTTCCAAAACATCCCTATTTTCGTGCAAATGTATCTGCTGAACTCAAACCGTTAATTGTACCTTTTTTCATTTTATCGAGAAGAAAAATATGGAACTTCTTGTCGCTGTTTCTCTCGCCCCGTAACCACGGTTCGAAAATGTTATTTACTGCAGACTGAATTCACGCGTAGTTTTACGATTTTTCGCTCTTTTTACTTCCATTTTGCGATTAATGCGCGGAAAATTAGTTCCGAAACACAACAAATGGTGGAGTAATTGCTGCCAAAGGGAGTAAATAGAACGAGTTCAGTATCCTCCGCCACAAGTCATTCAGCGGTGAATCAGAAATGAGAACGGTGGTAAGGGGTGAGATATAGTTCGATTTGTTTCTGGTCGATAACATGAAAAAAAGTACGTTTCTTCTATAAACAATTATCGATTTGAGTTCAACATATACATTTGTACGGAATTAAGAATGTATTGGAAAGATTTGAAGGGGTAAAGGCCTCGGGGAACAAAACAAAAATTTACCTTTTTTCTTCATGGAAACCCAGGCCTTTGATCTTCGATATGGATCAGAAATAAAAAGAAACCAGCTATCTGTGAGATTCAAAAAGATAACGTTTTCTTAATTCAGAAAAGCCTGGTTAAATGTCCAGACGTTTGGATATTGAATTTCATCTGAATTGAAGGGCGGCCTTGTCAAATGCGCAAGAACACCCCCCCCCCCACAAAAATGAAGAGGGACATATATTGCCAGGCGACAGTTTGTCCATAATGGGATTTTCAAGTGTTGGTTAGGCTCAATCTGGTCCTTCTTCTTCGAACTTGCCGCCATGAGTGGCCCTATAGGAGTTCAAATTGCTCTTAGGATCACGAGGACACGCAGGCCCTCTACCATAACAAGACAGTCAGTCAGTTAAGTGCCATACGTGATACACGCTTTAGGAGATCATGATTAGAAGAAGACATGACTGACTGGGCAGAAGATTATCCCGCAGTAGGCTGCCATTGCTTTCTGCAGTAGACTCGTTGCCAACTAAGTCTACAGAATACAATCTGTCCTGTTATTTTACCCATAACTAGAGGGAAGAGACGGATTAATACCTTTCCCAAGAGTATTTGTGCGTAAGTGAATGCAAAGAATTCAACTAGAATTGAACTCGGCAACATTATTTGTCGTTCCGAGTCGATATCCACTGCACCACAACGCACATCCTACCATGACAAGGACGACCATATATAGTTTACATTAGAGAACATGATGTAACGAAGACAAAAAAGGTAGTGGATAAATAACTAATAACTACCGAACGAGCTTGTCTAAATAGATCGCCAAACAAGCAGGGGTAAGGAATGTTAAACGCAAGAATGATTTCTTACAATACTGTTACCTCTCGTGGTAAAGTGTTACACTTTATGAGAATATGTGGGGAAAATGATGGTTAACCCTAGATAGGTTAAGATTTTAGTTATCGGGGAAGTCTTGGGAGTCAATTCTAGAAAGGAGGTGTTCGATTGAAAATAATATCTCACTAATACGAAGGTAATGACGCTGGTTTAGTACAACTACGTAAAGTTTAGGACTGGGGTAACTAAGGAGTATAGTTCGCCTGAACACTTTCCATTGACATAAATGTTATGGAGAACGATTATCGCCTATGCCCTGAAGGGACATGGAGTATCAAAGAGCTAATTAGAATTTTTTAATTTATTTTTCTAGGGAACAAAAAGTACCTTTCTATTGTAAAATCATGTAATAAATTATAATTTCAATAACAGACCAATATAAAATCATTAGCAGTATATCCCGGCGTTGCAATGAAAGCTTTAAAACTAATCCATGGTCCTGGAGCTCAGACTCAGCCTAAAGTATATTTATGTGAAGATTGGTGAGATCGGATAAAAATTGTGGATTTGCATTAAGGACATACAGACAGATAAACAGACACACACACAAACATTTTGCCTTTTATATATATACATTATGGATTTTCTGCTCGTTTGTAAGAACTGCAGCCTTGAAACTTCTGAATATCGTTTCTTATGTCTTTTTCTATGAGTGTATGAAATTTGATTAAAATCGGACCACTCCTTCTAAACCCAATTTTTTCGATAATCGATTATCGATATTCATCGGAGGTGCCTCGACACAAAACGTAGCTAAGAACACACGCAGACGCTTATAGTACAACTGTGTAAGTTTTCAAGAAAATCGGTTCAGCCGTTTCGGAGTCTATAGGTAACGGACACACACACACACACACAAACACAGAGACAAAGATCCATTTATAAATAAGTTTAGATATAGTCCACGCGTTCAAACGGTCCAGCTGATGTGACCCAAGGACAAAAAAATCTGTTCTCTGCTGATTCATTTCCGAAAGATTTACAAAGGATTCTTCTTCATGTGCCGTGTCCTCCCAACTTTCCCCTGTCTCTTCTTCCATTTATCCGACCTGTGATTATTAAGTTCTCCTTCCTCATTACATGTCCCAGGACGCTCATTTGTCTCTTCCTGATATTTATTATCGATTTTCTTCTCGTTTGCATCCTTTCCAACACATCATCGTTGCACACGTGCTCTGTCCATGGTATCCTCAGCATCCTTCTGTAAAACCACATTTCTGCTGCCTGAAGCCACTCCTTCAATGAGCTAAACATTTTTAGTTTCCAGCACCTCATCGTTGCACACGTGCTCTGTCCATGGTATCCTCATCATCCTTCTGTAAGACCACATTTCTGCTACCTCAAGCCTCTCCTTTAATGAGCTAAAAATATTTAGTTTCCAGCACCTCATCGTTGCACACGTGCTCTGTCCATGGTATCCTCATCATCCTTCTGTAAAACCACATTTCTGCTGCCTCAAGCCTCTCCATCATCTTTGATGTGATCGTCTAGCGTTCACTTCCATGTATAAGGACAGACATCACATAGCAATCATATAGCAAATTGATATCTTTTCTTTGTTTCTAATGAGGTTTCCCTGTCTTTCAGTGCTCTGGCTAGCTTCTGAAATGCGTCTTTGGCCATGCAAATGCCTCTTTGGATCTCCGTGTCGCACTTTCCATTCTCTGTCAAAACACTTCCCAAGTATTTGAATTTTTTTATTTGTTTATTTCAGATTCTCTAACTTGCAGTTGGCACATTGATCACCTCTTTTTGCTTATGACCATGTATTCAATTTTTCTTGAGGTTTATACTCAACCCTTTCTTTTCAGTTTCTTTTGCTAACTTCTGTAGAAGGTCCTGCATTTTCATTTCCATTTCTGTTGTTCGGAATTACGTTGATCGCTTCTGTTTGAAGTTTGTTAGACTGAAGGGCATTTTTTAAATTCATAAATATGAGGAACGCATGAGCAAAACCCAATTGTCGACAGTATCATTACTGATATTACTTAAGGAACAAACGCACGCAAACAGCCAGGTAATTCGACGTTAAGTGGGTGTGGGGGGTGCGTATATAAGGAAGCGGTTTCATGCGCCATATTTTTTGTTTTAATTTGGACATGTTTAACATCGGGGAGATTTAAAGCTTAAGGCTGTAAGAAAAACAGACAGCACGTCCAGCATTTGTGAAATGTCAGGTGACGCCCATATGTACACATATATCCACACGCACAGACAAACATATATAAGCACACACACACACACACACACACACACACACACACACACACACACACACACACACGCGCGCACACACACATATATATATATATATTCTTATAGAGTTAATCTGCGGATGACTATTTACGCTCTCACATTCTTATTGAGCACACTGGAAAAATGGTAGAATTTGAAAAAACAGTAGCTACTCTAGCATCTACGCATCGCTCATTCAGTAATGAATTAAATCACGTTAACTACTGGTGTATGGTACATCATACGCTAAAAGGCTGCCTCATTCTACCGAGCGCCCATAGCTCAGAGGTAGAATCGCCGACTGGCGCCAAGTCGGTCGGGTTTCAATCCTGGATAAAAGCAATCGGATATCTAACCGTACTGATGAGCTGCGAAACAGATATGTCTGTGGATGACTATATAAATATATATAGTGTTTTAGAAAATGATATGATTTATGTAAATTAATAAACACACTCATACATACACACATATATGTGTGATTGAGTGTGTAATGTTACAAATATTGAAACATAAGCAAATGCACGTTACTATATATAATTTTTTATTATCCGAAACAAAGCAGTTTTATTGTTACAGGTGCGCAGGGGGTTACATAAGGGGGGAGTGATGAGAAAGAGGAGTAGGTTGTAGGGGATGTCAGAGAATGGATATGACAAGAATAAGAATACTTGTGTGAAGAGATCTGCATGTGAGGAGCGTGGCCGGGGAAAATAACATCAGTGAAAGGATGCAAGTCAGCGAGATAGGAAATGGCAGTTGACCTTACATATAAATTCTTGGAGATTGTAGCTGTCAGGGAAACAAGTATAATGATGGGAATTCCACAGACGGGAAATGCGAGAAAAGAAGCTGCGAGTAGAAGTTGCGGTTACATTTGATTCGTTTCGTTGTAAAAGGGTGGGATCTAGGTGCTATCTCGGCGGAGCGTGAAAGTATTTGTAGAAGAGACAGAGGGTCGCCACATTACGCCGGCGAGAACGTGACTGCAGCTGAGCTACCGAGTCGGTATCGATCACATTGCAGATTCTCCGCTGTTTTTTTTTTTTTTTTTTTTTGCCAAGAACCCCGAGGTGAATAGCAGGGTACCCGACCAGATGTGACAGCAGTATTGAATACACGGGCGGATGGTAGATTTATATATGTGCTGGATGGATTCAGAAGGGAAAAACTTCCTGGCCCTACACAGTGAACCGACCTTCTTAGCAGAGGATTTAGCAATGGATTCTATGTAATCATTCCACTTGAGGTCTGCTGAGAGAGTTAGGCCCAGGAGGCGTAGTGCTTTGCTTTCAGGGAGACTAGCCTGATCCATGCTAATGCGGGGTAGGAGCGATTGTCTACGGTGGTTAAGAGATAGCATCTTCGTTTTGAAAGCATTAAAATTCACGACTCATTTCTTACTGCAGCCCACCACAGATTGGAGTTTACATTTTTTTCTTTTTCTTTTTTCTTTTTTTTTAATTTTAATTTTGTTATTAAAGAAGCAGTAACCTAATTTTATAAGATTTAATTGCCATGGGCATCGAGTGAACTTAAATTCAAATCTACTAAACCTTCAATTTTAAATAACGCATGAAACTCCGAATCGGACCATAGACGTAGAGTCTGAGTTTGAGTTTTGTTTAATAGCATATCAACAGCTTTGTGGGTTATTTAATGCCAAAAAGGTGGAGTTTTTTAATGTTTGGTTATCGTGAGAAGGTTAATTTCAACAAATTTTAAATGAAAATTTTTGTTTTTATTCTTTTTTATTTTAGAAAACTTAAAATGTCTTCTAGTTTTGTATTCAAAAATGTTTTTACTCAGAATAATTTTTTTCTTTCAAAAATGAGTTATGGAAATAATTTTTATTAAAAAAATGTATCGTTGGTAATATTTTTCCTTCAGAAATGTATTGTTGGAAGTATTTTTATGTATATATTTTTATAAAAGTGTATTTTTATACTTTCATAGTGTTTTGACCCTAGTTTGGGGATAAACTATTTGCCCATAGCTGGGACCCTAACAGATGCTACCACTCCGGGTCAGGGTGAACCTGGGAACAACAGCAATTAAAAGGTGGTTCCACGCTCCTCACAACTTACAAATCAGAGGCCTTGCTGCCGGATGCAGTTTACCGTCATGCCCAGGACCACTATAGACGTAGGATAATATATATATATATATATATATATATATATATATATATATAATACAGCTCAGTTCATACATTGAACAATGTTTTATTGACACCTGAATAATAATCCTATACATATGTACGCCCTCCTCAAATGTACATTCATTATTTGTTGTCACTATATACATCTATATAATAAAAAATATAACAAGCTAAAATTTAAGTCTCTCAGTCCTACGATCATACCTTAGGGAGTAGGTA
The DNA here is from genome assembly GCA_037127315.1 of Ascarosepion bandense. Classification (NCBI taxonomy): domain Eukaryota; kingdom Metazoa; phylum Mollusca; class Cephalopoda; order Sepiida; family Sepiidae; genus Ascarosepion; species Ascarosepion bandense. Next base: position 3,308,638 of record JBBBDQ010001383.1, on the reverse strand, counting down.
GTCCAACTGACATCAAGTCGGATGAGTTTCAATCTCGGCTGGAAGTAACTGGATGTCTAACCACACTGATGAGCTGTCATACTGCGCAAGAGGCTTGAATGTGGATGACTCATATATTATATTTTGGATTGCATATATATATATATATATATATATATATATATATAATTTGCTATTGCATTAGCATATATATTTATTTATTTATTTATTTATTATAAATTATGTTTTAGAACATGCACATAATTTCCTCTATATATGTCTTCTTCTCTACAATCATATGGCTTTTTCAGTGTTTGGACTTCAAACACATCATCGGGAGAAGTAAAGGTTTGGAATCATTCTCTGTTTATATTTGGTTCATTGTTGTTGTTCACAGCTCTATACATCATATATCGAGCACTGTCTTAAATTAATGTTTTGGAAGGAAAAAAAAATTTTCTTTTTTCTCTCCTCATTCTATATCCACTCGGATATATATATATATATATATATATATATATATCCTACCATGTGTTTTTGTAAGTGAGCCTTTAATGTTATGAATATTGGCATATATGCATATGCCTCTGAATATATGTAACGTTCAATTATATTTACATGCTGATAAATAGATAGAAAAAAACGAATTTCTGAGAGGTATACGTGGCACTATATATATATATATATATGGCTACTTTTGTAGTGGTATTATAACATATGTTATAAATTATTTGCTCAAATTTGTATTGAGCACTTTTTTAAGAATTGTTTCTTTGGATACGGAATTTTATTTCACCCCTACCTACCCTATATATATATATATATATATATATATATATATATATATAAATATATATATATATATAATAATATATAATATATATATTAAAAAATTCATATATATATATATATATATATATATATGAATTTTTTAAACATATACTGTTAAATATAACAGACAATGAATGTCTGTTATGTTTAATCATGAGCCGTTCTAAACATCGTATTTTGGCTTTAATTTCAGTTGAAAATAAAGACAACAATTCTCCAACATTTGAAGAAATTTTTATTTCGTTGCTTCTAAGATTTCGGCTCACATGAGTCATCTTCAGAAAGATTACAAGGATGTTAACATAAAAACATCCACCATCAGCGACGATTTTATCTTGTGTTGACATAAAACTCCGCTAAGCAACGGCAACAGTTACCAAAGATAGCAAACGCTGTTCGTAAATTTGTAATGCGGTTCTATGATGTCACACCGCGTGAGAGCTCGAAATGTTAACAGAACCATATATTTAAAAGCAATGTAATCTGATATGACCAGATTTAAACGTGATTTTATTAAGTGTGGGTTGTTTAGATTTAATGTAGATGGCCTCCAATATCTGAAGGTTCTTTTTACTATCTGTATGAGTGAGGATTATTGTATTGTTGACTAAAATCTGTCTGATATTACCTACATGGCTATATTTTTCTAAGAAATGTTGTTTAATTATATATATATATATATATATATATATATATATATATATATATATATATATTATTTGTAAACGATTATCTGTTTAACTTCAAGCTGGGATAGAAAACCGACTAATTTGTCATTAAACGAACATCTTACCACGGAGCTATCTGCGTAACACTACGGAGAAGCAGCTTTCGCAGCATATATATATATATATATATATATATATATATATATATAACTGTACGCCTGCAGTCAAAATTAATCCTTGATAATGGCTAAAAGTATAGCCGAAAGCGCTTGGATAAACAAAACATTCGGACAATTTTTTGTATAATCTATGTTTTGAAAAAAAAAATAAGATCACATGAAAATTTATATTAAAAACATAGCCGTAGCACATTGTCTGTCATTTTTAACGAAGCTTGCATAAACAATAGCTTCTCTGGCATCTACTCAACGTTCATTCAGCAATGTATTAGAGCACTCTCAGCTATTGGGTGTGTATAATGATAATATAGACGCTAAAACGTCTACCTTCTTCTACCGAGCGCCCATAGCTCAGAGTTAGAATCGCCGACTGACGCCAATTCGCTCGGGTTTCAATCCTGGGTAAAAAGCGATCGGCTGTCTAACCGTACTGATGAATTGTGATACAGCGAAACAGATCTGTCTGCGGATGACTATATATATATATATATATATATATATATATATATATATATATTAACATATAATTAAAGCCAAAATACGACGTTTAGAACGGCTCATCATTAAGCATAATAGACATTCATTGTCTCTTATATTTAACAGTATATGTTTAGAAAATTATTTGCTACCTCGATACACTAAATATTTGTGTGTGTATATATATATATATACGTGTTTGTGTGTGTTTAATGCATAGATTTGTTATTTTAACTAAGCAGCTTCATGTCGATTTCAAAGCTTCCTGAGGACACCGTTATTATATCTTCACTCATCAGGGTTGGATTTTTGTCGGACAAAAAGTTTGAAGACATTGTGACGGTGTCCTGACGAAACTCGGCATGAACCTGGTCAGTTAAAGTCACAAATTCTTTTCATTAAACCTTTCAGCGCTATATATATATATATATATATATGCATTGTAAGAAAGTTATGAAACATGTAGGTTTTAGTGATACTATGCTTTTATAAACCATTGTAACAAACATCACAATATATATATATATATATATATATATATATATATATATATACTAGCAGTATAGCGCGGTGTTGCTCGGGTGTAATGAAAGCTTTAAAACTAATACATGGTCCTGGATCTCAGACTCTTTGGACGTCGGCATGAAAGACTAAAAAGCAATAGTTGTTTCCAGTTAAAGCGAAACCGTAGACTGAAAGAAAAATGAATGGATGTAAGTCAAATAAGTTTTTTTTCGTCGTAAACTGAATTTTGAAGGCTAAATAAGTCCTCTGAGTAAATGGTATCATAGCAGAGACTAAGAACTACAATTATACCTACTTACAGCCAAACCCGAAGCAAAAAGTAAAATAAAAGGGCTGAAAAAAATACAGACATACAGGCAGATAAACAGACACGCACACAAACATCTTGCCTTTTATATATATATATATATATATATATATATATATAGTGCAGAAAATGGATAATATATATATATATATATTATCGATTTTCTGCACTATTGTAAGAACTGCAACCTTGAAACTTCTGAATATCGTTTCTTATGTCTTTGTCTATGAATGTATTAAGTTTGTTTAAAATCGGACCACTCTTTCTATAACCCGATTTTTTCGATTATCGATTTTTGATATTTATCGGGGGTACCACGACATAAAACCTAGCTAAGAACACTCGCAGACGCTTATAGTACAACTGTGTAGATTTTTCAAGAAAATCGGTTCAGACGTTTCGGAGTCTATAGGTAACGGATACACACACACACACAGACACACACACAGACACACACAGAGATAATGTTCCATTTATATATAAGTTTTTATTATATATATATATATATATATATATATATATATATATATATATATATATATATAGTGTATGTATGTAGATATTTTAGGAATCAGTTAGTCTTGACCCACGCACATCGCTATTCGTTGAATTTTGATCTGTTACGTCTAGTGTATAATACTCAGTCTATGTGAACATTGTTCACAACAGAATTTAGCGTAACTGGAAGAAATAAAATTATATTAAAATAAATTATTATTGCTGGAAAAAAACTCTTCTTTCTTTTTTAAATTATTACGCTACGGATTTATTGGCGTCTCTGTGTATCCATAAAAGTGTCTCCTGTTGTGTATCTTTTCACCAGTGCGTATCAAAAGATATATCTATTTGCAAATCTTATTACTTATTACGCATGTATCAACGCGCACTAACGTGTAAATCACAAGTCGATCAGCAAATACGTTCGATTATTTACACACAGCGACACGTGTACGCGTCTTTCCTGATTGTTACGCCAGCCTTCAATTACATCGGCATAGACGCACGCCGTGTGCCGATATATTGGCAAAATGCGTGCAGCACGCTCATGTACCTATGTAAGTATAAAGGGCGGGATATTTCAAAAAGTCTTGTCACGTCTTGGGGATTTTCGACAGGCTTCGTTCCAGTCCGATTCCATTTTCCAATTTAGCCGCAACCCGAAACCCCACTTGTGACCAGCATACGCAATAGAACTTTTCAGCAGCCACAGACACACAATAATTTACACACACACACACACACACACACACACACACACACACATTCGCACGCGCACGCACACACACACACACTCGCACACACACACACACACACACACACACACAGAGAAGCTAATAAGCAAAATTTTACATTCGAATAAGGCCACGTCTAACTTCTATATTAATATAAAAACTAGTTGACGTAGATCGATACCCAGAAAAAATTCTCTGTCTATCTTTCTCTCTCTCTTCCACGCTTATCAAAGAGCACATCCATACATTTTCAACTGCGTGCATATATATATATATATATAGTCATCCGCAGAAAGATCTGTTTCGCTGTATCACAGTTCATCAGTACGCTTAGACATCCGATTGCTTTTTACCCAGGATTGAAACCCGAACGAATTGGCGTCAGTCGGCGATTCTAACTCTGAGCTATGGGCGCTCGGTAGAGGGAGGCAGACTTTTTAGGTGAAAATAAAGGCAAAAATTCTCCAACATTTGGATAATTTTTTATGAAGTTGGTTCTAAGCTTTCGGCTCACATGAGCCATCTTCAGAGAGGTTACAAGGATGTTAATATAAAAACATCCACCATCAGCGACGATTTTATCTCGTGTTGACATAAAACTTTGCTAAGCAACGATAACAGTTACCAAAAAAAGCAAAGGCTGTTCGTAAATTTGTAATGCGGTTCTATGACGTCACACCGCGTGAGAGCTATGACCAGGTTTAAACGTGATTTTATGAAGTGTGGGTTGTTTGGATTTAATGTAAATAGTCTCCAATATCTGAAGGTTCTTTTTACTGTGTGTATGAGTAAGGATTATTGTATTGTTGACTAAAATCTGTCTGATATTACCTACATGGCTATGTTTTTCTAAGAAATGTTGTTTAATTGTACTCTGATCAGAAAAGTGACAGGTAAGTCTACGGGAGAGCGTGGTTGTAGTAAAACTAATATATGTAGTGGGTTTATATATATATATATTGTACTGTGAAAAAGGTTTAGGACAAGAACTATTTTATCACTTATGAGGCATCAAAATAAAGTTTAAAATCACCCCTGTCCTAACATTTTTGCACACTACCAGCAGCGTGCAAAAGTATTAGGACAGGGGTGATTTTCCTAAAATCTTCATTGAAATTCAAATATAGGGTGAAAAGCCAAGTAAATTGCTAATAAATATTGATTATTTAAAACTAGGTGAAAAAGAAATGTATTAAAAAGAAGTTATATTTAATTTTTCCTATTTTCTATTAAACAAGTTATTTTGAAACTACTCATTATTCTATTATCCTTGGATATGACTGACTTTTTTTTATTCTCCTCTCTCGAATTGATAAATCTAATGTTACTTCGCAAGACACACTTTGGGAACAAATACAAGCTGCTTGGCAGGATATACCATTAGATACAGTGAAGAAGCTTGCGATGTCAATGCCTGACAGAATGAAGGTTGTGATCAAAGAAAAATGCTATTATGCTAAATATTAAATTTATTTTGTAACAAGTATTTTTTTGTTAAAGTATTTGTTGAGTAAATCAAATAAAATTACTTTAATTAAATTGTTTATTTTCTTTCAATCTGCCTCATAAAAGATAAAATGCTTCTTGTCCTAATACTTTTGCACAGTACTGTATATATATATATATATATATATATATATATATATATATATATGTATATAAGGTGCGATTAGTAAATTGTCGCAATTATTTTATTATTTTAAAGCAAAGGGTTATACTAAATATTAAATTAATTTTGTAACAAGTATTTTTTTCTTGCTAAAGCATTTATTGAGTAAATCAAATAAAATTACTTTAATTAAATTGTTTATTTTCTGTCAATCTACCTCATAAAAGATAAAATACTTCTTGTCCTAATACTTTTGCACAGTACTATATATTTATATTATAAATTATGTTTTAGAACATGTACATAATTTTTTGATATATTTTTTGATATATTTTTTATAGAGGACATATATAGAAAAAATTATGGACATGTTCTAAAACATAATTTATAATAAATATTCACAGCTCTATACATCATATATCGAGCACTGTTTTAAATTAATGTTCTGGACGGAAAAAATTATTTCTTCGTTCTGTACCCACTCGGATATATATATATATATATATATATATATATATATATATATATATATATATTATATGTTTTAGAACATGTACATTATTTTTTAATATATATCCTCGACAATCATATGTTTGTTTCAACGTTGGGTACGTTTCTTTATAATAAATATACACAGCTCTATACATCATACATCGAGCACTGTTTTAAATTAATGTTTTGGACGGAAAAAATTCTTTCTTCGTTCTGTACCCACTCGGATATATATATATAATCGTTTCACACCAAAGAAGACAATACTGCCACTGATGCGTAGTAGGGTGTTACATGCTTTAGAGTTATATAGAGCAACAGATCGAGCTTAACTGTTCTTATCGAGACCCTGGTATGTGTATTTGGTGATGATCAGCGGTAGACCTAGTAAAGCATAAGCTATACTATTTGTCGGAGAATAGGCAGTCGGTTATGATATGATGAACCACATCAGCAAAGTCTTGAACTACAGAGAAGGACTTTGCAATCAAAACACTAAATCTTGTCCGCTGTGCCCGTGAGGACCTTAAATTTATTGAATAAATGAGGGATCGAATATTTTCTGTTGTTTAACACACTTTTACAGAGTAGTCTTTGTTTTATTGCAGATATGTTTATCGATGTTTGTCTAACTTTTAATCTCTCCTGACGTTTATAAACATCACACTATTGTTCTATTTTCTTAAAAACTTAGCTTACCCTCACTCAGGCCGAGAAAACTACTGATCAAAGCAACCATCAAACATTCTCCCATAATTTTTGTTCTTGATTTTATTCAGTGTCCTTATGTCTAAGAAAGGGAAGGTTGACAGCTTGATTGAGCTTTATCCACCTCATGCCGTACACGCTCATTCTGGGCCCGCCTATATACAGTTCAGTCAGATGAGCCTGTATACTTAGACAATTTCTCACATCTTCCTCGTACGCCAACTTCTCAGCCCCATCTTCCAAAATCCCCAGGAGTCTCGCATTTCCTCTGGACCACCTCCATCAGATCTCTCATGACTCTAATGGCTGTGATCTCTTCGGCAAACTCGCCGACCAACAGATCCTCCAAGTCTGACCATGTCAAATGAAGCTCCCTGCTCTGGTTACCCCTTATGAACTCCAAGACCTTTCAGTCCGCCGCATTATATGCCAGGTAAAGCGTCTCTCTATCTGACAGTTCATATATGGTCTGGCTTTTCTCAATACATGCTAGCCATCCCTTTAACTTCTCAGGGTTGCACCTAAATCTTGGAAGACTGAGTGCCCGAAGCAATTTTCTAAACTCATCTGTTGCCTTGCCATCCCTTTTTTAATCTCTATTTTTTCAGGCTCTTCTGACCCATATTCACTCATTTTAACCCACTAACAATTATCAGATTCGCAGATGAAACAAATATCAAAACAAAGAACAAAATGGGCTTTAACGAGTTGCAACAATAAATCCCCAAAAGAATTCAGGGACAGCCGAAAAGTGTCCTTCCTGTAACTGAGGTTCTTGTCTTGTAGTCACTACGACCTTCGACGAATGGGGAAAAATTGTTGAGTGCTTTTATCCGAATGACCAAAGTCCGCTGCTTCTCACTCCTTGTCAGTTGTCTGCTGTTTTTATTTTATTTTATTTTATTTTATTTTATTTTATTTTATTTTATTTTTATTTTTATTTTATTTTATTTATTTTATTTATTTATTTATTTTTCTTGGTGGTAGTCAGCCCGAGGGTTGAAAATCCTGTTTGTTACGGCACCACATATAAACTCTAACACCACAGTTCCTTCGCGAAGACGCCTAAAATCTCGCAGCCGATCGATAGTCGATTACTTCGTTCCAAACCAGGCTCTGCCCACGTTGTGTTTGATTGATCACAAAGCGGTCTTGGTTGAAAGTCGTCAAAAATCTGCTGCATCGATGATCCAGACAGCTGGAAACCACAATAAACAAATGAAATCTTCGTAAAATTAACAACAACGAGTTTGTATACCTACGTTCTGTTCAGTACAGTATTTGGTTAGAGTTTATCCCTCTTACATGCAAACAACTATAATTTCAAACCAAGTTTTCCTAATAATTTTGCACACTGCCGGTAGTGTGCAAAAGTGTTAAGACAGGGGTGATTTTAAACTTTATTTTGATGCCTCATAAAATATAAAATAGTTCTTGTCCTAATACTTTTGCACAGTACTGTAGATATTTAAACAATAAACAAATAAACGGAGTACATTTATATATTTTCAAAAGAATTATTTTTAAAATGTATTCCAGAAACATAGTCTAAATAGAATATATCTGACATCGGATTTCTTGACATCAGTTTTATGTCTTGATGCTTGACATTCAGCGCCAAAAGATGAAGAAAAGAAAGAAAATAAATAATGAGGAAGTATAACAAAAATATTATGAATATATACACTACCGGCCATAATTATTGGGCCACCCGAGTGTTTTAAAAGAAATTTCATAGTATGTTTTAGTATTTATTGCCAAGTGAATAATTGTAAATGAAAACAGAATGTTTTTTTTTGTTGTTGTTGTTATTATTAGCTTGCAAGATTTTACAAGGCAAATAGCAGATTACTATTTATGCTCTCACAGCCTGATTGAGCACTCTGGAAGAATGGTAGACTTTGAAAAACTGTAGCTAGTCTGGCATCTACGCATCGCTCATTCAGTAAAATGAATTAGACCACTCTGGCTATTGGGCGCGTATAATGATAATATACACGCTAAAAAGTCTGCCTTCTTCCACCGAACGCCTAGAGGTAGAATCGCCGACTGACGCCAATTCGGTCGGGTTTCAATCCTGGGTTAAAAAGCAATCGGAGTTTAACCGTACTGATGAGCTGTGAAACATCGAAACATATCTGTCTGCGGATGACTATTATATATATATATATATATACTATTTGCACTCTCACAACCTGATTGAGCACTCTGGAAGAATGGTAGACTTTGAAATAACGCATTGATCATTCAATAATTAATTAGAACACTCTTAGCTACTGGCGTATGTTTACATGGTATATCACACGCTAAAAGTCTGCCTCATTCTACGAGCGTCCATGGCTCAGAGTTAGAATCAACGACTGATGTCCATTCGGTCGGGTTTCAATCCTGGCTAAAAACAATCGGATATCTAACCGAACTGATGAGCTGTGAGACTGCGAAACAGATCTGTCTGCGAATGACTATAAATATTTCTTTTGAGACAAAATCGCCGGCATATACATTTTTACTTGTATTTTTTATTTTATTTTATTCTTTTTCGGTTCTTATCTTTTCTGCCTAATTTTTGTGTAAATTGTTCTTAATTATGAAATTTAGGTTTGGTATATTAGGGTTTTGGTTATATGTAGGAATTCTAAGACCGGCCATGTTTTTTTTTTTTTTTTTTTTTTTTTTTTTTTTTTTTTTTTATTGTTCTCTGTCATTCCCTTGCTAACTGGACACATGGCTTGGAGGTGATTCCCCCCTCCATCACACTACTGTCTGTTACTGCTTGCTTAAGGTAACTTAATCTCTCCAGAACTCTCCAGAACTGTATAGAAGAAACAGAATGAAGATAATTTTTGAAATTTTCTTAACTTTTTTCTGTCAGCAAGCCTGCAACTTGGTGAGTTTAGCCAGTGTGATCTTATTTTTTATTATTTTTTGAATTATTTATTTACTTATTTTTACTTGTATTTTTTATTTTATTTTATTCTTTTTCGGTTCTTATCTTTTCTGCCTAATTTTTGTGTAAATTGTTCTTAATTATGAAATTTAGGTTTGGTATATTAGGGTTTTGGTTATATGTAGGAATTCTAAGACCGGCCATGTTTTTTTTTTGTTTTTTTTTTTTATTGTTCTCTGTCATTCCCTTGCTAACTGGACACATGGCTTGGAGGTGATTCCCCCCTCCATCACACTACTGTCTGTTACTGCTTGCTTAAGGTAACTTAATCTCTCCAGAACTCTCCAGAACTGTATAGAAGAAACAGAATGAAGATAATTTTTGAAATTTTCTTAACTTTTTTCTGTCAGCAAGCCTGCAAGCTTGGTGAGTTTAGCCAGTGTGATCTTATTTTTTATTATTTTTTGAATTATTTATTTACTTATTTTTACTTGTATTTTATTTTATTTTATTCTTTTTCGGTTCTTATCTTTTCTGCCTAATTTTTGTGTAAATTGTTCTTAATTATGAAATTTAGGTTTGGTATATTAGGGTTTTGGTTATATGTAGGAATTCTAAGACCGGCCATGTTTTTTTTTTGTTTTTTTTTTTTATTGTTCTCTGTCATTCCCTTGCTAACTGGACACATGGCTTGGAGGTGATTCCCCCCTCCATCACACTACTGTCTGTTACTGCTTGCTTAAGGTAACTTAATCTCTCCAGAACTGTATAGAAGAAACAGAATGAAGATAATTTTTGAAATTTTCTTAACTTTTTTCTGTCAGCAAGCCTGCAACTTGGTGAGTTTAGCCAGTGTGATCTTATTTTTTATTATTTTTTGAATTATTTATTTACTTATTTTTACTTGTATTTTTATTTTATTTTATTCTTTTTCGGTTCTTATCTTTTCTGCCTAATTTTTGTGTAAATTGTTCTTAATTATGAAATTTAGGTTTGGTATATTAGGGTTTTGGTTATATGTAGGAATTCTAAGACCGGCCATGTTTTTTTTGTTTTTTTTTGTTTTTTTTTTTTTTTATTGTTCTCTGTCATTCCCTTGCTAACTGGACACATGGCTTGGAGGTGATTCCCCCCTCCATCACACTACTGTCTGTTACTGCTTGCTTAAGGTAACTTAATCTCTCCAGAACTCTCCAGAACTGTATAGAAGAAACAGAATGAAGATAATTTTTGAAATTTTCTTAACTTTTTTCTGTCAGCAAGCCTGCAACTTGGTGAGTTTAGCCAGTGTGATCTTATTTTTTATTATTTTTTGAATTATTTATTTACTTATTTTTACTTGTATTTTTTATTTTATTTTATTCTTTTTCGGTTCTTATCTTTTCTGCCTAATTTTTGTGTAAATTGTTCTTAATTATGAAATTTAGGTTTGGTATATTAGGGTTTTGGTTATATGTAGGAATTCTAAGACCGGCCATGTTTTTTTTTTGTTTTTTTTTCTCTGTCATTCCCTTGCTAACTGGACACATGGCTTGAGTGATTCCCCACTCCATCACACTACTGTCTGTTACTGCTTGCTTAAGGTAACTTAATCTCTCCAGAACTCTCCAGAACTGTATGAGAAGAAACAGAATGAAGATAATTTTTTGAAATTTTCTTAACTTTTTTCTGTCAGCAAGCCTGCAACTTGGTGAGTTTAGCCAGTGTGATCTTATTTTTTATTATTTTTGAATTATTTATTTACTTATTTTTACTTGTATTTTTATTTTATTTTATTTCTTTTTTCGGTTCTTATCTTTTCTGCCTAATTTTGTGTAAATTGTTCTTAATTATGAAATTTAGGTTTGGTATATTAGGGTTTTGGTTATATGTAGGAATTCTACAAGACCGGCCATGTTTTTTTTGTTTTTTTTTTTTTTATTGTTCTCTGTCATTCCCTTGCTAACTGGACACATGGCTTGGAGGTGATTTGTCCCCCCACCATCACACTACTGTCTGTTACCTGCTTTTGTAAGGTAACCCAATCTCTCCAGAACTCTCCAGAACTGTATAGAAGAAACAAATGAAGATAATTTTTGAAATTTTCTTAACTTTTCTGTCAGCAAACCTGCAACTTGGTAGGTTTAGCCAGTGTGATCTTATTTTTTATTTATTTTTTGAATTATTTATTTACTTATTTTACTTGTATTTTTATTTTATTTTATTCTTTTTCGGTTCTTATCTTTTCTGCCTAATTTTTTTGTGTAAATTGTTCTTAATTATAAAAGAATTTAGGTTTGGTATAATAGGGTTTTGGTTATATGTAGGAATTCTAAGACCGGCCATGTTTTTTTTTGTTTTTTTTTTTTATTGTTTACTCTGTCATTCCCTTGCTAACTGGACACATGGCTTGGAGGTGATTCCCCCACCATCACACTACTGTCTGTTACTGCTTGTAAGGTAACTTAATCTCTCCAGAACTCTCCAGAACTGTATAGAAGAAACAGAATGAAGATAATTTTTGAAATTTTCTTAACTTTTTCTGTCAACAAGCCTGCAACGGTGAGTTTGGCAATGTGATCTTATTTTTTATTATTTTGAATTATTTATTTACTTATTTTACTTGTATTTTTTATTTTATTTTATTCTTTTTCGGTTCTTATCTTTTCTGCCTAATTTTTGTAATTGTTCTTAATTATGAAATTTAGGTTTGGTATATTAGGGTTTTGGTTATATGTAGGAATTCTAAGACCGGACATGTTTTTTTTTGTTTTTATTGTTCTCTGTCATTCCCTTGCTAACTGGACACATGGCTTGGAGGTGATTCCCCCCTCCATCACACTACTGTCTGTTACTGCTTGCTTAAGATAACTTAATCTCTCCAGAACTCTCCAGAACTGTATAGAAGAAACAGAATGAAGATAATTTTGGAAATTTTCTTAACTTTTTTCTGTCAGCAAGCCTGCACAACTTGGTGAAGTTAGCCAGTGTGATCTTATTTTTTATTATTTTTGAATTATTTTATTTACTTATTTTTACTTGTATTTTTTATTTTATTTTATTCTTTTTCAGTTCTTATCTTTTCTGCCTAATTTTTGTGTAAATTGTTCTTAATTATGAAATTTAGGTTTGGTATATTAGGGTTTTGGTTATATGTAGAATTCTAAGACCGGCCATGTTTTTTTTTTGTTTTTTTTTTTATTGTTCTCTGTCATTCCCTTGCTAACTGGACACATGGCTTGGAGGTGATTCCCCACTCCATCACACCACTGTCTGTTACTGCTTGCTTAAGGTAGCTTAATCTCTCCAGAACTGTATAGAAGAAACAGAATGAAGATAATTTTTGAAATTTTCTTAACTTTTTTTTTCTGTCAGCAAGCCTGCAACTTGGTGAGTTTTAGCCAGTGTGATCTTATTTTTTATTATTTTTTGAATTATTTATTTACTTATTTTTACTTGTATTTTTTATTTTATTTTATTCTTTTTCGGTTCTTATCTTTTCTGCCTAATTTTGTGTAAATTGTTCTTAATTATGAGGTTAGGTTTGGTATATTAGGGTTTGGTTATATGTAGAATTCTAAGACAAGCCATGTTTTTTTTGTTTTTTTGACTTGTTCTCTGTCATTCCCTTGCTAACTGGACACATGGCTTGGAGGTGATTCCCCCCTCCATCCTGCTACTGTCTGTTACTGCTTGCTTAAGGTAACTTAATCTCTCCAGAACTCTCCAGAACTGTATAGAAGAAACAGAATGAAGATAATTTTGAGAATTTTCTTAACTTTTTTCTGTCAGCAAGCCTGCAACTTGGTGAGTTTAGCCAGTGTGATCTTATTTTTATTATTTTTTGAATTATTTATTTACTTATTTTTACCCACACACTTGTATTTTATTTTATTTTATTCTTTTCGGTTCTTATCTTTTCTGCTAATTTTGTGTAAATTGTTCTTAATTATGAAATTTAGGTTTGGTATATTAGGGTTTTTGGTTATGTATGTAGGAATTCTAAGACCGGACATGTTTTTTTTTTGTTTTTTTATTGTTCTCTGTCATTCCCTTGCTAACTGGACACATGGCTTGGAGGTGATTCCCCCACTCCATCACACTACTGTCTGTTACTGCTTATGGGTAACTTAATCTCTCCAGAACTGTATAGAAGAAACAGAATGAAGATAATTTTTGAAATTTTCTTAACTTTTTTCTGTCAGCAAGCCTGCAACTTGGTGAGTTTAGCCAGTGTGATCTTATTTTTTATTTATTTTTGAATTATTTATTTACTTATTTTTACTTGTATTTTTATTTTATTTTATTCTTTTTGGTTCTTATCTTTTCTGCCTAATTTTTTGTGTAAATTGTTCTTAATTATGAAATTTAGGTTTGGTATATTAGGGTTTTGGTTATATGTAGGAATTCTAAGACCGGCATGTTTTTTTTGTTTTTTTTTTTTTTTATTGTTCTCTGTCATTCCCTTGCTAACTGGACACATGGCTTGGAGGTAGTTACCTCCATCACACTACTGTCTGTTACTGCTTGCTTAGGTAACCCCAATCTCTCCAGAACTCTCCAGAACTGTATAGAAAACAGAATGAAGATAATTTTGAAATTTTCTGCTTTTTTTCTGTCCAGCAAGCCTGCAACTTGGTGAGTTTAGCCAGTGTGATCTTATTTTTTATTATTTTTTGAATTATTTATTTACTTATTTTTTACTTGTATTTTTTATTTTATTTTATTCTTTTTCGGTTCTTATCTTTTTCTGCTAATTTTTGTGTAAATTGTTCTTAATTATGAAATTTAGGTTTGGTATATTAGGGTTTTGGTTATATGTAGAAATTCTAAGACCGTATGTTTTTTTTTGTTTTTATTGTTCTCTGTCATTCCCTTGCTAACTGGACACATGGCTTGGAGTAGGATTCCCCTCCATCACACTACTGTCTGTTACTGCTTGTAAAATAGCAATCTCTCCAGAACTCTCCAGAGCTGTATAGAAGAAACAGAATGAAGATAATTTTGAAATTTTCTTAACTTTTTCTGTCCAGCAGCCTGCAACTTGGTGAGTTTAGCCAGTGTGATCTTATTTTTTATTATTTTTTGAATTATTTATTTACTTATTTTTTACTTGTATTTTTATTTTATTTTATTCTCGGTTCTTATCTTTTCTGCCTAAATTTTTGTGTAAATTGTTCTTAATTATGAAATTTAGGTTTGGTATATTAGGGTTTTGGTTATATGTAGGAATTCTAAGACCGGCCATGTTTTTTTTTTTTTTTTTTTTTTTTATTGTTCTCTGTCATTCCCTTGCTAACTGGACACATGGCTTGGAGGTGATTCCCCCCTCCATCACACTACTGTCTGTTACTGCTTGATTAAGGTAACTTAATCTCTCCAGAACTCTCCAGAACTGTATAGAAGAAACAGAATGAAGATAATTTTTGAAATTTTCTTAACTTTTTTCTGTCAGCAAGCCTGCAACTTGGTGAGTTTAGCCAGTGTGATCTTATTTTTTATTATTTTTTGAATTATTTATTTACTTATTTTTACTTGTATTTTTTATTTTATTTTATTCTTTTTCGGTTCTTATCTTTTCTGCCTAATTTTTGTGTAAATTGTTCTTAATTATGAAATTTAGGTTTGGTATATTAGGGTTTTGGTTATATGTAGGAATTCTAAGACCGGCCATGTTTTTTTTTTGTTTTTTTTTCTCTGTCATTCCCTTGCTAACTGGACACACATGGCTTGGAGGTGATTCCCCCTCCATCACACTACTGTCTGTTACTGCTTGCTTAAGGTAACTTAATCTCTCCAGAACTCTCCAGAACTGTATAGAAGAAACAGAATGAAGATAATTTTGAAATTTTCTTAACTTTTTCTGTCAACAAGTACAACTTGGTGAGTTTAGCCAGTGTGATCTTATTTTTATTATTTTTGAATTATTTATTTACTTATTTTTACTTGTATTTTTATTTTATTTTATTTCTTTTCGGTTCTTATCTTTTCTGCCTAATTTTTGTGTAAATTGTTCTTAATTATGAAATTTTAGGTTTGGTATATTAGGGTTTTGGTTATATGTAGGAATTCTAAGACCGGCCATGTTTTTTTTTTGTTTTTTTTTTTTTATTGTTCTCTGTCATTCCCTTGCTAACTGGACACATGGCTTGGAGGTGATTCCCCCCTCCATCACACTACTGTCTGTTACTGCTTGCTTAAGGTAACTTAATCTCTCCAGAACTCTCCAGAACTGTATAGAAGAAACAGAATGAAGATAATTTTGAAATTTTCTTAACTTTTTTCTGTCAGCAAGCCTGCAACGGTGAGTTTAGCCAGTGTGATCTTATTTTTTATTATTTTGAATTATTTATTTACTTATTTTTACTTGTATTTTTTATTTTATTTTATTCTTTTTCGGTTCTTATCTTTTCTGCATATATTTTAGTATAGTCTTCTTAATTATGAAATTTAGGTTTGGTATATTAGGGTTTTGGTTATATGTAGGAATTCTAAGACCGGACATGTTTTTGTTTTTTTTTTTTTATTGTTCTCTGTGTTCCTTGCTAATTATGGCTTGGAGGTGATTCCCCCTCCATCACACTACTGTCTGTTACTGCTTGCTTAAGGTAACTTAATCTCTCCAGAACTGTATAGAAGAAACAGAATGAAAGATAATTTTGAAATTTTCTTAACTTTTTTCTGTCAGCAAGCCTGTGGTGAGTTTAGCCAGTGTGATCTTATTTTTTATTATTTTTGAATTATTTATTTACTTATTTTTACTTGTATTTTTTATTTTATTTTATTTCTTTTTCGGTTCTTATCTTTTCTGCCTAATTTTTGTGTAAATTGTTGTTAATTATGAAATTTAGGTTTGGTATATTAGGGTTTTGGTTATATGGAATTCTAAGACCCGGCCATGTTTTTTTTTGTTTTTTTTTTTTTATTGTTCTCTGTCATTCCCTTGCTAACTGGACACATGTGGCAGGTGATTCCCCCCTCCATCACACTACTGTCTGTTACTGCTTGCTTAAGGTAACTTAATCTCTCCAGAACTCTCCAGACTGTATAGAAGAAACAGAATGGGAATGGCTGTATTTCTTAACTTTTTTCTGTCAGCAAGCCTGCAACCTTGGTGAGTTTAGCCAGTGTGATCTTATTTTTTATTATTTTTGAATTATTTATTTACTTATTTTTACTTGTATTTTTTATTTTATTTTATTCTTTTCGGTTCTTATCTTTTCTGCCTAATTTCTGTAAATTGTTCTTAATTATGAAATTTAGGTTTGGTATATTAGGGTTTTGGTTATATAGCAGGAATTCTAAGACCGGCCATGTTTTTTTTTTGTTTTTTTTTTTTTTTATTGTTCTCTGTCATTCCCTTGCTAACTGGACACATGGCTTGGAGGTCCCCCCTCCATCACACTACTGTCTGTTACTGCTTGCCAGGTAACTTAATCTCTCCAGAACTCTCCAGAACTGTATAGAAGGAAACAGAATGAAGATATTTTTTGAAATTTTCTTAACTTTTTTCTGTCAGCAAGCCTGCAACTTGGTGAGTTTAGCCAGTGTGATCTTATTTTTTATTATTTTTGAATTATTTATTTACTTATTTTTACTTGTATTTTTTATTTTATTTTATTCTTTTTCGGTTCTTATCTTTTCTGCCTAATTTTTGTGTAAATTGTTCTTAATTATGAAATTTAGGTTTGGTATATTAGGGTTTTGGTTCTATAGCAGGAATTCTAAGACCGGACATGTTTTTTTTTGTTTTTTTTATTGTTCTCTGTCATTCCCTTGCTAACTGGACACATGGCTTGGAGGTGATTCCCCCCCTCCATCCCTTTCTGTCTGTTACTGCTTGCTTAAGGTAACTTAATCTCTCCAGAACTGTATGAAGAAACAGAATGAAGATAATTTTTGAAATTTTCTTAACTTTTTTCTGTCAGCAAGCCTGCAACTTGGTGAGTTTAGCCAGTGTGATCTTATTTTTATTATTTTTGATTATTTATTTACTTATTTTTACTTGTATTTTTTATTTTATTTTATTCTTTTTCGGTTCTTATCTTTACTGCTAATTTTTTGTGTAAATTGTTCTTAATTATGAAATTTAGGTTTGGTATATTAGGGTTTTGGTTATATGTAGGAATTCTAAGACCGGCCATGTTTTTTTTTGTTTTTTTTTTTATTGTTCTCTGTCATTCCCTTGCTAACTGGACACATGGCTTGGAGGTGATTCCCCCCTCCATCACACTACTGTCTGTTACTGCTTGCTTAAGGTAACTTAATCTCTCCAGAACTCTCCAGAACTGTATAGAAGAAACAGAATGAAGATAATTTTTGAAATTTTCTTAACTTTTTTCTGTCAGCAAGCCTGCAACTTGGTGAGTTTAGCCAGTGTGATCTTATTTTTTATTATTTTTTGAATTATTTATTTACTTATTTTTACTTGTATTTTTTATTTTATTTTATTCTTTTTCGGTTCTCTTTTCTGCCTAATTTTTGTGTAAATTGTTCTTAATTATGAAATTTAGGTTTGGTATGTTAAGTTTGGTTATGGCAGGAATTCTAAGACCGGCCATGTTTTTTTTTTATTGTTCTCTGTCATTCCCTTGCTAACTGGACACATGGCTTGGAGGTGATTCCCCCTCCCATCACACTACTGTCTGTTACTGCTTGCTTAAGGTAACTTAATCTCTCCAGAACTCTCCAGAACTGTATAGAAGAAACAGAATGAAGATAATTTTTGAAATTTTCTTAACTTTTTTCTGTCAGCAAGCCTGCAACTTGGTGAGTTTAGCCAGTGTGATCTTATTTTTTATTATTTTTTGAATTATTTATTTACTTATTTTACTTATAATTTTTTATTTTATTTTATTCTTTTTCGGTTCTTATCTTTTCTGCCTAATTTTTGTGTAAATTGTTCTTAATTATGAAATTTAGGTTTGGTATATTAGGGTTTTGGTTATATGTAGGAATTCTAAGACCGGCCATGTTTTTTTTTTTGTTTTTTTTTTTATTGTTCTCTGTCATTCCCTTGCTAACTGGACACATGGCTTGGAGGTGATTTGTACTTATTTTTACTGTATTTTTTATTTTATTTTATTCTTTTCGGTTCTTCTTTTCTGCCTAATTTTTGTGTAAATTGTTCTTAATTCTGAAATTTAGGTTTGGTATATTAGGGTTTTGGTTATATGTAGGAATTCTAAGACCGGACATGTTTTTTTTTTGTTTTTTTTTTTTATTGTTCTCTGTCATTCCCTTGCTAACTGGACACATGGCAGATTCCCCCACCTCCCATCACACTACTGTCTGTTACTGCTTGCTTAAGGCAGCAATCTCTCCAGAACTCTCAGAGCTGGCCTTAGAAAACAGAATGAAGATAATTTTGAAATTTTCTTAACTTTTTTCTGTCAGCAAGCCTGCAACTTGGTGAGTTTAGCCAGTGTGATCTTATTTTTATTATTTTTTGAATTATTTATTTACTTATTTTTACTTGTATTTTTTATTTTATTTTATTCTTTTTCGGTTCTTATCTTTTCTGCCTAATTTTTGTGTAAATTGTTCTTAATTATGAAATTTAGGTTTGGTATATTAGGGTTGGTTATATGTAGGAATTCTAAGACCGGACATGTTTTTTTTTTGTTTTTTTTTTTATTGTTCTCTGTCATTCCCTTGCTAACTGGACACATGGCTTGGAGGTGATTCCCTCATCTGCCTGCATTGTCTGCCTGCCTTGAGTAACTTAATCTCTCCAGAACTCTCCAGAACTGTATGAAGAAACAGAATGAAGATAATTTTTGAAATTTTCTTAACTTTTTCTGTCAGCAAGCCTGCAACTTGGTGAGTTTAGCCAGTGTGATCTTATTTTTATTATTTTTTGAATTATTTATTTACTTATTTTTACTTGTATTTTTTATTTTATTTTATTCTTTTTCGGTTCTTATCTTTTCTGCCTAATTTTTGTGTAAATTGTTCTTAATTATGAAATTTAGGTTTGAAACCTTAGGGTTTGGTTATATGTAGAGATTCTAAGACCGGCCATGTTTTTTTGTTTTTTTTTATTGTTCTCTGTCATTCCCTTGCTAACTGGACACATGGCTTGGAGGTGATTCCCCCCTCCATCACACTACTGTCTGTTACTGCTTGCTTAAGGTAACTTAATCTCTCCAGAACTCTCCAGAACTGTATATGAGAGAAACAGAATGAAGAAGATAATTTTTGAGAATTTTCTTAACTTTTTTCTGTCAGCAAGCCTGCAACTTGGTGAGTTTAGCCAGTGTGATCTTATTTTTTATTATTTTTTGAATTATTTATTTACTTATTTTTACTTGTATTTTTTATTTTATTTTATTCTTTTTGGTTCTTATCTTTTTCTGCTTACAATTTTTTGTGTAGGAATTGTTCTTAATTATGAAATTTGGTTGGTATATTAGGGTTTTGGTTATATGTAGGAATTCTAAGACCGGCCATGTTTTTTTTTTGTTTTTTTCTCTGTCATTCCCTTGCTAACTGGACACATGGCTTGGAGGTGATTCCCACCCTCCATCACACTACTGTCTGTTACTGCTTGCTTGGAGTAACCAATCTCTCCAGAACTCTCCAGAACTGTATAGAAGAAACAGAGATGAAGATAATTTTGAAATTTTCTTAACTTTTTTCTGTCAGCAAGCCTGCAACTTGGTGAGTTTAGCCAGTGTGATCTTATTTTTTATTATTTTTGAATTATTTATTTACTTATTTTTACTTGTATTTTTTATTTTATTTTATTCTTTTGGTTCTTATCTTTTCTGCCTAATTTTTGTGTAAATTGTTCTTAATTATGAAATTTAGGTTTGGTATATTAGGGTTTTGGTTATATGTAGGAATTCTAAGACCGGCCATGTTTTTTTTTTTTTTTTTTTTTTTTTTATTGTTCTCTGTCATTCCCTTGCTAACTGGACACATGGCTTGGAGGTGATTCCCCCCTCCATCACACTACTGTCTGTTACTGCTTGCTTAAGGTAACTTAATCTCTCCAGAACTCTCCAGAACTGTATAGAAGAAACAGAATGAAGATAATTTTGAAATTTTCTTAACTTTTTTCTGTCAACAAGCCTGCAACTTGGTGAGTTTAGCCAGTGTGATCTTATTTTTATTATTTTTGAATTATTTATTTACTTATTTTTACTTGTATTTTTTATTTTATTTTTATTCTTTTCGGTTCTTATCTTTTCTGCCTAATTTTTGTGTAAATTGTTCTTAATTATGAAATTTAGGTTTGGTATATTAGGGTTTTGGTTATATGTAGGAATTCAGGAGCCGGACATGTTTTTTTTTGTTTTTTTTTTTATTGTTCTCTGTCATTCCCTTGCTAACTGGACACATGGCTTTGGAGGTGATTCCCTCACATCCATACTGTCTGTTACTGCTTGCTTAAGGTAACTTAATCTCTCCAGAACTGTATAGAAGAAACAGAATGAAGATAATTTTTTGAAATTTTCTTAACTTTTTTCTGTCAGCAAGCCTGCAACTTGGTGAGTTTAGCCAGTGTGATCTTATTTTTTATTATTTTTGAATTATTTATTTACTTATTTTTACTTGTATTTTTTATTTTATTTTATTCTTTTTGGTTCTTATCTTTTCTGCCTAATTTTTGTGTAAATTGTTCTTAATTATGAAATTTAGGTTTGGTATATTAGGGTTTTGGTTATATGTAGGAATTCTAAAGCAGACCGGCCATGTTTTTTTTTTGTTTTTTTTTTTTATTGTTCTCTGTCATTCCCTTGCTAACTGGACACATGGCTTGGAGGTGATTCCCCCCTCCATCACACTACTGTCTGCTGCTTGCTTAAGGTAACTTAATCTCTCCAGAACTCTCCAGAACTGTATAGAAGAAACAGAATGAGAAGATAATTTTTGAAATTTTCTTAACTTTTTTCTGTCAGCAAGCCTGCAACGGTGAGTTTAGCCAGTGTGATCTTATTTTTTTGTATTTTTTGAATTATTTATTTACTTATTTTTACTTGTATTTTTATTTTTATTTTATTCTTTTAGTTCTTATCTTTTCTGCCTAATTTTTGTGTAAATTGTTCTTAATTATGAAATTTTAGGTTTGGTATATTAGGGTTTTGGTTATATGTAGGAATTCTGAATGACCATGTTTTTTTTTTTTTTTTTTTTTTCTCTGTCATTCCCTTGCTAACTGGACACATGGCTTGGAGGTGATTCCCCCCTCCATCACACTACTGTCTGTTACTGTAGCAGGTAACTTAATCTCCTCATTCTCCAGAACTGTATAGAGAAACAGAATGAAGATAATTTTGAAATTTTCTTAACTTTTCTGTCAGCAAGCCTGCAACTTGGTGAGTTTGTCAGTGTGATCTTATTTTTTATTTTTTGAATTATTTATTTACTTATTTTTACTTGTATTTTTTATTTTATTTTATTCTTTTTCGGTTCTTATCTTTTCTGCCTAATTTTTGTGTAAAATTGTTCTTAATTATGAAATTTAGGGTTTGGTATATTAGGGTTTGGTTATATGTGAATTCTAAGACCGGACATGTTTTTTTTTGTTTTTTTTTTTTTATTGTTCTCTCTGTCATTCCCTTGCTAACTGGACACATGGCTTGGAGGTGATTCCCCCTCCATCACACTACTGTCTGTGCTGCCTTAAGGTAACTTAATCTCTCCAGAACTGTATAGAAGAAACAGAATGAAGATAATTTTTGAAATTTTCTTAACTTTTTCTGTCAGCAAGCCTGCAACTTGGTGAGTTTAGCCAGTGTAGGTCTTATTTTTATTATTTTTGATTATTTATTTACTTATTTTTACTTTTGTATTTTATTTTATTTTATTTCTTTTTGGTTCTTATCTTTTCTGCCTAATTTTTGTGTAAATTGTTCTTAATTATGAAATTTAGGTTTGGTATATTAGGTTTTGGTTATTTTATATGTAGAATTCTAAGACCGGCCATGTTTTTTTTTTGTTTTTGTTCTCTGTCATTCCCTTGCTAACTGGACACATGGCTTGGAGGTGATTCCCCCCTCCATCACACTACTGTCTGTTACTGCTTGCTTAAGGTAACTTAATCTCTCCAGAACTCTCCAGAACTGTGTAGAAGAAACAGAATGAAGATAATTTTTGAAATTTTCTTAACTTTTTTCTGTCAGCAAGCCTGCAACTTGGTGAGTTTAGCCAGTGTGATCTTATTTTTATTTTTGAATTATTTATTTACTTATTTTTACTTGTATTTTTTATTTTATTTTTATTCTTTTTCGGTTCTTATCTTTTCTGCCTAATTTTTGTGTAAATTGTTCTTAATTATGAAATTTAGGTTTGGTATATTAGGGTTTGGTTATATGTAGGAATTCTAAGACCGGCCATGTTTTTTTTTTGTTTTTTTTTTTTTTATTGTTCTCTGTCATTCCCTTGCTAACTGGACACATGGCTTGGAGGTGATTCCCCCCTCATCACACTACTGTCTGTTACTGCTTGCTTAAGGTAACTTAATCTCTCCAGAACTCTCCAGAACTGTATAGAAGAAACAGAATGAAGATAATTTTTGAAATTTTCTTAACTTTTTTCTGTCAGCAAGCCTGCAACTTGGTGAGTTTAGCCAGTGTGATCTTATTTTTATTATTTTTTGAATTATTTATTTACTTATTTTTACTTGTATTTTTTATTTTATTTTATTCTTTTTCGGTTCTTATCTTTTCTGCCTAATTTTTGTGTAAATTGTTCTTAATTATGAAATTTAGGTTTGGTATATTAGGGTTTGGGTTATATGTAGGAATTCTAAGACCGGCCATGTTTTTTTTTGTTTTTTTATTGTTCTCTGTCATTCCCTTGCTAACTGGACACATGGCTTGGAGGTGATTCCCCCCTCCATCACACTACTGTCTGTTACTGCTTGCTTAAGGTAACTTAATCTCTCCATTCAGAACTGTATAGAAGAAACAAGAATGAAGATAATTTTTGAAATTTTCTTAACTTTTTTCTGTCAGCAAGCCTGCAACTTGGTGAGTTTAGCCAGTGTGATCTTATTTTTTATTATTTTTTGAATTATTTATTTACTTATTTTACTTGTATTTTTTATTTTATTTTATTCTTTTCGGTTCTTATCTTTTCTGCTAATTTTTGTGTAAATTGTTCTTAATTATAAAATTTAGGTTTGGTATATTAGGGTTTTGGTTATATGTAGGAATTCTAAGACCGGCCATGTTTTTTTTTTGTTTTTTTTTTTATTGTTCTCTGTCATTCCCTTGCTAACTGGACACATGGCTTGGAGGTGATTCCCCCCTCCATCACACTACTGTCTGTTACTGCTTGCTTAAGGTAACTTAATCTCTCCAGAACTCTCCAGAACTGTATAGAAGAAACAGAATGAAGATAATTTTGAAATTTTCTTAACTTTTTCTGTCAGCAAGCCTGCAACTTGGTGAGTTTAGCCAGTGTGATCTTATTTTTATTATTTTTTGAATTATTTATTTACTTATTTTTACTTGTATTTTTTATTTTATTTTATTCTTTTTCGGTTCTTATCTTTTCTGCCTAATTTTTGTGTAAATTGTTCTTAATTATGAAATTTAGGTTTGGTATATTAGGGTTTTGGTTATATGTAGGAATTCTAAGACCGGACATGTTTTTTTTTGTTTTTTTTTTATTGTTCTCTGTCATTCCCTTGCTAACTGGACACATGGCTTGGAGGTGATTCCCCCCTCCATCCCACTACTGTCTGTTACTGCTTAGCAAGAGTAACTTAATCTCTCCAGAACTCTCCAGAACTGTATAGAAGAAACAGAATGAAGATAATTTTTGAAATTTTCTTAACTTTTTTCTGTCAGCAAGCCTGCAACTTGGTGAGTTTAGCCAGTGTGATCTTATTTTTTATTATTTTTTGAATTATTTATTTACTTATTTTTACTTGTATTTTTTATTTTATTTTATTCTTTTTCGGTTCTTATCTTTTCTGCCTAATTTTTGTGTAGAATTGTTCTTAATTATGAAATTTAGGTTTTTGGTATATTAGGGTTTTGGTTATATGTAGGAATTCTAAGACCGGACATGTTTTTTTTTTTTTTTTTTTTTTTTTATTGTTCTCTGTCATTCCCTTGCTAACTGGACACATGGCTTGGAGGTGATTCCCCCCTCCATCACACTACTGTCTGTTACTGCTTGCTTAAGGTAACTTAATCTCTCCAGAACTCTCCAGAACTGTATAGAAGAAACAGAATGAAGATAATTTTTTGAAATTTTCTTAACTTTTTTCTGTCAGCAAGCCTGCAGCTTGGTGAGTTTAGCCAGTGTGATCTTATTTTTATTATTTTTTGAATTATTTATTTACTTATTTTTACTTGTATTTTTATTTTATTTTATTCTTTTTCGGTTCTTATCTTTTCTGCCTAATTTTTGTGTAAATTGTTCTTAATTATGAAATTTAGGTTTGGTATATTAGGGTTTTGGTTATATGTAGGAATTCTAAGACCACGTATGTTTTTTTTTTTTTTTTTTTTTTATTGTTCTCTGTCATTCCCTTGCTAACTGGACACATGGCTTGGAGGTGATTCCCCCCTCCATCACACTACTGTCTGTTACTGCTTTGTAAGGTAACTTAATCTCTCCAGAACTCTCCAGAACTGTATAGAAGAAACAGAATGAAGATAATTTTGAAATTTTCTTAACTTTTTTCTGTCAGCAAGCCTGCAACTTGGTGAGTTTAGCCAGTGTGATCTTATTTTTTATTATTTTTTTGAATTATTTATTTACTTATTTTTACTTGTATTTTATTTTATTTTATTCTTTTTCGGTTCTTATCTTTTCTGCCTAATTTTTGTGTAAATTGTTCTTAATTATGAAATTTGAGTTTGGTATATTAGGGTTTTTGGTTATATGTAGGAATTCTAAGACCGGACATGTTTTTTTGTTTTTTTTTTATTTTGTTCTCTGTCATTCCCTTGCTAACTGGACACATGGCTTGGAGGTGATTCCCCCCTCCATCACACTACTGTCTGTTACTGCTTGCTTAAGGTAACTTAATCTCTCCAGAACTCTCCAGAACTGTATAGAAGAAACAGAATGAAGATAATTTTTGAAATTTTCTTAACTTTTTTCTGTCAGCAAACCTGCAATGGTGAGTTTAGCCAGTGTGATCTTATTTTTTATTATTTTTGAATTATTTATTTACTTATTTTTACTTGTATTTTTTATTTTATTTTATTCTTTTTCGGTTCTTATCTTTTCTGCTAATTTTTTTGTGTAAATTGTTCTTAATTATGAAATTTAGGTTTGGTATATTAGGGTTTTGGTTATATGTAGGAATTCTAAGACCGGACATGTTTTTTTTTGTTTTTTTTTTTTTATTGTTCTCTGTCATTCCCTTGCTAACTGGACACATGGCTTGGGAGTGATTCCCCCCTCCATCACACTACTGTCTGTTACTGCTTGCTTAAGGTAACTTAATCTCTCCAGAACTCTCCAGAACTGTATAGAAAGAAACAGAATGAAGATAATTTTTGAAATTTTCTTAACTTTTTCTGTCAGCAAGCCTGCAACTTGGTGAGTTTAGCCAGTGTGATCTTATTTTTTTATTATTTTTTGAATTATTTATTTACTTATTTTTTACTTGTATTTTTTATTTTATTTTATTCTTTTCGGTTCTTATCTTTTCTGCCTAATTTTTTGTGTAAATTGTTCTTAATTATGAAATTTAGGTTTGGTATATTAGGGTTTGGTTATATGTAGGAATTCTAAGACCGGACATGTTTTTTTTTTGTTTTTTTTTTTTATTGTTCTCTGTCATTCCCTTGCTAACTGGACACATGGCTTGGAGGTGATTCCCCCCCCTCCATCACACTACTGTCTGTTACTGCTTGCTTAAGGTAACTTAATCTCTCCAGAACTCTCCAGAACTGTATAGAAGAAACAGAATGAAGATAATTTTTGAAATTTTCTTAACTTTTTTCTGTCAGCAAGCCTGCAACTTGGTGAGTTTAGCCAGTGTGATCTTATTTTTTATTATTTTTGAATTATTTATTTACTTATTTTTACTTGTATTTTTATTTTATTTTATTCTTTTTCGGTTCTTATCTTTTCTGCCTAATTTTTGTGTAAATTGTTCTTAATTATGAAATTTAGGTTTGGTATATTAGGGTTTTGGTTATATGTAGGAATTCTAAGACCGGACATGTTTTTTTTTTGTTTTTTTTTTTTATTGTTCTCTGTCATTCCCTTGCTAACTGGACACATGGCTTGGAGGTGATTCCCCCCTCCATCACACTACTGTCTGTTACTGCTTGCTTAAGGTAACCCAATCTCTCCAGAACTCTCCAGAACTGTATAGAAGAAACAGAATGAAGATAATTTTTGAAATTTTCTTAACTTTTTTTCTGTCAGCAAGCCTACAGCTTGGTGAGTTTAGCCAGTGTGATCTTATTTTTTATTATTTTTTGAATTATTTATTTACTTATTTTTACTTGTATTTTTTATTTTATTTTATTTCTTTTCGGTTCTTATCTTTTCTGCCTAATTTTTGTGTAAATTGTTCTTAATTATGAAATTTAGGTTTGGTATATTAGGGTTTGGTTATATGTAGGAATTCTAAGACCGGCCATGTTTTTTTTTGTTTTTTTTTTTATTGTTCTCTGTCATTCCCTTGCTAACTGGACACATGGCTTGGAGGTGATTCCCCCTCCATCACACTACTGTCTGTTACTGCTTGCTTAAGGTAACCCAATCTCTCCAGAACTCTCCAGAACTGTATAGAAGAAACAGAATGAAGATAATTTTTGAAATTTTCTTAACTTTTTTCTGTCAGCAAGCCTGCAACTTGGTGAGTTTAGCCAGTGTGATCTTATTTTTTATTATTTTTTGAATTATTTATTTACTTATTTTTACTTGTATTTTTATTTTTATTTTATTCTTTTTCGGTTCTTATCTTTTCTGCCTAATTTTTGTGTAAATTGTTCTTAATTATGAAATTTAGGTTTGGTATATTAGGGTTTTGGTTATATGTGAATTCTAAGACCGGCCATGTTTTTTTTTGTTTTTTTTTTATTGTTCTCTGTCATTCCCTTTCTAACTGGACACATGGCTTGGAGGTGATTCCCCCCTCCATCACACTACTGTCTGTTACTGCTTGCTTAAAAGATACTTAATCTCTCCAGAACTCTCCAGAACTGTATAGAAGAAACAAGAATGAAGATAATTTTGAAATTTTCTTAACTTTTTTCTGTCAGCAAGCCTGCAACTTGGTGGGATTTAGCCAGTGTGATCTTATTTTTTATTATTTTTTGAATTATTTATTTACTTATTTTTACTTGTATTTTTATTTTATTTTATTCTTTTTCGGTTCTTATCTTTTCTGCCTAATTTTTGTGTAAATTGTTCTTAATTATGAAATTTAGGTTTGGTATATTAGGGTTTTGGTTATATGTAGGAATTCTAAGACCGGCCATGTTTTTTTTTTGTTTTTTTTTTTTTATTGTTCTCTGTCATTCCCTTGCTAACTGGACACATGGCTTGGAGGTGATTCCCCCTCCATCACACTGTCTGTTACTGCTTGCTTAAGGTAACTTAATCTCTCCAGAACTCTCCAGAACTGTATAGAAAAAACAGAATGAAGATAATTTTTTGAAATTTTCTTAACTTTTTTCTGTCAGCAAGCCTGCAACTTGGTGAGTTTAGCCAGTGTGATCTTATTTTTATTATTTTGAATTATTTATTTACTTATTTTTACTTGTATTTTTTTTATTTTATTTTATTCTTTTTCGGTTCTTATCTTTTTCTGCCTAATTTTTGTGTAAATTGTTCTTAATTATGAAATTTAGGTTTGGTATATTAGGGTTTTGGTTATATGTAGGAATTCTAAGACCGGACATGTTTTTTTTTTGTTTTTTTTTTTATTGTTCTCTGTCATTCCCTTGCTAACTGGACACATGGCTTGGAGGTGATTCCCCCCTCCATCACACTACTGTCTGTTACTGCTTGCTTAAGGTAACTTAATCTCTCCAGAACTCTCCAGAACTGTATGGAAAACAGAATGAAGATAATTTTTGAAATTTTCTTAACTTTTTCTGTCAGCAAGCCTGCAATACTTGGTGAGTTTAGCCAGTGTGATCTTATTTTTTATTATTTTTTGAATTATTTATTTACTTATTTTTACTTGTATTTTATTTTATTTTATTCTTTTTCGGTTCTTATCTTTTCTGCCTAATTTTTGTGTAAATTGTTCTTAATTATGAAATTTAGGTTTGGTATATTAGGGTTTTGGTTATATGTAGGAATTCTAAGACCGGACATGTTTTTGTTTTTTTTTTTTTATTGTTCTCTGTCATTCCCTTGCTAACTGGACACATGGCTTGGAGGTGATTCCCCCTCCATCCTTACTGTCTGTTACTGCTTGTAAGGTAACTTAATCTCTCCAGAACTCTCCAGAACTGTATAGAAGAAACAGAATGAAGATAATTTTTGAAATTTTCTTAACTTTTTTCTGTCAGCAAGCCTGCAACTTGGTGAGGTTTAGCCAGTGTGATCTTATTTTTTATTATTTTTTGAATTATTTATTTACTTATTTTTACTTGTATTTTTTATTTTATTTTATTCTTTTTCGGTTCTTATCTTTTCTGCCTAATTTTTGTGTAAATTGTTCTTAATTATGAAATTTAGGTTTGGTATATTAGGGTTTGGTTATATGTAGGAATTCTAAGACTGACCATGTTTTTTTTGTTTTTTTTTTTATTGTTCTCTGTCATTCCCTTGCTAACTGGACACATGGCTTGGAGGTGATTCCCCCTCCATCACACTACTGTCTGTTACTGCTTGCTTAAGGTAACTTAATCTCTCCAGAACTCTCCAGAACTGTATAGAAGAAACAGAATGAAGATAATTTTTGAAATTTTCTTAACTTTTTTCTGTCAGCAAGCCTGCAACTTGGTGAGTTTAGCCAGTGTGATCTTATTTTTTATTATTTTTGAATTATTTATTTACTTATTTTTTACTTGTATTTTTTATTTTATTTTATTCTTTTTCGGTTCTTATCTTTTCTGCCTAATTTTTGTGTAAATTGTTCTTAATTATGAAATTTAGGTTTGGTATATTAGGGTTTTGGTTATATGTAGGAATTCTAAGACCGGCCATGTTTTTTTTTGTTTTTTTTTTTATTGTTCTCTGTCATTCCCTTGCTAACTGGACACATGGCTTGGAGGTGATTCCCCCCTCCATCACACTACTGTCTGTTACTGCTTGCTTAAGGTAACTTAATCTCTCCAGAACTCTCCAGAACTGTATAGAAGAAACAGAATGAAGATAATTTTGAAATTTTCTTAACTTTTTTCTGTCAGCAAGCCTGCAAGCTCTTGGTGAGTTTAGCCAGTGTGATCTTATTTTTTATTATTTTTTGAATTATTTATTTACTTATTTTTACTTGTATTTTTTATTTTATTTTATTCTTTTTCGGTTCTTATCTTTTCTGCCTAATTTTTGTGTAAATTGTTCTTAATTATGAAATTTAGGTTTGGTATATTAGGGTTTTGGTTATATGTAGGAATTCTAAGACCGGCCATGTTTTTTTTTGTTTTTTTTTTTTTATTGTTCTCTGTCATTCCCTTGCTAACTGGACACATGGCTTGGAGGTGATTCCCCCCTCCATCACACTACTGTCTGTTACTGCTTGCTTAAGGTAGCAATCTCTCCAGAACTCTCCAGAACTGTATAGAAGAAACAGAATGAAGATAATTTTTGAAATTTTCTTAACTTTTTTCTGTCAGCAAGCCTGCAGCTTGGTGAGTTTAGCCAGTGTGATCTTATTTTTTATTATTTTTTTGAATTATTTATTTACTTATTTTTACTTGTATTTTTTATTTTATTTTATTCTTTTCGGTTCTTATCTTTTCTGCTAATTTTTTGTGTAAATTGTTCTTAATTATGAAATTTAGGTTTGGTATATTAGGGTTTTGGTTATATGTAGGAATTCTAAGACCGGCCATGTTTTTTTTTTTGTTTTTTTTTTTTTATTGTTCTCTGTCATTCCCTTGCTAACTGGACACATGGCTTGGAAATTGATTCCCCCCTCCATCACACTACCTGTCTGTTACTGCTTGTAAGGTAACTTAATCTCTCCAGAACTCTCCAGAACTGTATAGAAGAAACAGAATGAAGATAATTTTGAAATTTTCTTAACTTTTTCTGTCAGCAAGCCTGCAACGAGTGAGTTTAGCCAGTGTGATCTTATTTTTTTTTATTATTTTTTAGTTCTTATTTATTTACTTATTTTTACTTGTATTTTATTTTATTTTATTCTTTTTCGGTTCTTATCTTTTCTGCCTAATTTTTGTGTAAATTGTTCTTAATTATGAAATTTGGGTTTGGTATATTAGGGTTTTGGTTATATGTAGGAATTCTAAGACCGGCCATGTTTTTTTTTTGTTTTTTTTTTTTATTGTTCTCTGTCATTCCCTTGCTAACTGGACACATGGCTTGGGTGATTCCCCCTCCATCACACTACTGTCTGTTACTGCTTGCTTAAGGTAACTTAATCTCTCCAGAACTCTTTCCAGAACTGTATAGAAGAAACAGAATAGAAGATAATTTTGAAATTTTCTTAACTTTTTTCTGTCAGCAAGCCTGCAACTTGGTGAGTTTAGCCAGTGTGATCTTATTTTTTATTATTTTTTGAATTATTTATTTACTTATTTTTACTTGTATTTTTTATTTTATTTTTATTCTTTTTCGGTTCTTATCTTTTCTGCCTAATTTTTGTGTAAATTGTTCTTAATTATGAAATTTAGGTTTGGTATATTAGGGTTTTGGTTATATGTAGGAATTCTAAGACCGGCCATGTTTTTTTTTGTTTTTTTTTTTTTTATTGTTCTCTGTCATTCCCTTGCTAACTGGACACATGGCTTGGAGGTGATTCCCCCCTCCATCACACTACTGTCTGTTACTGCTTGCTTAAGGTAACTTAATCTCTCCAGAACTGTATAGAAGAAACAGAATGAAGATAATTTTGAAATTTTCTTAACTTTTTTCTGTCAGCAAGCCTGCAACTTGGTGAGTTTAGCCAGTGTGATCTTATTTTTTATTATTTTTGAATTATTTATTTACTTATTTTTACTTGTATTTTTTATTTTATTTTATTCTTTTTCGGTTCTTATCTTTTTCTGCCTAATTTTTGTGTAAATTGTTCTTAATTATGAAATTTAGGTTTTGGTATATTAGGAGTTTGGTTATATGTAGGAATTCTAAGACCGGCCATGTTTTTTTTTTTGTTTTTTTTTTTTTATTGTTCTCTGTCATTCCCTTGCTAACTGGACACATGGCTTGAAGTGATTCCCCCCTCCATCACACTACTGTCTGTTACTGCTTACTTAAGGTAACTTAATCTCTCCAGAACTGTATAGAAGAAACAGAATGAAGATAATTTTTGAAATTTTCTTAACTTTTTCTGTCAGCAGACCTGCAGCTTGGTGAGTTTAGCCAGTGTGATCTTATTTTTTATTATTTTTTGAATTATTTATTTACTTATTTTTACTTGTATTTTTTATTTTATTTTATTCTTTTTCGGTTCTTATCTTTTCTGCTAATTTTTGTGTAAAATTGTTCTTAATTATGAAATTTAGGTTTGGTATAATAGGGTTTTGGTTATATGTAGGAATTCTAAGACCGGCCATGTTTTTTTTTGTTTTTTTTTTTTTTTTTTTTTTTTTTTTTATTGTTCTCTGTCATTCCCTTGCTAACTGGACACATGGCTTGGGGAGTGATTCCCCCCTCCATCACACTACTGTCTGTTACTGCTTGCTTAAAACTGGCTTAATCTCTCCAGAACTCTCCAGAACTGTATAGAAGAAACAGAATGAAGATAATTTTTGAAATTTTCTTAACTTTTTTCTGTCAGCAAGCCTGCAGCTTGGTGAGTTTAGCCAGTGCGATCTTATTTTTTTTATTATTTTTGAATTATTTATTTACTTATTTTTACTTGTATTTTTTATTTTATTTTATTCTTTTTCGGTTCTTATCTTTTCTGCCTAATTTTTGTGTAAATTGTTCTTAATTATGAAATTGGAGTTTGGTATATTAGGGTTTTGGTTATATGTAGGAATTCTAAGACCGGCCATGTTTTTTTTTTGTTTTTTTTTTTTTTATTGTTCTCTGTCATTCCCTTGCTAACTGGACACATGGCTTGGAGGTGATTCCCCCCTCCATCACACTACTGTCTGTTACTGCTTGCTTAAGGTAACTTAATCTCTCCAGAACTCTCCAGAACTGTATAGAAGAAACAGAATGAAGATAATTTTTGAAATTTTCTTAACTTTTTTCTGTCAACAAACCTGCAACTTGGTGAGTTTAGCCAGTGTGATCTTATTTTTATTATTTTTTGAATTATTTATTTACTTATTTTTACTTGTATTTTTATTTTATTTTATTCTTTTTCGGTTCTTATCTTTTCTGCCTAATTTTTGTGTAAATTGTTCTTAATTATGAAATTTAGGTTTGGTATATTAGGAGTTTTGGTTATATGTAGGAATTCTAAGACCGGCCATATTTTTTTTTTTGTTTTTTTTTTATTGTTCTCTGTCATTCCCTTGCTAACTGGACACATGGCTTGGAGGGGTGATTCCCCCCTCCATCACACTACTGTCTGTTACTGCTTGCTTAGTGCTTAATCTCTCAAGAACTCTGAAACTGTATAGAAGAAACAGAATGAAGATAATTTTTGAAATTTTCTTAACTTTTTTCTGTCAGCAAGCCTGCAACTTGGTGAGTTTAGCCAGTGTGATCTTATTTTTTATTATTTTTGAATTATTTATTTACTTATTTTACTTGTATTTTTTATTTTATTTTATTCTTTTTTCGGTTCTTATCTTTTCTGCCTAATTTTTGTGTAAATTGTTCTTAATTATAGGTATAGGTTTGGTATATTAGGGTTTTGATTTATATGTAGGAATTCTAAGACCGGCCATGTTTTTTTTGTTTTTTTTTATTGTTCTCTGTCATTCC
Organism: Ascarosepion bandense; assembly: GCA_037127315.1. NCBI lineage: Eukaryota > Metazoa > Mollusca > Cephalopoda > Sepiida > Sepiidae > Ascarosepion > Ascarosepion bandense. Next base: position 3,274,813 of record JBBBDQ010001383.1, on the reverse strand, counting down.
CTTGCTAACTGGACACATGGCTTGGGTGATTCCCCCCTCCATCACACTACTGTCTGTTACTGCTTGCTTAAGGTAACTTAATCTCTCCAGAACTCTCCAGAACTGTATAGAAGAAACAGAATGAAGATAATTTTGAAAATTTTCTTAACTTTTTTCTGTCAGCAAGCCTGCAACTTGGTGAGTTTAGCCAGTGTGATCTTATTTTTATTATTTTTTGAATTATTTATTTACTTATTTTACTTTTTGTATTTTTATTTTTATTTTATTCTTTTTCGGTTCTTATCTTTTCTGCTAATTTTTGTATACCAAATTGTTCTTAATTACTGAAATTTAGGTTTGGTATATTAGGGTTTTGGTTATATGTAGGAATTCTAAGACCGGACATGTTTTTTTTGTTTTTTTTTTTTATTGTTCTCTGTCATTCCCTTGCTAACTGGACACATGGCTTGAGGTGATTCCCCCCTCCATCACACTACTGTCTGTTACTGCTTGCTTAAAATAACTTAATCTCTCCAGAACTCTCCAGAACTGTATAGAAGAAACAGAATGAAGATAATTTTTTGAAATTTTCTTAACTTTTTTCTGTCAGCAAGCCTGTGGCTTGGTGAGTTTAGCCAGTGTGATCTTATTTTTATTATTTTTTGAATTATTTATTTACTTATTTTTACTTGTATTTTATTTTATTTTATTCTTTTTCGGTTCTTATCTTTTCTACCTAATTTTTGTGTAAATTGTTCTTAATTATGAAATTTAGGTTTGGTATATTAGGGTTTTGGTTATATGTAGGAATTCTAAGACCGGCCATGTTTTTTTTTTTGTTTTTTTTTTATTGTTCTCTGTCATTCCCTTGCTAACTGGACACATGGCTTGGAGGTGATTCCCCCCCTCCATCACACTACTGTCTGTTACTGCTTGCTTAAGGTAACTTAATCTCTCAGAACTCTCCAGAACTGTATAGAAGAAACAGAATGAAGATAATTTGAAATTTTCTTAACTTTTTTCTGTCAGCAAGCCTGCAACTTGGTGAGTTTAGCCAGTGTGATCTTATTTTTATTATTTTTGAATTATTTATTTACTTATTTTTACTTGTATTTTTATTTTATTTATTCTTTTCGGTTCTTATCTTTTCTGCCTAATTTTTGTGTAAATTGTTCTTAATTATAGAGGTGGAGGTTTGGTATAATAGGAGTTTTGGTTATATGTAGGAATTCTAAGACCGGCCACATGTTTTTTTTTTTGTTTTTTTTTTTTTTATTGTTCTCTGTCATTCCCTTGCTAACTGGACACATGGCTTGGAGGTGATTCCCCCCTCCATCCCACTGCTATCCTGTTACCTTGTAAGGTAACTTAATCTCTCCAGAACTCTCCAGAACTGTATAGAAGAAACAGAATGAAGATAATTTTTGAAATTTTCTTAACTTTTTTCTGTCAGCAAGCCTGCAGACCTTGGTGAGTTTAGCCAGTGTGATCTTATTTTTTATTATTTTTGAATTATTTATTTACTTATTTTTACTTGTATTTTATTTTATTTTATTCTTTTTCGGTTCTTATCTTTTCTGCCTAATTTTGTCGTAAATTGTTCTTAATTATGAAATTTAGGTTTGGTATATTAGGGTTTGGTTATATGTAGGAATTCTAAGACCGGCCATGTTTTTTTTTTGTTTTTTTATTGTTCTCTGTCATTCCCTTGCTAACTGGACACATGGCTTGGAGGTGATTCCCCCCTCCATCACACTACTGTCTGTTACTGCTTGCTTAAGGTAACAATCTCTCCAGAACTCTCCAGAACTGTATAGAAGAAACAGAATGAAGATAATTTTGAAATTTTCTTAACTTTTTCTGTCAGCAAGCCTGCAACTTGGTGAGTTTAGCCAGTGTGATCTTATTTTTATTATTTTTTGAATTATTTATTTACTTATTTTTACTTGTATTTTTTATTTTTATTTTTATTCTTTTTCGGTTCTTATCTTTTCTGCCTAATTTTTGTGTAAATTATTTCTTAATTATGAAATTTAGGTTTGGTATATTAGGAGTTTTGGTTATATGTAGGAATTCTAAGACCAATGACCTGTTTTTTTTTGTTTTTTTTTTTTATTGTTCTCTGTCATTCCCTTGCTAACTGTGGACACATGGCTTGGAGTGATTCCCCCCTCCATCACACTACTGTCTGTTACTGCTTGTAAGAGTAACAATCTCTCCAGAACTCTCCAGAACTGTATAGAAGAAACAGAATGAAGATAATTTTTGAAATTTTCTTAACTTTTTTCTGTCAGCAAGCCTGCAACTTGGTGAGTTTAGCCAGTGTGATCTTATTTTTTATTATTTTTGAATTATTTATTTATTTTTTACTTGTATTTTTTATTTTATTTTATTCTTTTTTCGGTTCTTATCTTTTCTGCCTAATTTTTGTGTAAATTGTTCTTAATTATGAAATTTAGGTTTGGTATATTAAGGGTTTTGGTTATATGTAGGAATTCTAAGACCGGCCATGTTTTTTTTTTTTTTTTTTTTTTTTTTTTTTATTGTTCTCTGTCATTCCCTTGCTAACTGGACACATGGCTTGGAGGTGATTCCCCCCTCCATCACACTACTGTCTGTTACTGCTTACTTAAGGTAACTTAATCTCTCCAGAACTCTCAGAACTGTATAGAAGAAACAGAATGAAGATAATTTTGAAATTTTCTTAACTTTTTTTTCTGTCAGCAAACTTATTTGGTGAGTTTGTGAGTCTTGATCTTATTTTTTATTATTTTTTTGAATTATTTATTTACTTATTTTTACTTGTATTTTATTTTATTTTATTCTTTTCGGTTCTTATCTTTTTCTGCTAATTTTTGTGTAAATTGTTCTTAATTATGAAATTTGGGTTTGGTATATTAGGGTTTTGGTTATATGTAGGAATTCTAAGACCGGCCATGTTTTTTTTTTTTTTTTTTTTTGTGTATATATTATTCCCTTGCTAACTATGGACACATGGCTTGGAGGTGATTCCCCCCTCCATCACACTACTGTCTGTTACTGCTTGTAAGGTAACTTAATCTCTCCAGAACTCTCCAGAACTGTATAGAAGAAACAGAATGAAGATAATTTTTGAAATTTTCTTAACTTTTTTCTGTCAGCAAGCCTGCAGCTTGGTGAGTTTAGCCAGTGTGATCTTATTTTTTATTATTTTTGAATTATTTATTTACTTATTTTTACTTGTATTTTATTTTATTTTATTCTTTTTCGGTTCTTATCTTTTCTGCCTAATTTTTGTGTAAATTGTTCTTAATTATGAAATTTAGGTTTGGTATATTAGGGTTTTGGTTATATGTAGGAATTCTAAGACCGGCCATGTTTTTTTTTGTTTTTTTTTGTTTTTTTTTTTTTTTTATTGTTCTCTGTCATTCCCTTGCTAACTGGACATGGCTTGAAATTGATTCCCCCCTCCATCACACTACTGTCTGTTACTGCTTGCTTAAGAGTAACTTAATCTCTCCAGAACTCTCCAGAACTGTATAGAAGAAACAGAATGAAGATAATTTTTGAAATTTTCTTAACTTTTTTCTGTCAACAAGCCTGCAACTTGGTGAGTTTAGCCAGTGTGATCTTATTTTTTATTATTTTTTGAATTATTTATTTACTTATTTTTACTTGTATTTTTTTATTTTATTTTATTCTTTTTCGGTTCTTATCTTTTCTGCCTAATTTTTGTGTAAATTGTTCTTAATTATGAAATTTAGGTTTGGTATATTAGGGTTTTGGTTATATGTAGGAATTCTAAGACCGGCCATGTTTTTTTTTTGTTTTTTTTTTTTATTGTTCTCTGTCATTCCCTTGCTAACTGGACACATGGCTTGGAGGGTGATTCCCCCTCCATCACACTGCTGTCTGTTACTGCTGTAAGAGTAACAGTAATCTCTCCAGAACTCTCCAGAACTGTATAGAAGAAACAGAATGAAGATAATTTTTGAAATTTTTCTTAACTTTTTTCTGTCAACAAATATGACTTGGTGAGTTTAGCCAGTGTGATCTTATTTTTTATTATTTTTTGAATTATTTATTTACTTATTTTTACTTGTATTTTTATTTTATTTTATTCTTTTTCGGTTCTTATCTTTTTCTGCCTAATTTTTGTGTAAATTGTTCTTAATTATGAAATTTAGGTTTGGTATATTAGGGTTTTGGTTATATGTAGGAATTCTAAGACCGGCCATGTTTTTTTTTGTTTTTTTATTGTTCTCTGTCATTCCCTTGCTAACTGGACACATGGCTTGGAGGTGATTCCCCCCTCCATCACACTACTGTCTGTTACTGCTTGCTTAAAGTAACTTAATCTCTCCAGAACTCTCCAGAACTGTATAGAAGAAACAGAATGAAGATAATTTTGAAATTTTCTTAACTTTTTTCTGTCAGCAAGCCTGCAATGAGTGAGTTTAGCCAGTGTGATCTTATTTTTTATTATTTTTTGAATTATTTATTTACTTATTTTTACTTGTATTTTTTATTTTATTTTATTCTTTTTCGGTTCTTATCTTTTCTGCCTAATTTTTGTGTAAATTGTTCTTAATTATGAAATTTAGGTTTGGTATATTGGGGTTTTGGTTATATGTAGAATTCTAAGACCGGCCATGTTTTTTTTTTGTTTTTTTTTTTTATTGTTCTCTGTCATTCCCTTGCTAACTGGACACATGGCTTGGAGGTGATTCCCCCCTCCATCACACTACTGTCTGTTACTGCTTGCTTAAGGTAACTTAATCTCTCCAGAACTCTCCAGAACTGTATAGAAGAAACAGAATGAAGATAATTTTAGAAATTTTTCTTAACTTTTTCTGTCAGCAAGCCTGCAACTTGGTGAGTTTAGCCAGTGTGATCTTATTTTTTATTATTTTTGAATTATTTATTTACTTATTTTTTACTTGTATTTTTTATTTTTATTTTTATTCTTTTTCGGTTCTTATCTTTTCTGCCTAATTTTTGTGTAAATTGTTCTTAATTATAAAATTTAGGTTTGGTATATTAGGGTTTTGGTTATATGTAGGAATTCTAAGACCGGCCATGTTTTTTTGTTTTTTTTTTTTATTGTTCTCTGTCATTCCCTTGCTAACTGGACACATGGCTTGGAGGTGAGATTCCCCCCTCCATCACACTACTGTCTGTTACTGCTTGCTTAAGGTAACTTAATCTCTCCAGAACTCTCCAGAACTGTATAGAAGAAACAGAATGAAAGATAATTTTGAAATTTTCTTAACACTGTCAGCAAGCCTGCAACATTAAATTTTAGCCAGTGTGATCTTATTTTTTATTATTTTTTGAATTATTTATTTACTTATTTTTACTTGTATTTTTTATTTTATTTTATTCTTTTTAGGTTCTTATCTTTTCTGCCTAATTTTTGTGTAAATTGTTCTTAATTATGAAATTTGGGTTTGGTATATTAGGGTTTGGTTATATGTAGAATTCCTAAGACCAGCCATGTTTTTTTTTTTTTTTTTTATTGTTCTCTGTCATTCCCTTGTAACTGGACACACATGGCTTGGAGGTGATTCCCCCCTCCATCACACTACTGTCTGTTACTGCTTGCTTAAGGTAACTTAATCTCTCCAGAACTCTCCAGAACTGTATAGAAGAAACAGAATGAAGATAATTTTTTGAAATTTTCTTAACTTTTTTCTGTCAGCAAGCCTGCAACTTGGTGAGTTTAGCCAGTGTGATCTTATTTTTATTATTTTTTGAATTATTTATTTACTTATTTTTACTTGTATTTTTTATTTTATTTTATTCTTTTTCGGTTCTTATCTTTTCTGCCTAATTTTTGTGTAAATTGTTCTTAATTATGAAATTTAGGTTTGACTTATACTAAGTTAAAACTTCATTAACTTCAGTCACATATTTATTTTTTTTAATTGGAGTAGATAGTACCTTCTATCGCCAGGTCTCACACTCCACCCCCTTCTTTTGGACAGGAGTAGAGTTGATCGCCTTGTTTCTAGTTTAGGAAGGGGTTCCCGAGTAGATAGATTAAACTAATTGGAGTAGATAGATTAAACTATCGCCCGGTTCACACTCCACCCACATCTATTGAACAGGTGAAGAGGCTCATCCCTTGTTTCCTGTTTAGGATGCGGTTTCCGGTTTTCTCTTTTCCAATCTTTTCACTCTTTTCCTTTATTATTTTATTTTTTTTTTCAATTGGAGTAGATAGACTAAACTATCGCCCGGTTCACACTCCACCCACATCTATTGAACAGGTGAAGAGGCTCATCCCTTGTTTCCTGTTTAGGATGCGGTTTCCGGTTTTCTCTTTTCCAATCTTTTCACTCTTTTCCTTTATTATTTTATTTTTTTTTTCAATTGTAGTAGATAGACTAAACTATCGCCCGGTTCACACTCCACCCACATCTATTGAACAGGTGAAGAGGCTCATCCCTTGTTTCCTGTTTAGGATGCGGTTTCCGGTTTTCTCTTTTCCAATCTTTTCACTCTTTTCCTTTATTATTTTATTTTTTTTTCAATTGGAGTAGATAGACTAAACTATCGCCCGGTTCACACTCCACCCACATCTATTGAACAGGTGAAGAGGCTCATCCCTTGTTTCCTGTTTAGGATGCGGTTTCCGGTTTTCTCTTTTCCAATCTTTTCACTCTTTTCCTTTATTATTTTATTTTTTTTTTCAATTGGAGTAGATAGACTAAACTATCGCCCGGTTCACACTCCACCCACATCTATTGAACAGGTGAAGAGGCTCATCCCTTGTTTCCTGTTTAGGATGCGGTTTTCGGCTTTCTCTTTTCCATTCTTTTTACCCTTACGTAGCCCCCTGCGCATCAGTGGCGTTACTGCCTTGCTCGGGGTGATATGATTAAAAAAAAAAAAAAAAAAAAAAAAAAATATATGTGTGTGTGTGCGTGTGTGTGCGCGCGTGCATTTTTCTTTTTTATAACGAAAAGACCGGAATCAGAGACTCATTTCAAACCAATAGCTTATCTAAACTTATTTTTGAATGGAACTTTGTCTATGTGTGTCTGTGTGTGTCCGTTACCTATAGACTCCGAAACGGCTGAACCAATTTTCTTGAAAATTTACACAGTTGTACTATAAGCGTCTGCGAGTGTTCTTAGCTAGGTTTTGTGTCGAGGTACCCCAGATAAATATCGAAAATCGATAATCGAAAAAATTGGGTTATAGAAGGAGTGGTTTGATTTTAATCAAATTTGATACACTTATAGACAAACACATAAGAAACGATATTTAGAAGTTTCAAGGTTTCAGTTCTTACAATAGTGCAGAAAATCGATAATATATATATATATATATAAAAGGCAAGATGTTTGTGTGTTTGTGTCTGTATATCTGTCCTTTATACAAATCCACAATTTTTATCCGATTCCCACCAAACTTCACACAAATATTCTTTAGGCTGAGTCTGAGCTCCAGGACCATTGATTAGTTTTAAAGCTTTCATTACACCCGAGCAACGCCAGGCTATTCTGCTAGTTTTGCATATAAATGTATTTTGCAAACAAAGAGACGATCTTGATCTTCCTCAGACATGCAGAAATTATATATATATATATATATATATATATATATAAGGTGCGATTGTTCAATTGTCGCAATTATTTTATTATTTCAAATATTCTTTAGGCTGTGTCTGAGCTGCAGGACCATGGATTAGTTCTAAAGCTTTCATTTCACCAGAGCAACGCCGGGCTATACTGCTAGTATATATATATATATATATATATATATATATATATTGTGTATATTTTGGCAGCATTTTTTCATTAATGCAGGTTTCATTGAATAATATAGACAAGTTTTGTCTATTAATTTTGTGTAGGATCCGTTCATACCGTCTGATATACTTGATGGTGATGTCGTTAAAAGACAACAAAAAATCACAGTATTTGTTGAATTTTTTATCAGGTCTAAGCTTTCGGCTCACATAAGCCATTATCAAAGAGTAAATAATAACACACAGTAAACATAGAACATTTAAGCTATTAACAATAAAGATAATTGAATTGAAAATATAAGTCCATCCCTACCGTGGCGGATGGCCGAAGATAGGGATGGACTTATATTTTCAATTCAATTATCTTTATTGTTAATAGCTTAAATGTTCTATGTTTACTGTGTGTTATTATTTACTCTTTGATAATGGCTTATGTGAGCCGAAAGCTTAGACCTGATAAAAAATTCAACAAATACTGTGATTTTTTGTTGTCTTTTAACGACATCACCATCAAGTATATCAGACGGTATGAACGGATCCTACACAAAATTAATAGACAAAACTTGTCTATATTATTCAATATATATATATATATATATATATATATTAGCTGCGATTGGTAAATTGTCGCAATTATTTTATTATTTCAAATATTCTTTAGGTTGAGTCTGAGCTCCAGGACCATTGGATTAGTTCTAAAGCTTTCATTTCACCAGAGCAACGCCGGGCTATACTGCTAGTATATATATATATATATATATATATACATTAGCTGCGATTGGTAAATTGTCGCAATTATTTTATTATTTCAAATATTTCTTAGGCTGAGTCTGAGCTCCAGGACCATGGATTAGTTCTAAAGCTTTCATTACACCCGAGCAACGCCGCGCTATTCTGCTAGTTTCGCATATAAATGTATTTTGCAAACAAAGGGACGATCTTGATCTTCCTCTGACATGCAGAAATGTCTCAAATTGATCCATTACTATGAATGCAATGAATGATATATTACTAACCAAACTGTCATCTTTCTACGAATGTCACCTTCTAACGACCGAGATTGTCTTTCGTTGTAGTTAGGGGTGAATGAATGTCAACAAACAACTTTGTTATCAACCGAATGTCATCAAACAACTCCGTGAAACCGTGTACTTATTAATCTGAAAGCTTTATACGTATGCTATGTCGACCTCATATCAGTATATGATCACATCAATAGAGACTTCATTTTTCCATCCATTACAGACGGTCTTTCAAGCTTTGGCTCCACAGAAGGCCTTGATCTGAAGGAACTGTGACTCAAATCACCGTGTGTCAGGCGACCCTCTTACATGTTCCATGAAATATTGTCACTGAAAAGTATGATTGGATTTGAAACCGAACACTTACTTTTACTCGATCACCGAAGTTAAGCAACGTTGAGCCTTGTCAGTACTTACATGGGTGACTGCTTGGGAATACCTGGTGCTGTAAGCGTTTAGTGACGTTTTGGTGCAGTGGATATCGGCTCGGAAAGAGAAATCGGTGAGCCGAGTTCGAATTCCAGTTGAATACCCTGCATTCACTTAAGCACTGGTACCCTTGGGAGAGGTATTAATCCGCCCCTTCCCTCCAGTTATGGGTTAAATAACAAGGGTAGGACCTGGGCACCCTGCCCTTAAAAACAAATCCCAATGAATCCTGATAAACAAACAAAAACAATGAAACAAATAAAAACAAATCAAAAATGATTTTCAGCATTAAATGACCTAATGAAGGTTGATATACTGGTTAAATGAACCAGCCAACTTACTTTTAACTGATGCTTACAGCTGTCTTCTAGTTTTTAATGTGTCATGTCTCTTCAGATCATAAGCGATCATGGCCCTCCACATCTTTCTATCCCTTGTAGCTCTCAATATATTTTGTCTTGTTATTTCTCCCAAATTCTGCTCTGACATCTACTTGCTTAAGCCCATCAGGTATGTCAGGCGCTGTTTTCCGCTGTCTACTTTTCCTTCTATCCGTCCTATGAGTATCAGATTCTCCAAGCCCTCCTTCCTTATTACGTGTTCCAGAAGCTCCAGCTGTCTCTTGCTGATGTTAAGTTTAAGTTTTTTTTCGTTTCCATTTTGTCCAAAACCTTGTCGTTGCTCACAGGTTCGATCAAATGGTATTCTCAGCATCCTTCTGTAGAACCACATTTCTGTTGCCTCGAGTCTTTTCATCATCTTTGAGGAAACTGTCCACCATTCACTTCACTATAGGATGATAGACATCACATACTCTTTTCTTTAATTCCAACGAAATTTTCCTGTCTCTCAATACTTTACTCAGCTTCTGAAATTCATCTTTGACTATGCTAATAAGCCTTCGGATCCCAGTGTCGCAATTTCCATCCTATGTAAGAATACTCCCAGGTTTTTTAAATTTCTGTACCTGCTTGATTTTAGTGTCCCCCACCTGTAATTGACTTTGTGGCTCTTTTTTTTTATGATGGCCACGCATTCAGTTTTTTTTATGATGGACACGCATTCAGTTTTTTTTTTATGATGGCCACGCATTCAGTTTTTTTTATGATGGCCACGCATTCAGTTTTTTTTAAATGATGGCCACGCATTCAGTTTTTTTTATGATGGCCACGCATTCAGTTTTTTTTTATGATGGCGACGCATTCAGTTTTTTTTATGATGGCCACGCATTCAGTTCTTTTTTATGATGGCCACGCATTCAGTTTTTTTTTATGATGGCGACGCATTCAGTTTTTTTTATGATGGCGACGCATTCAGTTTTTTTATGATGGCCACGCATTCAGTTTTTTTTATGATGGCCACGCATTCAGTTTTTTTTTTATGATGGCGACGCATTCAGTTTTTTTTATGATAGCCACGCATTCAGTTTTTTTTATGATGGCGACGCATTCAGTTTTTTTTATGATGGCCACGCATTCAGTTTTTTTAAATGATGGCCACGCATTCAGTTTTTTTTCATGATGGCCACGCATTCAGTTTTTTTTTATGATGGCCACGCATTCAGTTTTTTTTATGATGGCCACGCATTCAGTTTTTTTTTATGATGGCGACGCATTCAGTTTTTTTTATGATGGCCACGCATTCAGTTTTTTTTTATGATGGCGACGCATTCAGTTATTTTTATGATAGCCACGCATTCAGTTATTTTTATGATGGCCACGCATTCAGTTTTTTTTATGATGGCGACGCATTCAGTTTTTTTTATGATGGCGACGCATTCAGTTTTTTTATGATGGCCACGCATTCAGTTTTTTTTATGATGGCCACGCATTCAGTTTTTTTTATGATGGCCACGCATTCAGTTTTTTTTATGATGGCCACGCATTCAGTTTTTTTATGATGGCCACGCATTCAGTTTTTTTATGATGGCCACGCATTCAGTTTTTTTTATGATGGCCACGCATTCAGTTTTTTTATGATGGCCACGCATTCAGTTTTTTTTATGATGGCCACGCATTCAGTTTTTTTTATGATGGCCACGCATTTAGTTTTTTTTATGATGGCCACGCATTTAGTTTTTTTTTATGATGGCCACGCATTCAGTTTTTTTTATGATGGCCACACATTCAGTTTTTTTTATGATGGCCACGCATTCAGTTTTTTTTATGATGGCCACGCATTCAGTTTTTTTTTATGATGGCCACGCATTCAGTTTTCATGTGGTTTATGTTGTGTTTGTTCTTGATTTCTGTCACTATTTTCTGTAGGTTTTGTAGTTTTCTTTCTATATTCTTGATAAAAAAAATTATTATAAATTTAGCATCAGCGATAAAAAAAAAACAACTGAAAACTTCATATGATGCGCAAGAGTTAGTTTCACCTAACACCGCACGTTGCTACAAAACCGAAACATTAAATAAATCTTGTCATGTGCTCAATCTCGTTAAATCGAGATTTTCATTTGAATGTCATGTATGTTCAGAAATATCTGCGTTCCAGCTATATCACCTTGAATCACCTGTTCTCGCGAGATCACGAAAGTTAAGCAACGTCGAGCTAGGTCAGTACTTATATGGGTTACCGCTTGGGAATACCAGGTAAGCTTGGGTATGCATTTAAGGTAACAGATAAGGTCTCGGAATTGGAATTGTAAATGGGAGAGTCGAGCTCCGATTCCAGTCTGCTTCATTATATTCACTTACACACAAATAGATAGAAAATGCTTTTAAATAATCGAGAAAGTTGTTTCTGACGCATTAATTCACTGCTAGGAAGATTGTGACGGGCCAGGAGGTTTTTCTCGTCTGAATCCATCTTGCACATATACAAATCTACCATTCGCCCGTACACTGAATAATGTTGCCATATCTAATCGGGCACCTCAATTGTTCATCTCTGCATTGTGATCGATTCCGATTGGAAGCTCGGCTCTAGTCACATTCTTACCGACGAAATGTGGCTTCCCTCGTTCTTTTCTACAATTATTTTCATGGCTTCTTCTCTGACGTGTTAGCTCCCTGGTGCTCTCCTCTACACGAATTTACCTGAGTTGCTTGTCTGACAATTATGCCGCACTCTTTCTTTTTAAATCGTTTTACCCCAAGCAGAGCAGTACCACCACTGATGCGCAGGGGCTACATAAGAGCAAAAGTTTATTCAGAAGGATAGTGAAGAGAAAGACGAGCCCGTTACAGGGGGTATCAGAGAAAGGGCAAGGGAAAGATAGGAACACAGGTGTAAAGACACTTTCGAAGGTAGAGAGAGAGGAAAAGAATAAGATATACAGGGTGATGTAGAAAGAACTTATCAAGATGGGTATTGACATTGCATTTAAATTCCTTGAGGTCGTAGCCGGCAGAAAAGCAAGTATGTGAAAGGGAGTTCCACAGGCGAGAAGTGCGAGACAAGAAGCTGATGGAGTAGAATTGTCAGCTGCATTTGGTTGATCTAACTGTAAATGGGTGGGACCTTGTTGCCAGTCTGGTTGCACGAGTAAATTCTTGTGGCGGGGGCATCAGTGACTTAAGTTCGTCGAAGCAGAAGCCATGAAAATATTTGTAGAATAGGCAGAGGGAAGCCACATCCCGCCGGTGAGAAAGTGGCTGGAGTCGAGCTGTCAAGTCGGGACTTATGACATTACAGATTCTCCTTTGGAGCCTGTCGAGAACACTGAGATTAACAGCAGGGGCGCTTGACCATATATGACAGCAGTATTCCATGCACGGACGGTAGAAAAAAAAAACTTCCTGGCCCGACACAGTGACCCAAGCTTCCTACAATAAGACCGGTCAGATGTAGCCGTCCCTTCTATTCCCATAGTTTCTTTTCTCGCACTTTCCTTATGTGGAACTCCTTTCCGTATACTTGCTTCCTTAGTAGCTACAATCTCCAAGAGTTTGAATGCAACATCAATTGCCATTTCTTATCGCCTTGACTCACATCCTCTCTTATCCTTTTCCCAACACCCACTGTATCTTGTTGTTTTCCCTTTTTTCTGTATTCTTACCTAACTATTTTCTAACCATTATTCCTATTTTCTCGTACCCATTCTCCGACACAACCTCCTTCTCTTCGCTCTGCTCTTATGTAGCATCCCCCGCGCACCAGTTGAACTACTGCATTGCTTGGGGTAAAACGGTTATAAAAAACGCAATAATAATGTTAACTGATTAGATGAAAAAAGTTCGAGATTCCTATTGCAGAAAATATAAACAATGCATTTGTCAATATTTCAGAGATTAGGTAGTATTTACAGTATTTACATTATCCGGACTATTGTCCTCATCTTTGTTGCCATTTGTACGACGTTTAATAATAGATCATTCTATTTGTCTATATTTCTGAGATGAGGTAGTATTTACAGTATTTATATTATTCGGACTATTGTCCTCATCTTTGTTGCCATTTGTACGACGTTTAATAATAGATCAATCTATTTGTCTATATTTCTGAGATGAGGTAGTATTTACAGTATTTACATTATTCGTACTATTGTCCTCATCTTTGTTGCTATTTGTACGACGTTTAATAATAGATCATTCTATTTATCTATATTTCTGAGATGAGGTGGTATTTACAGTATTTACATTATTCGGACTATTGTCCTCATCTTAGTTGCTATTTGTACGACGTTTAATAATAGATCATTCTATTTGTCTATATTTCTGAGATGAGGTGGTATTTACAGTATTTACATTATTCGGACTATTGTCCTCATCTTAGTTGCTATTTGTACGACGTTTAATAATAGATCATTCTATTTGTCTATATTTCTGAGATGAGGTAGTATTTACAGTATTTACATTATTCGGACTATTGTTCTCATCTTTGTTGTCCAGTGGATATAGACGTTGGTTAGTTCCTGTGACTTGACCCAGAGAGTTGTGAGTTCAATACCAGGCTACAGCAGCGGTGAATTACTTACAGGTTTAGAGGGAAATAACTCATGACTTTCGAAAGAGGCTATACTACGCAAGAAATGAAGTTCATATACCCCAGTGATTTTAATAAAGAGTTTGGTTCGAAATTCCTAACACCTAAAGAAGGCCGGAGTGTACAACGGCTGAAACGTCGTACAAATGGCAACAAAGATGAGGACAATAGTCCGAATGATGTAAATACTATAAAAAATGAAATTGTAAAATTATTTAAACATTGCTGTCATTCATCATGTTATCTGTCTTTGTAAATTTCCAATTTTTTTTCTTCTTCTTCTTCTTCTTCTTCTTCTTCTTCTTCTTCTTCTTCTTCTTCGTGCCGTTTCCCGTCAGGTTGTAGGCGATCATGGCCCTCCACATCTCCCTATCTCTGGTGGCTCTTAGCAGCTTTCTCCTGTTACCCCACCCAAACCCCGCTCTGCCATCCACTTGCTTAAATCCATAAATTAAGAATATAAATGTATAGAAACTAGCGTGATCACAAAGTGAGGGATCCGTTTATATATATATATATATATATATATATATATATATATATATATATATATATATATATGCTATAATGTAGAATTGATCCCCATTTTATATTTTACAAGAAAATTTTCTACGTCTAGGGAAGTTTCTTCTTTTTCTTCTATGTGCCGAGTCCATTTAAGACGTAAGCGATCTTCCTATCCCTAGTGGCTCTCAGCACGTTTTCTCCTTTTACGGCACCCAAACCTCGTTCTGTTATCCACTTGCTCAAGTCCATAAATTAAAAATATAAATGTATAGAAACTAGTGTGGTCACAAAGTGAGGGATCAGTTTATATGTATTCTATAATATAGAATTGATTCCCCACTTTATATTTTATAAGAAAAGTTTTCTACATCTAGGGAGGTTACTTCTTCTTCTTCTTCTTCTTCTTCTTCTTCTTCTTCTTCTTCTTCTTCTTCTATGTGACGAGTCCATTCAAGACGTAAGTGATCATGGCCTTCAAAGTCTCCCTATCCCTAGCGGCTCTCAGCACGCCTTCCCCTGTTACCACACCCAATTCCCGCTCTGTCATCCACTTGGTCAAGTCCATCAAGTATGTTACGCGTTGCTTTCCCCTGTCTCTCTTTCCTTCTATCTGACCTGTGTGTATCAGAATCTCGAAGCCCCACTTCCTCATTACATGTCCCAGGAACTCCAGCTGTATTTTCCTGATGTTAAGTATTAGTTTCCTTTTCGTTTCCATTCTCCCAAAAATCTAATCGTCACTCACAGGTTTGTCCATGGTATCCAACATCCCTCTGGAGAATCAAGTTTCGGTTACCTACATTGAGTTTATTGCCCAGCATTCACTACCATACAACCTAGGGTAGACCTGAAGGAGACTACCACCACCTTTAAATTTGTTGTTTTTCATTTTTTTTCTTTTTAATTTTTCAGTGCAATCTTATCAATTAAACCCTAAACTTTCCGATTGACAAAAAAAAATTTGTAAAAATTTCAATATTTCGACAATTTTTTTCATATAACGTTATAGTGAATCGATTCTCCATTTTGGAACCACTCGCCGGTATGACATTACCACCACCAATTGGTTGATTTTCATTTTTTTTTTACTTTTTTCAGTGCAATCTTATCGATTAAACCCTAAACTTTCCGATTGACAAAAAAAAAATTTGTAAAAATTTCAACATTTAACCCATTTTGTGGGGGGGGGGGGGGAGTTTTTCATACTTTATAGTAAATCGATCCTGTGCAATTAACTTTTTTGTTTGTGCATATTCAACAACTGAATCCTTTGCGAAATTTTTTAATGAAGCCATTCTTGGAGTTTCCGAGGAAGATGCCATCATAAGAATTAAAGAAAACTTGAAAAAGACAAAAACAAGAGCAACAACCCGTCCAAAAAAAAAAAAATCAATGCGTCACCGTTACTATACTATTTACTAGAAACTTTATGTAATAATATGTAATAAGACTGCACTGAAAAAAAAATTTAAAAAAATGAAAAACAACAAATTTAAAGGTGGTGGTAGTCTCCTTCAGGTCCGCCCAATCTAGTACTCTCTTTGTTTTTAGCGAAATTTTCCTGTCTCTTAATACCTTACTCAGCTTCTGGAACGCGTCCTTGGCCATGCTAATTCGCCTTCGAATCTCAGTGTCGCATTTAGCATCTGTTAGAGCACTTCCCAGGTATTTAAATTTCTGTATCTGCTTGATTTTAGTATTTAGCATCTGCTTGTAGTTAGCATTTTAGGCTCCTCTTTTTACTGATGACCATGCATTCAGTTTTCGTGTAGATTATGTTCAGTCCTTTCTTCTTGCTTTCTTTTTCTACCTTCTGTAAATATTATTTAAAAAGCAAAATTCTTTCTTCGACGCAACCAGAAATTAACGATACAGATAAGATCTGTCACTCATGCAGAAAATATAAGCAAAAGATCTGCAAAATTACTTAAATATGGCCGTCATTTTTCACAGTACGGAAGAAAGCCGAAAATGTAAAATAAGAAATTAAAATAATAATTAAATATGATCGCAAGAGATTTATCGCTTATAATACTTGCCAAAAATCACTACTATATCCTGCTAGTATTGTTATTCAAATCGTTATTTTTGACAATTTACATCAATGATGTGCGTTGTGGTGCATTGGATATCGGCTCGGAACGAGAAATCGGGGAGCCAATTTCGAATTCCAACTGAATTCATTGCATTCACTTACGCGCAAATACCCTTGGGAAAGGTATTAATCCATCTATTCCTTCCAGTTATGGGTTAAATAACAGGACAAATTGAGTTCTATAGCCTTGGTTGGCAACCAGTCTACCGCAGGAAGCAACGGCAACCTATTGCGGGATAATCTTCTGCCCAGTTAGTCATGTCTCTTTCGAGACATGATCGCCCAAGCGTGTATCACGTATAGTACTTAACTGGCTGACTGAATATAACAGTTGGAAAATGATTAAGGCTTCTACTGGGCATAAAGTGGGGGGGTCAGTTTTATATTGTTATGAAGTAATAAACTGATCCCCCACTTATTACTATTTAATAATATAATATATCTCTTCCCCCTCTAGCTATAAGTCAAATAACAGGACAGATTGGGTTCTATAGCCTTGGTTGGCAACCAGTCTACCGCAGAAAGCAACGGCAACCTACTGCGGGATAATCTTCTGCCCAGTCAGTCATGTCTCTTTCGAGACATGATCGCCCAAGCGTGTATCACGTATGGCTCTTAACTGACTGACTGACTGACATCAATGAAATACCGTCTAGCCCAACCATTTCGTTTATCCAATATAGCGTTGCATTCATCTATTAAAATTACTGCTAAGAAGTCAGTTTTCATTTCTCTTTTTGATGCTTTCTTAAAGATTTATATTAGGTTGCTTTCGTGTTCTTTAATGATGATTCATAAGTTTTAATCAACAACTTTATGATGACCAAATAACAAGAGTTGTGCAACTCCTTAAAAAAAAAAAAAAACAAACAAAAATTAAACCCATCCTCAAAGAATGGATAGAAGTTAAAAATTCCAAATGGATAATGTCAAAAAGAGAAGTAGTAATGACTAGACTTCAAATTGTTTCTGTTCAGTTTGGCCATTGCAGCTTCCACTTCGGATTTTAGTATTTCCGGTCCATGCACGTCCTTGTGTATTCTCGGTTGTTCTCTCTTGTCGCAAAAAATATCCTTTATATACTCTTCCCATTGCTGGAGTATTTCCTCTTTCTCCAATATGATTGTTCCATCCTTGGATTTTATGTTTCCTGTTGAGGAATAGGTTTTTTGTCCTGTCAGTTCTCTTATCTCTTTATGCATCTCCGCTTTATTGGTCCTGCTCAGTCTCTTTACATCTGCGCATTTGTTGTTTAGCCATTCCTCTTTAGCCTGTCTGCATTTGTTCCTTATCTCTCTGTGAAGTTTCTTGTACTCTCCCTCATGTCTTGGCGTGATTTTTGTCTCCTTTGCATCGTGTGGAGAATCTCTTCAGTCATCCACTCGTTTTTTTCTTCTGCGTCTGATTTCCTTTGAAGCAATGTTGTTCGCTGAGGTCACCATCGCTTCCTTTAGTGAGTCCCATTTTGAGTGCCCTTTTCCAATTTGTTCTTCATATTTCTTTCTCACGCTGTTATTGTATTCTTTCTGCAGGGTGAGGTCATTCACAAGCGTGTCGTATTGCAGCTTTGGTGATGTGCTGGTATTCTTCAGTCTCCGGAGTTTCACCCTTAGTTTGCAGATGACTGGGACGTGGTCACTTCCGCAGTCGGCACCTGGATATGTTTTGCATTTGACCACTGCGTTCCGGAATCTCTTGTTTATAGTTATGTAGTCTATTTGGTTCTTCGATTCGCCTCCTGGGCTTCTCCATGTCCATAGACGTCGTGGGTGTTGTTGAAACCAGGTTTTAGTAATTACCTGGTCATTGACTGAGCACCATTGGACCCATTTTTCTCCTCGTTCGTTGCGATCCCCTAGTCCAAAGTTGCCGGTCGTGTCTCCTTCCCTCTCTTTACCTACCTTGGCATTCAAGTCCCCCATTATGATCCTAATTTCTTGGCTTTTGCACTGAGCCTTGGCACTGTTCTGTATGGAATAGAATGTTTCTATTTCGTCCTCCGAACTTTGAGTTGTCAGCGCATAAAAGGGTAGATATGCTGGTAAAACAAACAACGAGATACTAAGTCAGGATCAATTACATTTCAGATCCTTCTTGGGATTTTGTCAAGAACTCAAGGTGAATAGCAGGAGCACCCGACTAGATATGCCAACAGTATTAAGTGCACGGACGAATGGTGTTTTTATAAATATGGACGACACAGTGACTTAACCTTCCTAGCAGTAAATGGTATATATATATATATATATATATATATATATATATATAATTTATAAACGAATAGAAGTAAAGTAATATATATATAATTTGTAAACGAGTAATGCGACCTAGATTTTCCTCTTTTGAGGTCTCCAGGCGATTCGCAATAACTGATTTTACCGTTTTTTTTAAAAAAACGCTCCCGTAACGGGGATTTTTTTGAGCGCTCATGTAACAGAGATTTTTTGAAGACGTAAATTTCAAAATTAGAAAAAGTTATAACGTTTTCGTCTGTAGTTGTATGACCGTAATATAGTGCCCGCACACACACCCACACCCACACACAAACACAAACACACACACACAGACACACACACACACACACACACACACACACACATATATATATATATATATATATATATATATATAACTGATCCCTCGTAATGATTTATTCACAACTTATTCACTTATTCATGAATTTCACTTAAAATTCATCGATTTCAATTGTTTGCTCGTCCTTCCCGTGGATTTGTTTTATTCATAATTCGAACAACCACCACCTACCCCGACGCACCCGTTGCATTTTCACTCGCCCCAGCAGCCGTACACATCGGTCCTTGTACTCCCGATAGAAATAAAGGGATTCTTTCGATGTAAAGATGATTTGTTTCGTTGGGAAATGAAAATGTATTTTCTATAAAATGGTTTATGACTCATTGATTCCTTTATGGGTCTTTGAAGCCCGATTGTGCGCCTAAATTACCGAAAGGTAACTCAGGAAAATCGACTGAAGTTACACATCACCGAATTAAGAATAAAAGAAAAAAAATATTTTTACCTTCTTATAGAGGAGGTGTCTTTTCAGGGAGTTAGCGTGTATGCCTCGCCACAATTTCTTGTCCTTTATTTCTGTTAACACTTTCTTTTTAGTTATCGAAGATGAAGAACACACTTGAAGCACCCCGAATATGGCTCTACAGAAGGTTGCTGAGGATATCATGAACCGAACATTTGAGCAACGATGAGAGGATGGAAACCAAAAGAAACTTATACTTAACATCAAAAAAAGACAGTTGAAGTTTCTGGAGCGTGTAATGAGGAAGGAGAGCTTGGAGAATCTGATATTCACAGGGCAAATAGGGAGAAAGAAAGACAAGAAAAAGCAACGCTTGAGATACTTGATGGAATTTAGCAAATGGATTGCAGTTGGTTGATTGGTTGTTTTGTTTATATGGTATATCAACCTCGGCGGGTCATTTATTGCAAACTAAATTTTATTTATTTATTGCTGGTAATACCTTTTACTTTCAACAATTTATTGTTGTTTTTATATAAGTTTTGTGTCTAGTTATACTTTTTTCTTTTTCCAGTATCAAGATTCATTGGGATTTGTTTAAACGCTGAGTATAAACGCGGAGGGAAAAAATGGAAACAAAAAAAGAAACGAACTAACCACTTGAACATTAGTCAAAGTACTAGTCGAAAGAAAAACAAAAAACCCGACACGAGGAACCTAACACGTAAAGCACTCAATACAATAGCAGAGTAGATAAATAAGTAAGTAGCTAACCTAGAGCCAACGGACCTACCTAGGTTTCACCTAATGGATCGTCAGGGCAAGTTGGCCCCACTTGCCCTGACGATCCATTAGGTGAAACCTAGGTAGGTCCGTTGGCTCTAGGTTAGCTACATATATATATATATATATATATATATATATATATATATATATATAAAGTAAGTAGCTAACTTAAAGCCATATATATATATATATATATATATATATATATATATATTTATAGAAGTGACTGTCACGTTACTTCGATTAAATATTCTATTTAATTTTTCTTGTTTTCTTATATTTTTTTCTTTTCTGCACATAAAATAAATAGAAAATTTCCGAATTTTATCTGTGTCTGAGTGCTTTCGGCTATTCTTTTTTCTCATTATGTACTTTTAACTGAATGAATGGATCTAATTTATGTATCATAAAGAAATAAGAAAAATTCAATAAAAAAAATTAACCAATTAACCGCATTTAGTCGTTTTAACTAAAATATATATATATATATATATATATATATGCATTACTCTCCAGGAATGAATTGAGTTCTTTCGGTGACGGGCGTATGTATACACTGCTTATATACAATACGTTGAAATTCCCATGCGTTTATGGTTTAGGGGATAGCGACTACGACTGGCACCAAATCGGTCGAGTTTCGATCCCGGCCAGAAGCAAGAGGATGTGTCTAGCCACACTGATGAGCTGTGATACAACAAAACAGGCTTGTAATTAATTCGAGCACTCTGGCTATTGGGCGTGTATAATGATAATATAGATGCTAAAAAGTCGGCCTTCTTCTCCCGAGCGCCCATAGCTCAGAGGTAGAATCGCCGACTGACGCCAATTCAGTCGGGTTTCAATCCTGGGTCAAAAGCAAGTGGATGTCTAACCGTACTGACGAGCTGTGATACAGCGAAACAGATCTGTCTGCGGATGACTATATATATATATATATATATATATATATATATATAGCATAATGATGATCCACGTATACTGTCTTAATATGTATAGAAAAAACTACTAAAAAGTTGTAACTTTAAAATTTATATGTACTGGGGTTTTTTTTTATTAGTATCAGAGATGCAATCTCTGAATGGGCATGTAAATTGGTACACTACATTGTTTTTTGTAGAGAATTTAATTTAGTGCTGTGTAGGGTTATTAGAGACTATGAGGTTAATTGTTTTGAATTTTTTATAATATATAATGAGTTTAATTTGATTATTACTTTCCGCTGGTTTAACATTTCTACGTATTATGTTTTTGAGAGTTTTTTCATCTTGTTTATAATTATTATGTATTTGGTTGCAATAGTATAAGTTAATAGTGTTATGTTTATTTTGATGTAAACCATTTTTATTAATATTATCATTATTGTTAAAGCTATTGTTAATTTTGTTGAGATACATTTAAATTTGTTGATCAATAACGGAGTTAGGAAATCCATTATTGACTAGTGTTTGCTTAATGTTGTGTAATTCTTTATAAAATATAGATTTGGAAGAAGATATCATTTGTGTGCGTTGAAGTAAGTTTTTATAACAGCTAACTTACATCGTTGGGGGCATTCACTATTATAATAAAAACCCCAGTACATATATTGGTTTTACTACAACCACGCTCTCCCGTAGACTTACATGTCTGAACAGAGTACAATTAAACAACATTTTTCCGAAAAACATGAACATGTAGGTAATATGAGACAGATTTTGGTCAACGATACGGTGATCCTTACTCATACACACAGTAAGAGGAACCTGCAGATATTGGAGGCCATGTATATCAAATCTAAACAACCAACACTCAATAAAATCACCTTTAAATCCGGACATAACACCTTACATTGCATTTGACTACATGGTTTTGTTGTCATTTCGTGCTATCACGCGGTGTGACGTCATAAAACCGCATCGCAAATTTGAGAACTGCGTTTATTATTTTTGGTATCTATTGCCGTTGCCAAGGGGAGTTTTATGTCAACACAAAATAAAACCGTCGGTGATGGTGGATGTTATTGTATTACAGTCTAAATAACCTATCTGAAGAATAGTTTACAGCACCTGGTATTCCCTAACGATCACCCATTTAAGTACTGACCAGGCTCGATGTTGCTTAACTTCGGTGATCGGACGGGAACCGGTGCATTCAACACGATATAGCCGTAGACACGATATAGCCGTGGTTGATCCTAAATATGTTTTGCGTTGAAAATGAAGAAGCAATATGCATCACAAAATGACATCTTAAAAGACAACCATGAAAAGAAATTAACAATTAACTTGGAGCATAATAAAAAAAATACCTTACAACGATGGTAAAATATGCAGATTATGCCAGGAGAAAAAAATGTGTTCCCAGACAAAAATGAAGTTATGGGTTAAATAACAGGGTAGGAATTGGGACCCTGCCATTAAACAAATCCCAATGAATCTTCATCCATCGGGGAAACTCAACCAAACTAGGGTGAATGCAGCTTGCTTCCGGCAGGGTTCGAACCTGTTTATGCAAAGCGATGGCAGAATAAGAAGGGATACTATAAAGAAAAACAGTGCTGAAATCTAGGACGGAGAAGAATGTGGCAAAATCAATGATCGGACACGTCCTGAAGGATCACGGAACATAGAAGACGACTTAAGATTTTCCTAGCAAGTCAATAATTCTAAGAATATATATATATATATGAATTAGAGAAAATTTTCAAAATTCAAAGGTGTCGG
Organism: Ascarosepion bandense; assembly: GCA_037127315.1. Lineage (NCBI taxonomy): Eukaryota > Metazoa > Mollusca > Cephalopoda > Sepiida > Sepiidae > Ascarosepion > Ascarosepion bandense. The sequence continues at coordinate 3,251,622 of JBBBDQ010001383.1, read as the reverse complement.
ATGAACAATTCAACATAGGATCTCTAATAGAGACTCTATGTCACGTCAGCGACATTGTTTTTTCCAAATTTTTAAACTGATAACTTCCTGTAATTGGCATTTAGCTCGCTTCTACCTAAAATGTTTAATCAAATAAACTTAAATAAAAAATTTTTAAATCTTATATTGAAACCCATTCCTTCTCGCCTAAATACACCTCTTCAAACAGCCCAAAATCTTAACTTTAAAAAGTAATTTAACTCATTTAGTTGTCTATCTTTATAAAATATGAACTCCTATTCCTCCCCTTCCTAAATATACCATTTCAACACCCTGTAGCCATGCGACTACCAGCTCTGTCCTTTTCCACTTTGTGACCGTTGTTAACCAAAACCCCCTCCACACTCTAACTCAGGGCCTTCGCCATTTGGAAAAAACAATGTCGCTGACATGACGTAGAATCTCTATTAGTGATCCTATGTCGAAATGTACATCCGACACCTTAGAATTTTGAATTTTGAAAATTTTCTCTAATTTATATTGGCTCTGTATTCTTAATACAGTTAGCCCTCTGCCTGCATTACTTTTAATGTTAAAAATTTTTAATATTGATTAGGATCAGGTTCTTGGAATTTAACTTCCTACTCTTCCACTTCGGATTAAAGAAAAACAAATATATATATATATATACACACACACACACAAAAGGCAATCTGTGAGTCTGTGTGTGACTGTTCCCTATGTACGCCTACATTTTTTAAGCTACGCCATTCAAACTTTCTACGGACACATATCTACAGGGAAGTCAGGTCGATCCAAACTTTTTGAGTTTATGTTCAGCAATTTTCACTTTCGCACTTTTTAGCCAATGGAGCAGATTGTTTACATTTGCCCCGTAAAACATTTAAGATCTAAGATGGTTGCTGAATTACGTCACAGAAATAAAATCACACGTGTCAAACGCGACTAAAATATTTTTTATTAAAAAAAATGTGCATTTATATTTAATTTTTTTCTCTAAAATTAAATGTCTACATTTTTAAATATTCTTCGAAAATTTCTGAACTGAGACCGTAATAGCTTTTATATTTCTAATTTCATTAATACAAAATAAATAATTTTTAATTTTATGTTAAATTCATTTAGTCAACAAAAAATGTGAATATTTTCCCCGGTAATTTTGAAACAAAAACAAACGCAATGTTGTTTACAATGTCACACAAAACATCAAATCACGTTTACGCAAAACAAAAGAAAATAGATTTTTTTAATTGGAATTTTTTAACAATTTTTAAACAACAATTTTTTATATAATTATTTTTTTTTTATATAACCGTGTCTTACTACTAAAATATTCTGAGTTGCTTGGGCAACGCCGGGCTATGATGCTAGTCGTCTGTATAATATAATTTCCTTGTTTCCATTTTGAGAACATTCTGATTGGGCAGACATCGCCTTTTAGTATGTTACTGTAATTAATTTTGGAATTTAATGTTAGAGAATGTATATTTTAAGAGCGGACTGAACTTATCGGGGATGTGCGTGGTGGTACAGTGAATATCGACTCGGAACGCGAAAGCCGTGTTTGAATTCCAGGTGAATTCGTTGCTTTCACTTATGCCCAAATACCCTTGAGAAAGGTACTAATCCGTCGCTTCTTCCTCCAGTTATGGGTTAAATAGCACGACAAGATTGGGTTCTATAGCCTAGGTTGGAAATTGCTCTACCGCAAAAAGTAATGGCAACGTAACGCGAAAAAATCTTCTGTCAAGTCAGTTGTGTCTCTTTCGAGACATGATCACCCAAACATGTATTACCTATGGCACTGAACTGACTGTAATTATTAAGATATTAATAAAGTGTAAGTTTTAATCCGACATTTTTTCTGCTTCAAACGTTATTATAGTGAACACTTCGTATTCAAAATAGACGCCCTTTTTTACCTTGTTCACCGCTCAGTCACAGGGAACCTCTAAGTAGGACAGGTTCTAATATCTCTTTTTAAAGAAAGCCATTCCTCTTCGTTCAGATTAGTTTCTCGAAAAGTTCATGAAATTTATATATAAATTTTTACTAAAAGTAGCTTTGGTTTTAAGCTTACTTTAAATTGATAAATTTAATATTTTGATTTTAGCAGAAATCTCTTAAGTGGACTTTTACTACCATGTTTTTTTTCTTTCAATTGGAGTAGATAGATATATCTATCGCCCGGTTCACACTCCACCCTCTTTTATTGAACAGGTTAAGAGGCTCATCCCTTGTTCCCTGTTTAGGATGTGATTTCCGGCTTTCTCTTTTCCAATCTTCTCACTTTGGCTTCTTTTTTTTTTCAATTGGAGTAGATAGATCTATCTATCGCCCGGTTCACACTCCACTCACGTCTATTGAACAGGTTAAGAGACTCATCCCTTGTTCCCTGTTTAGGATGTGGTTCCCGGCTTTCTCTTTTCCCATCTTTTCACTATTACGTAGCCCACTGCACATCAGTGGCGTTACCGCCTTGCTCGGGGTGATAGAATTAAAAAAAAATATCTGCTTAATTTTGTATCTGAAAAATAAAAGAAATTTCTAAATTTCTATTATAGTAGATACTTGAAATATACGCCCAATTTGTATTTATTAAACAGTGTGCAAAGTACACTGGGTCAAAAGCTGATTTCCCTTTAAAAGTGGAACGCAGGTTCGATCCCTGCCGAGTAACGCATTTTCTTCACTAAATCGGATGAATTTTCTTCACTAAATCGAACGTAATGAATGCCCAGTGTGATAGACAAAAATGAGGCGTTTGTTTCAAATACGAACTGTCCACTGTAATATGGTTTGAAATAATAATATAATTTACTAATTACTACTACCCTTTTTTAGTCGATGGGTTAAATAATAGGACAGACTGGGTTCTATAGCTTTGGCTGGCAACCAGTCTACCGCAGAAAGCAATGGCAAATTACTGCAGGTTAATCTTCTGCCCAGTCAGTCATGTCTCGAAAGAGACATGATTGCCGAAGCGTGTATCACATATGGCACTTAACTGACTGAATAAACTAATATAATATAATCAAATGTAACCGCAATTTCTTCTATATGAACTTCCCACCTCTGGAATTCTCTTCCGTATACTTGTTTCCCTGAGAGATACAATCTCCAAGAATTCAAATTCCACTTGAATACCCTGCATTCACCCTAAAGAAATTAATCCGTCCCTTTCCTCAAGTTATGGGTTAAATAACAGGGTAGGAATTTGGACCCTGCCATTAAACAAATCCCAATGAATCTTCCTCCATCGGGGAAACTCAACCAAACTCGGGTGAATGCAGCTTGCTTCCGGCAGGGTTCGAACCTGTTTATGCAAATCGATGGCAGAATAAGAAGGGCTACTATAAAGAAAAACAGTGCTGAAATCTTATCTTCTTGACTCACATCCTTTCCCTGACAACCCTTGTATCATGTTCTTCTTCCTTTCCACTCTACTCTCATGCAGCTCTCTTCACACCTGTATTCTCATCCTTTTTTTTTGCTCATCCTCTGACTCCCCCTGTAACTTCTTCCTTTTTTTCATCTTCACTGAGCACCAGTGGCAGTTCTGCCTTGCTTGGAGTGAAATGATTAAAAAAAAATATCTTTTCCCTCCAGCTATTGTAATCTCCCTTTATAATAGTGAATATTGTACAATCTTATCACTGATGAAGACATTTGAGGCGACAGAAATATGTTTTTTTTTTCAGAAAGATGCTGATAATACCATAGAATGCAGATATGAGTAACAACATAAAGAACACTTTTCGTAAAGTCAATATGCCTTTTTTACTAACAGACAAGTTTCAGTATAGAATACAGAAGGAGAATATGAATTTCACTTGTAAACAGTGTTGAAAGTGACGCCTGTTAGCATCAATATTAGCCTTGATCCTTTTTATTTTGTTTCTGAACACTGCCATGAGTTACACTCAGAAAATAGACTAAATGAGCACATTAATCACTTCTTTGTCCCGCCCATTGTTTGCGCATGGGAAAAAATTTTGCTTTTTGTCTGGCAGTATTATGAACAGTTCCAAAACCAATATTTTGCTTCTACGCTAAATTTTGTAATGATTTTCTTGGACAGTGTCGCATAATGTCAGAAATAACCAACAGTCTCTCTTTCGATACCTCCCACAATTTTTGGCATCATTACCTGATCTTGTTTCCCGAAAGATATCAACAAGGTACAAACTACATTTCCATGTGGAACAGCTGTATCTGAAAATTTATCAGTAAATACGTGTTCGACGAGAAATACACGTTCTAATCTTGCTAAAACCGTATTTGGGGAAGGGGGAATCTGCGGATGAAAATATGATTAGAATAAGGCACAGTAACTTTTCTCACACCCTGTGCCCCACGAGTTTGTGTATTAGCAAAACCGGGAAATGGCAGAAAGATAAATATTATTGGAATATTATAAAGGATAAGAGGTAGAGAGCTGTGATAGACTAAATACTAAAGGGATAAGGCATATGTAATAATAATAATAATAATAATAATAATAATAATAATAATATTCAAACAAGATTTACAGTTAGTAGATTCTATAGAAAAGCAAAACAGTAGCCAAGAACCAACTATTGCGGCAAAAAATATGAAAATGAAAGCCAAAGATAAAGCTCTTGAAAAGATGAAACAGCGCTGGCAAGACAAACCTCTGCATGGCCAATATCCAGTACGTGCCAATAAATCCAATGTTGACAAAGTTAATACTCATCGATGGTTACGTGCATCTGGATTAAAGTCTGAAACTGAAGGATTTATACTTGCAGCACAAGACCAAAGTCTTTTCACGAGAAACTTTCAGGCAAATATTATGCATAATAATATGGATCCAAAATGCAGGTTTTGTGATAAACACCAAGAAACAATAGACCACCTAATCTCAGGCTGTTCTGTGCTTGCCCCAAACGAATATAAAAATCGCCACGATAGAGTTGGGCAATATTTACATTGGGCAATGTGCAAACATTATGGAAAAGCTGTAAACAAACACTGGTATGAACATCATCCAGCACCGGTTACAGAAATAGAAGATGTAACCATTCTATGGGATTACACCATCTACACAGACAGAAAAATTGAAGCAAACAGGCCAGACATTATTGTTAAAAACCAGAAGGAGAAAACTTGTCTATTAATTGATATGGCTTGTCCAGCGGATTGTAACATAGCAATCAAGGAATTTCAAAAACTGTCAAAATATAAAGACCTGGAAATTGAAATAGAAAAAATGTGGAAATTGAAAACAAGAGTTGTGCCAGTGATAGTAGGTGCACTTGGAATGATAAAAAATGGAACAAAACAACACATTGAAAGAATCCCTGGAAACCCCAGCTTAAGAGATATACAAAAAATTGTCTTATTAAGTACAGCCCACACACTAAGGAAAACTTTATCTATGTAATGCTGGGGATGATAGGGAAGATAGAAAAACATGAAATGAAGCCATAACAACACGCCACTACCTGCCTTAGGTCTCCCCGCAGACTTGGTTGGTAGTGAGACCAAAGCAGAAATCGAAATATGATGAAAAATGACATAATAATAATAATAATTAAAATTGAAGCTAATAGGCCGGACATTATTGTTAAAAACCAAAAAGAAAACAGTTACCTATTAATTGATATGGCTTGTCGAGCGGACTGTAACATAGCAACCAAGGAATTCGAAAAACTGCCAAAATATAAAAACCTGGAAATTGAAATAGAAAAAAATATGGAAATTGTAAACAAGAATCGTGCCAGTGATAATATGTGCACTTAGAATGATAAAAAACATTGAAAGAATCCCTAGAAACCCCAGCTTAAGTGATATACAAAAAATTCTCTCGTTAAGTACAGCCCACACACTAAGGAGAACTTTGTCTATGTAACGCTAGGGATGATAGGGGAGATAGAAAAACATGAAATGGAACCATAGCAACACACCACGACCTGCCTTAAGTCTTCCCGCAGACTTGGTAGGAAGTGCGACCATAGCAGAAATCGATTTATAATGAAAAGTGACATAATAATAATAATAATAATAATAATAATAATAATAATAATAATAATAAAATTGAAGCAAATAGGCCGGACATTATTGTTAAAAACCAGAAAGAAAAAACTTGCCTATTAACTGATATGGCTTGTCCAGCTGATTTTAACATAGCAACCAAGGAATTCGAAAAACTGTCAAAATATAAAGACCTGGAAATTGAAATAGAAAAAATGTGGAAATTGAAAACAAGAGTTGTGCCAGTGATAGTAGGTGCACTTGGAATGATAAAAAAATGGAACAAAACAACACATTGAAAGAATCCCTGGAAACCCCAGATTAAGAGATATACAAAAAATTGTCTTGTTAAGTACAGCCCACACAATAAGTAGAATATTATCTATGTAACGCTAGGGATGATGGGGAAGCTAGAAAAAAAAACATGAAATGAAGACATAACAACACGCCACGACCTGCCTTAGGTCTTCCCGCAGACTTGGTTGGTAGTGCGACCATAGCAGAAATCGAAATATGATGAAAAATTACATAATAATAATAATAATAATATAAACACTTCCGAGATGTAAAATGAGATGGAAAGAGAATGCTGATTTTAAAAACTACGATCACAGAATCTTCTACGTAGGAGAAAGAGAAGAAAAAGAAAGAGGAACCGGATTAATATTAGTTAAAATAAAAAGTGGTAGTGTGTTTTGTTGTACTGCCGTAATTCAGATAATGATCCTCTTGTACATGGGAAGATTTGTACTTTTTGTTTGAAAGTGCAACACAGAAATCCGAAAGCAAAAGACGCGTTTCAGAAGCTGAGTAGAGTATTAAGAGACAGGAAAATTTCGCTGGAAACAAAGAATAGAATACTGGATTGCTATGTGATGTCAGTTCTTCAATATGGCAGTGAATGCTGGACAATCTCGTCAAAGATGAAGGAAAAACTTGAAGCAACTTAAATATGATTTTACAGATGGATGCTACGGTTATCATGGATCGAGGATGTGAGCAATGATGAGGTTTTGGAAAGGATGAAAACGAAAAATAAATGAATAATGAGCATCAGGAAAAAAACAGCTACAGTTCCTGGGAATGCAATGAGAAAAGAAGGCTTGGAGAACCTGATACTAACAGGCCGGATAGTTGGCAAACAAAGAATAACATATTTGAAGGGCCTGAACAGGTGGATGACAGAACGGGAGTTGCGTGGTGTAACAGGAGAAAACATACTAAGAGCCACCAGGGATAGGAAGACGTGGAAAGCCATGATCGCCAACGTACTGAAAGGACAGGGCACATAGAAGAATATATACGCCAACTGTTTATAAGAAATTATAATGTGAATATAAAGTGGGGGATCAAACCTATATTATAATCAATATATATACTGATCCCTCATTTTGTGGCCATGCTAGTTTCTTTACATTTATATTCTACATTTATGGGCTTGAACTAGTGGATGACAGAACTAGGGTTGTGTTGTGTAACAGGAGAAAACATACTAAGAGCCACCAGGGATAGGAAGACGTGGAAGGCCATTATCACCTACGTCCTGAAAGGACAAGACACATAGAAGAAGAAGAAGAAGAAGAAGAAGAAGAAGAAGAAGAAGAAGAAGAAGAAACCTTATGAGCAGTTCAGAGACCAATATCTTGTGGCTGCACTAAAGTTTGTTACGATGTTCTTGGAAAGTGCCACATCTTGCCAACAGCTTTTCCTTCGATAGTTTTGCTGGCCTCCCAGAACGCTTATCATCGTACACTGATCTTCTTTCCTAAAATGTATCAACATGTTTGTCTATATTTTTGAGATGAGGTATTCACGACGTTTTGGCAGTTGCACACTCTGACCTTCTTCAGTTGAGTGGGGTTTGTTAACTGAACCTTTTATTTTATTTACCGGGAAAGACTGTTTTAGTTCCACGAGTCATTCATCTTCTAGATGTATCAGTACTAGTTATCTCCCTTTAACCGAAATCTCCATGGTTTTTGTTCAGCTCATAGGTAGCCAAGTATGAAACTCACACTTTTGGGTGAAATCGCTTGATCAAAAACCTTAGAACGTACAAAAACCGGTAATGATTTGGGAAAGAATATTTTGTGTCATGATTTATCATGTCAAACTCCAATGCTCAAACTGAGTGCGATTACCACAGTTCCAAAATCTGAATAAAATTAGTAGCACAAAAAGAGCTGCTATGAATATCAGACGCTATGCTAATGAATCTTTCCTCCACCTCTGGGGTGACCAACCAGAAAAATCGATCGGTGAATAAAGGCGGTTGCTTTTTTCTTCCCAGTGAGTTTTGATTTTTTGCAGCTTGGGGAGTAAAAGTTCGTGCCTGCCGTTGCGAAGGGATAACTGGATTTCTGAGTCCATTTTAGTTACTACGTTGCCTGCTCGACTGTTCACAACATATATTCTATTGAACCTTCTGTTGGCCCACAGATTTCTTACAAACAAGAAGAGCCATTGGCAAAAATGTGATTCGGTTCGAAAGCATTTAAAACCTCAACCGCTTTCAGATTTACTTCGGATTCTAAGAAGAAGGAAATGAAGAAAAAGAAGGATGTTGTTGATGTCTGCATGCGATGGCGTTTTCTAGTTGAAATGAAAGAAAAAGAAAGATTTTTCTTCTCTGTCATAGAATTGATATCTGGTAGCGAGTTCAGAATAAATCTAAACTTATTTATAAATGGAACTTTGTCTGTGTGTGTGCGTGCGTGTGTGTGTGTGTGTGTGTGTGTGTGTGTGTGTCCGTTACCTATAGACTCCGAAACAGCTGAACCGATTTTCTCGAAAATTTACACAGTTGTACTATAAGCGTCTGCGTGTGTTCTTAGTTAAGGTTTGTGTCGAGGTACCCCCCGATAAATATCGATAATCGAAAAAATAGGGTTATAGGAGTGGTTCGATTTTAATCAAATTTGATACACTCATAGTCAAAGACATAAGAAACGATATTCAGAAGTTTCAAGGTTGCAGTTCTTACAATAGTGCAGAAAATCGATAATATATATATATATATATATATATATATATATATATATATATATATAAGGCAAGATGTTTGTGTGTATGTCTGTTTATCTACCTGTATGTCTGTATTTTTTCAGCCTTTTTATTTTAGTTTTTGCTTCGGGTTTGGATCTAAGCAGGTATAATTGTAGTTCTTAGTCTCAGCCATGATACCATTTATTCAGAGGACTTATTTAGCCTTCAAAATTCAGTTTACGACGAGAAAAACTTATTTGATATCAAAATTTGACTTACAGCCATTCATTTTTCATTTTTCATTCAGTCTACGGTTAACTGGAAACAGCTATTGCTTTTTAGTGTTTCGTGCCAACGTCCAAAGAGTCTGAGCTCCAGGACCATGGATTAGTTTTAAAGCTTTCATTACACCCGAGCAACGCCGGGCTATACTGCTAGTTGAATATATTTGAACCGACCACATGAGTTTGATTCGCATTAGTTGTGTCAGTTACACTGTAAAGTGAGGGAAATTGTGCTTATGTAATAAATAATGGATTTGCTGAAGTTTCTTATAATGCTTTCTTTGTGTTTTTGTTGTGAAGTTGGTGGTCGGAAGTAAGACACGAAAAACAGGAGGCAGTTAACGGTCCGAACGGTACAGATACGCTGCTTATTGCCTGACTAGTAATTGGCTTTAATTGCGCACTAGCTATCGTCAACTCGGGTAACTATATATATTAATAGGAGGAGTTCATTCCTCGTAGGAGGGCACTGTAATAATTTTCATCTCGATTTTGAATCCGTAAGCGGTGAGCATGGTAAACTTTTCAATAAAATAATCAAGGAATCAATGTCGGTTCAACCCAAGTGGAATACCGGTTTCAGTCAATTTCCGTGGAGGAATAAGGCCATTTGCTTAAGTCAATATTTGTGTCTGAATAAATTTCAGAAAGATTGCAGACCAGATTTTCCCCGAACGTACTTTTGGCCTTGCGCCACTTTTTTTTTATCAAAACAAAATAAATATTTCTTTCTCTCTGAATATTTATATTGCAGAAAAGGCATAATTTAAGGCAAGTATTCTTTGCCATTAAGTACTCGATGCATTGTCATCAGTAAAAAGAACAACCCAAAATGCCAAATACAGGTAAGGGAATACTAGAATCAAGCAAGTACAAAAATTTAAATACCTAAGAAGTGTTCTAACAGGCGATGGAAAGTGTAACACAGAGATCCGAAGACGAATTTGTATGGCGAAGGACGCGTTCCAGAAGCTGAGTAAAGTACTAAGTCACAGAAACATTTCCCTAGAAACAAATAAGAGACTGCTAAATTGCTATGTGATGTCAGTTCTTCAATACGGCAGTGAATGCTGGACAATATCATCGAAGATGAGGAAAAAACTTGAAGCAGCGAAAATGTGGTTTTACAGAAGGATGTTGCGAATATCATGAACCCAACATGTGAGCAATAATGAGGTTTTGGAAAGAATGGAATTGAAAAGAAAACTAATAGTGAACATCAGGAAAAGACAAATGAAGTTCCTTGGACATGCAATGAGAAAGGAGGGCTTGGCAAACCTGATACTGACAGGCCAGATAGAAGTAAAAAGCGACAGAGGAAGGCAGAAGATAACATATTTGAAGGGCCTGAGCAGGTGGATGACAGAACGGGGGTTGCGTGGAGTAACAGGAGAAAACATATTAAGAGCCACCAGGGATAGGGAGACGTGGAGAACCATGATCGCCTACGTCCTGAAAGGATAGGGCACATAGAAGAAAGAAAGTACTCGATATCTAAGATATAACATTAGTAAAATTAATATTAGTAAAGTTTGTCAATAAGATGGTTGATGTTATATTCAGCATCATTTTTCAATTAATTAATTGATGTTAACTTCAACATCCCGTGTCACTTAACTGATTAATTTTATTTTCAGCATTCTTTGTCACTTCACTGATTGATGTTAACCTCAGCACCCTTTGACGTTTCAATGACTGATGTTATCTTCAGTATCCTATGTCAATCAGATGACTGAAGTTAACTTCAACAATTTTCACTTAACTGAGTGATGTTATCTTCCACATTCATTGTCACTTAACCTATTGTTGATAATCTCAACATCATTTGTCACTTCACTGATTGATGTTAACATCAGCACCCTTTAACGTTTCGATGATTGATGTTATCTTCAGTATCCTTTGATGATTGATGTTATCTTCAGTATCTTTTGTTAGTTAACTGAGTGATGTTATCTTCCACATTCATTGTCACTTAACCTATTGTTAATAATCTCAACATCATTTGTCACTTCACTGATTGATGTTAACATCAGCACCCTTTAACGTTTCGATGATTGATGTTATCTTCAGTATCTTTTGTTAGTTAACTGAGTGATGTTATCTTCCACATTCATTGTCACTTAACTTATTGATGATAACTTCAATATCAGTTGTCACTTCACTGATTGATGTTAACCTCAGCACCCTTTGACGTTTCAATGACTGATGTTATCTTCAGTATCCTATGTCAATCAGATGACTGAAGTTAACTTCAACAATTTTCACTTAACTGAGTGATGTTATCTTCCACATTCATTGTCACTTAACCTATTGTTGATAATCTCAACATCATTTGTCACTTCACTGATTGATGTTAACATCAGCACCCTTTAACGTTTCGATGATTGATGTTATCTTCAGTATCTTTTGTTAGTTAACTGAGTGATGTTATCTTCCACATTCATTGTCACTTAACATATTGTTGATAATCTCAACATCATTTGTTACTTCACTGATTGATGTTAACATCAGCACCCTTTAACGTTTCGATGATTGATGTTATCTTCAGTATCCTTTGATGATTGATGTTATCTTCAGTATCTTTTGTTAGTTAACTGAGTGATGTTATTTCCAACATCCTTTGTCAATTAGATGATTCAATTTATGTTGAACATCATTTGTCACTTAATTTATTAATGTTATCTTCAGTATTCATTGTCACCTAACTTATTAATCTTAACTTCAGCATCCTTTGTGACTTCGACCCGGTTAAAGGTTCAGTAAGAATAACGCCAAAAAAAAAAAAAATAACGAAAAGGAAATAACGAATATATTTTTAATACAGAAAGAATACCTTTAAAAGACTTTAACTTGGTTAGTATGAACGATAATACGTGTTAGTGTGGAATACTACGATTCGAACCTCAGCCTTAGAACTGGGACTTGTAATGGTCGTTAAGGTAGCAGTGTTCGTAGACCGATTCTTGGCTGATTTTTGGCCGCTCTGAGGTAGCTTTAATAGGCTACTCCCTCCTACCTTTTGTGAGGGGAGGTATAAGTAATGGTTTGAAGAGTTCACTCAGTGGGTCGGTGATGCCGACATGACACTTTGTCAATTAGATGATTAATGTTAACTTCAGTATCCTTTGACAATTAGATCACTGAATATAACTTCAATATTTTTCATTCAACTGAGTGATGTCATCTTCCACATTCATTGTCACTTAACTTATTGATGAAAACTTCAACATCATTTTTCACTTCACTGACTGATGCATCCTTTGACGTTTCGATGATTGATGTTGTCTTCACTCTCTTTTGTCAGTTAACTGATTAATGTTACTTCAGCTTTCTTTTCAATTGGATAATTGATGTAATTTTTAGCATCTTTTTTCATTTAACTGACTGATGTTAACTACAACATCTTTTGTTAATCGGAAGATTGATGTTAACTTCAACATCTTTTGTTAATCGGACGATTGATGTTAACTTCAACATCTTTTGTTAATCGGACGATTGATGTTAACTACAACATCTTTTGTTAATCGGACGATTGATGTTAACTACAACATCTTTTGTTAATCGGACGATTGATGTTAACTTCAACATCTTTTGTTAATCGGACGACTGATGTTAACTTCAACATCTTTTGTCAATCGGACGGTTGATGTTAACTTCAACATCCTTTTCACTGCTGGACTGTTCACAACAGATTTTCTATTGAACTTTCTGTTAGTACACGGATTACTTACAAGCAAAACGAGCCATTGGCAAAAATGTGTTTCGTTTCGAAAGCACCTGAAGCGTCAACATTTTTCAGATATTTTTCAGATTCCAAGAAGAAGAGGATGAAGAAGAATATGTAAAAGATGTAGAAGGCTGATAGTGATGCCTGCTTGTGATGTTGGCGTCTTCCAGTTGAAATGAAAGAAAAGGAAGGATTTTTTCTTCTTCTTCACAGAATTACTCCAGCAGCTTCTTTTCTCGCACTTTCCGCTTGTGGAACTAGCTTCGATATTCTTGCTTTCCTGACGGCTAAAACCTCCAGGAATTTAAATGCAATGTCTTCACCACTTGACTCTTGTTCTTACTACGCCACCCTGTATATCCTTTCCTTTCTCTCCGCCTTTGCAACTGTCATCACACCTATATTCCCATCCTTCTCTTGCTCCTTTCTAATTGGTTCGTGTTTCTCTTCACTCTCTTCTACTTAATCTTTTTACTCTTATGTAACCCCCTGCACGTCAGTGGTGAAACCGCCTTGCTCGGGGTGATACGATTAAACAAGAAATTCATGTCTGATAGCGATTTCAGAATAAATTGAATCCATTTGAACCGACGACATAGGATTGATTCTTATTAACTGGGCAGTTAGATTGTAAAGAGAAGGAAATTACGCTTATTTAATAAATAATACGCTAAGAGCGTAACAAATAATGGATTGCCCGAGGTTTTTTATAATGCGTTTCTTGTATTTTCATCTCGATTTCTTACTAAAGACTTCTGAATTCGTAAGCAGTGAGCATGTTAGACACTTCAGTAGAACAATCGAAGAATCAATGTCGTTTCAACCCAAGTTGAGTTCTGGTTTCAACCCTAACCCTGTGCCGTTTCTATAAATAAATTCATGACTGTTCTGATAAACTTTTCTTTATGGTGAAAAGAATATCAATATTTATTTAGGTCAGTGTTTTTGTATCGATAAATTGAAGATAAAATAGATTGAAAACCAGACTTTCACCATCCCTCCTTTTCACCACATTTTTATATCAAAACAAAATAAGTATTGCTTTCCTCTATAGTGCAAGGAATATTGGAGAGAAAAATTATTTAAGGCAACCATTGTTTGCAATAAAGTACTCGATAGCGAAAAGAGAACACAGTAATAAAATTAATAAGAGTAAAGCTTGTCAATAAGATGATTGATGTTATCTCCAGCATCCATTGTCAATTAGATGATTCAAGTTATCTTCAAAATTCTTTGTCGCTTAATTGATTGATGTTCGCTTCAGTATCTATTGTCAGTTAGATGATTGATGCTGTCTTCAGTATCTGTTGTGGATTCCGGTTGAGAAACCACACAAAATAAGGAACAACAAAACAGGTATTTGAGATAGGAAAATAGGTTATATTAAACGTAAAGATACAACTGCAACGCAGGTTACTAATTCAGAAATACGATTAGTAAGGAAGATATTTATGCCAGTCTTTGAAGTGAAGCCGTGCTGGAATTAGTATACCCGTGTAATATTATCCTGGCTGAGTGCAGTTCATCGCTAATATGACTATTGACACGATATTCTCTGTGTAATTTCGGTATCGCTCGGTAACTTACGGATCAGTTCGGTACTCTCGGTATTCTACAGTTCTCTTTATGGAAGTAGTATATTTATACTCAAGTCTAGTCCATTATCATAAAAAAGGGGAGATCCCACAACATGAACCATTGTCACTTATTTCATTGATGTTACCTGAAGAATGATTAATTACCTGATTAATATCATCGTCACATGTCTTATTAATGTTATTTCAGCATGCTTTACTAATTAGATGATTGATGTCACCTTCGGTATACTTTTTCACTTAACTGACTGATGTTTATTTCAATATCATTTGCTAGTAATTTGATTGGCCTACGTCTATTGAACAGGTGAAGAGGCTCATCCCTTTTTCCCTGTTTAGGGTTTCCAGCTTTCTCTTTTCCAATCTTTCCACTATTACGTAGCCCCCTGCACATCAGTGGCGTAACCGCCTTGCTCGTGGTGATACGATTAAAAAAAAAGTATTCAGCATATTTTTCACTTAAATGATTGATGCTATATTCAGTATCCTTTGTCACTTATATGTTTGACGATATCATCGGTATTCTTTATCACGTAAATTATATATATATATATATATATATATATATATATACATATATATATAATCATCCTCAGACAGATCTGTTTTGCTGTATCACAGCACATCAATACGGTTAGACATCCAAATGTTTTTAAATCAGGATTTAAACACGACCGCGATTCTACCTCTGAGCTATGGGCGCTCGGGATATATATATATATATATATATATACTAGCAGTATAGCCCGGCGTTGCTCGGGTGTAACGAAAGCTTTAAAACTAATCCATGGTCCTGGAGTTCAGACCCAGCCTAAAGAACATTTGTGTGAAGTTGGATGAAAATCGGATAAAAATTGTGGATTTGTACAAAGAACATACAGACAGATAAACACACACACACACACAAACATTTTGCCTTTTATAGATATATATTATCGATTTTCTGCACTATTATAAGAACTGCAACCTTGAAACTTCTGAATATCGTTTCTTATGTTTTTGTCTATGAGTGTATCAAATTTGATTAAAATCGAACCACTCCTTCTATAACCCGATTTTTTCGATTATCGATTTTCGATATTTATCGGGTGTACCTCGACACAAAACTTAACTAAGAACACTCGCAGACGCTTATAGTACAACTGTGTAAATTTTCAAGAAAATCGGTTCAGCTGTTTTGGAGTCTATATGTGACGGACACACACACACACACACACAGACAACATTCCATTTATAAATAAGTTTAGATATATATATTCTCAGATTCCATGCGACAATGGCTTAGGGAGTAGCGACTCCGACTGACACCAAATTGGTCGAGTTTCAATACCGGCCAGGAGCAAGTGGATTTGTTTAGCCACACTGATGTGCTGTGATACGGCGAAACAGGCTCACATGTGGATGACTAATATATATATATATATATACTGTTATGTGAATACATAATGTTTAATGGATATTCATATGGGCATACACTCAAATATACGCACACAGATTCAATTTGATTCGGGTGTTAATTAAACAGTGCTTCAGTCAATAAGTTAAGTGCCATACGTGATACACGCTTGGGCGATCATGTCTCGAAAGAGGCATGAATGACTGGGCAGAAGATTATCCCGCAGTAGGTTGCCATTGCTTTCTGCGGTAGACTGGTTGCCGACCAAGGCTATAGAACCCAATCTATCCTGTTATTTAACCCATAACTGGAAGGAATAGACGGATTAATACCTGTCCCAAGGGTATTTGCGCGTAAGTGAATACAATGAATTTGGCTGGAATTCGAACTCGGCTCCCTGATTTCTCGTTACGAGCCGATATCCACTGTACCACAAAGCACAATGCTTAATGTAGTATAAACAGAGCTATTAGATATATATTAATAAATATGCATATTATCCTTCGTAGGATATATATATATATATATATATATGTGTGTGTGTGTGTGTGTGTGTGTGTGTGTGTGTGTGTGTGTATTCTTTACTATATATACATTGTTATACATAGATAATATGTATATTTATTAATGTATATATATGTGTGTGTGTGTGCTAAAACTTCGGATGTAAAGAAAATGCACCTATAAAAAATCAATATGATTAAAGACATAAAGAACCCTTTTTTTTACCGATGTCTTTCGTCCACTGAAGAATAATCGTCGATCTAAAGTATGCCTTACTTATTAAAAGAGACAATAACATAGACCGAATGTTCTTTAGTATGTCGCTATCAAATTTTAGCAAAATGTTCATCTTTGCTCCAGATTTTATCAAGTATCTCCTTTTCTACATGGCGTTCTGCCTTTAAAAGCCAACATACATAACCATGGAATGTTACAAACTAAAAGAAACTTCAAAATCCAAACCTTATATTATTTAAAATAAATAAATACATGAAAAATTTATCATATTAAAATAAAGTAATAGATGATATTTATAATTTAAAAAAAAAAAACCTCAAATAAATATAAATAAACAAATGAAAAAATCTTCAACAATAGCAACATTCACTCACTTACGCTTATTAGACATTAAATTACATCATTTAACGTCCGCCATAGTTTTATCTTGACTTTCATAGTTAACCATAAAAATACACATAACATTTTGAAACTCTAGCGATATTTTTAATTCTGTTTTAAAATTAATGACACAAAATAAAATGCTTACATTTACCTTGATAAAGTTCATCAGATGACGAAACGTGTTGGTTAAGAAAAGCTTTCTTCTTGTCTTTAATTACACACACACACACACACACACACACACACACACACACACACACGCATATATATATATATATTCATTTTTTAGCCATACTCGAAACGCAGCAAAAGATATGTGACTATGACATTATTTCATTCTTTTTATCTGATAATGTGTTTGGTTTGTCAAAAAAGTGATGAAGAAAAAGAAAGAAAGAAAGAAAGAAAGAAAGAAAAAAAGAAAAAACTTGGAATAAGAGAAGGAAAATGAGATAAAAATTAAGATAGAAAAAAGCTTAAAGAAGGAGCAAGAAAGAAAGAAAGAAAGAAGGCAAGAAAGAAAGAAAGAAAGAAAGAAAGAAAGACGTGAGAATAGAGGAAGCAAGAAAAGACAAAATGAAAGAAAAAATAAAAGTGAAAAATACTTGAAATGAGAGAAGGAAATTTAAACAAGAAGAAAGAAAGAAAGAAAGAAAGAAACTTCGAATAGAAGAAAAATAATGAACGAAAGAAAGAAGTTGAAAATAGAGGAAAAAAGAATAAAAAAGAAAAAAAGATATACAAAAAAGATAGAAGGGAAATGAAAAGGAAATATGCTGAGAATAGGGGAAGAAAAATTTAACAGAAAGAAAGAAAGAAAGAAAAAAGAAACAAGAAAGAAAGAAATAATTATAAAAAATGAGAAAGAAGACAGTAAGAAAACGAAGAAAGAAAGAATTATCATAAAAAACTAGAAAGAAGACAGTAAGAAAGAAAGAAAGAAAGAAAGAAATATCATAAAAAACGACAAAGACAGAAAAGAAAGAAAGAAAGAAAGAAAGAAAGAAAGAAAGGTGAGGTGGATAGTGAGTGCATTATGCTTAATATACGGACCCTTTTTATAGCAATGTGTTTCCGATAATGTAATTTATATGAAATTTTAATGCTTCGAAGTATAATTTTTCTTCCGGATTTTTGTAAATTGTGACTAGATTGATTGTTTTATAGTTCATTGATCTGATATCTATTTATTGGTATTTTAAAATAAAATTATTTTCATACATTTTAATCAGGATATATTTGTTGCCATATCTAGTCTGGTGTTCCTGCTATTTATCGTAAGGTTCTCGTCAGAATCTATCTTACACATTTATAAATCTACCATTCGTCCGTGCATTGGATACTGTTGCCATATCTGGTCGAGTGCTCCTGCTGTTCATCTTGAGGTTCTCGTCAGAATTCATCTTGCACATTTATAAATCTACCATTCGTTCATGCATTTAACACTGTTGCCATATCTGGTCGGGTGCTCCTGCTGTTCATCTTGAGGTTCTCGTCAGAATCTATCTTGCACATTTATAAATCTACCATTCGTTCATGCATTTAACACTGTTGCCATATCTGGTCGGCTGCAATGTTATCAGTCCTGACTTCATTTACTTTCTCACCAACATGAAATGGCTTCCCTCTGTCTTTTCTAAAAATGTGTTCGCGATAACTTCTCTGGCGGGACTTTTTTTCTGGTACCTCGACCACGTGAATTAAAGCGTGCGACTAGATTAGGATTTAACTCTTTTATCGCTGGAATACTTAAATGTAACCGCCACTTCTACTCGAAGTTTCTTTTCTCGCACTTCTCGCCTATCGAACGTTCTTCTGTTTTACTTGGTTCCCTGATAGCTACAACCTCTAAAAATTTAAATGCAATGTCAAATTCCATTATCTATCTACTTGAATCCCGTTCATCTTTTATCCTACAAAAATTCTCTTTCTTCAAAAACTCTTTTTTGGCTACATATCTTCCAGCCAAATGTGAACTTCAAAACTTTAAATGCAATTACAATTGTTATATATTGTCTTCCTGATTCTATTGTTTTCGTTCATTAATAATAATCTTATTCTTTCACACTCATAAACTTCTTTGTATATTAGTGGCTTTGCTGTTTTGCTTGACATGAACTGATTAAAAAATAAGCACTTTTTCAATGTTCTAGATGGTGCTTAAAGAAAATTAATTCCAACAAAAATGATTTCAACTGTCATGTTCTTATGTAGCGGATAAGAAATTAATTAAAATCAACTTTTTCTTCATTTTTACAAAAATTAACAATGACGTGTGAAATCCTGGTTTTCCCAAATAGAAAAAGGATTGACCATCTGCTTAAAGAATAAGTCGAAACCAGATTTCGCAAGTAGGTGTTAAAATGATTTTTGACTGATGGGAGCGACTTGCAAGACCAAAAGGACTTCGCGTGTAAGTGCGGAAAAATCTAGATTACAATAAAAGGACTTCATCAACGTCAGTCAGTGAGAGAGTCATTGGGAGCCGCGAGACAAACATCTAAAATGTAACGTCAAGCGACTCGGACATCGTCCTGTTTCTCTTTCTCATTATCACTTTCAACAATTACTACTACGAACATTTTGTACGATCTCTTGATATCCTTAACTTCGTCATTGAACATTAATTTCTGCGAATTTTTGATATTCCTACTTTTAATAAATTTATATTTTAAAATGCAAAATGTATATTTTATTTTTCTTACGCCATTCCAC
Organism: Ascarosepion bandense; assembly: GCA_037127315.1. Taxonomy (NCBI): domain Eukaryota; kingdom Metazoa; phylum Mollusca; class Cephalopoda; order Sepiida; family Sepiidae; genus Ascarosepion; species Ascarosepion bandense. The sequence goes on along the minus strand of JBBBDQ010001383.1, from coordinate 3,231,798 downwards.
ACATTTCCACATATTTCGACCTGCCGACAACCAAGCGTCTGCTGAAAACCTGATAATAATTCTGGTGATAATTCAGAATACATCTTGTAAGCTGTAAGGAGTTCGGTTAAGTCTGGCACAAGGCCGAATAAAAGAAATATTAACCAGCTACCTACACTACACTTACACTTTATAGAAAGATCCTTGTATTGTACAATTATTTCATTTTCTCTGGATTCAACACTTATATCATGTGGAATATGTTACGACGCAGTATAGCCCGGCGTTGCTCGGGTGTAATGAAAGCTTTAAAACTAATCCATGGTGCTGGAGCTCAAATTATTTCGACGTTGGCACGAAAGACTAAAAAGCAATAGTTGTTTCCAGTTAAAGCGAAGCCGTAGACTGAAAGAAAAATGAATGTTTGTAAGTCAAATTTTGATTTCCTGGTATCGATATCAAATAAGTTTTTTCGTCGTAAACTGAATTTTGAAGGCTAAATAAGTCCTCTGAGTATATAGTATCATGGCTGAGACTAAGAACTACAATTAGACCTGCTTAGAGCCAAACCCGAAGCAAAAACTAAAATAAAAGGGCTGAAAAAAATACAGACATACAGGCAGATAAACAGACACACACACAAACATCCTTGCCTTTTATATATATATATATATATATATCAATTTTCTGCACTATTGTAAGAACTGCAACCTTGAAACTTCTGAATATCGTTTCTTATGTCTTTGTCTATGAGTGCATCAAATTTCATTAAAATCGGACCACTCCTTATATATATATATATATATATATATATATATAAGGCAAGATGTTTGTTTGTGTGTCTGTTTATCTGCCTGTATGTGTGTATTTTTTCAGCCCTTTTATTTTAATTTTTGCTTCAGGTTTGGATCTAAATAGGTATAATTGTAGTTCTTAGTTTCAGCCATGATACCATTTACTCAGAGGACTTATTTAGCCTTCAAAATTCAATTTACGACGAAAACAACTTATTTGATATCGATGCAAGGAAATCAAAATTTGACTTACATCCATTCATTTTTCTTTCCGTCTACGGTTTCGCTTTAACTGGAAACAACTATTGCTTTTTAGTCTTTCGTGCCAACATCCAAAGAGTCTGAGCTTCAGGACCATGGATTAGTTTTAAAGCTTTCATTACAACCGAACAACGCCGGGCTATACTGCTAGTATACATATATTTATGTATATATTAATAAGTATATTACACTGTTTTATCAATATCTTGAATGATAATAATATTATACATGTGTGTACACTCATATGTATATTTATTAATTCACATAACTATATATAATAACATTTATATTTTAACAAAAAACAAAATTATAGTAATTAGAAAAGGCAAAGAATAATATCGTAAATCGTACTAGGCACCTTGTTTATTTTGTTTCCTATTACTGCTCTCCTTACTCGGTGGAGTTTGTAGCACGCGTTGTGGAGCAGTTGTAGCGAGAGAGGACTACCAGCGGCCTTAATCAAGTGTGTTATATATGCCGTTGTCTGTCCCTTCTCTTAATATAGATTTCTCCAAATTCTCTTTCCTCGTTTTGCGTTTCAGTGCGTTCAAATAAATTTTTCTAACTCTGCGTATGTGTTAGTGAAATGTACATTGTGATGAAGTGAATTATTGAAGTAATAAAAATATGATATATGTTATTCTACTTTCACAATTGAATACATGGTAGTTGATACTCAGATTTTCTGTGTATATATATGTTTGTGTGGACAGAATTACGAGAGGAGACGGTGATATGTGTTTTATATTGTAGTTTTGTTGAAATTATATTTTGGAATGCCGCATGATTTGAGAAATTGTAGGATATGTCATGAAAGACTTCTTTCATGTTGTTTGTCTGGCAAGTCTTGTTTAGCGACATATTAATACATCTATGGGTTATCTAATGTCGAAATCTAAACATTTTGAATACAATTTTATGCTTTCAGCGTAAAGATATGTTTTTAGTTAATGTTTGACAATATCATCAAAGATGAAGGAAACACTTGAAGCAACTGAAATGTGGTTCTACAGAAGCATTCTGGATATAAAGTGGGGATTAGTTCCATATTACAATCAATATATAAACAGAGCCCTCACTTTGTGGTCACATCAGTTTCTATACATTTATATTCTTGAAATCCAAAAGCACCAGGATGCATTCCAGGAGCTGGGAAGAGTATTAAGAGACAGGAAAATTTCACTAGAAACAAAGAGACGAGTACTGGATTGCTATGTGACGTCAGTTCTTCAATATGGCAGTGAATGTTAGACAACATCATCAAAGATGAAGGAAAACTTACAACAGCTAAAATGCGGTTCTACAGAAGGATGCTAAGGATATCATGGATCGAGCATCTGAGCAATGATAAGGTGTTAGCAATAATGGAAACGAAAAGTAAATTAGTATTGAGCATCAGGAAGGAACAACTGAAGTTCCTGGAACATGCAATGAGGAAGTAGGGCTTGGAGAACGTGATACTAACAGGCCGGATAGAGGGAAAAAGAGACAGAGGAAAGCAGCGGATAACATATTTGAAGGGCCTGAGCAGGTGGATGATAGAACAGGGGCTGCTAGATGTTACAGGTGAAAGCGTGCTAAGAGCCACCAGAAATAGGGGGACATGGAAGGCCATGATCGCCTACGTTCTGAAAGGACAAAGCATATAGAAGAAGAAGTTTGTAGTTCATAAAATGTATTGTTGATAATTATTATTTCAATGGAGAAAGTGAATTGGAGATGTTTTTTTATAATAATTTCACCCCAAGCAAGACTGAACAGTCACTGGTGAGTTAGGAGTTACAGTAAGATAACAACAAAACTAAAAACGAAGTACAGGTTATGTAGAAAAAAGATAGATGGAAATCAAGACCATAGAAGATGGCAATTGACGTTGCATTTAAATTTTCGGGGATTGTAGCTATTGGGATGTTGAAGAAAAGATGAGAGATGGATGGAAATCAAGATCACAATTGACGTTGCATTTAAATTTTCGGGGATTGTAGCTATTGGGATGTTGAAGAAAAGATAAGAGATGGATGGAAATCAAGATGGCAATTGACGTTGCATTTAAATTTTCGGGGATTGTAGCTATTGGGATGTTGAAGAAAAGATGAGAGATGGATGGAAATCAAGATCACAATTGACGTTGCATTTAAATTTTCGGGGATTGTAGCTATTGGGATGTTGAAGAAAAGATGAGAGATGGATGGAAATCAAGATCACAATTGACGTTGCATTTAAATTTTCGGGGATTGTAGCTATTGGGATGTTGAAGAAAAAGATGAGAGATGGATGGAAATCAAGATCACAATTGACGTTGCATTTAAATTTTCGGGGATTGTAGCTATTGGGATGTTGAAGAAAAGATGAGAGATGGATGGAAATCAAGATCACAATTGACGTTGCATTTAAATTTTCGGGGATTGTAGCTATTGGGATGTTGAAGAAAAGATGAGAGATGGATGGAAATCAAGATGGCAATTGACGTTGCATTTAAATTTTCGGGGATTGTAGCTATTGGGATGTTGAAGAAAAGATGAGAGATGGATGGAAATCAAGATGGCAATTGACGTTGCATTTAAATTTTCGGGGATTGTAGCTATTGGGATGTTGAAGAAAAGATGAGAGATGGATGGAAATCAAGATGGCAATTGACGTTGCATTTAAATTTTCGGGGATTGTAGCTATTGGGATGTTGAAGAAAAGATGAGAGATGGATGGAAATCAAGATCACAATTGACGTTGCATTTAAATTTTCGGGGATTGTAGCTATTGGGATGTTGAAGAAAAGATGAGAGATGGATGGAAATCAAGATCACAATTGACGTTGCATTTAAATTTTCGGGGATTGTAGCTATTGGGATGTTGAAGAAAAGATGAGAGATGGATGGAAATCAAGATGGCAATTGACGTTGCATTTAAATTTTCGGGGATTGTAGCTATTGGGATGTTGAAGAAAAGATGAGAGATGGATGGAAATCAAGATGGCAATTGACGTTGCATTTAAATTTTCGGGGATTGCATTTATTGGGATGTTGAAGAAAAGATGAGAGATGGATGGAAATCAAGATGACAATTGACGTTGCATTTAAATTTTCGGGGATTGTAGCTATTGGGATGTTGAAGAAAAGATGAGAGATGGATGGAAATCAAGATCACAATTGACGTTGCATTTAAATTTTCGGGGATTGTAGCTATTGGGATGTTGAAGAAAAGATAAGAGATGGATGGAAATCAAGATGGCAATTGACGTTGCATTTAAATTTTCGGGGATTGTAGCTATTGGGATGTTGAAGAAAAGATGAGAGATGGATGGAAATCAAGATCACAATTGACGTTGCATTTAAATTTTCGGGGATTGTAGCTATTGGGATGTTGAAGAAAAGATGAGAGATGGATGGAAATCAAGATGGCAATTGACGTTGCATTTAAATTTTCGGGGATTGCATTTATTGGGATGTTGAAGAAAAGATAAGAGATGGATGGAAATCAAGATGGCAATTGACGTTGCATTTAAATTTTCGGGGATTGTAGCTATTGGGATGTTGAAGAAAAGATGAGAGATGGATGGAAATCAAGATCACAATTGACGTTGCATTTAAATTTTCGGGGATTGTAGCTATTGGGATGTTGAAGAAAAGATGAGAGATGGATGGAAATCAAGATGGCAATTGACGTTGCATTTAAATTTTCGGGGATTGCATTTATTGGGATGTTGAAGAAAAGATAAGAGATGGATGGAAATCAAGATGACAATTGACGTTGCATTTAAATTTTCGGGGATTGTAGCTATTGGGATGTTGAAGAAAAGATGAGAGATGGATGGAAATCAAGATGGCAATTGACGTTGCATTTAAATTTTCGGGGATTGCATTTATTGGGATGTTGAAGAAAAGATAAGAGATGGATGGAAATCAAGATGGCAATTGACGTTGCATTTAAATTTTCGGGGATTGTAGCTATTGGGATGTTGAAGAAAAGATGAGAGATGGATGGAAATCAAGATCACAATTGACGTTGCATTTAAATTTTCGGGGATTGTAGCTATTGGGATGTTGAAGAAAAGATGAGAGATGGATGGAAATCAAGATGGCAATTGACGTTGCATTTAAATTTTCGGGGATTGCATTTATTGGGATGTTGAAGAAAAGATAAGAGATGGATGGAAATGAAGATGACAATTGACGTTGCATTTAAATTTTCGGGGATTGTAGCTATTGGGATGTTGAAGAAAAGATGAGAGATGGATGGAAATCAAGATGGCAATTGTCGTTGCATTTAAATTTTCGGGGATTGCATTTATTGGGATGTTGAAGAAAAGATAAGAGATGGATGGAAATCAAGATCGCAATTGACGTTGCATTTAAATTTTCGGGGATTGTAGCTATTGGGATGTTGAAGAAAAGATGAGAGATGGATGGAAATCAAGATCGCAATTGACGTTGCATTTAAATTTTCGGGGATTGTAGCTATTGGGATGTTGAAGAAAAGATGAGAGATGGATGGAAATCAAGATCACAATTGACGTTGCATTTAAATTTTCGGGGATTGTAGCTATTGGGATGTTGAAGAAAAGATGAGAGATGGATGGAAATCAAGATCACAATTGACGTTGCATTTAAATTTTCGGGGATTGTAGCTATTGGGATGTTGAAGAAAAGATGAGAGATGGATGGAAATCAAGATCACAATTGACGTTGCATTTAAATTTTCGGGGATTGTAGCTATTGGGATGTTGAAGAAAAGATGAGAGATGGATGGAAATCAAGATGGCAATTGACGTTGCATTTAAATTTTCGGGGATTGTAGCTATTGGGATGTTGAAGAAAAGATGAGAGATGGATGGAAATCAAGATGGCAATTGACGTTGCATTTAAATTTTCGGGGATTGTAGCTATTGGGATGTTGAAGAAAAGATGAGAGATGGATGGAAATCAAGATGGCAATTGACGTTGCATTTAAATTTTCGGGGATTGTAGCTATTGGGATGTTGAAGAAAAGATGAGAGATGGATGGAAATCAAGATCACAATTGACGTTGCATTTAAATTTTCGGGGATTGTAGCTATTGGGATGTTGAAGAAAAGATGAGAGATGGATGGAAATCAAGATGACAATTGACGTTGCATTTAAATTTTCGGGGATTGTAGCTATTGGGATGTTGAAGAAAAGATGAGAGATGGATGGAAATCAAGATGGCAATTGACGTTGCATTTAAATTTTCGGGGATTGTAGCTATTGGGATGTTGAAGAAAAGATGAGAGATGGATGGAAATCAAGATGGCAATTGACGTTGCATTTAAATTTTCGGGGATTGCATTTATTGGGATGTTGAAGAAAAGATGAGAGATGGATGGAAATCAAGATGACAATTGACGTTGCATTTAAATTTTCGGGGATTGTAGCTATTGGGATGTTGAAGAAAAGATGAGAGATGGATGGAAATCAAGATCACAATTGACGTTGCATTTAAATTTTCGGGGATTGTAGCTATTGGGATGTTGAAGAAAAGATAAGAGATGGATGGAAATCAAGATGGCAATTGACGTTGCATTTAAATTTTCGGGGATTGTAGCTATTGGGATGTTGAAGAAAAGATGAGAGATGGATGGAAATCAAGATCACAATTGACGTTGCATTTAAATTTTCGGGGATTGTAGCTATTGGGATGTTGAAGAAAAGATGAGAGATGGATGGAAATCAAGATGGCAATTGACGTTGCATTTAAATTTTCGGGGATTGCATTTATTGGGATGTTGAAGAAAAGATAAGAGATGGATGGAAATCAAGATGGCAATTGACGTTGCATTTAAATTTTCGGGGATTGTAGCTATTGGGATGTTGAAGAAAAGATGAGAGATGGATGGAAATCAAGATCACAATTGACGTTGCATTTAAATTTTCGGGGATTGTAGCTATTGGGATGTTGAAGAAAAGATGAGAGATGGATGGAAATCAAGATGGCAATTGACGTTGCATTTAAATTTTCGGGGATTGCATTTATTGGGATGTTGAAGAAAAGATAAGAGATGGATGGAAATCAAGATGACAATTGACGTTGCATTTAAATTTTCGGGGATTGTAGCTATTGGGATGTTGAAGAAAAGATGAGAGATGGATGGAAATCAAGATGGCAATTGACGTTGCATTTAAATTTTCGGGGATTGCATTTATTGGGATGTTGAAGAAAAGATAAGAGATGGATGGAAATCAAGATGGCAATTGACGTTGCATTTAAATTTTCGGGGATTGTAGCTATTGGGATGTTGAAGAAAAGATGAGAGATGGATGGAAATCAAGATCACAATTGACGTTGCATTTAAATTTTCGGGGATTGTAGCTATTGGGATGTTGAAGAAAAGATGAGAGATGGATGGAAATCAAGATGGCAATTGACGTTGCATTTAAATTTTCGGGGATTGCATTTATTGGGATGTTGAAGAAAAGATAAGAGATGGATGGAAATGAAGATGACAATTGACGTTGCATTTAAATTTTCGGGGATTGTAGCTATTGGGATGTTGAAGAAAAGATGAGAGATGGATGGAAATCAAGATGGCAATTGTCGTTGCATTTAAATTTTCGGGGATTGCATTTATTGGGATGTTGAAGAAAAGATAAGAGATGGATGGAAATCAAGATCGCAATTGACCTTGCATTTAAATTTTCGGGGATTGTAGCTATTGGGATGTTGAAGAAAAGATGAGAGATGGATGGAAATCAAGATCGCAATTGACGTTGCATTTAAATTTTCGGGGATTGTAGCTATTGGGATGTTGAAGAAAAGATGAGAGATGGATGGAAATCAAGATCACAATTGACGTTGCATTTAAATTTTCGGGGATTGTAGCTATTGGGATGTTGAAGAAAAGATAAGAGATGGATGGAAATCAAGATGGCAATTGACGTTGCATTTAAATTTTCGGGGATTGTAGCTATTGGGATGTTGAAGAAAAGATGAGAGATGGATGGAAATCAAGATCGCAATTGACGTTGCATTTAAATTTTCGGGGATTGTAGCTATTGGGATGTTGAAGAAAAGATGAGAGATGGATGGAAATCAAGATCACAATTGACGTTGCATTTAAATTTTCGGGGATTGTAGCTATTGGGATGTTGAAGAAAAGATAAGAGATGGATGGAAATCTAAGATCGCAATTGACGTTGCATTTAAATTTTCGGGGATTGTAGCTATTGGGATGTTGAAGAAAGATGAGAGATGGATGGAATCAAGATCGCAATTGACGTTGCATTTAATTTTCGGGGATTTCAGTAGCTATTGGGATGTTGAAGAAAAGACATGAGAGATGGATGGAAATCAAGATCGCAATTGACGTTGATGAATTTTGGGATTTAAAGTATTGGATAAGAAGAAAAGATGAGAGATGGATGAAATCAAGATCGCAATTGATGCTACTAAATTTTCGGGATTGTATTGCCAAGGAGATGTTGAAGAAAAAGATGAGAGGATGGATGAAATCAAGATCGCAATTGACGTTGCATTTAAATTTTCGGGATTGTAGCTATTGGGATGTTGAAGAAAAAGATGAGAGATGTGGATGGAAATCAAGATGGGCAATTGACGTTGCATTTAAATTTTCTTAGACGAAGTATTGGGATGTTGAAGAAAAGTACGGAGAGATGATGTGAAATCAAGATCGTGAACACGTTGCATTTAAATTTTCGTATCAGAAAGGCTAGATGTTGAAGAAAGATGAGAGATGGATGGAAATCTAAGATCGAAATTGACGTTGTATTTAAATTTCGGGATTGTAGCTATTGGACAAAGAAATAAAAGACGAGAGAGACGAACAAGATGTACAGAAATTGACGTTGCATTTAAATTTCTGGGATTGGAAGCAGTTGGGATGTTGAAGAAAAAGATGAGATGGATGAAATCAAGATCGCAATTGACGTTGCATTTAAATTTTCGGGGATTGTAGCGATGTTGAAGAAAATATATGAGATGATGAAATCAAGATCGCAATTGACGTTGTATTTAAATTTCGGGGATTGTACGCTTGGGATGTTGAAGAAAGATGAGAGATGGATGGAAATCAAGATCGCAATCGACGTTGCATTTGAATTTTCGGGGATTACAGCTATTGGACAAAGAAGAAAAGATGAGAGATGGATGGAAATCAAGATTGGCAATTGACGTTGCATTTAAATTTTTGGGGGATTGTAGCGTTGGGATGTTGAAGAAAGATGAGAGATGGATGGAAATTCAAGATCGCAATTACTTGCATTTAAATTTTCAGATTGTAGCTATTGGACAAGTTGAAGAAAAGATGAGACATTGGATAGAAATCAAGATCGCAATTGATGCTGCATTTAAATTTTCGGGGATTGTAGCTATTGGGATGTTGAAGGAAAGATGAGAGATGGATGGAAATCAAGATCGCAATTGACGTTGCATTTAAATTTTCGGGGATTGTAGCTATTGGGATGCTGTTGAAGAAAAGATGAGAGATGGATGGAAATCAAGATGGCAATTGACGTTGCATTTAAATTTTCGGGGATTGTAAAGCCATTGGGATGTTGAAGAAAAGATGAGAGATGGATGGAAATCAAGATCGCAATTGACGTTGCATTTAAATTTTCGGGGATTGTAGCTATTGGGATGCTGAAGAAAGATGAGAGATGGATGGAAATCAAGATCACAATTGACGTTGCATTTAAATTTTCGGGGATTGTAGCTATTGGGGATGTTGAAGAAAAGATGAGAGATGGATGAAATCAAGATCGCAATTGATGCTGTATTTAAATTTTTGTGACTGTAGCTATTGGATGTTGGAAGAAAAGATGGAGAGATGGATGGAAATCAAGATGACAATTGACGTTGCATTTAAATTTTCGGGGATTGTAGCTATTGGGATGTTGAAGAAAAGATGAGAGATGGATGGAAATCAAGATGGCAATTGACGTTGCATTTAAATTTTCGGGGATTGTAGCTATTGGGATGTTGAAGAAAAGATAAGAGATGGATGGAAATCAAGATGACAATTGACGTTGCATTTAAATTTTCGGGGATTGTAGCTATTGGGATGTTGAAGAAAAAGATGAGAGATGGATGGAAATCAAGATGGCAATTGACGTTGCATTTAAATTTTCGGGGATTGTAGCTATTGGGATGTTGAAGAAAAGATAAGAGATGGATGGAAATCAAGATGACAATTGACGTTGCATTTAAACTTTTGGAGATTGTAGCTATTAGGATGTTTAAGAAAAGATAAGAGATGGATGGGAATCAAGAAGATAAATGATGACAATTGACGTTGCATTTAAACTTTTGGAGATTGTAACTACCAAGGAAGCAATCAAATGGAAAAGAGTTCCACAAACGAGAAGTGCCAGAAAAGAAGCTCTTAAAGTAGAAGAGACTGTTACATTTACCTAATTCGACGGTAAAAGTGTGTGAACTTGACACCAATCTAGTAGCACGAGTCAGGAAACCAGGGAAAAAAACTCACCAGAACCCTTACTATGATAATACTTGTAGAAAAGACAGAGGGAAGCTACATCATGTCGGGGAGAAAGTAACTGAAGGCGGGCTGTAAAGTCAGGATGGTGATTTTCTAAGCGCAGCTTAGAAGTGACACACGGCCGAAAGAATGGGGCACCCAGAGAGGACCGAATTCACTACTCAGTTGTAATAGAGTTTAGTAAGACAAGCTTGATAACTATTACACCACGCCGATTTGCCACTGTAAAGCCAGGATGGTAAAAATTGCAGATCTTGTTTTATGCACAAAGAAATATCGTTGGTTGTTTTTGCTGAGTGGCATATCAACAACTCTATGGGTTATTTAATGTCGAAATCGAAACATTTTGTACTTAATTTTATGTTTACAGCTTGATATTTTTTATATAAGTTTATACTTTCAGTATAAAGGTATGTTTTATAGACATGTGTTGTTAGTAATCTAAACTTATTTATAAATGGAACTGTGTGTGTGTGTGTGTGTGTGTGTGTGTGTGTGTGTGTGTCTGTGTGTGTGTGTTCGTTACCTATAGACTCCGAAATGGCTGAACCGATTTTCTTGAAAATTTACACAGTTGTACTATAAGCGTCTGCGAGTGTTCTTAGCTAGGTTTTGTGTCGAGGAACCCCCGATAAATATCGAAAATCGATAATCGAAAAAATCGGGTTATAGAAAGAGTGGTCCGATTTTAATCAAAGTTGATACACTCATAGACAAAGACATAAGAAACGATATTCAGAAGTTTCAAGGTTGCAGTTCTTACAATAGAGAAGAAAATCGATAATATATATATATATATATATATATATATATATATATATATAAGGCAAGATGTTTGTGTGTGTGTCTGTTTATCTGCCTGTATGTCTGTATTTTTTTCAGCCCTTTTATTTTAGTTTTTGCTTCGGTTTGGCTCAAAGTAGGTACAATTGTAGTTCTTAGTCTCAGCCATAATACTATATACTCAGAGGACATATTTAGCCTTCAAAATTCAGTTTACTACGAAAAAACTTATTTGATATCGAGACCAGGAAATCAAAATTTCATTCACTTTTCTTTCAGTCTACGATTTCGCTTTAACTGGAAACAACTATTGCTTTTTAGTCTTTTGTGCCAACGTCCAATGAGTCTGAGCTCCAGGACCATGGATTAGTTTTAAAACTTTTATAACACCCGAGCAACGCCGGGCTATACTGCTAGTATATAATAAAGTACGCTTTTGCGCATCGAAAAAGTTTGAAGACGAAGAATTGGAGACATTACTTCATGAAGACTCGTGTCAGGCGCAAGCTGAACTTGAAGAATCATTAGGAGTTGGTCAAACAAGAGTTTCAAAACGTTTGAAAGCATTAGGAATGATTCAAAAGCAATGACATTCGGTGCTGTACGAGTTAAAGCCGCGATACATCGAACGGCGTTTTGTCACGTGTGAACAGCTGCTTCAACTGGAGAAAAGGAAAGGTATTTTGCATCGTATCGTGACTTTCGATGAAAAGTGGGTACACACTACGATAAATCTAAACGCAGAAGATGGTGGGATATACTCGGCCATCCATCAACATCGACGGCAAATCCCAATATCTATGTTTCGAAGCTTCTGCTCTGCATTTGGTAAAAAAAGAAAATATATTTGCGAGGAATTTTACTGCATTATTTTATTAAAAAAAAATCTGCAGCCGAAGCACACAGAATTGTTGCTAAGATTTTCAGTGATCATGTTCTGTCGGAAAGAACATGCAGAGATTGGTTTAAACGCTTCAAAAATAATGATTTTTGTGTTGAATATAAAGAACGCTCTGGCGCACTAAAAAAATGTCAGACGAAGAATTGGAGACATTACTTCATGAAGACTCATGTCAGGCGCAAGCTGAATTTGCAGAATCAATAGGAGTTGGTCAAACTACAGTTTCGAAACGTTTGAAAGCATCAGGAATGATTCAAAAGTAAGGACACTGGGTAATGTATGAGTTGAAGCCGAGAGACGTCGAATGGCATCTTGACACGAGTGGGCAGCTGCTTCAACGGCAGAAAAGAAAAGGTCTTTTTGCATCGTATCGTAAACGGCAATGAAAAGTGGATACACTACAATAATCCTAAGCGTAGAAGATCGTGAAGTAAGCCCGACATTGGCGGCAAAACCGTATTTTTAATGGTTCGAAGCTTCTGCTCTGCATTTGGAATCAGGTGAGTGTAGTTTATTATGAGCTGCTCAAATCGACCGAAACTATAACGGGAGATCACTATCGACTACAACTGATTCGTTTGAGGTGAGCATTGAAGAAAAAAAAAACGGCCACTATACCAGCAGAAACACGACAAAAGGATTTTGTATCATGACAAAGGTAATCATGATGAAAAAACGGGTGGCAACCTACTTGGAAATGCTTAAATGGAAAGTCTTACCCACCCGCTGTATTCACCAGAGATTGCCCCTTCTGATTATCACTTGTTCCGATCGATGTCACATGGCCTGGCTGAGCAGCACTTACATTCTTATGAAGATGCGAAAAAATGGGTTGACTTGTGGTTAGCCTCAAAAGACGTGTTGTTTTTCCGACGTGGAATTCAAATGGTGCCAGAAGAATAGGGAAAATAGACACTAGCGATAGACAGTATTTTCAGTGACATGTTTTTTTTACTAATTTTTGTAAATAAAACATTACTTTTCATGAAAAACTCAACGAGAACTTATTCAAGGTCCAAATAGTTTATCGTCATAACCAAGAAGATCCTGCGTAGATGGATATTTCATCTAGTATATATATATATATATATATATATATATATATATATATATATATATATTATTCGTGCCTTTCCCAGTTGGTGTGTTTCATTAAAGCTGCCATTAGTAAGTGTTCTCTTTCAAGTGGAGTTTAAGTTTCCAAGCCTCAAATTCCATACCTTTTTCTTGACGCACGACAATCACTGGATAAAGATTTGTTCCACACACAAAGGAGGTCTTGGATGAAACTGATTGCAAGACGAAATCCTCTTAGGAATCAAACATTCTTCAAAGAGAATCAGAAAATAAGAATCGATTATTCTCTCGTCTTGTCCATCTTTTGTGCTTTTATATTGTTTTCTCGTCGTTTTTTTTTTTTGTGGGGGGGGTTGTTTCTTCGTCTTCCTTTCATTGTCATGATTTATATTTTCTTGTCATCAGTTCTCGATTTCTTTTTTCATTTTGATTTCCTTTTTTATAATAGATTAACGCTTTCTTGAAATATTTCATTTTTCATTCTCTCCACATTTATTTCGTTCTGTTTCTATTGTTTTCTGCGGATTTTGACTTTTCTTCGGTTGTATTTCCTTTTTTCTGTCTTGAATAAATTTTAGTCCGAAGAATTTCTCATTCTTCTGTTTTTTCTATTCAATCTTTCAACATTTATTTGTTTGCCTGTTTATTTCGTTCGAATATTTTATTCAACCGCTTCTTTTTCTTCCTTCCTCGCATCTTTTCTTTCTTGCCGTCATTTTTACGTTAAAAAATTTTGTTCATCCTTCTTTTCTCTTTCTTTTCTTTCTTTTTTCTTTCTTTACTCTTTCTTTTTTCTTTCTTTCTTTTTTCTTTCTTTTTCTTTTTTCATTCTTTCTTTTTTCTTTCTTTTCTTTTTCTTTTCCTTTCTTTTCTCTTTCTTTACCCTTTCTTTTTTCTTTCTTTTCTTTTTTCATTCTTTTTCTTTCTTTTCTTTCTTTCTTTTTCTTCTTTATTTTTTCTTTTTTCTTTCTTTTTTCATTCTCTTTTCTTTTTTCATTCCTTCTTTTTCTTTCTTTTTCTTTCCCTTTTCTTTCTTTTTCTTTCTTTTTTCTTTCTTTCCTTTCTTTCTTCTTTCTTTTTCATTCTTTGCTTTTTCTTTTTTCTTTTACTTTCTTTTTTCGTTTTCCGTCCTTTCTTTTTTCTTTCTTTTTCATTCTTTTTTCTTTTTTCGTTCGTTCTGTCTCCTTTCTTTCTTTCTTTTTCTTTCTTTTTTCTTTAGTTTTTTCTTTTTTCTTTCTCTTTTCTTTATTTATTGATTTATTTCGCTGTTTCATTGTGTCATGCTTTATTCTAGCTATGTAGCTATCTATCTTTTGTATTAATATTCCATGCAAACTCTTTCTTTCTTCCTTCCTTCCTTCTTTCCTTCCTTCCTTCATTCATTCATTCCTTCTTTCCTTCCTTCCTTCCTTCCTTCCTTCCATTCTTTCCGCCATTTTTCTCCTCTTCGTTTTTTTTTAATTCTCTATACATATTACTTTCTTTTTTCTTTATATTTATTTATCCAGCTTGCTAGCTGAGCAGATAACTTTCTTTCGTTAATAATGTTCTATATAACCTCTTCTTTTGTCATTCTATTTTTCTTTATTCTATCTACCTATGTATCAATCTATGCTTATATTTATCTATCGATCTATCTGGCAATTATTATTATTATTATTATTATTATTATTATTATTATTATTATTATAACATGATACAACTCAATAGCTATAAAGTTTCGGTGTTAAGACACCATCATCAGATAGTAAAATGTTATTAATTTATTTTGTAATATATAGATAAAGAGATTTTAAATATAAAAAACTAAAACTAAAATAAAAGCATAAGAATAAAGAGGTTAGCAAATGAGATGAATTAAGTGGGGTGGGAGGTTATGACATTTTAAAGACCGGTGTGTGTGCGACTCAATAGACAGTAGTACTTCAAAGTTTTATCACGGAAAGTTAGACATGTTAAAATTTTTAAACCGGAAAAAAGAAAGTGATCCAGTAGAAGAGAATAAAGAAAAAGGAAAAAAAGAAAGAAAGTAAAAACAAGAAGAGAGAAGAGGCACAATAAAAGAGGAAGAAAAGGAAAAGACTAGCAAATAAAAATTCAAACGCTGGAAAAGATAAAATAACTAAAATAAAGTAAATATAAGAAAACGAAATCAAAACTAACATAAAAGATAAGAATAATGACAAATATTAAAATATATTCTTTAAAATTTGTTCTTAAGTTTGCATATATACAAGTCAACCATCCGTCCGTGCATGGAGTACTGCTGCCATTTATGGTCAGGTGCCCCTGCCGTTCTCCTCAGTGTTCTTGACAAGCTCCAAAGGAGAGTCTGTAATGTGATAGGTACTGATCTGGCGACTCGTCTGCAGCCACTTTCCCATCGTCGAAATGTGGCCTCCCTCTGTCTCTTCTATAAATACTTTCATGGCTTTTGCTCGGATGAGCTTAAGTCACTGATGCCTCCTCAACAGGTGTTTACCCGTGCAACCAGACTGGCAACTGGGTCCCACCCATTCACAGTCAGGTTAGCCAAACGCAGACGACAATTCTACTCCTGCAGCTTCCTCTCTCGCACTTCCCGCCTGTGGAACTCACTCCCGTATTCTTGCTTTCCTGACGGCTACGACCTCCAGAAATTTAAAAGCAAAGTTAATACTCACCTACTAACCACTGGACTCTAGCTCTCTCCCCTCCCCTGTATAATCTTCACGTTCTCTCCGCCCATGTATCTGTCATTGCACCTGCTTTCTCAGTTTTCTATTGTTCCTTTCTAACTAGCTTGTACTCCTCACTCTTTTCTAATTAATCTTTCTACATTTGTGTAACCCCCTGCACATCAGTGGCGTTTCTGCCTTGCTAGGGGTGAAATGATTAAAAAAAAAAAAAAAGTACAAATAAAAGAATAATAATAATTTTAAAATGACAGTTCAATAAGTTTTTTTTAAGTTATAAAGCGAACAAATAATGAAAATATTGAGATAAATTTTAGATAATTTCAGATATATTTATGAGTATGAAAGATTCTATGGTTGCAAAAATTAGTGATTTCATTACGTTGGTCCAATAAGTCTGTTTTTTAGAATTTTATTATATGGATCTTCCTTTTGTAAGTAAAGGAAACACATTTCATGTAACAATTTACATGTTCTAGCTTTAGGTAATATTTTCCATTTAACATTAGAAGTTTTATTTGCATCTTTCAATAGCCAGTAATATTTAGAGAGAAAAGTAGAGTTACTATATGCTGGTGTGTATCAAATTATTTTCCTGTTTCGATTATTATTTGGTATTATGATTAATTTGTTTGTGATATTCAATATCCTTGCAATTATAACCGCTGTTTTAGGGCTGTATTATAGTAATGATTATATTGAGAGAAAATGTCTTCAGTGCAGGAATTACTGTTAATTCTGTGTTTAACTGTATGTGGTATATGTTTAATAATAGATAGTGTAGGATCTAATTATATATGATTAGCATTATACATAAATATCATTAAACGGATGGAAGAGATGCATATTATTAAACAGATGGAAAAGATGTGAATTATTAAACGTATAGAAAACATCCGGATTATTAAACAGATGGAAAAGATGCGGATTATTAAACGGATGGAGACGATGTGGATTATTAAACGGATAGAAAAGATGTGGATTAACAAACGGATGGAAAAGATGCGATTTATTAAAGTGATGGAAAAGATGCGGATTATCTAACGGATAGAAAAGATGCAGATTAGTAAACGGATAGAAACATTGCGGATTATTAAACGGATGAAAATTTGAGAAAAGATGAGAATTATTAGACAGATGGAAAAGATGTGGATTATTAAACAGATGGAAAATATTCAGATTATTAAACGGATGGAAATGATGCGGATTATGAAACGGATGGAAAATGTGTGGATTGTTAAACGAATAGAAAAGATGCTGATTATTAAACGGATAGAAAAGATGCGGATTATTAAACGGATGGTAAGATGCGGATTATCAAACGATGAAAACATGCAGATTATTAAACGGATGGAAAAGATGCAGATTATTAAATTGACAGAAAACGTGTGGATTGTTAAACGGACGGAAAAAATGCGGATTATTAAACGAATGTAAAAGTTATGGATTATTAAACAGAAGGAAAAGATACGGATTATTCAACGGATGGAAAAGATGTGGATTATTAGACAGATATAAAAAAAAGATTATTAAACGGATAGAAAAGATGCGGATTATTAGACAGATAGAAAAGATGCAGATTATTAAACGGATAGAAAAGATGCGGATTATTAGACAGATAGAAAAGATGCAGATTATTAAACGGATAGAAAAGATGCGGATTATTAGACAGATAGAAAAGATGCAGATTATTAAACGGATAGATAGAAAAGATGCGGATTATTAGACAGATAGAAAAGATGCAGATTATTAAACGGATGGAAAAGATGTGGATTATTAGACGGATGGAAAAATGTCGATTATTAAATGGATGGAAAATATGAAGATTGTTAAACGGATGGAAAAGATGCGGATTATTAAACGAATGTAAAAGTTGTGGATTATTAAACAGAAGAAAAAGATACGGATTATTAAACGGATGGAAAAGATGAGGATTATTAAACGGATAGAAAGGATGCAGATTATTAGACAGATAGAAAAGATGCAGATTATTAAACGGATAGAAAAGATGCGGATTATTAGACAGATAGAAAAGATGCAGATTATTAAACGGATAGAAAAGATGCGGATTATTAGACAGATAGAAAAGATGCAGATTATTAAACGGATAGAAAAGATGCGGATTATTAGACAGATAGAAAAGATGCAGATTATTAAACGGATAGAAAAGATGCGGATTATTAGACAGATAGAAAAGATGCAGATTATTAAACGGATGGAAAAGATGTGGATTATTAGACGGATGGAAAAATGTCGATTATTAAATGGATGGAAAATATGAAGATTGTTAAACGGATGGAAAAGATGCGGATTATTAAGCGAATGTAAAAGTTGTGGATTATTAAACAGAAGAAAAAGATACGGATTATTAAACGGATGGAAAAGATGAGGATTATTAAACGGATAGAAAGGATGCAGATTATTAGACAGATAGAAAAGATGCAGATTATTAAACGGATAGAAAAGATGCGGATTATTAGACAGATAGAAAAGATGCAGATTATTAAACGGATAGAAAAGATGCGGATTATTAGACAGATAGAAAAGATGCAGATTATTAAACGGATAGATAGAAAAGATGCGGATTATTAGACAGATAGAAAAGATGCAGATTATTAAACGGATGGAAAAGATGTGGATTATTAGACGGATGGAAAAATGTCGATTATTAAATGGATGGAAAATATGAAGATTGTTAAACGGATGGAAAAGATGCGGATTATTAAACGAATGTAAAAGTTGTGGATTATTAAACAGAAGAAAAAGATACGGATTATTAAACGGATGGAAAAGATGAGGATTATTAAACGGATAGAAAGGATGCAGATTATTAGACATATAGAAAAGATGCAGATTATTAAACGGATAGAAAAGATGCGGATTATTAGACAGATAGAAAAGATGCAGATTATTAAACGGATAGAAAAGATGCGGATTATTAGACAGATAGAAAAGATGCAGATTATTAAACGGATAGAAAAGATGCGGATTATTAGACAGATAGAAAAGATGCAGATTATTAAACGGATAGAAAAGATGCGGATTATTAGACAGATAGAAAAGATGCGGATTATTAGACAGATAGAAAAGATGCAGATTATTAAACGGATAGAAAAGATGCGGATTATTAGACAGATAGAAAAGATGCAGATTATTAAACGGATAGAAAAGATGCGGATTATTAGACAGATAGAAAAGATGCAGATTATTAAACGGATGGAAAAGATGCGGATTATTAAACGGATGGAAAAGATGTGGATTATTAGACGGATGGAAAAGATGTCGATTATTAAATGGATGGAAAATATGAAAATTGTTAAACGGATGGAAAAGATGCGGATTATTAAACGGATGGAAAAGATGCGGATTATTAAACGGATGGAAAAGATGTGGATTATTAGACGGATGGAAAAATGTCGATTATTAAATGGATGGAAAATATGAAGATTGTTAAACGGACAGAAAAAATGCGGATTATTAAACGAATGTAAAAGTTGTGGATTATTAAACAGAAGAAAAAGATACGGATTATTAAACGGATGGAAAAGATGCGGATTATTAAAAACATTGATTTAAGCAAGGAACTGAACTTTCATCTTTAAGTAATGATCAGAAAGGGAAAGTCTAAGTTTGATGAAGAAGTAGACGAAAACTATTTCTCAAAAACAAACTTTAATGATTTATGTAGAGCTACATTGGATGGACTTGACGAGGGAGTCGTATCTAATAATCATCAAGCAATAAAACTTAGAAAAAGCAGAACTAATGTTCTGTGCTAACATTGTAGGTAGTAAATTATATCCCTTCTAAGTTTATGGTGTTAGCGAAATTGAAACAAAAGAATTATTGGAATTTCTTGAAAGAGGCATTTTTAAGTGCTTCAGCTCACAATCTATAAATCTTAAGCTAAAGTCGACGTTCATGCCCGACAATGCTACCTGGCTGTCCTGTAAAAACTAATATTCAAATGGAATACCTCCTCGCGAATCTCCTAAGGCAGATATTAACCCAATAATCAACTTGTGCACCATTGTTAAAAAAAATGTCTTTGAGAACTGAAATGAAATGAAATTTGTAGAAAGCGATAAAAAGTTAAAAATTAATTAATAAAAAGATCAAAATTTAATGTAGTTTATAGAATGACTAGCAGTATAGACCGGCGTTGCTCGGGTGTAATGAAAGCTTTAAAACTAATCTATGGTCCTGCAGCTCAGACTCTTTGAACGTTGGCACGAAAGACTAAAAAGCAATAGTTGTTTCCAGTTAAAGCGAAACCGCAGACTAAAAGAAAAATGAATGGATTTAAGTCAAATTTTCATTTCCTGGTATCGATATCAAATAAGTTTTTTTCGTCGTAAACTGAATTTTGAAAGCTAAATAAGTCCTCTGAGTAAATGGTATCATGGCTGAGACTAAGAACTACAATTATACCTACTTAGAGCCAAACCTGAAGCAAAAACTAAAATAAAAGGGCTAAAAAAAAATACAGACATACAGGCAGATAAACAGACACACACACAAACATCTTACCTTATATATATATATATATATATATATATATATATATTATCGATTTTCTGCACTATTGCAAGAACTGCAACCTTGAAAATTCTGAGTATTGATTCTTATGTCTTTGTCTATGAGTCTATCAAATTTGATTAAAATCGGACCACTCCTTCTATAACCCGATTTTTTCGATTATCGATTTTCAAGAAAATCGGTTCAGCCATTTCGGAGTCTATAGGTAACGGACACACACACACACGGACACACACACACACACACACACACACACACACACACAAAGTTCCATTTATAAATAAGTTTAGATTAGATAGATGTACCCCATATAATTTTTTAAAATTTAAGTATATGGTATATTCCGTTATTAAATATATATAATACTATTGACTAGACGCTGGTAAAAAAAATAACAACATAGCATGATGAAGAAAGACCCAAAATGTAATAAAAACAAAGTTTTCCTGTCAAAACATTTATTATTTAGAGGAACCATCATTGCATTTTTAATTGTTGTTTTAATAGCAATGAAAGGGCAATAATCAGTTATTTTCGCAAAAAAAGTACCGATTCCAATCATTATCATTTCTGTTTGAAAAACACTTGAGTCTTTTGCTTACTGGAAATAGTAAATTTAATCCTAGAGCTTTCAATTGAATCTAAAATGAAAGCTTCAAGAAAACTTTTTCATTTTTTTAATTAATTTTATATCTTAGGTATCGCGAAGGTTCCTACTATCGACTTTGAATTTAATGATAAATGAAAAATTATTTTCATTGGCTTGTAAAATACCCCCTGTTATTCATTTCAAAACAAATCATTACAAAGTGAGGACTGACAAAAAAGTGTCGGAGCTAAAGTAGATTGAATGAAGTCACTTGGTCACTGATTGATTTTGAACTCTGTTGCGCATTCACGCCAAGTTATAATTCTTTCGCACGCTTCCGTTTCTTACGGTATTGTTTCGATAAGGCATCGAGACATGGACCACGTACGCCAGACAAGAGAGGCCTCTGAACACCTTCCACGTGAGAAGTATCCGACGTATACTGGGAATCTCATAGCAAGACGAGGACCCCAACACTGAGGTCCTGTCTCACGCGGGTCTGCTTACCGTGTTCACATTTCTTAAACAGCGCAGACTCCGCTGGCTAGGCTAGGTCCACTGCATGCCAGACTGTCGCATTCCAAAATACCTCCTGTATGAAGAGCTGGCCTCTGGAAGATCCACTGGGCGGCCATAGCTGAGGTATCGTGACATCATAAAACGCGTTATGAAAGCTGTGGGCATCAACATGGAGTCATGGGAGAGCATAGCAGCCAATTGGACCAAATGGAGAGCAACCCTGGCCTAACAATTCAAATCAAAGGAGGAGCAACTGGCACAAGTCGCTTTGGAGAGGCGGGTTAGCAGAAAGCAAAATGACAGCTCCTACAGACCAGAAACAAAACATAAATGCTGCCTCTGCAACAAAGACTGTCACTCCCGCATCGGTTTCTACAGTCACAGACGTCGATGTACCAGCCAAGCAGACAGTTATGATGCTATCCATTGTCAACCCTGACTGACGGAGGCCTACTACTATTACTGTTTGCAAGGGAAGTGTGTAGAGTGTGGCCATCTCATCATACTACCGAGTTTCCATCAGTGACCATGATTTGTGCAGCATTTTTTTTATCGTTTCGACTTTTTGCTTTTTCCAAAAATCAAATAGGAAAAAAAAGATTTGATGACGTCGAGGAAATCCAAGAGAATGCGACAGGGTTGTTGCTCTCTATCCCGCAAAAAGGGTTCCAGGCATGCTTCCATCGATAGAAATATCACTGAATAAAGTGTGTGACTTCCGAAGGGTACTATTTCAAAGGAGATTAAATGCTGAATTGGTATGTATTGTAGTTTTCTTATTATTGTACTAGTCCTGATAATTTTTTATTAGACTTTTTATATCGAAATAGAAGGTAAACTTTATAATCTGAAACATTTGGTAGAGACGTGTGTACCTGGTATAATTGCTGTCAAGTTGAGGTGGGGTCATGATCGGAATATTGGACTTCGTATATTTGTATCTCAGCATTACTCACTTCAGACCTCAGCTGGAACTCATCTGTACTATCCACCGCTATAGAAGCTGGAAACGTTGGTTCACATACAATCACTGAAGTTAAGCAACATCGAGCCTGGTTGATACCTATGTGGGTGAACACTTGGAAATATCAGGTGCTGAAAGCTTTGAGGTGCGGGTGGTGTAATGAATAATGACTTCGAATTCTTTTTAATTGGAGAGTCAAGTTCTAAATCCAGTGGAGTTTTGTTATATTCACTTATGTGCAAATATCCTTGGGAAAGGTACGAATACATCTCTTCTTCCTCCCGCTATGGGTTAATCAGTAACACGTGTATTACTAAATTATTTTTATCTAAAAAAAATTCTTACAATCTAAAAATATTTTCCGGCCTTAAATAAAAAAAAAATAACTGTAAACGGTTTATAAGTGTTAGAAAATGAATCAATCAATCAATAATAAAATCATAAAATGTTAATTTTTTAAACCCTAAAAAATCAGATACTTATCAGATTTTATTGAATTTTTCAGAAATTATTCAGTGATATACGGAATTATTTTTTGAAGCATTCTTTTAATTTTATAGAAATATTTTACGTCTCTCATGTGTGCACCTGTGCACAAATACACAATTTGAATTCCACAAGGGTATTTGACTTCTCCCGTTATGTTCGATATCTATAAGAGTCAGGTCATACCAAAAATAGTGTATTGCTGCCATATCCTCGAATTCCTCATCTTTCAGCTTTGACAGCGATCAAATATGTTTACACGGCCTTGTGGATGATTAATTAATTTCCACAATGTAACCTATTTCCCACAGAGGAAATTTTGCTAGACTCTTGCTCCCACAATGATATTTCAATTGCAAATATTCAGACGAGGTATATTCACACTTTGAATTGCCCTGCCGCTTACACATGATTAAATCATCCTCATTCCCGTCATATTCTATTAGTAAGGAGAAAGTACCACTTAATGCCTTATCACGAGGATCCTAAACACTTTAAATCTGATCCTTATAATATGTACTATTTGCTTCATCCTGTTAAGTAGCTATTGTAACCTAATTAACTAATGAGGATGTGCATTGTGGTGCAGTGGATATCGGCTCGGAATAAGAAATCAGGAAGCCGAGTTCGAATTCCAGTTGAATTTCTTGAATTCACTTACGCACAAATACCCTTGGGAAACGTATTAATCCCTCTTTTCTCTCCAGTTATGGGTTAAATAACAGGATAGATTGGGTTTTGTAGCCTTGGCGGGCAACTAGTCTACCGCAGAAAGTATTGGCAACCAACTGCGGGATAATCTTCTACTCAGTCAGTCATGTCTCTTTCGAGACATGATCGGCCAAGCGTGTATCACATATGGCACTTAACTGACTAAATTAACTAATACCCTAACTTAAGTGGCTTTCTGGGCTTGTATGACGTGAACTATAGTATAAAGATAGTTATTCCATTTTCCGAATTCTACGAGCAGATTTAGTGATTTTTGAAACCCATTTAGAATTCTTCTTCTTCTTCTTCTTCTTCTTCTTCTTCTTCTTCTTCTTCTTCTTCTTCTATGTGCCTTGTCCTTTCAGGGTGTAAGTAATCATGGCTTTCTAGGTCTCCCTATCCCTGGTGACTCTTAGCACGTTTTCTTCTATTACACCACGCAAACCCCGCTCTCTCATCCACCTGCTCAGCCTCTTCAAATAAGTTATCCGCTGCTTTCCCCTGTCTTTTCCCCTCCCCTATCTGGCCTGTTAGTATCAGGTTCTCCAAGCCTTCATTCCTCATCGCATGTCACAGGAACTTTACCCGTCTCTTCCTGATGCTCAATATTAATTTCCTTTTCGTTTTCACCCTTTCCAAAATCTCATCATTGCTCACATGCTCGATCCATGATATTCGCAGCATCCTTCTGTAGAACCACATTTCAATTGAGTCAAGTTTTTCGTTAATCTTCGATGATGTTGTCCAGCATTCACTGCCATATTGAAGAACTTACATCAAATAGCAATCCAGTATTTTTTTTTCTTTGTTTCTAGCGAAATTTTCCTGTCTCTTAATACTCTACTTAATTTCTGGAACGCGTCTTTCGCCAAGACAATTCACCTTCGGATCTCTGTGTCGCACTTTCCGTCTTCTGTTGGAACAGTTTCATAGTATTTAAATTTTTGTACTAGCTTGATTTTAGTATACCCCACCTATATTTGGTATTTGGGGCTGCTCTTTTTGCTGATGACCATGCATTCGGTTTTCTTGCGGTTTATTTGTAGTCTTTTGCACACTAACTCAATAACAGTCCTGGGCATGACGGTAAACTGCATCTGGCAGTAAGGCCTCTGATAGAGCATGGAATCACCTCTTAATTGCTGTTGTTCCCAGGTCCATCTGACCCGGAGTGGTAGCATCTGTTAGGGTCCCAGCTATGGGCAAATAGTTAACCCCCAAACTGGGGTCAAAACACTATGAAAGTATAAAAATACACTTTTATAGAAACATATACATAAAAATAGACTTTTGTAGAAAAATATATATTTCTTAAGGAAAAATATTACCAACAAAAATTTAAAAAAAAAAAAATTACCATAACACATTATGTAAGGAAAAAAATTATTCTCGGCAAAATATTTTTGAATACACAACAAAAAGACATTTTCAGTTTTCTAAAATAAAAAAGAATAAAAACAAAAAAAATTAATTAAAATCTGACTAAATCAACCTTTTCACTATAACCGAACATTAAAAGCCCCTTAAAACCCTACCTTTTTGGCATTTAATAGTCCATAGAACATATGCCGTTAAACAAAACTCAAACTAATTTAACAATAATAATAATAATAATAATAATAATAAGCAAACAGGCCAGACATTATTGTTAAAAACCAGAAGGAGAAAACTTGTCTATTAATTGATATGGCTTGTCCAGCGGATTGTAACATAGCAATCAAGGAATTTGAAAAACTGTCAAAATATAAAGACCTGGAAATTGAAATAGAAAAAATGTGGAAATTGAAAACAAGAGTTGTGCCAGTGATAGTAGGTGCACTTGGAATGATAAAAAATGGAACAAAACAACACATTGAAAGAATCCCTGGAAACCCCAGCTTAAGAGATATACAAAAAATTGTCTTATTAAGTACAGCCCACACACTAAGGAAAACTTTATCTATGTAATGCTGGGGATGATAGGGAAGATAGAAAAACATGAAATGGAGCCATAACAACACGCCACTACCTGCCTTAGGTCTCCCCGCAGACTTGGTTGGTAGTGAGACCAAAGCAGAAATCGAAATATGATGAAAAATGACATAATAATAATGGAGGGTTTAAGGCTGAAACCTAACGTTTAATTTTTGCTTTACATGACCAATGCTTTGCAAACTAGAAATTACTAAGCACACGTCTTGAAAAATTGTGTTAACCCGAAATGTCAATTCTGTGATAAATATCCAGAAACAATCGACCATCTTGTATCAATGTTGCACGGTTTTAGCACCAACTGAATATAAACCTCGGCATGATAGAGTTCGCGAATATCTGCACTGGAAAATATGCAACTTTTATAGGAAGGAAACTGCAAGAAACTAGTACATCACCCGTTGACAGAAATAACGGAACAATTTTATGAATTTTACAATCCACACACACAGAACAATCAAAGCTATTCACTCAGACATTATGATCAAAGACCACAAAAACAGAATGTGTTTTTTTTATTGACATGGCCGTTCATGCAGATTGTAATGAATCCTTTGTAGATCTTTTTAAAAAAAATCTATCAAAATACAAAAATCACGAAGTGGAACTCTCAAAAATGTACAACATAAAGACATCAATAATTCCAGATGTAAGTGAAACCCTCGGATTGGTTTGAAAAGATTTTGATAGATTCGTTTAAGTGATTCCTAATAACCCATGTCTGAAAAAATACAAGAAATTATACTAACAATTACAAAGAGCTTTATCGGTGTAAAATGTGTGATCTTCCTGATTTTTTTTTTTTTTTTTAACTAAAATGATCAGTGGAAAATGTCCTCAAGCCATTTCTGACCTTAGATCTGTGGTTCCGACCCTGAAGGAAATAAGTATACAACAGAAATCAAAACAAATACTACTACTACTACTAATAATAATAATAATAATGATAATAATAATAATAATATAAAGACCTGGAAATTGAAATAGAAAAAATGTGGAAATTGAAAACAAGAGTTGTGCCAGTGATAGTAGGTGCACTTGGAATGATAAAAAATGGAACAAAACAACACATTGAAAGAATCCCTGGAAACCCCAGCTTAAGAGATATACAAAAAATTGTCTTATTAAGTACAGCCCACACACTAAGGAAAACTTTATCTATGTAATGCTAGGGATGATTTGGAAGATAGAAAAACATGAAATGGAGTCATAACAACACGCCACGACCTGCCTTAGGTCTCCCCGCAGACTTGGTTGGTAGTGAGACCAAAGCAGAAATCGAAATATGATGAAAAATGACATAATAATGATGGAGTCGAGTTATGCCAGTCGAGTAACTAAAATGTTCTCGATCCAACCCACTCTCTTACATCAAATGACCTCATTGTGTGTGTGTGTGTGTGTGTGTGTGTGTGTGTGTGTGTGTGTGTGTGTGTGTGTGTGTGTTTGTGTACTTTTTAATTTTTTCTTATTTTCTTTTTTTTTCTCGTTCTTTCTTTCGTTCTCTTTAATTCTTTCCAAACTCATTTTCCCCATTTCTTTCGTTCTTTATTTTTGTCGTTTTCTCTGTTAACTTCGTTCCTCAATTCTTTCTATCTGACTTTCTTTCTTTCTTTCTTTCTTTTTTTCGGGTTCTTTCTCTTATAACATTTTTTTGTTATTTTTCTTTCCTTCTTTATATTTTCTTTCTTTCTTTCTTATTTTTTGTCATTTTTATTCTTTCTCTTTATCGTTCGTTCATTCGTTCATTCTTCATTTCCAATTTTGTCTTATTTTTTATTTCTATTTTTTTCTTTCTTTAGTGTTCTTCATTCACGCCTTTTATATTACGTTCCTTCATTTTTCATTCATTATTTCATTCATTATTTCTTTCTTTCTTTCTTTTTTTCCCACGTTCTCGACTTTTCTATTTCCTTCTTAATATATATCCCGTTTTTTATTCTTCGTTTTCTTTTCTTTCTTTTTTCTTTCTTTCCCTTTTCCATCTTTCTATTTTTTTTTTGTTTTTTTATTCATTTCGAAAGTTTCTTCGTTCCTTCTTTTCTTCCTTTTACTTGTTATAATTTCTCACTTCTTTTATTCCTCTTCTTTCAACCGCTAGTTTTCTTTTTCGTTCTTTTTCTTCCCTTTCTCTCTCTCTCTCTCTCTCTCTCTCTCTCTCTCTCTCTCTCTCTCTCTCTTTCCGATTCTTTCTCTTTTACCCCGCTACACTCTTTTACTAGTTTCTCGTTCTTTTCGTCCGTGCATTGAATATTGCTGCCACATATGATCAGGCGCGCCTGCTGTTCATCTCAGTATTCTTGACAGGCTCCAAAGGAGAATCAGTAATGTGATAAGTTGGCGGCTCGACTCCAGCCACTTCCCCACCGACGGGATGTGGCTTCCCTCTGTCTGTTCTATAAATACCTTCATAGCTTTTGCTCCAACGAAAGTAAGTCACTGGTTCCTGTGCAACAGGTGTTTACTCGTTCAACCAGATTGGCAACTGGGTCTCACCCATTCACAGTTAGATCAACCAAATGCAGACGACAATTCTACTCCTGCAGCTTCTTTTCTCGCAGTTCCCGCCTGTGGAACTCACTTCCACATTCTTGCTTTCCTGACGGCTACAACCTCCAGGAATTTAAATGCAATGTCAATTCCCATCTCTTAATCACTTGGCTCTAGTTCTTTCTACACCACCCTGTATATCCTTTCCTTTCTCTCCACCTTTACAACTGTCATCACACCTGTATTCCCATCTTTCTCTTGCTCCTTTCTAACTGGTTCGTCTTTCTCTTCACTCTCTTTTACTTAATCTTTTTACTCTTATGTTTCCCCCTGCACATCAGTGGCGTTACCACCTTGCTCGGGGTGAAACGATTTACGATTAAAAAAAAAATTATTCTGCAACGTAACGCTTTATCTAAACTTATTTATAAATGGAACTGTGTCTGTGTGTCTGTGTGTGTTTGTCCGTTTACCTATAGACTCCGAAACGGCTGAACCGATTTTCTTGAAGATTTACACAGTTGTACTATAAGCGTCTGCAAGTGTTCTTAGCTAGGTTTTGTGTCGAGGTACTCCTGATAAATATCAAAAATCGATAATCGAAAAATCGTGTTATAGAAGGAGTGGTCCCATTTTAATCAAATTTGATACACGCATAGACAAAGACATAAGAAACGATATTCAGAAGTTTCAAGGTTGCAGTTCTTACAATAGTGCAGAAAATCGATAATATATATATATATATATATATATGAGGCAAGATGTTTGTGTCTGTGTGTCTGTTTATCTGCCTGTATGTCTGTATTTTTTCAGTCCCTTTATTTTAGTTTTTACTTCGGTTTTTTACTTCGGGTTTGGTATAATTGTAGTTCTCAGCCATGATACCATTTACTCAGAGAACTTATTTAGCCTTCAAAATTCAGTTTACGACGAAAAAACTTATTTGATATCGATACCAGGAAATCAAAATTTGACTTATATCTATTCATTTCTCTTTCAGTCTACGGTTACAAACATTCATTTTTCTTTCAGTCTACGGCTTCGCTTTAACTGGAAACAACTATTGCTTTTTAGTCTTTCGTGCCAACGTCTAAAGAATCTGAGCTCCAGGACCATAGATTAGTTTTAAAGTTTCCATTACACCCGTGCAACGCCGGGCTATACTGCATGTCGTTCTATACGCCTTTTACAACCTTTTACAATATTCCCTTTGTATATCTTAACTATTTCTTATTCACAATGAATGCATCCAATTAATTTCAAAGTGTATCTCTTTCATTTTCTTCTAATTCCTAAACATACACTACCGGCGTTTAAATAATTAACTTAAAACTTTTCCCCACTCTCGTCCCAATCCGTTGCCCGCCATTATTACTAAGTTCATCGCCATTTGCTGCCTTTGCTATCCGCCATTACGGAGTTTTCTCGTTTGTTATGTCACCCAAACGTTAGCGTTTGAAAGCCATGTTGTAAGCACGTCGTTGTTACTGCTGTCATTTCCGTCGCTATGGATGCGTCGTTTTGTCGAATTTGTTTATTGTGCGGCGGGAGGATGGTTTATGAACGCCAGTTCATCAGTAAAAAGGGAAGGAAAATGCAGTAAGTAAAGGCACAGTGATGATATTGAGGAGAACGAGAGTGAAAGAAACGGAGAAAAGGAAGCTTCTTGTCCTTCTTCTTCTATGTACTCTGTCCCTTCAGGACGTAGGCGATCATAGCTTTCCACGTTTCCCTATCCTTGGTGGCTTTGAGCACGCCTTCTCCTGTTACACCGTGCAATCCTCGTTCTGTCATCCACCTGATTAGGTCCTTCAAATATGTTATCCATTGCTTTCCCCTGTCTCTCTTTCTCGCTATCTGGCCTGTTAGTATCAGATTTTTCAAAACCTCCTTCCTCATTGCGTGTCCCAGGAACTTCAGCTGCCTCTTCCTGATGCTCAGTATTAATTTCCTTTTCGTTTCCATCATTCCCAACACCTCATCATTGTTCACATGCTCAATCCATGATATTCGCAGCATCCTTCTGTAGAACCAAATGTCAGTTGCTTCAAGGTTTTCCTTCATCTTTGATGATATTGTCCAATATTCACTGCCATATTGAAGGACGGACATCACGTAGCAATCCAGTACTCTCTTTCTAGTTTGTAGCGAAATTGTCCTGTTTCTTAATACTTTACTCAACTTCTGGAATGCTTCCTTCGCCATGCCAATTCGCCTTCGGATCTCGGTGTCACACTTTCCATCTTCTGTTATAACGCTAGTGAAAGTAAAATAGAGAAGTTAAAAGCAGAGTTATAAATATTAAAAAAATAAAACATTTTAAGCCGATAATATAAGCAATAAATAAATAAAAAATAAAGTATGAGAAGAATGGAAACTAGAAATTGAAAATTTTTCGATACTTCAGTATTTATCAAAGTTAGACATATCACCATTGAACATTATTTAGTTAGTGTTACAGATAGCTACTGCTAGAAAGTTATGAGAAAGAGTGACAGGTTATAGGAGGTGTCAGGAAGTGGGTAAGAGAATGATGAGAATACTGATGAGAGTGGAGTGGACGGAGAAAGAAGCATGAGAGAGAAAGAGAGAGGATGCAGGTTTTCAATAACCTGCATCCTCTCTCACATAGGAGATAACTATTGACTTTACATTTAAACTCTTGAAGATTGTTACTGTCGGGGAAGCGAGTAAACGGAAGGGAATTCCACAGGCGGGAAGTGCGAGAAAAGAAGCTGAGGAGTAGAAGATGCGGTTACATTTTATTGGTTTCACAGTAAAATGGTGGGACCTAGTTGTTAATCTCGTTGCTCGAGTAAATTTGTATATAGGGGCCACCTGTGAGTTAAGTTCTTCGGAGCAAAAGCCGAGAAAGTATTTGTAGAAGAGACACAGAGAAGCCACACTCCGTCGGTGAGAAAGCGACTGTATCCTAGCTGCCGAGTCGGGATCGATCACATTACAGATTCTCTGTTGGATTTTGTCAAAAACCCCTAGGTAGATAGTAGAAGCACCCGATCAGATATCGCAGTAGTATTCAATGCGCGGGTGGATGGTAGATTTGTATATGTGCAGGATTGTTTCAAAAGGGAAAAACTTCCTGGCCCTGCATAGAGAACCGAACTTCTTAGCATCGGATTTAGCTATGGATTCTATATAGTCATTCCATGATGTGAGAGTTAACCCGAGGAGGCGCAGTGTTTTACTTTCAGGAAGACTAGCCTACATCCATGCTAATGGTGGGGGTAGGAACGATTGTCTGTGATGGTTAATAGATAGCAGCTTTGTTTTGAAAGCATTAAAATTCATGAGTAATTTCTTAACCCAGTCCACCACGGATGGAGGTTCTTTTCAAGCTCGGCTGCGAGGTTTGCTTTGTCAGCCTCGGAAGATTTTTTGATCGAGGCGAGAGTAAACTGTAGTGTCGTCAGCGTATATGCTAACTTGGGATCTTATTACATCTTGGAGATCATTAATGTAAATAAGGAAAAGCGTAGGACCTAGTGTTGTGGATCAGAAAAGGTTCGAAAGAAAACACAACTCCGGTATTAATGTAACAAAGATATATTTACGAAAACAAAAGTATTACACATCAGGCTGACTGCCAAGTAGAGACCAACACAACTCCTCTGTCAATCGTCAATTGCCAAACGTCAACTTGAGCCAGTCTTCTTATATTTATAATAATGAGAAGAGTTCATTATGGTACAACGGGTAGGTCCCGTAATGCTCCCTATCCAAGCCTTTACCTCCCCAGGAGTTTCTCAATATCGTCTCTTTTTTGGATTGATGACGATAGGAACCGTGAACTTACGCTTTTTTTTTTAGATCGTCGCGGTTCTGGGGCTGCTTGGGGTATCTGAATGTCGAAGGTGTTGTATTTGCTATCCATGACCTTTTTTTCTTGGGGAGTACTATTGGAATCACCTAACAGTTTTTTCTTGATAGATTTGGATGTCTCTTATGAGAGACTTGAGAGTCTTGGATTATGCAACCGATATTTCCAATCGTCTTTTCTATGGCATCAGGTTCCCCCAAAGATGTGTTATTTTTAAACCTCTTGTAGAATATTTTTCCCATGTGCTGTATCGTTTTCTTGGCACCATTACGGTCGCTCCTTTTTTTGTTCGTTTAGTAATTTAGTCAATAATTTTTCCTCTAACGAAACGAAAAGCACCTTGCTTTTCCTCCTAATTATTGGCTGAGTGTTCTCCTTTAGTACAAATTTTGCTGACATCTTATGGAAGTTGACTTTTTTTTTTTTAGGAGAGTGAAAATAATTTTCCTTTTCGATTTGACTTGTTTCTGAAGGGGAAGAAAAATGTGATTTTCGATGTATTTTCCTCAATGCATGACGCTTGACTTCAATATTTCTAGAATCTTTTAACGCTTCCGCTACATTATGTAAAGTCAAATTCGGCTCACCCTCTAACCTGGTTAGGACTCTTCGTCTAATTTCTGGATCTTTAATTGATACAAGTCCATGCACAAATATTAGGCGTTTCAAACTGTCTGCACTAAGTTCGGCCAACTTAAAATCGTCACGATGTTTATTCACTACAGACGCGAATCTCGAGTAATCTTCGCTGTCTTTTTTGGTTAGATTTAAGCACTTCCACCTTTTGTGGAACAACGAAATTTTAGGACTAAATAATTCTGTTAGGAGATTTACAGCTTTAACGAAAATCAAGTCGTTAGTTTTTCGAAGTAAGATATAGTCCACGAATTTATTATGTTCGGTAGTCCCTAATTTCCGGAGCAATAGGTGAAGCATTTTGGCATCTGACCATTTTCCACAATTTATTTCGTATAGATCCTCATACTTTCTGAAATATGAAGCGAAGGTGTGTATCTTCGTCTGGAGCATAAGTGAAATTGTCAATTGCACTCCAAATCGCGTTTTGTGAAACAGTAGTTTCGCTCTCGGTATTTTGACCCTTATTCGACACTGTTCATAGCAGTAATTCTTCAAACCTTTGTTGTTCTAGCAGTCTTTCTTCGTTTTTTTTTTTGTTGTTTTTTTTTTGCTGTAATTTCCATTGTTTTTCTTCATTCTTTTTGCTGTAGTTCTAGTTATTGTTCTTCGATTCTTAGTTGTCGTTCTTCGTTTTTTTTTCTTTTTTTTCTTTTTTTTTTTTGCTGTAATTCCCTTTGTTCAAACTGGAATTTAACCAATTCTAACATAGTAGCTTAAAATTCTTCCATGTTTAAATTTTAAATTTACGCTTCTAGCGTACTTTTAGTCGCACAAAACCTTTTTGTCGCCCAGAGGAGAAACAAAACCGCTTTTTTCTCTTTAAACGCATTATTCACACACACACAGTGGCTTTTAGGCAACCGTGAACATAAAGTTTATAACTTCAGCGGTGGTGAAATGAATAATAATATTTTCCTTTCTTGTTTAACGAAAGAACAAAATAAATTTTGTGCTTCTACCTTGTTAGCACAAAGCTAAAACTGAAACAATATTTTTTTCCTTTGAGGGAAAAAGATAAAAATATAATTAACTTACAGGTTTTTTTGGTGGGGTGGGTTTCACCGATAAAACTGTTTAAGTTGTCCTGAAATCCTGACTTAGGTTCCTCCGCGTTTGTCTTTTTAAAGGTTCTCCAACAACAAAATAATCTTTACATGTTCTTGGTCGCTAGTGTAGTAGACACTGACCAAGAAAAAAAAAATTCCTTTTTTAGGATTTTCACATGAATTTCGTTTCTTTCCTTGGTAACTCTTCTGAGCGTTTTCCTTGTTTAAGTTAGTGAATGCTACCATAATACCCCACTTCCGTTCATCTTTGGTTTTACAAGGAGTTTTCTTGATGTTTCGCGCAACTGCACCCCACACATAATAATGAAGAGGGCTGCAATCTGAGGGGATTAGGTGGCCAGATATAAGGAGGTGATGTGGTCGCAGAAATTGTCTGACAGGCACGACTGGGTTCTCTTGCTGATATGGCATGGTACAGATTGCTGTTGCGGGAACATAGGGTGTTCCAGCAGCTACTCTCTAGACCCAGGGCAGCATTACCTCCTCAAGGTACTTGACGTAGGCCTCTGTATTGAGTTTGTGACTCCCACCAACAAATTCGGGAGTTCTTTTTTTATTATCATAACGATCAGAATGAGTTTTCTGAGCTGCCGCACCTTCGTAATCACCACTGGGCTCATCTAACTCTTTCCTTTTCCTCTGCCCTGTCCTCAGATTGAAACCCAAACACTCTGAAATTGAAACTGCCAGCGTAAATGCCATGCAGTACAGAATGCTTTTTTCAAATTCCTGGCGAAGTGAATTGCGCCATGATGCTATTCTTCTCATAGACGGTGCCCAACTGACCCTACTACACCGTGCAGTCGACATGCGTTAATTTAATAATATAAAATAACAATAACTTACCCATTACATTCATTATGTCATTTCATAATGAGGAATTCTCTACTATGGGCTATTCATCTCGGTGTTTAAACTTGTAGACGCCCATGTTGGAGTTCAAGGCCACAATCTCACCACACTACGTCCTACTACTGTGGTTTCAGCCACAAGTGCGACTTAAAGATGTTAGTCTGTTTTCCATCTTTTAGACTAGTTATAGCTAAACATGTCAGTATACTGTACTGGAAGGAACCCTTAGCTGGAAAGAAAATAGATGGAGAAATACCTTCATGTGCCTTGTTCTTTCAGAACGTAGGCGATCATGGACTTTCACTTGGCTCTGTCTCTCGTCGCTTTTAATATTTTTTCTCTTGGCTTCTCTTCCAAGCCCCGCTCTGAAATCCATTGTCTCAATCCCATAAATCTAGAATATAAATTAATAGAAACTAGCATGACCACAAAGTGAGGGCTAACTTTATATATTGATTATAATATAGAATTGATCCCCCACTTTATACCCACATTATAATTTCTGTTTTATTTATCAAATTCTGATTAGGTATGAATCCACGCTGATTAGTTACACAGGAATGCCTTTAGTTTTATTTCTTCTTCTTTATGTGCCGTGTCCCTTCAAGACGTAGGCGATCATGGACTTCCACTTGTCTCTGTCTCTTGTCGCTCTTAATATTTTTTTCTCATGGTATCTCTTCCAGTCCCCGCTCTGCAATCCATTGTCTCAAGCCCATAAATCTAGAATATAACTGGCTAGAAAGTAACATGGCCAGAAAGTGAGGGATCACTTTATATATTAATTATAATGGAGAATTGATCCCCTACTTTATATCCACATTATAATTTATCTTTTATTCATCAAATTTTGATTAGATATGAATCCACCTCTTCTCATTACTGATTAGCTACATAGGAATGCCTTTAGTTTTATTTCTTCTTCTTCTTCTTCTTCTTCTTCTTCTTCTTCTTCTTCTTCATGTGCCGTGTCCCTACAAGACGTAGACGATCATGGACTTCCACTTGGCTCTGTCTCTCATCGCTCTCATTATTTTTTCTCTTCTAAGCTCAGCTCTGCAAATCCATTTGCTGAAACCTAGGAAGTATGTTTCGCGCTGCTTTCGCCTCTCTCCCGACCTAAGAGTATTAGATTCTCCAATCACTCCTTCCTCATTACCAGGAACCTCATTTGTCTCTTCCAGATATTTAGTATGTGTTTTCTTCTCGTTTGCATTCTTTCCAACACCTCACCGCTGCACACGTTCCCCGTTCATAGATATAGGCGTTCTTTTTTTCCAGTGTCGGATGTGCGTTGTGGTGCAGTGGATGTCGGCTTGGAAAGAGGAATCGGTGAGCCAAGTTCGAATTCCAGTTGAGTACCCTGCATTCACTTAAGCAATGTTACCCTTGGGAAAGGTATTAATCCGTCACTTCCCTCCAGTTATGGGTTAAATAACAGGATGGGGCCTGCATCTAGTGTTGGTGTCACAATAAAAACACCCTTGGTAGCCCTGGCGAAGCATCAAGTTTTATGTTGCATGTAAGAATTATTGTGAAATCAATACAAACAACGTAATTGTATAAAGTAGGTGTATTACCAGGAAGAGAAGTATTTACAAAAGAAGTCGTTAGTAGAATACAGAACAAGTGTTTAGTAGAACTTATTGTCGTGAGACGTAAGAGTTTGATCAATAGAACACTTCCGATCCAATACCGGAAATACCCGACTGACTTGTTCACTCGGCTGACTTCCGAGGTCTTCCCCGAGGTAACATTATCACTCCTTTATGTAGTGCTTAGCACAATCCATCACTGTAGACAAAGGAGAGCGCCCCAATTTCAAGTATTCAGCTATTTGACAAGATTATGAATTTCGCAACAAAAACTGCGCCCGGGCTCCAAATGCACATGGAATACTGGAGGGGTGTAGTGAGTTATATCTCGGCCAATGACCGCAAGACGACGACGACGACGATTTCCAATGACTTGACCCCAAAAAGTTGTATGTTCAATAGCTGGCTACAGCAGTGGTGAACAAATAACGGAGAGTTGAATTAACAAGAAAGACAACTACATAGTATCTGGAAGTGGCATCACACATGGAATAAGAATGATATACCCCATTGATCGAAATAAAGGGCTCGTTTTCAAAATTCATAGTACCTGAAGAAGGCCGAAACGTCGTAAACATAGCAATAAAGATTAGGAAAAGAGTCCGAACATTGAAATAATGTAAATACTACCTCATCTCAGAAGTATAGATCCCTGAAAGATCACAAATGGCACTGGATCGAAATGGTAAATATCTTGTTCAATAAGGTTGTTTTCAAAGAAAGTTCCTTGTCTCCTCATCTAACTGATAACAAAAAAAAGCTAGGGAGTCAAGTATGCCCGGCTGTTAACCTCTAGCTGGGGTGGGGGGAGAAGAAATGACTTCTACGAAAACAAACACAACATCCTCGATTAGGATTTGAACTGAACACAAACCCATTTTTCTCGCTGATATCCTTTTGGTCATGTTTATACTTGAGTCTATAGGCAAATGTTGGTCCTAGTTATGATTTAGCTTATAGGCAAATATTGTATATGCTTATACTTGACACCATAAATGAACATCCGACATGTTTATACTGGAGTCAATAGATAAATATTGCTCGCCTTTATATAGCTTATGGTCTCATGTAAAAAAGCAATCAATATTTATCTTGAGGCCCAACTCAAGATAAACATTGATTGCTTTTATACATGAGACCATAAGTTATATAAAACCTATATCATTGCAATCAAATGCACTATGTAAAGTTGAAACAATTATTGTACCTATGTATACGTCATTAGTTGTATCTTGTCGTCATCCATCAGCAAAGCTGATGGTAACGCCCCAACAGAGTGATTCCTGGAGATTTCTACTAACGTTTTCGGGTGACATGAAATGGAATGATTATATTGAACCAATTGCTCAGTCTGCTTCTAAAAATGTAGGTTCAGTGTATGCCAGAAATCTGTGTCGTTTTTATTTATAAATTTACTAGCAGTATAGCCCGGTGTTGCTCGGGTGTAATGAAAGCTTTAAAACTAATCCATGGTCCTGGAGCTCAGACTCAGGCGAAAGAATATTTGTGTGAAGTTTGGTGAGAATCGGATAAAAATTGTGGATTTGTATAAATGGTATACAGGCAGACAAACAGACACACACACAAACATCTTGCCTTTTATATATATATATATATATATATATATATATATATATATATATATATATATCATCGGTTTTCTGCTCTATTGTAAGAACTGCAACCCTGAAAATTCTGAATATCGTTTCTTATGTCTTTGTCTATGAGTGTATGAAATTTGATTAAAATCTGATCACTCCTTCTATAACCCGATTTTTTCGATTATCGATTTTCGATATTTATCGGGGGTACCTCGACACAAAACCTAGCTAAGAACACTCGCAGACGCTTATAGTACAACCGTGTAAATTTTCAAGAAAATCGGTTCAGCCGTTTCGGAGTCTATAGGTAACGGACACAC
The DNA here is from genome assembly GCA_037127315.1 of Ascarosepion bandense. Lineage (NCBI taxonomy): Eukaryota > Metazoa > Mollusca > Cephalopoda > Sepiida > Sepiidae > Ascarosepion > Ascarosepion bandense. Next base: position 3,193,681 of record JBBBDQ010001383.1, on the reverse strand, counting down.
ACACACGGACACATACACACACACACACACACAAACACACACACAAATTTCCATTTATAAATAAGTTTAGATTAAAACTTCCTCGTCATTTACAAGCATCCTTCTGTAGAACCGAAGCCGTAGGGTGATGGTTAATGTTTCTTTAGTTCGGCCTTGTGTCAGACATAACCGAACTCCTTAGAGCTTACAAGTTCAAGTTTTACCCAAATTATCATCAGAATATCAGAAGGTTATTGTCGTTATCATCAGAAGGTTTTCATCATCAGAAGGTTGGTTGGTTGGTAGCAGGTTAAAATGTGTGAATAAGTGTGGAATTGTGTAAGAATAAAAATATACGTTTTGCATTCTAAAATAGAAATTTATTAAAAGAAGGGAATAACATAAGTTGCAGAAGTTAATGTGCAGTTAGAAACATTATTAAGAAATTAGGAGTAGAGTTCCTGTTCAATAAGAAAGTTAAAGGTATCAAGATTTGTAGAAAATGTTCATAGTAGTAATTGTTAAAAAGAGTATATGCGTATGTATGTATGTATATATTCAGTAGGAATGTCTTTGGCTGGAGAAGAAAAATTAAAATGAATGAGTACATGAGAAAGAAGTAGAAAGAGAACAAGGTGCGACCTGACCTTATCTCCGGGTCGATTTGAAATTGAAGTTACATTTTAGTTTTTTCGTCTCGCGGCTCCCATCTGACTGACTGACTCTGATCAAGTCCTTTTATTGTAATTAGATTTTTCGCACGAGATCTCTAAGTCCCTTTTGGTCTTGCAAGTCGCTCCCATTGGTCAGAAAATCAGCTTAACACCTACTTGCGAAATTTGATTTCGACTTTTTCTTTAAGCACATGGTCAATTCTTTTTCTATTTGGGAAAAACCAGGATTTTCCAAGTTATTGTGAATTTTCATAAAAGTGAAGAAGGGAGTTGATTTTAATTCTGAATTTTCTATCCCACCACAGAACCACTTCTCTTTTGCCTCAAGTTTTTCTTTCATCTGTGAGGAAATTGTTCAATCATTCACTGCTATATAGGAGGACTTTTATTTTTTTATTTTTTTATTTTTTAATCATTTCACCCCAAGCAAGGCGGAAATGCCACTGATGTGCGGGGGGCTACATAATTTAAAGAAGATTAATTAGAAGAGAGAGAAGAGGAGTACAAACCAATTAGAAAGGAGCAATAGAAAGATGAGAATGCAGGTGTGATAACAGTTTCAAGGGTGGAAAGAAAGGGAAAGATATACGGGGTGGGGGAAAAGCTAGAGTCAAGTGGTTAATAGATGAGTATTGACATTGCATTTCATTTCTGGAGGTTGTAGCAGTCAGGAAAGCAAGAATATGGGAGCGAGTTCCACAGGCGGGACGTGCGAGAGAAGAAGCTGCGGGAGTAGAATTGTCGTCTGCATTTGGCTAACCTAACTGTGAATGGGTAGGACCCACTTACCAATCTGGTTGCACGAGTAAACACCTGTTGAGGAGGCACCAGTGACTTAAGTTCGTCTGAACAGAAGCCATGAAAGTATTTATAGAACAGACAAAGGGAGGCCACATTTCGTCGGTGGGGAAGTGGCTGTTGTCGAGCCGCCAAGTCAGCACCTATCACGTTACTGACTCTCCTTTGGAGCCTGTCGAGAACACTGAGGTGAACGGCAGTGGCGCCTGACCATATATGGCAGCAGTACTCCATGTACGGTCGAATGGTAATATGCAGGATGAATTCAGGCAGAAAAACATCCTGGATCGATACAGTAACCCAACCTTCTTAGCAGTGGATTTAGCTATGGATTCGATGTAGCGGTTCCATTTGAGATCAGAAGAGAGGGTAAGGTCGAGGAGGCGCAGTGTATTGCTCTCAGGGAGAATCGCTTGGTCCATGCTTATGGGAGGCAGGAGAGGTTGCCTGTGATGGTTGACAGACAACAGCTTGGTCTTAGACGCATTGAAATTGACAAGCCACTTCTTGCCCCAATTCACCACAGAGTGTAGATCCCGTTCAAGGTCAACAGCGAGATTATGTCTGTCCGCCACGACAGGTTTCTTACTGATGCGGGAGTATATTGTGGTGTCATCTGCGTAGATGCCTACTTGGCACTTGATCTCATCTGGAAGGTCGTTGATGAAAATAAGGAAGAGCGTCGGGCCCAGGATAGAGCCCTGGGGGACACCGGCATTCGTGCTGTAGGATGAAGGGGGACACCGGCATTCGTGCTGTATATATGTTTCTATATTATAACCAGCTCAGCGTTTTTATCGACATGGTTAATCTAGGAAGCGTTTTTTTTTTTTTTCAAATAAAAATTAATGCCGCCTGTAGGAAATAATTACGATTCTTAAATTATTAGAAATAATTATTTAACCACTGGTTTACACAACTCGGTAACAAAATGACTGGTATGTTAGAGTAATTTTTGTCGCAGCATTTTTGCATGAGTAATTAAGAAATCTTTTTTGGTAAAATTAATTCTACTATTGAATGCAAAAAGAATTCCATTCTTAGATCATTCAAAGTACGAGTAACCAATGAAAACAAACAATAAACAAAAACTAAAAACAGTGCATTGGAAGTTTCATATTTCTTCTGGTGCAGTGGATATAGGCTCGGAACGAGAAATCAGAGAGCCGAGATCGAATTTCAGTTGAATTCGTTGCATTCACTTACACGATAATATCTTTAGGAAAGGTATGAATCCGTCAATTCTTTCCCCAGCTATGGGTTAAATAGTAGGACAGATTGGGTTCTCTAGACTTGGCTGGCAACCAGTCTATTGCAGAAAGTAATGGCAACCTACTGTGGGATAATCTTCTGCCCAGTCAGTCATGTCTTTTTCGAGACATGATCACCCAAGCGTGTATCACGTATGGCACTTAACTGACTGATTGACTGACCTACTAATGAGATGTGTTAAAGCAACAGGAAGCCTCGATAACGCTTTCTGTTACTTTCAAAATGGAATATCGTATTAATGAATAGGGTTGAACAGACTGTGTGGCCGATGAGTTTATTTGTCAGTTTACTTTTTATTATTATAATAGAACCGATTTGCAAAAATAATTTAAACCGTCTTTACTCATATTTTTGACTCAACAAACGTTAATAAACAATATATGTGTGTGTGTCATATTATCGGCCATAATTATAAGGCCGCCCCAGTTTTTTCAAAAGAAATGATGTATTTTACACTATTTTTAGTATTTATTGCCAAGTGGATAATTCTAAATGAAAATAGAATGGTTCTTTTGTTATTATTACTTTGCAAAATCTTACAAGGCAAATAGCGATAATTTACCCATCGCACCCTGTAGATTTGCTATATATATATATATATATATATATATATATATATACACACTACCGGCCATAATTATTAGGCCACCCCAGGTTTTTAAAAAAAATGAAGTATTTCATACTATTTTTAGTATTTATTGCCCAGTGGATAATTCTAAATGAAAATAGAATGGTTACTTTGTTAATACTGCGCAATAATATGTGCATCAAATGGACTGTTCTGATGTCCAGTTTTTGTGCTCTCTTCCCTATGCTAGTCTCTTCTTATTGGCTGGCCGAAGCAAAGGTTTCCTGGCTGCCTTGTAAAATTTTACAAGGTCATAATAACAATAATGTGCGTTGTGGTGCAGTGAATATCAACTCGGAAAGACAAATCGGGAAGCCGAGTTCGAATTCCAGTTGAATTCCCTGCATTCACTTACGCACAAATACCCTTGGGAAAGGTATTAATCAGTCTCTTCCCTACAGTTATATAATTGGACAGATTGGGTTCTATAGCCTTGGCTGGCAACCAGTCTACCGCAGAAAGTAATGGTAACCTACTGCGGGATAATCTTCTGTCCAGTCAATCATGTCACTTTCGAGACATGATCGCCCAAAGCGTGTATCACGTATGGCACTTAACTGACTAAATAATAACAAAAGAACTTTTTTATTTGGAATTAAATACTTGGCAATAAATGCTAAAAATATAATGAAATACATAATTTAAAAAAACTGGGGTCGCTTATAATTATGGCCAGTAGTGTATATTTGAAATGTGTCTCTCCATATCTTCTACGTGGGTCCTTGTGTGTGTCTGTATATTTTTTGCAACGGTGGTTGTATAATATTTTATAGATGCACACTTCCAGCTGGAGTGTTGCATAGAAATGAACACAACTTTGGTGATGCCAAAATGTACACGGGTACGTTTTTCTCTTGTGTTGATATGTGACCAGGGCAAAGCGACTTCCTTTAAGTTGCATTAAAGGTAAGAGGTATAAACGAGGTCGGGTTGACATTATTCACGGAAGCGGTAGGAAACGAGAAATGAAAGAGAAAGTGGCAGGTGTGAGGCCGACGGAAGAATGAAGAACCGAGATAGAAAATCATTAAAAATGGATTTCGTTCTATTCGTCTTTTTGCTTTTCTTTTATTTTGTTATTTTTGGCAATTTCACCACAACAACCGCAACTGCCGACACCACCGCCATATCTCAATCTTCAGGTGATTCCTAAGGCCAGAAGCCAAAATTTGAAAAGGCAACTTTAGATATTTCGAATTAAATGTCGTCTTGTTCTTTTTATAGTCCTTTCTAATCTACCTCACTCTATATTTGTATCTATCTGTATATATCTATATCTTTCTATATTGCCCTATCTGTTTCTCTCTCTATATATAACTCTCTAGCTCTCTCTCTCTCTCTCTCTCTCTCAAGATCTCTCTCTATCTCTAGCTCGCTCAATCCCTAGCTCTCTATCTTAGTCTTTCTTTAGCTTTAGCTTTCTCACTGTGTCTAGCTCTCTCTCTCTCTCTCTCGCTTTCTGTCTCCAGCTCTCTCTCTCTCTCTCTCTCTCTCTCTCTCTCCCTAGCTCTCTTTTAGTCTTTCTCTCTCTAGCTTTCTAGCTCTCTCACTCTCTCTCTCTCTTTCTATCTCCAGCTCTTTCTCTCCCTAGCTCTCTCTATATATATATCTCCAGCTCTCTCTCGCGCGAGCTCTCTCTTTCTCACACACACTCTATATCTCTCTCTACCTCTATCTCTATCTCTCTAGCTCTCTCTTAGTCTTTCTCTCTCTAGCTTTCTAGCTGTCTCTAGCTCTCTCTTTTTCCTATCTCTAGCTCTCTCTCCCTAGCTCTCTCTCTCTATATATATATAAATATCTACAGCTCTCTCTCTCTCTCTCTCTCTTTAGCTTTCTCTAGCTCTCTTTCTCACACACACTCTCTAGTTCTTTAGCTTAATTATTGGTACTTTTTCTTTTTTTCAGAGTTTTTTTTCTTTCTTTCTTTTTATCTTTCCAAAAAGGGTAGCCCAAAATGCCAATTACAGGTGAGAGACTCTAAAATCAAGCAGGTACAGAAATTTAAATACCTAGGAATTGTTTTAGCAGAAGACGGAAAGTACAACACTGAGATCTGAAGACGAATTGGTATGGCGAAAGAAGCATTCCAGAAGTTGAGTAAAGTATTAAGAAACAGGACAATTTCACTAGAAACAAAGGGGAGAGTACTGGATTCCTATGTGATGTCAGTTCTTCAATTTGGCAGTGGATGCTGGACAATATCATCGAAGACGAGGAAAAAACTTGAGAAATGTGGTTCTACAGAAGCTTACTGGATATTAAGTGGGAGATCAGTTTCATATTACAATCAATATATAAACTAACCTCTCACTTTGTGGTCACAACAGTTTCTATACATTTATATTCCTGAGATCCAAAAGCACAAGGAGGCATTCCAGAAGTTGAGTAAAGTATTAAGAAACAGGACAATTTCACTAGAAACAAAGAAGAGAGGACTGGATTGCTATGTGATGTCGGTTCTTCAACATGGCAGCGAATGTTGGACAATATCTTCGAAGATGAAGGAAAAACTTGAAGCAGCTGAAATGTAGTTCTACAGAAGGATGCTGCGGATATCATGGACCGAGCATCTGAGCAATGATGAGGTTTTGGAAAAGATGGAGACGAAAAGGAAATTAATACTGAGCATCAGGAATAGACAACTAAAGTTCCTGGGACATGCAATGATGAGGGAGGGCTTGGAGAATCTGATACTGACAGGCCAGATAGAGGGGAAAAGAGACAGAGGAAAGCAGCAGATAACATATTTGAAAGACCTGATCAGGCGGATGACGGAACGAGGGTTGCATGGTGCAACAGGAGAAAGCGTGCTAAGAGCCACCAGGAATAGGGAGATGTGGAAAGCAATGATTGCCTACCTCCTGAAAGAACAGGGCACATAAAAGAAGATCTGATTTCCTAATTATTCTTTTTACCGTTCCTTGTTCTTCATTTTATTTCTCTCTTTTTTCACCTTTGAATCCCTGTTTTGAAACCACATATCTTTTATCTCCTGTATTTTTAAACCTTTTTTCGTAAACCCTTGTTGGTAACCATTTCATCAAACTTTTAATCCGAATGTTCTGTTTATTTCATTTCTTCTGTCAATAAACCACATTTTCGTGTGAATATATCTATTTTAAAATGCTTTCATCTTTTCACAAAGTTAATTCACCCATCTCTATATCTCTCTCTATATCTCTCTCTATATCTTTCTATCTTTCTCTATCTCTCTCTCTCTCTCTCCCTCTCTCTCTCTCTCTCTCTCTCTCTCTCTCTCTCTTGCTAGTAGTTTTGACGGACCAGTTTGTCACTTAAAAACAATAGAAAACTAATCCTCCACTTTATGTTCACTATATAGTTTAATCGTGTCATCAAAAATGATGACTCATTTTCCTTCGTTCATAGTATAATTTAGTTTATGGTATGTGTCTTCAAATATATTTATCGGTTTATTATTATTAATACGCATTATTTATTAGGGGAACCGGTTATTAGTTAATGACAATAGAAAACTAATCCTACATTTTATGTCCACTATATAATTAAATCGTGTCATCAAAAATGATGACGTATTTTCTTTCCTTCATAGTATAATTTGGTTCATGGTAGGTGTCTTCAAATATAATTATCTGTTTATTATATTAATACATATTAGTGATTGGGGGACCAGTTTATTATTTAAAGACAACAGAAAACTGATTCTTCAATTTAATTCTACTGTATAGTTTAATCCTGCCATAAAAAATGAATACATGTTTTCTTTTGTTTGTAGTATAATTTGATTGACATTAGGTGTCTTCTCATATATTTATGTGTTTAGTATATTAATATGTATTAATGATTGGGGGACCAGTTTATTACTTAAAGATAACAGAAAACTGATTGTGATCCAGATTAGGTCAATGAATACTACTGCCAAATATGGGCAATGGCTTCCCAGTTTTCACATTCCAGTCTCGACTGAGTTTAAAAGCGCCTCCGCCTCCTTGTGGGTAGCAATTTTTTTTTTACTCTAAAGCAAAATGTTGGAATGTGTGAATTAGTGTGGAAGAATGAAAATCAGTCAGTTTAGTGCCATATGTGAAACACGCTTGGGCGATCATGTCTCTCTCGAGACATGACTGACTGGGCAGAAGATTATCCCGCAGTAGGTTGCCATTGCTTTCTGCGGTAGACTGATTGCCGACCAAGGCTATAGAACCCAATTTGTTCTGTTATTTAATCCATAACTGGAGGGAAGAGACGGATTAATACCTTTCCCAATGGTATTTGCGCGTAAGTGAATGCAATGAATTCAACTGAAATTCGAACTCGGGCCTCCGATTTTTTGTTCCGAGTCGATATCCACTGTACCACAACGCACATCCTATTATACATTTTAAAATAGAAATTTATTAAAAGAAATGAATAACAAGAATAGACAGTAGTTAAAACTTCAATAAGAAAATTAAGGGTATCAATTGTTGTAAAATGTTCGTCGTCGTAATTTGCTGGAAAGAGTTTATGCGTATGTATGTATGTATGTATGTATGTATGTATGTATGTATGTATGTATGAGCGTTTGTTTCGTAATGTCTTTGGATGGAGAAGAAAAAGAGGTAAAAGGAATCAGCACACGAGAAGGAAAGAGAAAGAGGACGCATGTCCGGATCAGATTGAAGCTTCTCCCGTTACATTTTAGCTTGTCGTCTCGCTAAATATCAGCTATGGTTCAGTTAACGATGTTGAAATTGTATTGAACCACACGGAAAGCCAAAGTGTTATGGCTGGTATTCTGTTTTTTTGTTTGTTTTTTTTTTAACTCGGTATTCAATTTTTTGTTTGTTTGTTTTGAGGTTTAACGACCTATCAATGCTTATGGGATCATTTAAGGTCATAACCAATGATTTTGGGTAAGGTTATTTTTTATTTTACAACATTTTTCTTTTCGAGTATCAAGATTCATTGAGATTTGTTTTTAAGAGCAGGGTCCCCAAGTCCTTCCCCTTGTTATTTAACCCATAACTGGAGAGAAGAGACGGATTAATACCTTTCCCAAGGGTACCAGTGCTTAAGTGAATGCAGGGTATTCAACTGGAATTCGAACACGGCTCACCGAGCCGATATCCACTGCACATCCATCACTATACGCTTACAGCACCTGGTATTCTCGAGCGGTCACCCATCTAAGTACTGACCAGGCTCAACGTTGTTAACTTCGGTGATTGAGCGAGAACCGGTGTATTCAACGTGATAGGCCGTAAGCCACCGGTATTCAATACCAGACGTACATGTCTGCAGTTTTATTTTCTTACTTTCTTCTTCATTTCGGTAGGCTGTGTTGCTTCTTCTTCGCTAATTTCTAAGTA